>CM076673.1:194808667-195408667 GCA_038501925.1 Xenopus petersii | reverse complement strand
TTTCTTGATCCTGCAGGAATCACGAACATTCTTTCTGTTTTCCTGAAAGCCTTTGAGACTTTCAAATATTGAGAAACTGCTCTTACTGGATCAACTTTTTCCAAGAGAGGATCCTCTAGCGCAGCCTGGGAACTTGAAAGCACTGGTAGTATAATTTCTTGGTCCATATGAAAAAATGAAACCACTTTAGGCACAAAGGAAGCATCTGGCCTCAAAATAAGTCTATCTGGAAACAACACCATGTTATCATCTTTAATAGACAAAGCTTGAAGAAGACTCACTCTAGATGCCATAGAAATGGCCACCAAGAAAACAGTTTTTAAGGTTAAAAACCAAGTAGAGGTTTCTTCCAAAGGCTCAAACGGGAAAGAAGTGAAGGCTGAAAGAACCAGAGGCAGATCCCATGACGGAAGAAAATCCTTTCTTGGAGGTCGTAATCTAATGACTGCCAAAAAGAATCTCCTGATCACAGGATCCTCTGCCCACCTAATGCCAGATATTGCTGATAATGCGGACACTTGAACTTTCAAAGTTCTGTAATGTAAACCTTTATCCAGACCATTATGAAGGAAACCCAAAATTTGAGATAAAGAAATCTCTGAAATCTTCAACCCTTGTTGAACTCGTTACTCGTTTCCCAAACTCTGTAATAGATCTTGGATATAGATGACTTTCTTTCTTTCAAAAGAGTTTGGATTACAGAATCCGTAAGACCCAAAGAACTAAGATCTGCCCGCTCAGTCTCCAAGTCATCAAAGAAAGAGCTGCCGGATCCGGATGATACAACAGACCTTGAAGAAGAAGCTCCTGCTTTGGAGGTAACAGCCGTGGATCCTCCCTCTGCATCTTCATTAAAAGAGGATACCAAGGACGCCTTTGCCAATTCGGTGCAATCGAAATTGCTTCCACTTTCTCCTTGTATATCTTTAGAAGTGTTGCAAATATCAGAGGCACAGGAGGGAAAAGATACACTAGCGGGAAATCCCACCTCTGTAGTAGAGCATCCGATGCTGCCGCCTGTGGATAATACATCATCAAGTAGAAAAGAGACAGTTGAGCATTTTTTGGTGTGGCCATAAGATCCACACTCAGCCTCCCCCACCTCTCTACTATCTGATGAAAGATTAGGAGGTTGACCTGCCACTCGTGTTTGCTCACCCACTTTCTGCTCAGAAAATCTGCTTGGCGACACCCCTGGAAGGTGAACTGCTGATAGGGCTTCGAGATTCACTTCTGTCCAATTCAAAGTTGGAGCCACCTCTAGCAACAACTGAGAGCTTCTCGTGCCTCCTTGTTTCCTGATATATGCAACTGCTGTCGAGTTGTCTATGTTGATTTTTACTGCTTTCCCTTTCAAGACTGGAGCAAAATGCATCAGAGCTCTGTAAACTGCTTTAGTCTCCAGAATATTAGATGGAATTCCGGTAGTCTGAAACTCCCATGTTCCCTGAAGGGCTCCCCATCCTTGTAAAGAAGCATCGGTGTAGATGATCTCCCAATCCCACTAATGAAGCGGAAAACCCTTCAACAGATTGGCGGAGACAACCCACCACTGAAGATCTTTCTTTAGAGAAAATGGGTGAATCATCTGAGACCAATCCTTCTGAAATCTGTTCCACTGTCTCAAGAACACCTGCTGGGGAGGTCTCATATGCCATTGAGCCTATCTTGTCACTGGAATCGTGGAAGCCATCAGACCCAAGATTGACATAAAGTCCTTGGCTGAAATCATTGTTTCTCCCATTGTGGCCGAGACCCTCTGTTTTATCTTTTGAGCTTTGTTTCGTGGTGAAGACACTGAACCCTCTTGAGTATTGAAGAGAGCACCTAGATACCTCATATTCTGTGTTGGAAGAAGCACTCTTTTCTAGATTTAGCAGCCAGCCGTGAGAGACAAGAAAACTGAGAACTCTGTCCCTTTAAACTAATAGAAGATCCTGAGTTTTGTCTGAAATTATAATGTAGTCCATGTAATGCCAGACTTGTATCCCCTCTTTCCTGAGCTCTGCAATTATGGGAACTAATTTCTTTGTAAATGTTCTGAGTGCTGTCAAAAGACCAAAGGGTAGGCACTGGAACTGAAAATGCCAAACTCGAAAACGAAGAAAAGGGAAATGACATGCTGCCACTGGGACGTGAAGATAAGCAACACAAATTGATCAACACAAGCCAATCTCCCTTCTGAATAACTGGGATTATAGTGTGAATGTATTCCATCTTGAACCTTTTCACTTCGATAAATGCGTTGATCTTTTTTAAGTCCAAAATTGGTCTCTGTCCTCCCGTGGCTTTCTTTACTAGGAAAAGGATGGAATAAAAACCCTTTCCTCTTTCCTTTCCTGGGACAGGAAAAATCACTCTTTCATTTTGCAATTGCTCTAGATACTTCCACAAAATCTTCCTTTGTTCTGACACCCTTGGAATTGGAGACTTCACAAAATGTGCTTGAGTTGGAACTGAAAGTAACTCTATTTCGGTGTCCCAATCGGATTATTGACGGAACCCATTGATTGGTGTCTGAGCGCTCCCATTGATCTAGGAACACTCCAAGTCTGGCTCCCACCTTGGAGTTTCCCAAACCTCTATAGTCATGCAGACTTCTTTTGAGGAGTGGAAGTTGACTTGCCTCTTCCTCTGGAGACAAAAAATCCTGCGTTAGGCCAGGAATTGAATTTTGAGTTGTCTGGAAGTAGGTCCATAAGATAAGGAAGCAGAGCTGTCCGGCGCTCAAACGGATCCACAGGACCAGAGATATTCAGTTAAAAGTTATTTTTTTAGTAGAAAATGTTAGGGAATAATCCAAAGACCAGAGATCACCGAGGTAAAAGGAATAATCCAAGTTTATTATTTATATAATAAACATACACGAGCTCGGTGGGTTCTGATACACAAGTAGGTCAGAACTGAGAAACAAAAGATTGACCACACATTATATACCCTCTGGTGGGGAACTTCATGGGAATGGTATGTGAAAGGAGTACGGAAAGGAGTATAGGGAGTGAGGAGGAGTACAAGTCAGTGTGATTAGCTAGTTATGTGAAAATAAAGGGAGTACCACTATGTGCGAGCTTCAAAGATATTGCACCTTGTTACTGAGAACAAAAACATAACAGTAATACGAACCTTCTCACAGATGTTACACATAACCTTGAACAGTTTCTAGAAGGGCCTCATGGGCACCCAGAAACTGTTCACTGTATTAAGGGGGGCCAAGCAAGGCCTGCAAGACTTTTCCCCTACAAAAAATTAAAAATATATTTGCATCTCCATCCACCCTACACGTTTCGCACCTTTTGGGGTGCTTAGTCATGGGCTCCAACTCGAGAATAAACCCTGCTGCTTGCTTCAGTTCAGCTAGACCAAAGGAAATATCCTGTTAGTCTGCTCCTTCTTTCACGGCATTATCCAAACTATCAATCCATAAGGATTAGGCTTTTGCCACCGAAATAAGGGAAACTGCAAGCTGATCCCGCTACCTGATAAAGTTTCCTTAATTCTGCTTCACCTTTCCTATCCATAGCGTCTTTAAGGACAGAGGAATCATCAATAGGAAGAGTGGTTCTTTTAGCCAAATGAATTACTGCTGGATCAACTGCTTGAGAAGAATCCCAGAATTTAGAATCTTCATCAGAAAATGGGTAAATGGGTAAATTGGAGAATTTAGATGAGAGTGAGCCAAAAGAAACTCTTAGAGACTCTTTGCTACTCTGACTTAATTAAATCTGAGACTTCAGAAAATAAGGGAAAACCCTCCTTTGTCTTGGCAGAAGAAGGCAAAACCTTCAATCTATTTATCGATCCAAAGGTTGGCTCTACTCCAAGAATAAGCTTTACAGCCTTAATAAGAGGATTGACCAAGGTCAAGTCAAAACTTGAAGAAGATTCACCTTCTTCCTCCTCCTCTTCTTCTGTGAGTGAGGCATCTGATACATTCTGAAAATTATTGTGTGAAAGATCCTCCTCTGAGGAAAATACCTCCTCTCTTGAAACGGTATTATAAGAACCTGAAGCTCTGGAAATACCCTCTGCAACTGCTTCCGAAATATAAGTCAAAAGAGATGGAGACATGATATCCTTAGCCTTGTCCCAGGGGCACTGTCATCTGCCAGTTGGCAAAGGCAATCAGCACAAATGTTTTTATTTGGCAATGGAGAATCCTCTCAATTGTTTATTATTGCATAGTCTCAATGCCTGACATTTGAGGACCGAAACGTCGGGCATTGATACTATGCAATAATAAACAATTGAGTTTTTATAACAGGGAATGCTGGTCTGAAGATAATTGGTGTATACAAAATTACCATGCACCCCTCCTTTTGCTGAAGCTGTTTGTCTTGGTTGGATAAAAAATGTTAAAACATTTTTTTACCTAGCTCCTGGAGCAGTTTTTGTTAGGGCAGTGGGATCCATTCTGGTGCACTGAACTGCTGAATATATAAGAATAAAAACCATTAGAGCCCAGGCACCAGACAATAGACAATGTATAAGCTTAACCCAAATTCGCATAAGAACTGACATCAACCTGCAGCTTTAAGAAGAAAAACCTCCAATGCAGACGGTTACCTGCTGAAGTGGCAAGCTGAGCGCTAAAATTTATGGAATTTTAACTGATACGCACCCTGGCTTCCTAAAACCTCATATGTGCAAACATGCCATGCGCAAACACACCATGCGTAAACATGCCATGCGCAACACGCATAGCGATGACATCATCAGCGCCATCTTGGAGGAGGCACGCACGAAAAGAAACATGCATCGACATCCTGAAATTTTTCTGAATTCCGCTGTGCCATTAACACCCTAGAGGAGGCATTAACATAGCACCATACTTTTACCCAATATGGAATCTTAAAAGAAAACGCACCTTCACCTTAGAAGAGGAACAGGAAAGTGTATCTTATACACAGCCTCTGCCAGTCCTTTTTCAAAGGAGAGCTCTGACTGACCCTGAACTGCTCCCAAAAAAGAAAACAGGGAAGGAACCCTGCTGCATCAAGAGGCAGCCACAGGTCCAGATCTGCTAGGTAAGGAGGAAAAATCTCTCTGGCCACCTTAGGCAGAGAAAAAAAAAAGTGCATCCATAATTAAAAAAATTTTGTTTGTTTTTTTAAAGCATTTCCCTTTTTTCTTCTACTATTCTGTCTGTCAGTTAGGGGTTGCCGTCTGCCATAAATAATGACACTAGTGGCAATTTTATTAGGAAGGCTGGTGTTATATTGACAGAAAACCGACAGTTACGCTTCTAACTAGTTGCTAAGGTCAATGTCCCCTGTAACTAGGAAGATGGGTAGGAGTGTAAATTAAAATATATACAATAAGGAGTTATGATAACAACTGACTCCTGGAACAAAACAAGTACAGCACGACACACAGGGACTCGGTTACTATCATGGAGTGAATTTGCCCAATGGTGGTAGCACATAGCAACCAGTTAACAACTAGATTGTATCAGTCTGCTGCAGGCTGAATAATAAAAGCAAATCTCTGATTGGATGCTATGGGTTGCTGCTTATGACTTTTCCTTTTCCAGTTCACAATCCTCATCATGTAATTTTTTCTTTTATTCTTAGAAACCCGCTTGTAAATGCAGGGGGGCGTGGCTAGCGCACCCACAAGGATGGCCTCCAGCAGGAGGGGTAGACTTTATATTAAGAATAAAGGTAAGTGATGACATGATAGAGACACCCAAAATTTGACATATACAGTACATTCAGTAAATGCAGCAATGTCCCAAACATTATGAGCTACTATATCATTTATTATTATGTGGCATACAGAAATAATTCAAGCAACTTTGCAATATATATATATATATATATATATATATATATATATATATATCATTTCTTATATCCTTATAATGCACAAAAGCCGTGAATATCTTGTAAATTATATCCTTATAAACGGTGAGTTCTGATGTCATCAGTTATAAACGGTGAGTTCTTATGTCATTTCTGTCACATGACTCACTGAAGCTTGTGTATTATAATAAATAAAGTACCCCCAGTTGCAAAATATGAGGATATTAGAAGTTACCTCGGAGTTCCATGACCTGTATAAAAACACTCAGCCTTCGGCCTCGTACTTTTATAAGGTCAGAAAACTCCTCGGTAACTTATAATATCCTTATATTTTACAAGAGGGGGTACTTTATTCACTATATATTTTACAGTAGTGGGAAAAATATTATTTTTATAAATCTGTGGCAACAAAGCTAAATCATTTTACTCTCAGCACAGATCGGCAGGAACAAATGAGGGTATAGGAGCCCTTTAATAAATTAGAAACCATTAGATAAAAGAAGGCCAATAGCAAATTGTTATAATTTTTGCCTATATCATACTAAAAAATAACTATAAGATGAACTTTAAATCCATTATAACAGGTAGTTTAGTTAAATAAACGTAATTAGGGATGCACCTAATCCTATAAACTTTGAAATCTATACATCTATGATGCTGGCAGTCAGGCACTTCACAGCTGGCATTATAAATTTTACTTTGTATTTGTATTCCCTTACTCTCTAATACACTGTGGGGGGACAATGGGGTTACATCTGTAATAATAGTTATGTCAGGTAAGCCGTTAAAAATGTAAACAAAGTAGGTATGCTGCTTCAAAGATATACCGAGAAAAGCAGATTTAAAAATGAACAGGTATGGGACCTGTTATCCAGAATGTCCAGGACCTGGGGTTTTCCGGATAAGGAGACTTTCGTTAATTTGAATCTTTATACCTTAAGTCTACTAAAAAATCATGTAGACATTAAGGGCCTTATTTATCAAAATTTGAGTATTTATATAAAAAAAAGTCAGACCAAACTAGATTCTACAATGTGACCTTATTTAGTAATAAAATGGCAAGATTTAATTGGTTTGGGGACAAACTCTGTAAAATTGAGCAAAAATCTGAATCGAACAATTTTTTCAGGCCTTTTCTAAAAAAGCCTTAATTTTTTGGATTTTTGCCTGAAAGGTCCAAAATAGTAGGATTTTTGGGTTAATTCCAGTGCAGACCACAGAAACTTCTAAATAGGATAAGGACCGTTTCCCATTGACTTATATACAACCTCGGCAGGTCTAAGATGCTGGATTTTCAGATTCTGACTTTTTCCATCCTCCGGGTATAATAAATATTAAAAAATTCAAGTTTTTTTCCCACTAAAAATTTGAGTTTTTGACATTCAGACTTTAATAAATAACCCCCTAAATAACCCCACTAGGCTGGTATTGCTTCCAATAAGGATTTTATAATTATATCTAAGTTGCGATCAAGTACAAGGCACTGTTTTATTACTACAGAGTAAGAAGAAATCATTTTTAAAAAAGTAGATTATTTGGATAAAATCACAATCCCTAGTGGACCGAAACGCGTAGATGTCTGTATCTGTTAATCTGTTAATCTACAGTAAAAATTTGCTTTAATTTGACAGTTGATAGATTTTTGGCATTGAAATATTTATAATAATCCCTCCCTCAGAATGCAACATGACCTTAGTCGCCAAATTCTCACCCACGCTTATTTATGTATTAGTTACAGATATGGGGGCATGTAATAGTGATCTGCAGGACACGTGTGAGCAAGTTCATACTTGTGTTCAGGCAAGTAATAGATTTAGGGTCTGGATTAGCAATGACTTTTACAGAATCCATGGCACAGTGGGGTAAGCATTCCCTCTGATGTAAATGTAGTACTCGAAGGACTGCAAGTATGCTGAATGTTCTGTATATTTCCCTTAAATATACTGTGTTATTGGTGTTGCTTTGTGATTGACCAAATAACTATATTATATTGAACTATAATCAGAATTTCCTGAAATAGTAGTTAAGCAACAGCTGGAGGGAATAGGGGCATAACTACAGAGGAAGCAGACCCTGCGGGTGCAGGGGGGCCCAGGAGGTTTAGGGGGCCCCATGAGGCCCAAATAATCATTTCAATATCTATTGGTAGAACAGGATAACCTCTGGATATGTTTGGGGCCCTAAAACTAATTTGCTGTGGGGCCCAGTAACATCTAGTTATGCCACTGGGAGGGCAGCTAGCTAATATACCCTGTTAATATATGGGAATAATGTACCCTCTATTGTAAAATATAAGCATATTATAAGTCACAGAGGCATTTCATGGCCATATAAAGGTGTGAGGCTGAAGGCTAATGTTCTTTTATACATGTCTTGGAGGACTTATCCTAGTAATTTACAATAGAGGGTACATTATTTTTTTATAATACACTCGTTTCACTAGTGTTACGTTGCATAAATCACCGAGCACCCTTATTTGCATGTATACTTATTTGAGTGAGCGCTGCCATTACATTTAGCTTTGTAGATTTATGAAACATCGCCATCAAGTGGTCATACTTAAATGGTACTATTTTACTAGAAATGGAGAATGCCTTTTCAGATGGAAGACTTGTGTTAAATGCACAGCGGTATAAGGAATATTTCCTATAAATTGTTTCTTGTTAAAGGGGTTGTTCACCTTCAAACACTTTTTTTCAGTTCAGTTGATTTCAGTTCACCAGAAATAAAGACTATTTCCAATTACTTTCTATTTTCTATGTGTAACTGTTTTTCTAATATTAAAGTGTAAAGTTAAATTTTTCACCTTCTAAAGCAGCTCTGGGAGGGGGGGGTCGCCGACTCTTTAACTGTTCTAAATTGATACATTTAGTTGATATATCTGTTATCTTTGTCCCTGCTGAGCAGAATCCCTGAGGTTCATTAAAGGCAACTGTCAGAATTGATACAATAGTTCCAGAGATGCTGCTGAGAAATGTGTCAATTCATTGTAGCATATGAACAGTCATCCAGCACTTAGAGTATAGGAGCTTACTTTTCAGGGGTGCACGCCAGGCAATGTGTTCACCTTCACATCTTTTAAACGAAATCCATAGTAAATTGCAGCCGAATGTGTCAATTCATTGTATCAACTAAATGGAGCAAATTGTAACAATTCAGATGCACCTGGATCACCGAGCTGCCAGACTGAGACACTAGAGACACCAGCATTAAAACGTTAAACTTAAATTTTGGGAAAACGGTAAAAATAAAAGATGAAAAGCAATTGAAAAAAAGTCTTTGTTTATGGTGAATAATTTGAAAACAACTGAACTGCAAAAAGTGTTTGGAAGGTGTGAGGGGGGCATACAGTTTACCAGCTAAGGAGGTCCCTCTGTTACAAGGAAAACAGAATAATACTAACTTAACGTATAATTCTTTACCAAGTAATGCACATTTCAAAAGTATAAGTAATAACCTCCGCTGTATGCTGGCAAATGCACGGAGTTTGTCAGGTAAAATGGGAGACCTAGAATTAATTGCATGCTCTAAAAATTATGATATAATTGGTATCACTGAGACCTGGTGGGATGAAACATGTGACTGGATTGTGAATTTAAATGGTTACACCCTTTTTAGGAGGGATAGAGGGATTAGAAAGGGTGGAGGAGTGTGTTTGTATGTAAAGCCTGAATTAAAGCCATGCGCTAAAGAAATAAAAATAGCTGGCACTGGTGAGGGTGTAGAATCACTCTGGGTAGAGATTTCGACTGGGCAAAAGGTATCAAAAAGAATTATCATTGGTGTATGCTATAAACCACCTCGTATAAGTGTCGAGTATGAAGCCGAGCTACTCTTGCAGATACAAGCGGCTTCACAGCTGGGTCAAGTTGTTGCTATGGGTGACTTCAATTATCCAGACATTGACTGGGGTAATGGGGTTGCTAAGACAGAAAAAGCTAGTAGGTTTGTAAATATGCTGAATGACAACTTTTTATTCCAGCTCGTTCAAGAACCTACTAGGAATAACTCTCTTTTGGACCTTGTAATAACTAACAATACTGAACTCATCTCTAACATTTGTGTGGGTGAGCATTTAGGGAATAGTGATCATAACATGGTCTCCTTTGAGATTCTGTTGCAGAAGCAATTCTATAAGGGAGTAACTAAAACACTAAATTTCAGACGTGCAAACTTTGACAGTATAAGGGCATCTCTGCAACATATTAAGTGGGAAATGCTTTTCACAGGGTTAAACACAGAACAAAAATGGGAAGTCTTTAAAATGCTGCTTAATAAATATACTTGTCAGTATATTCCACTTGTAAGCAAGGAACGTTGTTGCAAAGCAAAACCTTTTTGGTTCAATAGAAGCGTTGGTGTTGAGGTGGGTAAGAAAAGACGTGCTTTTAAAACTTTCAAGTTAGCTGGTACAGCCGAATCATTTATAAGGTACAAGGAGGCCAATAAATCATGCAAAGAAGCTATAAGGCAAGCTAAAATTGCTATAGAAAAGGATATTGCAGTAAGCAGTAAAAAAAATCCAAAATTATTTTTTAAATATGTTAATAGTAAAAAAATGAAGCAGGAAGGGGTGGGTCCCTTACTATCAGAGGGGGGTCAGCTGGTTGATGAAAACAAATTAAAAGCGCAGATTCTGAATTCATATTTTTCATCTGTCTACACAAATGAGGAATCAGTAAGTGAAGGTTTCCTTCTTAACAGTCCCAATTCTAGTAATACAACTAATGATGCATGGTTCACACATGATGAAATTCAAAAGAGACTAGAACATGTTAAGATTAACAAAGGTCCAGGGCCAGATGGTATTCATCCCAGGGTAATTAGCGAGCTTAGCTCTGTGATTGCCAAACCTCTTTACTTAATTTTTCAGGATTCATTGAGATCTGGCATAGTGCCGAGAGACTGGCGAATTGCTAATGTGGTGCCTCTATTCAAAAAAGGATCCCGTTCTCAGCCTCAAAACTATAGGCCAGTTAGTCTGACGTCAGTGGTAGGAAAGCTTTTCGAAGGGTTAATAAAGGATAAGATACTGGACTTCATAGCAAATCATAATACTATGAGTTTGTGCCAGCATGGTTTTATGCGTAATAGATCTTGCCAGACTAACTTAATTTCTTTTTATGAGAATGTAAGTAGACACCTCGATTCTGGGATGGCAGTGGATGTGATTTACTTAGATTTTGCTAAAGCATTTGATACAGTGCCACACAAAAGGTTACTGGTTAAATTAAGGAATGTTGGCCTGGAACATAGTATTTGTACTTGGATAGAGAACTGGCTAAAAGATAGACTACAAAGAGTGGTGGTAAATGGAACATTTTCTAATTGGACCAATGTTGTTAGTGGAGTACCGCAGGGCTCTGTACTAGGTCCCTTGCTTTTCAACTTGTTTATTAATGACCTGGAGGTGGGCATTGAAAGTACTGTTTCTATTTTTGCAGATGATACTAAATTGTGCAGAACTATAGGTTCCATGCAGGATGCTGCCACTTTGCAGAGTGATTTGTCTAAACTGGAAAACTGGGCAGAAAACTGGAAAATGAGGTTCAATGTTGATAAATGCAAGGTTATGCACTTTGGCAAAAATAATATAAATGCAAGTTATACACTAAATGGCAGTGTATTGGGAGTTTCCTTAAATGAGAAGGATCTAGGGGTCTTTGTAGATAACACGTTGTCTAATTCTGGGCAGTGTCATTCTGTGGCTACTAAAGCAAATAAAGTTCTGTCTTGCATAAAAAAGGGCATTAACTCAAGGGATGAAAACATAATTATGCCTCTTTATAGGTCCCTGGTAAGGCCTCATCTGGAGTATGCAGTGCAGTTTTGGAATCCAGTCCTTAAGAGGGATATAAATGAGCTGGAGAGAGTGCAGAGACGTGCAACTAAATTGGTTACAGGGACGGAAGACTTAAATTATGAGGGTAGACTGTCAAGGTTGGGGTTGTTTTCTCTGGAAAAAAGGCGCTTGCGAGGGGACATGATTACACTTTACAAGTACATTAGAGGACATTATAGACAAATGGCAGGGGACCTTTTTACCCATAAAGTGGATCACCGTACCAGAGGCCACCCGTTTAGACTAGAAGAAAAGAACTTTCATTTGAAGCAACGTAGGGGGTTCTTCACAGTCAGGACAGTGAGGTTGTGGAATGCACTGCCGGGTGATGTTGTGATGGCTGATTCAGTTAATGCCTTTAAGAATGGCTTGGATGATTTTTTGGACAGACATAATATCAAAGGCTATTGTGATACTAAGCTCTATAGTTAGTATGGGTATATAGAATTTAATTAAAAGTAGAGGGGTGTATGTATGGATGATGGGTTTTCATTTGGAGGGGTTGAACTTGATGGACTTTGTCTTTTTTCAACCCAATTTAACTATGTAACTATGTAACTATGTAACTATGTGAACAACTCCTTTAAGAATAATATCGTATCTGTTGATTTTGTGCATTATCCATTCTAACACAGTAGGGGTACATTATCTCATATATATATATATGTGTGTGTGTGTGTGATACTCAGAGTTCCCTGTATAATTCAGCCTGGAACCTTGGATCTTTATATAGTCACAGGACTCAATAACTTCTAATATCCTTATAATACATGAGTGATACTCAGAGTTCCCTGTATAACTCAGCCTGCAGCCTTATGCCTTTATATGGTCACAGAACAACCCCTCAGTGACTTCTAATATCCTTATCATTTACAGTAGGGGGTACATTATCCCTTATAATACATGAGTGATACTCAGAGTTCCCTGTATAACTCAGCCTGCAGCCTTGTGCCTTTATATGGTCACAGAACAACCCCTCAGTGACTTCTAATATCCTTATCATTTACAGTAGGGGGTACATTATCCCTTATAATACATGAGTGATACTCGGAGTTCCCTGTATAACTCAGCCTGCAGCCTTGTGTCCTCATATGGTCACAGAACAACCCCTCAGTGACTTCTAATATCCTTATCATTTACAGTAGGGGGTACATTATCCCTTATAATACATGAGTGATTCTCAGAGTTCCCTGTATAACTCAGCCTGTAGCCTTGTGCCTTTATATGGTCACAGAACAACCCCTCAGTGACTTCTAATATCCTTATCATTTACAGTAGGGGGTACATTATCCCTTATAATACATGAGTGATTCTCAGAGTTCCCTGTATAACTCAGCCTGCAGCCTTGTGCCTTTATATGGTCACAGACCCCCTCAGTGACTTCTAATATCCTTATCATTTACAGTAGGGGGTACATTATCCCTTATAATACATGAGTGACACTCAGAGTTCCCTGTATAACTCAGCCTGCAGCCTTATGCCTTTATATGGTCACAGACCCCCTCAGTGACTTCTAATATCCTTATCATTTACAGTAGGGGGTACATTATCCCTTATAATACATGAGTGACACTCAGAGTTCCCTGTATAACTCAGCCTGCAGCCTTGTGCCTTTATATGGTCACAGAACAACCCCTCAGTGACTTCTAATATCCTTATCATTTACAGTAGGGGGTACATTATCCCTTATAATACATGAGTGATACTCAGAGTTCCCTGTATAACTCAGCCTGCAGCCTTATGCCTTTATATGGTCACAGACCCCCTCAGTGACTTCTAATATCCTTATCATTTACAGTAGGGGGTACATTATCCCTTATAATACATGAGTGACACTCAGAGTTCCCTGTATAACTCAGCCTGCAGACTTGTGCCTTTATATGGTCACAGAACAACCCCTCAGTGACTTCTAATATCCTTATCATTTACAGTAGGGGGTACTTTTTCCCTTATAATACATGAGTGATACTCAGAGTTCCCTATAACTCAGCCTGCAGCCTTGTGCTTATATGGTCACAGAACTCCTCAGTGACTTCTAATATCCTTATTATTAGGGATGCACCGAATCCACTATTTGGGATTCGGCCGAATCACCGAATCCTTGGTGAAAGATTCGGCCGAATACCGAATCCTAATTTGCACATGCCGCAATTACGCAATATGCCGATCCGCCCATTTTCAGACTCACGTCACAAAGAACTGCCTGCACTATACTCGCCAAGTCGGCTACAGGTAAATGCTAACGATGTTATTTGCTAGATCTCAGTTCACAGTAATCAGTATTTTTTTTTTCTAAAATATAATTTAATGGTAAAGTCATATTTCAGACAGTGGTACCTGTGAATGAGGTCATTTTGCAGTGATAGGTGCTGTATTTTGGGTACTGGGTTATCTCTGATGTGGCACTTTACACCTCTGGTGGTTTAGGTGTAGGCACTGTTAGTAACGTGATTGCTTTGGGATGTCTGGGATACAAAGGCAGTGCTATCATTGTCCATCCCAGGGACTGTGTATACAATAGTTCAAAGAACATAGATGATCAAGCACACAAGGTTTTTTCACCATCTGCCATTTGCTGTGCCTGGTCTTATGTGTTCCTAAATAGTCATGGCTGCACAGTGAAACTGGACACTGGGGATTGGGGATAGATTATTACATCATACAGTATGTACAAAGGAGCAGCTAACTCATTGTTTGTGTGCTGGTTCCCTCTGTATATTTATACATAATAACATTTTATGCAGAGGTTAGAAGAATACTGATGCACCCTGAAGCTTCTCCTAGAACACATTTTCATTCAAGATATTGTCATCTTGCTTAGACTTCTGTAACTTACTGCTGTGGACCCCCCCCATCTAAATTGACCCCACTCCAATCCATCATGAACACTGTGACCACTGGCCAGACTTATACCTCTCCTCCTGGTCCACAAACATGGTCGGACTGGGCCCAGATCCATTCCCTGCTGAATCTTCTTGCAGAATCTCCCTGCCACGACCTCCCTTTATTGGGCAGGTTGCGGCAAATACAAAGTGCGTGCATGTGTGGTGCATCAGGGCAGCAGGGAACCCGGAGGGGGGCCCTGCAACAGCAGCCTGGTGGGCCCAGGCCCCCCAGTCCGACCCTGTCTACAAGTGCCAGTTCCTGCACTGGCTGCCTGTCATGTACAGGATTCAATTCAAGATTCTAGTAAGATTTTGTACTATACAAAGTGCTCATCAGCGCTGCACCATTATATATATATATATATATATATATATATATATATATATATATATATATATATATATATACATATACATACACCCTGAAAAAATAGTACACCCTCAGATGTATCCTTTGGTCTCCACATGAGCTTCTTTCTCTCCACCTCACTTCCTCTATTACTGTGTCCAGGACTTTTCACTTGCTGCACCCATCCTCTAGAAATGCTTTGCTCCATCCCATTAGACAAGTGATCCCCAACCAATGGTTTGCGAGCAGCATGTTGTTAACCAACCCCATTGATGTTGCTTCCAGTGGCCTCAAAGCAGGTGCATATTTTTGGATTATTGACTTGGAGGCAAGTTTTATTTGTGTAAAAACCAAGGCTATTGACAAACAGAGCCTCATGTTGTCTGCCAATTATTACCCAGCCCTTATTTGGCACCCCGGAAACTTTTTTCATGCTTGTGTTGCTCCCCAACTCTTTTGAATGTGGCTTAAGGGTGAACATGTCTAGGCAAATCTGCATTAGACACTCTCAGAGGCTGTCACGTAAAACGTACCTCATCATCAGTGGCGTAACTAGACACCTAGGGGCCCTGGTGCGAAAATTTGCAACTGGGCCCCGCCCCAAAACTCATAGAAGGATGGCACAATGGCATTTCCATGTATAAATACCCCAAAACTCATAGAAGGATGGTGCGATGGCATTTCAAATATAACTACCCCAAAACTAATAGAAGGATGGCACTGTGGCATTTCCATATATAAATACCCCAAAACTAATAGAAGGATGGTGCGTTGGCAATTCCATGTATAAATACCCCAAAACTCATATAGAAATGACACAAATGCAACTTTACACATTACATCAAGGAAAGGGTTAAACAACAGAATTCAGTGCAATAAATGTGATTTGTATACTTACCAGGCATTCTTTCTACACTGATAGTCTGAGAGTAGGGAAATCTGTGACTCAGAGTAGAGAAGGACCATCCTTAAATCCTGCCTGTCAGCTGAGTCCTAGACGCATAACTGGCGATTTTTTCCCTGCCTACATTTACACATGGCGTGCAGCTGAGGTCACACAGGGCATCTCATGTGCACGCACGCTCGAATCCCCACCCCTCTTAGTCTCCCACTGTTTCCAAGTGCCTTTAAAGAACGGGAAAAAAGACAAAAAGAAAAAGACACTTTTGACTGTGTACTTTCCCTCCCTGGACACGGGCCCCATCGGGGTGCAGGGGCCATGGACCCTGGTGCACCCCTGGTAGTTAGGCCACTGCTTATCATTCGAGTCTATAACGTAAGCAACTTGACCACCCACCAGCCCCCTACTCTTTGCTCACATACTCACTACTGGTATTCATCTCTTACAATCACTCTTACTATCTAACAGAAATCTTACACCCACACTGGCTACCCTCACTGTATGTCTCACTTCTTCTTCCTCTCCCTCTCTCTTCCTCTCACGAGCAGAGCCCTCTCCTTAGTGTCTCCTCATATTATCCAATTGTAACTGTAAATCGCTTTTCCAAAATGTTTTTGTATAATGATGGCCCTATAAATACTGTAATAATGATATTAATTTCCTCATTAAGTAAGACAAAGAGAAGAACAAACAAAAGACAGCAGAGTATGCACATTTGCATGTCTAATTAGTGGGTTATAATCTAGTTATTCATTCACTCTGTATTTATAATTATTTTCAGGTGCTTGCACTGCAGTGTTGTATATTCAGAGTTGACTGCATTAAAATGCCATATCCAAGTGTCCCATTGTGAAGTCTTCTGTAAATGTCCGATCTGTCCGATGGCATTCAAGTCTGCGCCCAGCACACATTCCCACGCCTATACCCAGCACCCTGGTGTGAAGATAGGAGAGCCCAAGTAAGTACAGTAAGGGCAATTATATGTTATTGGGAAATGGGGAATCTAATAAAAGAATTTACTGTATTGCAAGACCTTTGCTCCCAAATTGCATTTTGTTTTTGTTCGAATCGTATGAATCGAAGTAACGAAAAAGGCCAACTGAAATCTATTTAAAAAAGTTTTTTTTTCCAGGCGAATAGGCCGTTTTCATTCGAATCGTATGAATCGAAGTAACATCATATTCGATCGAATTCAATTCAAAGTTTTTCTTAAAAAAACTTTGATTTTTCAAAGTCCACCAATTGATTCCAAATGGGTTCTAGAAGGTCCCCCATAGGCTAAAACAGCAATTCGGCAAGTTTTAGATGGTGAATGGTTGAAGTCGAATTTTGTAAGAAAAAATTCAAATTCTAATCGAATTGGGACTATTCCCTAGTCGAAGTACACAAAAAATAGCTCGAAATTCTTTTCAAAGAGACAGTACTTCGGCTATCGAATGGTCGAATAATCGAACAATTTTTAGTTCGAATCGTTCAAGTCGTAGTCGAAGGTCGAAGTAGCCTATTCGATGGTCGAAGTAGCCATATTCGACCATTCGAAATTCGAAGTATTTTTTCTTCTAATCCTTCACTCGAGCTAAGTAAATGGGCCCCTGAGTGTTGTGAGTGGGTATATGTCCTGTTAAAACATTCACTTCATTTTAACTGTTTTTCTATAATAGCAATAATTCCTCTCGAATAAATACCCAGTTTCTGGAGTTAGTACCGTTCCTTATCAGAACCGGTGAGCAGTGCAGTCTGTTGTTTAACCACAGCAGAAAGATAATATGACCCCTTGGCATTTTGTGGGGCCATAGCTATTTCCTTATTACAACCTTTATATCAAAACCGTTGGAGGCAAAAACAACATTCAGAAGAATTAATTTTACACTGACGTGGTTAATGTTTATCTTTCTTCCCTCAGTTTGCAATTTAAGTTTGCTGAGGGCAAACAGGCCATCTTAGCCATCTGTCTTTAATTGTTTCTTACGTTATAAGGGTGTTGTTCTCTCGATAATGTCCCTGATATGGAGCATGTGGAAGATGGGAGGTTTGGGAAATAGAATTAAATATATCTATATGCAATTAAGATATAAGGAAACGGTACCCGCCCCTTCACAACAACACAGACACTGTCCCCTCATGATATCACGGGCACATGTCCCAAAGAAATAAAGTAACACACAAGCCCTATAGGGCTAGAATACTGGCCACTCACATTATATAAGGCACTGGCTATTGATAATACTATAAGCGCACATTGAAAGGGGTAGCACTTTTATTAGAATAGATATCTGTCCCTTTAAGTAGTTTCACAAATTGGTTCTATAATAAAAAAAGAGGCACTTTTTTTTCTTTTTTGGACAACACAGATTTGTCCTACACAAAGCAGTAGCACATTTTTTTTTATTTTTATTTTTTTTAGGATAAAGAAACACTAACACTACCCCTCACAACAATTGACACTTGCCCCACATAATATCACTAATACTATTCTTAGAGGAGTATAGGCACATGCCTCCTACATTAAAAGAACACCAAGAACTATTATGGGTACCACAGGTTTTCTGTTTTCCTCCAACCAATGTGTACAATAATGTGGATATTATCTATTTGTTATAATAATGACGTCACACTGGCGAAAATTAGTCACTTCGCCCTTTATTAAATTTGCCCCTATGGGTAGGGATGTAGCGAACGGCGGAAAAAAATGTTTGCGAACATATTCGCAAACTTGCGTCCAAAAATGCGAACGGTTCGCGAACCCCATAGACTTCAATGGGAAGGCGAATTTTAAAAGCTAGAAAAGACATTTCTGGCCAGAAAAATTATTTTAAAGTTGTTTAAAGGGTGCAACGACCTGGACAGTGGCATGCCAGAGGGGGATCAAGGGCAAAAATGTATCTGAAAAATACATTGTTGACACAGCGCTGCGTTTTGTGCTGTAAAGGGCAGAAATCACACTACGTCACTCAGGTGTTGTTTCTGGACACGGAATGTGAAAAAGCTCACACAGCTAGGTGGCACTTGGTTAAAGACTGGGCAAACAATGCCTGCAAGGGCAACGTATACAGTAGTGGATACGGAATATATTATTGCTGCTGTAAAAACATCATGTTTACGGACACGGAATTATTATTGTTATTTAGACAGAATGTGAAAAAGCTCACACAGCTAGGTGGCACTTGCATACCTCCCAACTGTCCCTCTTTTGACCACTCAACCCCCTGTCCCTCTTTTGTACTGGAAAGTCCCTCTTTTCTCTGCACTGAACAGCCAGAAAAAAAACAGTTTCTAACTTAATTGGCTTTTGGCAGAGAGCTCAGAACAGCTAACAGGTGCAAATAAGATACTTTGTAACAATTTTGACTCTGGTTGGTGCTGGTAGTGGTGAACTACTAGGAGGAGCAGCACACCAGTCCCACTCTCCAACACAGCTAGACTAATAGCACTGGGCTCTTATAGTAGCAAAGTAAAACAACAAAAAAGAAAATAAAAGCAGTCCTTACAAGGACTATTGGGTTATTACAGCAGTCAGCAGATGAGATCAGAAGAGATCAGTGCCCACAGCAGCTACATACAGAGCACTGCAGTAGAAGGTAGATTACTAGTCAGCAAAGCTACCTAACCTAAACTCACTGTCCCTCAAATCCCTGCAGACTTCTGTCCCTACAATACAGAGCAGTATCAAGTAGATTACTAGCCAGCAAACTTACTATCAACTGTCCCTCAAAGAAATCAGTGAAATCAGTAACAGCTCTCTCCCTACACTAGCTCTTCCAAGCACACACAGGCAGAATGAAAAAACACTGCAGGGCTTCAGTTTATATATGGAAGGGGAGTGGTCCAGGGGGTGTGGGGGTGGTCCAGGAGGGAGAGCTTCCTGATTGGCTGCCATGTCTCTGCTGGTCTGGGGTGAGAGGTCAAAAATAAGCGCCAGCTAAGCGAACCCAAATTGGCGAACGTCGCGCGACGTTCGTGAACATTCGGCGGACGCGAACAGCCGATGTTCGCGCGAATTAGTTTGCGGGCGAACAGTCCGCGACATCTCTACCTATGGGAGATAGCCTTTCCGTAATTCAGAACTTTCTGGATAATGGGATCCGGATAACGGATCCCATACCTGTAGTTCTTTTCTATAGCTCTTTATTGTTTTAACATTCACTAGAGCCATGGGCTTCTCTCTTAACGTGATGATTGTTTCCCTTGTGTTGGTTTTGTCACACAGTGTAGAGCTAATGAAACGATTCATAGGAAGAACTGCCAGGCATGCAGTGAATTAAACTGTATCTTTCTCTTTAAATAACTATTATACATCAAGATCCTGTTAAAGAGAAAATGAGAATATTCATTTCCCCCAGCTTTACTGTGAGGAGAGAAATTACCAAGAAGCAAAGAACCTTCCTTTATCCTTTTGTTTCCAAGAGGAAATTTAATTCCCATTTAAGTTAACAGGAGGTCATTATCCTTATAGCTAAATTAGACAAAAAGGCCTGTAGCAGTCAAGTTAATATAAATAAGTCTTGCAAATAACAGTTAATCCATACTATTCTGACTCTATTTAGAGGCTATCAAAACCAGAATATAAATTATAGTTTATTAATGTATTATTACATCATATGTAATAGCCTTAAACATTTTTAGCACTTACGGACACTGAGGGGGTTATTTATTAAAGTCCGAATGGCAAAAACTCCAAAAATTTCGGGATTTATTATACCCCGAGGAATAAAAAAGTCAGAATCCGAAAATCCTGCATCTCAGACCTGCCGAGGTTGTATATGTCAATGGGAGAAGTCTCGAAGATATGCTGATCTGCGCTGAGTTTCGTGCATAAATCAGAAGATTTTGTGGTATTTGGCCAACAATCTGAAAAGAAATCAGATTTTTCAGGTAAAAAATCCGAAAAACAGTATGATTCAAAAAAAATTTATGATTTGCACGATTTTTTAAAGTTATTTTCGGAACTGGAATTTTTTGGGAAAATGGATTAATAAATAAGAGGAAATACTCTGAATAGGTCAGAGTATATTTTAAAAGATAAATTTGGATTTTGATAAATAACCACCTTAATCATTAACTAAAATCATAGGTTAAGCCTATGATTAAGTGCCCGCGAGTGCAGGGGTGATCCTTACCCCAAGGCCGCCTGACGTGGCTTTCGACCTGCCGGCTACCTCTCCCCCCACTCATTTATTTATTTTTTGATGGGGGGATCCAGCACAGCAATTGCCCCTCGACACCCCTCCCTTACTCATCAGTATGAAGGCAACAGAAGACACAAGCGTTAAACATTAAGTGCCCCCCTACAAGTTAAAAAAAAAAAGAACTTTGGTGCCCAGGGCTCCCCTACAAGTTTTGATGGTCAGGGCCTCCTACAAATTAAAGAAAAAAATTGGAGGCCAAGGACCCCCTACAAGTTTAAGAAAAAATATTGGTGGCCAGGGCCTACAAGTTATTGAAAAGAAAACATATTTGGCCAGGGCCCCTACAAGTTTTTTTAAAAAAATCATTACTGGCCAGGGCCCCTACAAGTTATCAAAAAAAACACATTTGGCCAGGGCCCCTACAAGTTAGAAAAAAAGAAAACTGCACTTACCTTAGCCAGGGAGTTCAGATGCCGGTGCTCTGATTCGCCAGTGAACTGTAAGTCCCGGTAAAGCTGCAATTGGATATAGTAGAGGGGAGGTTCAAACTTCACCCATCCAATCCCCATGCAGCTTTGCTGGGACTTACACTTCATGGCGAATCAGAGCACAGGAAGCAAGATGCAGTTATCAGAGCTCCAGCCTGCCCCTTCCGAAATCTGCAGAGCACTGATGGCAGGGGCCCGGCTCTGCAAGTAAGTGCAGCGCTGTCCCCCCGTCGGCGACCCTGCCAACACCTTTAATGCTAAGCTTGTAAGGGGGTGAAATGTGAATTGTTTAGTAATGGTTAATATATAATTAGTTTGGCCACTAGGTGACAGTGAGTCATAAGTTAAACTGTGAAGTGTGAGATTGTTTGTAATGAAAAGTGAATAAAGTATACAGGACCAGGAAATACTGTGGCCATTCTGGCAGTGATAGAGGAAGGGACAGCAGTCTTTGTTTGGGAGAGGTGAGTCGAAAATGTTGTGCCGCTGTCTACCTGTTATGAAGGAATCACAGCAAAAAACATCAACTGTTTAAGTTTAAGGAAGTCTTCCATACCTTGGGGCAGATTCACTAACAGGTGAACTTTCACCAGCATCTGCTTTGCACACCTTGCACTTCTTCGCCAGGCGCAAATTCACTACCACTGCGCTAATTCACTAATATGCAAAGTTGCGTCCTGGGCGCTGCACGCTGGCGACTTTTCGCTAGCGTTACTTCGGGAGTGCGAGCATTTCAAAGCGAAGATACACCAACGTTCGTTTGTGCCAGTGACCTTAGGCTTAGGTTAATTTGAATAGGGCGGGTACATTAAAGTTGCATGGACGGTGGTGCAAATGCTTGAAGTTACCAGTTTTTATTAAAAATGTCCAGGGAACCTTAATATAGACAAAATAGTTAATATTATGCCCTACACATGAGCCCACTGTAAAATGAATGCTCCATATGTTCTCAAAAGTCTGTGGAAAAATGTTAATGCCAAAAAAAGTTTGTTAGGACTTTTGCAGACAACCCTGCTGAAAAAAAGGAAAAGTTGCCAGTGTTTTTTAAACTTTAGGAAGATCTTGAGGAAGAGCTAGCTTCATTTTAGCAGTTCGTCTGGTCTTAAGTGGTGAAGTAAACCCTGGTAAAAAGAGGTAATGTTCAGTTACTGAATTTGCGGATCAACGACCATACGCCTGAGTGAAAAGTCGCCTGGTGATAAAGTGCGAATGAATGCTTGTGACGGTCCCGTTCGCTAGCGAATTGTCCTCTGCGGCTGCTAGTGAATGACGATGTCCCTGCGGATTGAATCTCTTCGCTAGCGTTAGCCACTTCGCCCTTTAGTGTATTAAGTTTACAAGCGTATACCCTATTCCTAAATCTCACTGGAAATGATCCATATGTCTATACTGTATGTCTATTTACAGAGATTAACGATGCCCTAAACTGCTAATTGTAAAGCAAGACCTTTTTAAAAAGGCAATTTACCCTGATTACAAAAAGAAAGAAATAAAGGTGTGGGTGCCATACAATATTGTATTGTCATAAAACTGCAAAATTGTGCATTGTGTTGTTTTTCTGCAGCAAATAGAAAAGAGAAGCCTGGTACTACCTGTAAACTGTTATATTCAACATTTACACTCAAAATAAAAAAAACATTCAATCCAGGATTGCGCCCCGTGGGCTGTGTTCTGTTTGACACCGCTATCATGAAACCTAAATGAACTGCCAAAGGCACGAAGACTTCTAAGTTCAGCTTTTTCACACAATTTCGATTTCCCAATTTTGTTTTAGCCCAGCAACAGGTAAAGATGAAACAACAACAACAACAACAACAATATGGGGGTTATATATCAAAGTCCGAATTTATCTCAATATTTTCTGAAAAAAACTCAGACTAAATCCACATGGGTTTTTTGGTCTTATTTATTAATACAGTTTCCCGATAATTTTGTTTGCTGGAAAAAATCCAAAAAATCGTAAAAAAAAAAGTTTCTCAAATTTTTTCGTATTTTTCATCCGTTTTTCACGATTTTTTCAGATTTTTCACTCGAAAACTTTGGGATACTGCCAAAAACCCAGCGCACATCAAAAAATCATTGGGACTTCTCCCATTGACTTATATGCAACCTCGACAGGTCTGAGATGCCGGATTTTCAGATTCAGACTTTTCCATCCTTGGTGATTTTTTAAAAGTCAGATTTTATAACAAAAAAAATCACAAATTTTTTGTGATTTTTGCATTCTGAGTTTAGTATATAACCCCCTTAAGTTATAAAGATCCAAATTATGGAAAGTTCCGTTATCCGGAAAGCCCAGGTCCCATTCATTCTGGATAACAGGTCCCATACCTGTACTAAACTAACTGTGAATGTTGAGATCACTCTGGCCTTGGATATTACGCTTGGTCAAGAAATCATCCAAGCCTTCGTTAATAGTATTTATAAAACAACTTCACCCCACAGGACAATCCAAAACCTCACTGTCCTCCCTGTTAAGAACCATTTTTGCATCTTCTAATGAAATTTCAGTTACTCAAATCTAAAGAGGGGCATCTCTGATCTTTAATATTTTCTATGTGAAAATTATCCCTTGCTATCCGCCTGAGGGGCAAATTCACTAAGATGCGAAGCGCCGAACGCTAGCGTCAATTCGATAGCGTTGGGCATTTTCGGTACTTCGCAAATTCACTAACGAACGCTGGCGTAAATTCGCTAGTGTTACTTCGCACACTTACGCCAGGCGAATTTTCGCTAGCGATGTAACTACGCAAATTCACTAACTTGCGCACTGTACTGAACGCTACCTTTTACGCTAGACTTCCTTCGCCACCTCAGACCAGGCGAAGCGCAATAGAGTAGATAGGGATTGTTTCCAAAAAAGTCAAATTTTTTTCTAAGTCCCAAAAAACGCTGGCGTGTTTTCTACATGATGGGTGATAGGCTGAAAAAGATCAAAAATTTTTTTGGGGCTCCCCTCCTTCCCCCCTACATTTCCTGACTCATGGCAACTTACCTAGACAGTGGGCACATGTGTAGGGCAAAATAAAATTTATATTTGCCGATTTGAAGGTTTTCTAGGCATTTGAAGTGGTGATACGTGTTCCTCCATTGAAATTTGAATTTCGTGCCGCATGCAAATGAACCATCGCTAGCGAAACTTTGCTTCGCTTGGCGAATTAACGCTAGCGCAACTTCGAAAACTTACGCTACCCCTGTGCGCAACTTCGGATTTTAGTGAATTTGCAGAGCGCTGGCGAAAATACGCCTGGCGAAGTGTGGCGAAGTGCGGCAAAGTTGCGCCTGAATCCCTTGTTATATGTCCTCTATTGCATAATTCCTATATACAGTATATTATTCCAACTATGTATTCCCTAGAAACCAAGTTGCAAAACTGTGTTTTGTTTTCCAGAATTATCTACAAAAGTGTGACACAGTATTCACCAGGCAGCATTTGCTGTTCCGCCATTTTGATCAACATCTAGAACACCAGAAAGTGTCTGTATTCAAGTGTCCGGACTGCTCGCTGATTTATGCACAGAAACAGTTGATGATGGACCACATCAAGGTAAGGTGAAGTTGGTCTGGTGTGACTCAGTTTGGAAGATGAGTTTAATTACTTTTAGGGGCGGATTTATTACGGGTCGAATTTAAAATTCTAATTCACATTCAAATTATGACATTTTTTTCATGGTCAAAACTGTCAAAGTCTATGGGAGAGATCCAGTGACCAATTTGGAGATGTTTGTAGCCTTCCTGATATTTAAAACCTTTTTTTGGAGAAAAAACTCGAAACAAGTTTGGTCAAATTCGATTTATTACATGATCCTGAAGGTTTTCAAAGTATAGGAGTAGCTGGAAGTTGCTTCAGCATTAGGAAAACCACCAGTCATATTATATTGTAGTAATAAAAAGGATATCAAAGGTCTTGATGGTTCACTTCCTCTGCCGGTTTCCAAAAGGTCTGTTCTCCCTCAGACCCGCATACGAATCCAATTCGTCTCGACCGCCTCGTGTGTCCCAGTGCGCGTATAGATGACGTCACTGCCCGACGCGTTTCGTCTATCGACTTGAGGAAGCCCTTGAGGAAGTCGATAGACGAAACGCGTCGGGTAGTGACGTCATCTATACGCGCACTGGGACACACGAGGCGGTCGAGACGCCGGCAAGTAACAACTATACCGGCTGCCTGAGTGACTCCTACAGATGGCGGACTGGTGACTTGTATTTTAAATGCGATATTTTAACAACAACATTGTGAGTGTGATTTTATCGATATTATTGAGATTAAAAAAGTGACGTTTTTTACACTATGTCAGCGCATTGTTTTCAAGCCACAGAGCCTGGAGAAAATTGAGGGGATGAACATCTAACTATATTTCTAAACGCCCAAACTACGTTTAAACGTTCGTGAGTATACTCACATGAGTCTCACCTCAGTGTGTAAATTCTAAGCACGGCAAATAGTATAATCTGGAGGAGGCACCTTTTTAGAAATAATTTAATTTCACAAGGGGTGTAATCCATCTATATAAAAAAATTACTACACTATATGAGAATAAATTTCTTGCTCCCTTTTGTTTTGCCTATACCTCGCGCTGGATGAGCGCTGGTTTCAATTTACAGTTTTGAATTGGATATTATATTGTAGTGCTGTGGGGGTACCCTGTTCTTCCCCCTTCATCAATAAAGTATAGTTTTGGAATACCATTACTAAAACCTCTTAGAATTAATTCTCTGTTCATAAACCCTCTAGGAAACCCTGCTCACATTTTCTCCTACACCAACCCCCCCCCCCCCCCCTTCATTTGCCTTTACCTTCAGGTACACCCCTGAGAAAACTCCCAACCATAAATGTTTGGGTTGAAGGTTTCAGAAAGATTTTTCAGGTTGGGGAAAGATCAATCAGAGTTTTATTTTTGAATCTAATGAAGTGTCAAGGCAAAGTATTTTTCAATTAGATTATTATTAGACAATATTTTTCTGCACTATAATTGTTATATTTCAATCCCAGAATGGGTTATTTTACTAAAAATACAGTTTAATCAGACATTTGAATTGTGCGGTTTCATGCCTTTCTTTGCAGTCCATGCATGGGACACTCAAGAGTGTTGAAGGTCCTCCAAAACTTGATGTAAATTGGCCTCTGAACACTAAGCCCACCACCCAGAATTCAACTAGTCCAAGTAAGGCAGATCCCAAACAAATGAATCAGATGGAGAAACCAGAGAAAAAAAACATCTCCTTTTATAGAAATGTTGACTCAACAGTGGTCAAGAAAACCTCAAATACATGATGGACCTGCTGGCACTGTGAAAAGTTGTTCAACCAGCAAGATGTCTATGTATCACACATGAAGAGAGAACACTGGAAGGTATGGCAATAACATTATCTTTTATAGTAAAAATACTGTTTCCCTGTGAACTCCACTCATTGCTTCATTGGACTGAGCTGTGCTCCAATTGAGTAGTTGACTGGGGCAGGCTAACTTCACCTTGGAAGCAAGCATATGAATAGGTATCAGCTAGTTTGGCCTAATTTTACTTGTGTGTTATTAAAGGAGAAGGAAAGTCATAGCCCACTTGTTAGCGAGCACCACTGAGAGATCCTCTTCCGGCTTCGTCTTTCTTCTCAAAGCTGCGCATGTGGATTAGAGCGAAAAGCTGTACTTGAAAGAAAAAGTTGGCTTTTTCGTTTTACTGTGCACGCGTCTGCCCTGGGAAATTTGAAGAAAGAAGAAGCCAGAAGAGGATCGATTTGTGGTGCTTACTGGAGTAACACTGGCCGGTGCAGTTTTCAGGTTTCAGGTAAATAAATACATTCATTCATACATTCATTGGGGCTGCCTAAAATTTGGCAACCCCAAGTGGGCTATGACTTTCCTTCTCCTTTAAACTTTTGTGATTAAGGAGAAGGAAAGGTTAAAATCAAGTAAGCTTTATTAGAAAGGTCTATATACATACACCAGTAAACCCTCAAAGTAATGCTGCTCTGAGTCCTCTGTCAAAAGAAACATCACATTTCTTTCCTTCTATTGTGTACTCATGGGCTTCTGTATCAGACTTCCTGTTTTCAGCTTAGACCTTCAGGGCTTGAGCATGCTCAGTTTGCTCCTCTCTCAATCCCTCCTCCCCTCCCTGCTGTTATCTGAGCCCAGAGCTATGAGTGAGCAGGGAGATACTCAGGCAGGAAGTGATGTCACACAAAGCTAATATGGCAGCTGTTATCCTAAACAAACAGAGAACACTTCAAGAGCTGTTTATTTAAGTATGGTAAAGCATTATGCAGAATAAATATAGTGTTATAGCTTGTACTATTGTGGCTAATCTATTGGCAATAAACTGCTTCCCCTTATATATCAAAGGGGACATTGAATTACATATAATATGTTAACAAGCTTGGTAACTTTACTGTAAATGAATCAGACAGGCAAGAATTTGTTTCTGACACCTGTCCAGGCAACTTTTATAATATGTATATTGTGTTCCGGTCAGTGTCGGACTGGTCCACCGGGATACTGGGAAAACTCCCGGTGGGCCCAGGTGTCAGTGGCCCTCATGCTGCTAAACATTTGGCCTATTTCATGGCCATTCTCTATTTCTGAAGAGGCTAAATAGATGGAATAATAAATTATAGTATGTAAAGAAAAGAGACTAGAAATGCCTGAATGCCAAAAACCTGAAAAAATTGTGTTTTTTTAGTATAAAATCCAAATTTTTAAAAAAACCACAAATTTTATTATATTTATTATTATTTATTATACCCCAAGGATACAAATGTCAGAATCTGAAAATCCTGCATCTCAGACCTGCCGAGGTTTCATATAAGTCAATGGGAGAAGTCCCAAAGATATATTGATGTGTGCTGGGTTTCATGTAATAATCTGAAAATGTCATGGTTTTTGGGTAGAAATCTTTCGGTTTTTTTCCAGCAAACAAAATTTTCCAGAAAGTGAAAAAAAACCTGTGCGGATTTGATCGGAGGTGTTTTGGGAAAATATTGAGATAAATCCAGACTTTGATAATTGTGTCTCCCCGAGAATAGAGGGTGATTGAGGAGAGAAAAATTATATTATTGAGAGTGGGCCCCAGGTTTTTTGGTGGGCCCCTAATCTAAGGTTTTTTGGTGATAAACAGGGGCGGAACTACCGGGGGAGCAGGGGGTGCGAGCGGGCCAGGGCCCGCACCCCCTCAGGGCCCCCGGCAGTCCGCCCGCCGCATGTTCGGCGGCCACTTCCGGGTTTACGGAGGGGGGCGGGGGCCCGGCTGCGCGTCCTGCGCCAGGGCCCGCCCCCCTCTAGTTCCGTTTTTGGTGATAAATTTGTGTTTTTTTAGTTAGGCATTGCCCTGACTCAAATCAAGTGTTTGCCAAACGGATTTTGTTAGAAAAGCATATCCAGTTAATGCATGGCATCAAGCACCTCCATGATAAAGAAACCCCAGAACCTGCTGCAGAGCCTGGAAGGAACCAAAGGAAGGACAGGAAGGAACCAAATGTACATTTCATATACAAATAATCATGTATTATTTCAACTGGAATTACTGATATAGTATCACTGTATTATTGAGTGTGGTGTATAAATACAAAGGTGTTTGCCAAATATATATATATATAATTCCCCATTTCCCCACAATCACAGCACTCACGATAAGTCGATTTACATTGCCTGGGTGCACGCCACAAAATACTGCATACAATCCTCCAATGAAGCAGCCGCGCTCACTGGACTTATCCAAAGGTATAAATATTTTATTTGGAAACTAACGTTTCGGCTGCAACTCAGCCTTTGTCAAAGTTACAGTATGCCACGTAAGCCAACCCTAAATACTCTGATTGAATAGTTAGGGGTGGCTTTTTTTTTTTTTTCTTTAAATTTTAAACTCCTTGTTCCCCAATGCGGCTGCCCCAGGCCCCCAGCAGAGTTCCGCTCTGCTTTCCACCCTCCCCGAGACCCAGCCAGTCTCTTACTTGCCCTGCTGGCTGGATCCGT
Organism: Xenopus petersii; assembly: GCA_038501925.1. Lineage (NCBI taxonomy): Eukaryota > Metazoa > Chordata > Amphibia > Anura > Pipidae > Xenopus > Xenopus petersii. The sequence continues at coordinate 195,379,306 of CM076673.1, read as the reverse complement.
CGGATCTGGCTTCTTTAGAGGCAGCAGGCCAGCAGCGCACGTAATGCGCAATTGTGCATCCAACCAATGATGCGCCTGCAGCAAGAGAGGCGCGCCGGCGTGCGCGGTGACGTCAGGAGGGAGCTGTGCGCCTGTGTGGTGATCAGGTGACCTGGCCTGGCGCACCGTGCAGGTGTCGCGTTCTTTGCTCTCTCCTCTGAGGCTCTGACTCCTCCTGACTGAAACTGTGGGTGGCTGCCTGCAGTGCCTGGTGACTGATCTGCTGCTGCTGGTATTGGAGTTGGAGCTGTTTGGCAAACAACAGGTACAGACTTGGGGGGCAATGCATTTTTTGGCACAACAGGTACAGACTTTGGGGGGGGCAATATTTTGGGTGCTGCTGGCTGGCACAGGTACAGATTGGGGGCAATATTTTGGGTGCTGCTGGCTGGCACAGTTGTGTTAAAAGTAAAATGTTGTGGATATTCTAGTATTTGCACTTTGTTTAACAGGATAAAATGATCCTACTGTTTTGGTTTTTATGATATTTTTTTAGTGTACTTTATTTTTGTTTGTTAACATTACATTTTTATATAAAAGAAAAGTTTAATTCATTAATGTGTTGTAACGTTTCTATATTAAAAAAACTGTAAGTGATTAGGTGGTAAATGGTCGGGGGGGCGCTGATTGAAGTCCTTGCCTAGGGTGCCAAACTACCTTGGCCCGGAGCATGTGGAGTGAATCAGCAGAAAAGAAGATGGGGAGCTACTGGGGCATCTTTGGAGACATAGATCTTTACTGCTAAAGGGCTGTGGTTGCCTTGGGCTGGTACAGAAGCACAAAACATAATGTACAAATTTCTAGCTACTTCTTTAGTAAGGCTTTAGTTCTCCTTTAAATACATAGGTTCTTTGCACCTTGCACACAGTGGTGCTCCCTAACTTGCTCATCAGGGGATGGGTGTGGGAAGGGAGAGGGAGAAGGGAGGGGGATGCCTGTGGTAGTGCGGTAGAGGAGGGCTGTATTCTAGTCCAGTGCCACCATAGGCAACGGCCTCTTTGCGCCCATGCACAAATGACAAAAGTGACTACAAAACTTTACCCTCCATGACCTGCACCTGATTCCCCCGAAACCCACAGGAATAAATCCAGTGGCAGGGGAGAGGTGTTTTTTTTTTTAAGCAAAAAATGTATTTACCATATAGGCATCTGAAGGCTGTCTCCTTAAAGTTGCTGCCTGAGGTACAGGCCATCAAGTGTCTATACAGTAAATATGGCCCTGGGGTAGAGTGCAGCAAAAACATGGTGATCTTGCACCTGTTTTTTGCTTTTAGCACCTTGCCCGACTCCTAGTTTGTACAGGTATGTTCTGTTCTAGATCTGTTATCCAGAAATCCGTTATCCAGAAAGTTCCGAATTACAGAAAGGTCATATCACATAGACTTAATCCAAATTATCCAAATTTGATTTCCTTTTTCTCTGTAATAATAAAACAGTAACTTGTACTTGATCCCAACAAAGATATAATTAATCCTTATTGGAAGCAAAACCAGCCTATTGGGTTTGTTAAATGTTTATATGATTTTATAGTAGACTTATATGGTATGAAGATCTAAATTATTATTATTAACATGTATAATGCCAACATATTTGGTAGCACTGTAAAGTAAATGTGATCATACAACTAATTGAATTATATACATAGAACATATGGAGTTACATACATCACAATCAATACAGGTACAAAAGGTGAGGAAGGCCCTATGCAGAAAGAGCTTACACTCTAAAGGGAAGGGAGTAATACACAAGGTGTGGGAGTGGGCAAGATCGAATTAAGTGGGTGAGAAATGTGGTACTGTATGTGGTGTTGCGTTTGGTAGTTAAGCAGAGTGAGGGGAGGCTTCTCGAAAGAAGTGCGTTTTCAGAGATTTTTTGAAAGCAGAAAGGTTGGGAGAAAGTCGGACAGACCGTGGGAGAGAGTTCCAGAGGAGGGGTGCAGCCCTTGCAAAGTCTTGAATGTGAGCATGTGAGGAGGTAATGAGAGAAGAGTTGAGTAGTAGGTCAGTAGAGGAGGGTAGTAAGCGAGTGGGTGAGTATATAGAGATGAGTTCAGAGATGTAGGGTGGGGCAGAGTTATGAAGTGCTTTGAAAGTCAGTGTCATTAATTTGATTCTGAAAGGTAACGGAAGCCAGTGCAGGGATTGACAGAATGGCGAGGCAGAGGAGGAGCTGCTGAATCTACTACTTTTGCCTACAAAATTACAGAAAGATACATTGTCTGGAAAAATCCAGATACCGAGCATTCTGAATAACAGGTCCTATACCTGTAATATAAGGAGAGAAGTCAGCTGGGAGTCTTGGAACCCAGGAGTGCCCATACTTTACTAATGCAAGGTCTACTTTTAGCGATGCCCCATTATGATCTACATCCATTCTGTTCCATGGAAAATATTTCTTAAATATTGGAATGTAATTAAAGTCGCAAAGAGAAATACAATTCGCACCAAAATAAGAAAAAAATGCACCTCTCGCAATGTAATATTGTTCCTTAAACTGTTATTGAATTGCAAATTTTAATTGCGCACTCTTAAGAAGTGCTTGAAGGTATTCATAATCTTTTGGAGCAAACATCGCAACTTTTTCAGTAAGAAGTTTTATTACATTTACTGCACAAACTATAAAATTCGCAAACAGTCTTCCACTTTTGGACGTGGTTGATAAACAGTTTCCGGGTTCGCAAAAGCTATATTAAATTTGCGCAAAGCAAAATTTGTTTGCGCAAAGGCATAACTTTTCGCATTGCGAATAGTTATTCTGTTACCGACTTTTATTACATTTCCCCGATATTGTTTTATGAGAGAATTTATATTACTATTATACACAAAAGCCATGAATATCTTGTAAATTATATCCTTATAAACGGTGACTAGTGATGTCATCAGTTATAAATGGTGAGTAGTGATGTCATTTCTGTCACATGACTCACTAAAACTTGTATTATAATAAATAAAGTACCCCTTGTTAGAAAATATGAGGATATTAGAAGTAACCTCGGAGTTCCATGATCTGTGTACAAGCTCTTGGCCTTCGGCCTCGTGCTTTTATACGGTCATGGAACTCCTCAGTGACTTATAATTTCCTTATATTTTACAATAGGTTGTACTTTATTTACTATATATTTAAAAACAACTATTTACCTTTACTCTTATGTAACCTTAAGAGAATAAATATCTGAAAGAATAAAACAGAATGGTAATTTAGTCAAGCTGTTTGTTGACAGTGTCTTGAGATCTACTGATCAGTAAATAAAGGTCTACTGGTAGATCCCAATCTATATTTTGGACACCCCTGTTGTAACCCATCCCTGCAGCCTTGTGCTTGTGGTAAAAGAAATCCCTGTTGGCTTCTAATACCCTTATACCTACAAACAGTGTGTTAAGAATTGTGTGTTGGTTTAATGGTCTGTGGCAGTGATCGCTAACCAGTAGCTCATGAGCAACATGTTGCTCCCCAACCGCTTGGCTGTTTCTCAGTTGCCTCAAAACATTCTCATTTTTAAGTTCCAGGCTTGGAGGCAAGTTTCGGTTGCATAAAAACCAGATGTACTGCCAAACAGAGCATTTTGTAGGCTGCCAGTCCTCATAGGGGCTACCATAGCCATAATTTGGCACCATCCAGGAACATTTTTCATGCTTGTGTTGCTCCCCAACACTTTTGAAAAAGGTTGGGGACCCCTCGTCTATGGAATGTAGGTAACAGGGCCATAATCTTATTCAACTCAGTCTTGCTTTAAATTTATTTTTGTAACTAATATATAATGTTCTCTGATGATTAGGTTCCCACTGCAAAGTACAAGTTAGAAGAACCAGATGTGGAATTCAGACCTCCGAGGGGAGCCATCACTCAGCCTCTGAAGAAGTTAAAAATGAATGTCAAGAAAGTCTGGAGAGTCTTTGCAAGTGTGTAGTTTTATTATCGCACTACATGTTTCGGACCCATCTGGTCCTTCCTCTGGTGCATGTTATAAACAGTGTAAGAAAAAACAGCTTTTAAGCCCTCCATTACCCATAAGCCCCACGTGTATCTACAGCTCCATCTTGTGGCCAGTAGACAGCAATACAGCAGTATATTTTTAACATATGAATACTATGTTTCCATCTATTCATTTGAAACACCAATAATAATTCCAGTAGTTTAGCGATACAGTTACAATTATGTTTCAAAAGCATTTAAATAGCAATAAGTTATCCTCACCATGGTAATTTAGTGCCCTCTTGTTTGAGACAAATGCAAAAAATACCATAAAATACCAAAAAAGCCATTTGTCTCTGCAGCATTTTCAACAATTTCACAAAAAAACATTTTCACAGAAAACATTTAAGACTCCAAGCTTCATTAATCCCGAAAGGTTCAATACAATTTAATCTTTCCATCCATCTGGCCTCACATTGTAACAGTGTTTTCTTTCTATCCCCTCCTCTTAGGGGGCGATCAATTTGTTCAAGGACCATCCACCTAAGGCTTTCTGCATTATGTTTAGCTTCAAAAAAATGTTTCCCAACAGGTGTTTGAGTTTTCTTTTCTGTTGGATTATATGAACTGATGGACCTTTTGTGCTCACCTATCCATATTTTTATATTTCGTGAGGTTTGTCCCACGTAAACCATACCACAGGGGCATTTTAGTGCATATACAACCCAATCCGTATTACAAGTGGAATATTGTTTTATAGAAATGTTGTTACCATTATGTGGATGAGTGATATAGTCCCCTTTTATTATGGAGTTGCAGGAACTACAATTAAGGCAAGGGAAAGTGCCGTTTTTTGGGGTGCTCAGGAACCTTGTGTTCCGTTTTTTTACACAAATGTCAGCTTTAACCAATATTCCACTTGTAATACGGATTGGGTTGTATATGCACTAAAATGCCCCTGTGGTATGGTTTACGTGGGACAAACCTCACGAAATATAAAAATACTTGAGAAAGGTCCTAACAAGGACCGAAACGTTGGACATCGATGCAACAGAAATAAATGAGAATTTTTTATATATGGGAGTGCTGGTTCTCTTGAATATTACGTTATATATATATATATAGACAAATACAAGAGTCCTCTGCACTCAACCCATTATCAATATATTTAATACAGAAACATTTTGTGCATACTGCTACTAAAAAAACACTTTAAACAACACAGGGATTGTTTGTCCATATATTGCAATATATTTAAGCTGGCCAACTACGTCAAAGTCATCCCATATCTGGCCAGTCCTATGCTCAATTTTATCTGATTCCTGAAGAATTCTATTGCTTCATTATACATTTTACAAAAGGGACTAAGTTTTACCTGCAACTTACTTGCTGCTTTCAAAGTAAATCTCCTAAACTTGGTTGCCCTTTAATTGGCCACCAGTAGGATCACCTGACTATAGCTGGGAAGGGTGGGAGCTACAACATGGAGCTGGTCACTGCTCCTGTATAACTATAACAAACAAGGGAAAGTTGTGCTCACCACTATTTTTTAAAAACCATTAGGCGAGGGTGCAATGAGGCTGTGACCACAAAATACATATAGTCAAATACAAGAGTCCTCTGCACTCAACCCATTATCAATATATTTAAGACATTGAGACATTTTGTGCTACTGCTACTGAACAATGTCTTACCCTTTAAACAAAACATATATGTAAAAGTATGTGAAATTTCCATGGCTATGTTGCACCTCTGCTAGTCTGATTTTCTGAGACTAAAACTAAACACACTAAAAGGCAGTTTCAGGGTGATAGAAAGGTACCCCCGTAACCCATTTTTAATAATTAAAGGGGAACTATCGTGAAAATTAAAATTTAATACAGTGTAAACGTTAGCATACTGAAATAAGTAACTTTGTAAATAAAATCAATTGAATATTCTGGATCGTTTTTTAAATAATCAAGTTTAGCTTCACTATCCCTCTCTCAGCATCTGTTTCTCTTCATTCTGTCTTCATGCAGCAGTTGGGTGTCAGATAATCATTGACAGTTAGATCCAATATATCTTACAGGGGGGCTTATTTCCTAGCAGATGTATTAGAGCTCACTCAAATAACTGATTCCAGTACAAACAAAATCTAACAAAATAACTGCCTTTTGCACAAATTCTGCATGTAGAGAGACATGATGTCTGGTGATTTTAAGAGCTCTATGACATCTTCTAGGCAAAAGGAACCCCCCCCCATAAGATATATTATATAAAAAAGATGAAACAGAGAGATAGTGAAGATAAACTTGATTATTTCAGAAACAGTACCGAAATTACATTTTAATCGATTTTATTTAGAAAGTTTCCTATTTCAGTATGACGAAGCTTATATTACATTTTCATTTTCACGATAGTTCCCCTTTAAGGTCTTCCTGATTTCTAAACTGGTGGAAGGATGTTCTGTGTGCCTCAGAGATTCCCAAATAATAATGATTGGTTGCCTTGGGTTAATGAGGTACTGGCTCAGCATCCTCACTGTTGCTCTGTGATCAATAGGTTATGTGGGGTCACAAATTGTCCTATTTAGTTATGTATGCTTATATATACTTGCCCTCCGATCAGTCATGTGCATTGCAGAGATGTTCTTCTAAGCAAACACCTGCTTTTTCACCAGACCAACTGGGAGAGGGAAAGTCACATCACACTGCTAATGTTGCATTAGAGATACCTTCAGAAACCTTGTTCTTTGTTGCACTTGTATTGGAAATGTCATTTTTACTACAGGAAATGACTGGACTATAGCTTCACATCTACTAGTAGAGTCTGGATCTCAACCTAATGCTGATCTATGCTTTTGCATCCTATATTAAGCATTGCTGCCATAGAGACCAAGAAAAGTGCACAAACTACAGCTGGCTGACTCCTTACTTCCACCATTGCTAGTTAGTAAAAGTCTAATCATGTTTTTTCATGATTTTGTTTAATATCATGTAAAAGGATACTGTCCTATGGACCCTAGGACAACAGTGGGTCAGTCTGACTTGGCCCAGTCTGATTTGGTCCAGCTTGAGGGCAGCCAAATGGGGCAAAGATTGTTTTATGTGGATATTTTGATATTGCTCACAGTTAATTATGTCAGACCAGGCAGCAGCACAGTAAATGTTCCCAACAGCCCTTGATTTTCAGTGCCATTCTCAGACTCTCTGTTTAAAATATTCAGCCACTGATAACACCATTAGAAATGGTGAGACCTTAATAGGGTAAGGGAGATAAAGACTGAATCTGTGTTTAGCAAAATATAACTCTATAACTCTAGCATGTGTTAACTGTCAAACAGCATTAGGACTATGTGATGGTAGTTTCCCTTAAATCAAATTGATTTATTTTATTTGAAAACCCTCAATTTTTGCTATGAAGTTTCTAATTTAATTTATTGTCATAAAAATAGGAATGTTGACAATCTTCTGTTAACTTAAATGCTTTTATAATCGATCGAAAGAAAGAAAAAAAGAAAGAAAGAAAGAAAAATACTTTCAGAAGGAAGAGAAAGAAAGGAAGGAAGAAAAAGAGAAAGAAAGGAAGGAAGAAAAAGAGAAAGGAAGGAAGGAAGAAAAAAAGAATGAAAGCAAGGAAGAAAAAAAGAAAGAAAGGAAGGAAGAAAAAGAGAAAGGAAGAAAGAAAAAGAAAGGAAGGAAGGAAGAAAAAGAGAAAGGATGGAAGGAAGAAAAAGAGAAAGAAAGGAATGAAGAAAAAGAGAAAGAAAGGAAGGAAGAAAAAGAGAAAGAAAGGAAGGAAGAAAAAGAGAAAGAAAGGAAGGAAGAAAAAAGAAAGGAAGGAAGAAAAGAGAAAGAAAGGAAGGAAGAAAAAGAAAGAAATGAAGGATGAAAAAGAGAAAGAAAGGAAGGAAGAAAAAAAGAAAGAAAGCAAGGAAGAAAAAAAGAAAGAAAGGAAGGAAGAAAAAAAGAAAGGAAGGAAGGAAGAAAAAGAGAAAGAAAGGAAGGAAGAAAAAAAAGAAAGGAAGGAAGAAAAAGAAAAAAAGGAAGGAAGAATTAATAATGAAAGAAAGGAAGAAAAAAAGATGGAAGGAAGGAAGAAAGTAATAACGAAAGATGAAGGAAGAAAAAAAAAGTCCAAACCATGCCTTCCACGAGTAGAAGAATTTAGTAAGGGTAACATATATGTGTGAGTGTATATATTGATTGTATAGAGGTATATCATGGAAACCGTAATAGAATGTTGTATGTTGTACATTGTAAATGTTTTGTTTATTTGCCATAGAATTAAGCTTTCCTTTGCACACCTTCATGCATTGTTCCTTAGTGTTCTCTATGCAGCTTCCTGCTCAAAGATTGAGCTCAAATGCACAAAGTAATGGATAGCACTCCCAATATCAAAAAATTATAAAAAAAATAAAGAAAATACAAAAAAATTATACAAAAATAATGAAACAAGGAGCCCAACGCGTTTCGACATTAAGGGTCTTCCTCAGGGGCACAAAATAGACAAGACAACTGGGGGATGCTTGGGAAATACAATTTTTTTTACAATTTCCTGTGTGTTAATCCCCAGTTCTCCAGACCTGCTTAAAATTTGCATATGTGCATGAATAAAGGAAAGGGGACGGGCAACGAACGACAGCAGGCCTAGGGGCACCCATTATGTAAATCTGGCCATGCCCCTGAAGATCACATGTGGTACATTCCAAATGCATATACATATAAATATGTCCAGTCCAGTGGATTCCAGAACCATTCCAGTATCCATGTTTTTGTCGCCGCCCGGAGCAGGTCCAGGAGCTCCGGGCGGCGCGTCCTCTCCTGCCGGCGTCGCTCCCAAAATGGCGGCGCCCATGGCCGCCACGTGGGTAAGCAGCGCCGGCGCGATGACGTCAGTGCGCCGACGTCGGCGCAAGGGCGTCAATGACGTCACATGGCGCCAAATTTGAAATAAAAACCCATTTTAGACGCCAGAATGGCGCCCAAGTATAGGAAACCTTGCTCTAAGTATTTCCTGGGTTCCCTGTGTTCTGATATTCCTAAACTTGTTCCTGATTAATATCCTTGACCCCTGCCTGGACTTTGGACTTTCTGTTATCCGCCTGCCTTGAACTCTTGCCTGGATTCTCTTTTGGATTAACCCCTTGGACACCGCGACCTTGTTCCCTCAAGAGGGCTTCCTCCTTGATCCTGACAACCTCCCTGGAGGGAGCTCCCTACTTGGGCCATGGATCCTACTGAGGAAGCTACGCCTGATGTCGGACGAGCGCTCCGCGGACTGGCATCCCGCATGGAGGATTATGAAGCCCAGCAGTACCGCATTGGGCAGGCACTCGATACCCTCCTCTCTCGGATGCCTCCAGCTCCCCCTGCACCCCAAGCTGCGGTAAATCCTTCCTTGGCGGCCGCTTCGTCCACCGCAGGTTCCTCGTCAAGTGAGCCTCGCATTCCGCCTCCTCCTCGCTTCAGTGGGGACCCACAAGCCTGCAGAGGTTTCGCTACACAGTGCCAGATCCAGTTCGAGTTCCAACCCTCGCACTTCCCCAATGAACGTTCCAAGGTGGGGTATGTGATGTCTCGTTTGGTGGGCAAACCGCTTGAGTGGGCAACATCTCTTTGGGAGAAGAATTCTCCACTGACTTTTGATGCCAAGGCCTTTCTTCAAGCATTTCGTACTGTGTTTGATGCCCCGGGTCGGGTCACTAATGCTCCTTCTCGTCTTCTGCAACTCCGGCAGGGAAACCGCAGTGTCAGTGACTATGCTATTGACTTTAGAACTTTGATGGCTGAGACTTCCTGGAATGACGATGCCTATAAGGCCGTATTCTATCAAGGTCTGTCTATTCGCATTAAAGATTATCTTGTCTCCAGGGAGTCCCCTGACCTGCTGGAGGATCTGATCGCACTTTCTATCAAGGTGGACACTCGGCTCAGAGAGCATCAAGTAGAGAGGGAGCGCTGTAAAAGATTTCAACCCTTGTTGGCACCTCGCTTCCAGAGACCTCTCCTGCAGACTCCAGCTACTCTAGCCTCTCCTTCTCCTCCAGAGGAACCAATGCAAGTTGGAAGGGCTCGTCTATCCGAACAAGAAAGACTTTTTAGACGAATGGCTGGCTTATGTCTGTATTGTGGCGGACAGTCTCATTTTGCGAACTCTTGTCCGGTGAAGCCCACGAGTTCTGTTCCCCGAGGTATATCTAGGGTAACGCATGTAGGGGGCACTACTCCAAAGTCTCAAGAGAACTCTCACAGGTTTCTCCTTCCTTTACAGATCCGCCTAGCCTCTAAGACTATCGTTGGCTCTGCTTTCATTGACTCTGGAGCGGCTGGGAACTTCATGGACGCTCAATTCGCCAAACACATGGAAGTTCCCTTATTCCCACTGTCTACTCCTCTCCGTGTCATTGCCATTGACGACAGACCCCTGGAGGTTGAAGTTGTCTCCATGACGACTGGGGAATTGCCTGTGCAGGTTGGGACGCTGCATAAAGAAAGACTTTCGTTCCTAATTATTTCCTGCCCATCCGTTCCAGTTGTGTTGGGTCTCCCTTGGCTGCGCCTGCATAATCCCTCCATTGATTGGACCGCAGGACAGATTACCCGTTGGAGTCCATTTTGCCAGCAGCACTGTCTTCCTGCTGAACCCCTCCAGAGGGTGAATATCTCTTTGTCGGATCTGAAGTCTCTACCTCCCTTTTACAAGGAATTCGCTGATGTGTTCTGTAAGAAGTCTGCGGAATTCCTTCCTCCACATCGCTCCTACGACTGTCCTGTCGAACTCCTGCCAGGAGCTATGCCCCCCAGAGGCCGCACTTACCATCTCTCTCCTGCAGAGACCACCGCAATGAAGGAATACATCCAAGAAAATCTCCAGCGGGGGTTTATCCGCCCTTCTACCTCTCCTGCAGGGGCTGGGTTCTTCTTCGTGGAGAAGAAGGACGGAGGCCTTCGGCCATGTATAGACTATCGGGGCCTGAATAAAATCACTGTAAAAAACAGGTACCCACTACCCTTGATTGCAGAGCTCTTCGACCAGCTGAAGGGGGCGAAGATATTCTCTAAGTTAGATCTCCGAGGGGCGTACAACCTCATTCGCATCCGTGAGGGTGACGAATGGAAGACGGCTTTCAACACTCGTGATGGGCACTATGAATATCTCGTGATGCCCTTCGGCCTTTGCAATGCCCCTGCCGTCTTCCAGGAGTTTGTTAACGATGTGTTCCGGGATCTCCTAGGAAGGTTCGTAGTCGTGTACCTGGACGACATCCTGATCTTTTCTAAAGACCTAGAAAGCCATCGCTCCCAGGTGAAGGAGGTACTCTCTCGTCTGAGGAAGAACTCTCTCTTCGGCAAGTTGGAGAAGTGCGTCTTCGAGGTGTCCAAGATCCCCTTCCTAGGATACATTATCTCTCCTGAGGGATTTGAGATGGACCCCGTGAAAGTGTCTGCCATCCAGGAGTGGCCTCTCCCGCTGAGTACCAAGGCAATCCAGAGATTTATCGGATTTGCTAACTACTATCGGCAGTTCATCCGGGGGTTCTCTTCCCGCATTGCACCTATCCTGGCCCTCATCCGGAAAGGGGGTAAACCCAGCTTGTGGCCTCCATCTGCCATTGAAGCTTTTCAGTCCTTGAAAGAGGCCTTCACGTCTGCTTCTGTCCTCTGACACCCCAATCCTGAACTACCCTTCTGCATCGAAGTTGATGCTTCTGAAGTCGGAGCCGGAGCCATCCTGTCTCAGAGACACCCCGCTGATGGGAAGTTGCACCCCTGTGCTTATTTCTCCAAGAAGTTCTCGTCCGCAGAGCAGAACTACGATGTCGGGAACCGAGAACTCTTGGCTGTTAAACTTGCTCTTGAAGAGTGGCGTCACCTCCTGGAGGGTTCTCTGATTCCTGTTCAGATTTACACCGATCATAAGAATCTCGAGTTCATCCAATCCCTCAAGAGGCTAAACCCCAGACAAGCAAGGTGGGCTCTCTTCTTCTCTCGATTTAATTTTATCTTGACTTATCGCCCAGGCTCCATGAATCGGAAGGCCGATGCCTTGTCTCGTAGCTTCACTCCGGTGGACCGCTCTCCTGAGAGACGAGAGCCAATCATCCCTCCAGTCAAGATTATTGCCTCCCTGTATCCACAGTTTGCCGACCAAATCCTGGCTGGTCAGTCTTCTGCTCCTTCAGATACTCCCATTGGAATGGCATTTGTTCCTCCTGAGCTGCGTCTGCCTATCCTGCAACAGACCCATTGCTCCAGGCAAGCCGGACATCCTGGCCCAGCTAAGACTCTTGAACTCTTACGACGCCTGGTCTGGTGGCCTGATATCCGCAAAGATGTGAAGGACTTTGTTGCTGCTTGTAATGTTTGTGCCACATCTAAGTCAAGCCACTCCCGCCCCAGTGGGTTACTACAGCCCTTGCCGGTTCCTTCCCGTCCCTGGACCCACCTGTCCATGGACTTCATTGTCGAACTTCCTCCCTCCTGTGGGAACACTGTGATCTGGGTTGTTATTGATCGTTTCTCCAAAATGGCCCATTTCATCCCTCTGAAGAAGTTGCCCTCTGCGGTGGAGTTATCCCAACTATTTATCCAGTACATCTTCCGCCTGCATGGTTTCCCGGTGGAGATCGTCTCCGATAGAGGCACCCAGTTTACCGCTAAGTTCTGGCGTTCCCTATGCAAAGACCTGGGAATTGTTCTTCAGTTTTCATCTGCATACCACCCTCAGACGAATGGGGCAGCTGAACGTGTCAACCAAGCCCTGGAACAGTTCCTGAGGAACCACGTATCCCTCTGCCAGGATGACTGGTCTGATCTCCTCCCGTGGGCGGAATTTGCTCATAACAACGCCTGCCACACTTCCACTGGAAGGTCCCCATTTATGTCGGTGTATGGCCAACATCCTCAAGCCTTCCCACAAGACTTTGTGTTGTCCGATGTTCCGGCCGCTGATGACCATGCAGCCCACATGTCTGCTATCTGGGCTGCAACCAAGTCCAACCTGGAGAAGAGTGCTCTGGTTCATAAGACGTTTGCAGATCGTAGACGTAGACCCTCTCCTCCCTACAAGGTCGGTGATAAAGTCTGGTTGTCTTCCAGGAACATTCGGCTGAAGGTACCATCTCCCAAGTTGGGTCCAAGGTTTGTAGGTCCTTTTTCCATCTTGGAGGTGATCAATCCTGTGGCTGTCAGACTTCAGCTTCCCCCTGAGATGCAAATTCCCAATGTGTTTCATGTCTCCTTGGTGAAACCCGCTACCTCCAACCGCTTTTCTGTTGTCCAACCTCCTCCTCCTACTATCTCTGTGGATGGTCAACAAGAATATGAAGTGGAGAAGATCCTTGACTCCAGAATCTCCAGGGGATCTCTTCAGTACCTCATCAAGTGGAAGGACTTTGGCCCTGAAGAATGTTCCTGGGAGGGACGCTCTGATGTCCATGCTCCTTGTCTGGTGAGGGAGTTCCACTCTAAATTTCCCCAGAAACCAAATCCTGGTGGTCCGGAGGCCCCCCGTGAGGGGGGGGGGTACTGTCGCAATCGCCGCCCGGAGCAGGTCCAGGAGCTCCGGGCGGCGCGTCCTCTCCTGCCGGCGTCGCTCCCAAAATGGCGGCGCCCATGGCCGCCACGTGGGTAAGCGGCGCCGGCGCGATGACGTCAGTGCGCCGACGTCGGCGCAAGGGCGTCAATGACGTCACAAGGCGCCAAATTTGAAATAAAAACCCATTTTAGACGCCAGAATGGCGCCCAAGTATAGGAAACCTTGCTCTAAGTATTTCCTGGGTTCCCTGTGTTCTGATATTCCTAAACTTGTTCCTGATTAATATCCTTGACCCCTGCCTGGACTTTGGACTTTCTGTTATCCGCCTGCCTTGAACTCTTGCCTGGATTCTGACCACTCTTTTGGATTAACCCCTTGGACACCGCGACCTTGTTCCCTCAAGAGGGCTTCCTCCTTGATCCTGACAACCTCCCTGGAGGGAGCTCCCGGCTCCCTGACAGTTTTCAAAGGCTAGCTGGCACGTTGACTGAATGGTACAACAACTGGTACACACCACATATGATACACAACCTGCATTATGGCCCAGTTATCTTTTGCCAATTTTACTGAAGGCTGTGGACAATATAATGTTGTATAAAACCAAATATGCTGCCTATTAAATTAAAATGCATTTTAGAATCTCTGTTACAAGCTGTTAGTCATCACCGAATATACAAATTAGGACAGGACAAATTTTCCATCAGTGTAGTACAGTCGAGGCTTCAACTTTTGTAGGTTTATGTTGTACTATTGCACAGGGACTCAAAGTTATATAAACACCAGCTGCATTATAACAGAGGCTCCACATCCTTTGCACATTTCTTGTGAAATTAGCTCTTCTGTAACTTAATTAACCTGCATAATTCGGAAGATGAAGAGGTACAGTTTTGTTATTGGATACATCTATTTCTCTGTGCGAGTTCTAGGGTTTCTTTTTTTTTTTACCCATTTTATATATATATATATACTTTTTCTGGAGTGCCCGCACCTCTGACAATGGTTGATTCGAGGTGCTCAATCAATGTTTAAGGAATAAGTAATAGAGGATCCGCACTCTCATTTTCATTTCAAAGTGATAGCTTTTATTTCTCTTTTATTTCTCACATCACAATCCGACGATTCGGTCCCTCCTGGGGAAAGGTCCCCAGGAGGGGCCGAAACGTCGGATTGTGATGTGAGAAATAAAAGATATATAAAAGCTATCACTTTGAAATGAAAATAAGAGTGCGGATCCTCTATTACTTATATACTGTATATATATATATATATATATATATATATATATATATATATATAAAGCTTGAAATACGTTTTTGTAATTTTTTAATACATATATATTTTGTGTATATATTGAAAGTGCACAATACATTTTATGTGATCGTCCAGTTGCTGAAGTCTTGCTGCTGTCAGATCTATATAAATATATGAAAAAAAATGTTACACTTTGTGCCTCTGAAATTGTGCATTTCACATGTAAAAAAAAAAGCGGAGAATTTCACTCTGAGATGCAAAAATGGTTGCTTAAGCTGCAGTTTAATTTAATCAAGGACTGCCTTATTCTTATATACGCGTTTTGTTTCAGGTCAATTTATTTGCACATCCAAGTTGTAGTAAATTATGTGGAAAACAGGAAACCAGAGATGAGCCTTATTCAGCTAATGTACAAATTGTTTTACTGCCTTTTCTTTTAGGCTTTCCAGCTGTCTGGGTTAACAGGTAGTGCGAATGTAGTGGATCATTTGCCTAATACCTCTCTCTATGGGGGTTATTTACTAAGCTTCGAATACCCGAAATTCCCAGAAATCCGAAAAATTTGTGTTTTTTTTAATAAAATCTGACTTTTAAAAAAAACAGTCCCATTGATTTTTGGTTGTGTTGGGGGTTTCGGGCAATTTCACGATGTTTTCAGAGCTTTCGGGTGAAAACTCTGAAAAATTTGGAGATTTCGTGGAAAATTAACGAAAAAATTGTGAAAATCAGAGCTTTTCCCGCAAAGAAAATTTTCGGGAAAATGTAATTAAAAAAAATGTAATTAATCGGGTTCGATTGGAGTTTGTAGCAGCCGATATTGAGATAAATTCGGACCTTGATAAATAACCCCCTATAAATCACACTGCCATGCTTCTGGATTCACCCAATGAGTTGGTAAGAAGTAGCATACAAATCAATGGCCGGGATTAAGCTGCTGGTATTGCTGCTGTGTGATTTCCCATCTCTGTGTTTTTAGCCAATGTTTTCTTAAAATGTTTGAAAGACACAATGGAGTACCTGTCAGATCTGAATTCTGGAGATCCGAAGGCCTACGCCATTCTGAGTAAGTCATCTCTACTATATTGTTGTCAACACTTCTTTGGTTGTCATATAATTCAAAGAGCTTTTAGTATTTATTTTTTGAAATACATAAGGGGTTCTCTACAATACCACGGGGTGCAAGTGCTCGAGCACTATTTATTCAATAAACCAGGCAATAATTAATAGTTTTAATTAATAATTACAAAATGGAGAACTGCTGAAAAAAAAAGTTAAATACTTAAAAAAAAACACAAAAAACAAAACATTGACAATTGTCTCAGAATATCACTCTCTTCATCATACTAAGGGGCGTATTTATTAAGCCTCAAATTTTTCTGGTCGAGTTTTTAAGGGAAAAAACCTGCACCTGGGCTTCCGGGGTCCTTTTCTATACCCGCCAATGACGTCACAATGATGACACAAAAGGGGCGGGGCGCGCAGACGCGAGACAATAAAACCAGAAGTCGGATGCCGGCATTTGAAGGCAGGCCCGGACTGATAATCTGTGGACTCGGGCATTTTCCCGAGGGGCCGCTTTGCTTTGTGTATAAGTGGGCCGCCCGCTGTCTGTTTAGATGCGGAGCAGCACTTCACTTGTTTACCATTAATCCTAGCCAGACAGCAGCATCCGTGCCTGTCCTGAACAGAACGGCGGGTCCACCTAATTAGTTTATCTAATCTCTGACCTGCAGTCTGCTTCGTGTTCTCCTTTCATCCCTCTGCTCTTGTCTCCGGTTCCTCCCTCCTCCATGGCAGGACAAACTCACACGATCGCAGCCCCCTCCCACCTCCACATAGCAGAGCAATGTAAGAGAGCAGAGAGAGGGAGGGGGAGGACTGAAGAAAAACTTTTAATTTGTGGGCGGGGCAGCTGCGTGTCTTCAGCACACGCTGCTTTATTTACAAATAAACTGGGGAGCTGTAGTATTCCTTGGAAGCTGTGGAGAAGTATTTTTTTGGGGCAAAGCAGAAAGTGGACCTGTGGTTTGCACTGAGAGTGGACAGAGCAGTGTCAGCAGTCTGAAGAAACAGCACAAAGCTCTCAGGTGAGCAGCATGTCAAATTCTTTGGTGGGGAGGGGGTGCATTTCTACTGTACATTGTGAGCTGTGTGGCACAATGATTTTTAGCCTGCTTCAGCCACAACTTTTCCCATACAGACAACCCTTGATTTTACATGCTCCAGTGGAAAAGGAAAAAAAGCAAGAAATGTAAAGGAGTTATGTAAAATTATGGTTTAACTGCAATTTAGAAGGGGAGGCAGGGAGCAGTGTTTTTTTTTATCAGGAAAACAGAAGCTGTGACAAATATATTAGCCTAATATTCTAGTCATAAGTGTGACATGGAGGCTGCTCAGTTTTAGTGGAGTGTGTTATAGAATGTCCTATTTATAGTGCTGCGCAATATGTTGGCGCTATATAAATACATGTTAATAAAATAATAATAACCTTGCAATTGGTCTTCATATTTCAACTATAGAATGTCCTATTTATAGCAACTTTGCAATTGGCCTTCATATTTAAACTTTTTAGCAATTATTTGCTAACTCTCTGCTTTCAAATGGTGGTCACTTACTGCCAAGGCTCTGAAAGGCTACACATATATTATTATTATTAAGTAACTCGTATTGCTATTTATAGGGGCATAATTATCAAAAAGTGAAGTTAGAGATCACCACAGTTCTCTAGAGTTAAATTCCACTACTCTCCATTCATTTCTATGGGATTCTTATTTATCAAAGGGTGAAACTTCACCCTTTGATAAATATGCCTTTAAAAATCCTATAGAAACAAATGGAAAGTGGAGGAATATCACTCTAGACAACTGTGGTGATCTCTAACTTCACTCTTAAAAAACTCTTAAAAATATGACTCTCTAAATATGTCCCAAGTCTGTCATTCAAGCCACTGCCTGGTTTCTAGGCTAAATAAGACCCTAGCAACCAGATAGCTGAAAAACCACAAATAATGAATAACATACTGTAACTTATTATTGGAATTACCTTTGGAATCTTGCCTTTATTAAATAAACTGGGGCTGATTTACTAACTAATGCTGAATTGCAGTAAAAATTACAAGTCAGCACTCACCCACAAAATTCAGTAGAAGAAGGTGCAGGACTATGGTAGCCACTTCCACCTGTTCTGTATACACAATCAGCAAGTAGACAGCACCACACATGAAGTATTTTCTATGAAAGGCCTTTATTGAAAAGAGCTTTTTTTCGGTCACCGGTGTAAAATTTTGGTCGCCGGCGTCCGTTTCAGACGCGCTGCGTCAAATTCTGACACAAAGCTTAGACATGGTGCACACGGACAAACAAAAAACAATGCCTGTGTGCTGGTTAAAGACAACAATAGTAATAATCAAAAAGAAAACCACACCAACCAGGTCTTTATATGAAATTTACAAAAAGGTTTTATTTGATCAACGTTTCGGCTCAACAGCTGGAGACTTTTTAGTTCCTGAAGATGGCTCCAGCTGTTGAGCCGAAACGTTGATCAAATACAACCTTTTTGTGTGTGTGTATGTATATATATATATATATATATATATATATATACACGTGTTAGTAAAAGACCAGCACACATTTCTGTGTGGGCTGCGTCAATTTTTTTGCCAGGGCTGCTTTTTACTCCCAGTCCGGCCCTGTTTGAAGGTGGCGGGTGGGGGGAGCAGGAGAGCGAGGAGCAGTGCGAGGTCAACCGGAACCCGCCTGGCCCGTGGGCCTCCCTGCAGCCGCAGGGTCTGCTTCCTCTATAGTTACACCCCTGTTGGCCTTCCTTTCTCTTTTTTTGTGTTACTGTTCCTTTAATCCTTATTGGAGGCAAATCAGCCTATTGGGTATATTTAATGTTTATATGATATTTAGTAGACTTAAGGTATGAAGATCTAAATTAAAAGATCCCTTATCGAGAAAACCCATGTGCTGGGCATTCTGGATAACAGGTCCCATACCTGTATAACGGCACATGGTGTACACTGGCTGAGACACATGAAAACCTTGGCAGCAAACCCCTCTATAACTTTGGACTTTTACTAGTCAGAAAAGACTTCTTGGCAGCAGACAAAGAAAGGGTTAATAACAACTGTTCCCTTGACATTAACAGTATAATTAGCCTTTTTTGTTTGTGCAATTTAATATTTTTAAGATTAGCATTTTCTGTTGACGGCTGTTATCCAATTTGCATTGATTTACTCCCAGTGCATAACATGGCAATGTATTTAAAAAAATAAATCTAGTATAATTGAGTGATATGATTTTTAATAGAACGGCAATGTGGTTTCCATTCCAAACTTTTTATCTGCAAAGCAATCACTGCTCATCTGTCTTTTATGCTTCAATCCATCGATTTCTTTACAGGTGAGATAAGCGAGATCCATGGGAAAACAAAACAAGTTCATTTTATAGCTTTTATTATGGCTGAATTTATGTGGACACCTGCCTGCCCAACGTTTCATTTCAAAACCAAGGTTATTAATATGCAGTTGCTCCTCTTTGCTGTGATAACTCTACTCCTCTGCTTTCTGTTGGAATTGAAATCGTTTGGACACTGATGTTGGGCCTGACTTGCACTAGGTGTTCAGTCGGGTTGAAGTCAGGGCCAGTCAAGTTATTAAACTGCCATCTTAGCAAGTCAATCCTTTATGGCCTTTACATGGAGTGCATTGAGTTACTCTTCTACTGAAAAAGAAAAAGGGACTTCCCGAAAGTAGGAAACATTGAAGTATCATAGAATGTCATTGTATGATGTAGTGACACCTGTGTCACCTATGGTGGGTGTGGCTTAAAAAACCAATACAGGTTATCCGGAAACCCATTATCCAGAAAGCTCCGAATTACGGAAAGGTTGTCTCTCGTAGTCTCCAAAATAAACCATTTTTTTTTCCAGAAATTATTAACTTTTTTCACTGTAATAATGAAACAGTAGCTTGAACTTGATCCCAACTAAGATATAATTAATCTTGATTGGAGGCAAACAATTGTGTTGGGTTGGTTTATTTCATGTTTACATTATTTTCTAGTAGACTTAAAGGAGAAACAAACCCTTAATAAAAAAACCCTACCCTATATAGAGCCCCCTCCCTCCACCCCCCATCCTAGTTGCTACCCCAGACAAAAGCCCTAAGATTCTTTCCTGCGGAGTTCACGGGCGACATCTTCAGCCGCTTCGGAGATCTTTGGAATGAGACCGGTGCTCCTGCAATTTTCGTGAGTTTCGTCTCATGAGCAGTTGTCTCAAAACAGAAAATTGCTCCAACTGTGCATGCGCTGATACGCCCATCTCATTTAGGTTTGGACTGGGCCCAGATCCACAAACTGTTTTCCTTCCTGGCACAACTGTGATTGTACGCGCATGCGTGAGTGCTCGCTCTGTGACACATGTGTGCACCTGCGCACTTGCGTGGTGGGGGATTGCCAGACTGGAGGCCCTGAGGCAGTAGCCCTGGTGGGCCTGGGCCCCTCAGTTTGACCCTGGTCTCATTCCAAAGAGAAGAAGATGGCTGCCGTGAACTCCGCTGGACAGAATCTGCCAGGAGGGGTTAGGAGTAAAGAGTTAGGGGCATTTGCCCAGGGTAGCAGCTAGACTGGGGGGAGGAGGAGAGTAGGGGGTCTATGTAGAATAGTAGTATAGGGTTTTTTTTACTTTGGGGTTTGTTTTTCCTTTAAGATCTTAAGATCCAAATTACGGAAAGATCCATTATTCGGACAAACCCAGGTCATGAGCATTCTGGATAACAGGTCCCATACCTGTACCAATAATTAGAAGGGGTGTCCAAGTACTTTTGTCCATTTAGTGGGCTTGAAGGAGGTCCTATTGTGGCATAAAATGTTGCTACTGCTCAGATCATAGCCCCATTTTTTTCTATAATAAAGCTCTTTTAAACTTTACATGGTGCTGTCTATCCCATTAAGCATTTACTGGTCATTTATTTGAAAACAAACATATGATTGGTTGTCATGGGTCAATACCTGGGTAAACTTTGAGCCTTTTCTTACAAAGCCCTTTGCTGGGATTTTACAATCCAGGGCCTTGTCATCATTTGCACACTGCAAGAATGTAACGTTGTACAAGAACAGAGAGACAAACTCTATCCAGGATAAATCTTAAAATCTTAATTGAGAGGCGAGGAAAAGAGGGACAAAGACAAAAAGGCAAAAAGTAAATTCCCACAGGTAGAATCTAGGGAGCCCTTGCTCTAAGTGCCTGATTGGTTTGCCACCTAATGCTTGATGTAAAACATTGTGATAAAACTCTTTCTAGAACCCTAGGGTCTGTAGCTTGTGTGCAAGAAGTGTCTACCTATGACTCTTAAGTAAAATACCATTTTTGGGCAATGCTAAAACTAGCCATAGGTTTGGCCACATTCCGTTTGATCACCTAGGCATATATTGCCAGTTGGAGAATGATTTAGACCAATAATCCTATGATCCTGGTGGTTCAAGGATTATGGTTCCTGATGCAAAATTTCCATCTGTTCTCCAAAATTGAGTAAAGAGGAGCTGCATGTCTACTGCTGTCTGTTGATCGATCAGGCTGAATAAATGGAATAATGCAAACGTGAAGAACAGCAAAAGAAGGATGCTGGCAATCGTAGCTCATTAAAAACCAGGGTTTAGTATGAAAAAGTATCATATAATTGATAAAATAGTCTGTGTAAATAACAGAAACGGCTTCTTCCCAAGGGAAACATTAATAAATAATACATATTAATTGCTGACATTTTGATGTAATTGAAAATAGTCATACGATAACATTAATGAGCATATGTGATTAACAGAGCAAAAGAAAAGGGCAAAGGTTATTCAATTAAAATCAATTATTCATGAACACATATTTGGCCTTTGTGACACACACCAAATCATCTGGACACAGATCATTATGGGTAAAGCTAAGATGGTTCTGGTATAGATGAAGGAAGAAACTATACTGCCAGCACATGGGGAGTTGCACTCATTTGTCCATGTCACCAACTGAGTAGATCTTTGGTTGCTTTGGCTAAGCAAGTGGTGGATTCAAATATTCATAATGGACAATCCAGCCAAATGGAAGGCCCAAGGCTCTAACCATGGACCCCAGCCAATGTTTTCTGCCCCACCTGATCTATATTTGAATGAAAGCCGATTGTAGTAGGCCATCATGCCAAGCAAGAGGTCATTACCTGCCCAAGTCAACACCTTGGGCCTCAGGCACATCTAGGGACACATTTATTAAGGTTCGAACTGTAAATTTGAATTCGGAGTTGGGAAAAATCTCACAAATTCGAGTTGGGAAAAATCCAAACTCAAATTTAAGATTTATCATATCTCGACCATGGAAGTAACACAAATTTGATAGGTTGTCATCTAAAACCTGCCGAGTTCATGTAGAAGTCAATGGCAGAGATCCGTTGACCCATTTGAAGATGTTAATAGCCTTCCTGACATTCAAGTTATATTTCAGAAAAAAACTATTTGAATTTGAGTCAAGTTTTCGGGACTTTTTTCTTAAAATAAGATACTGTCAAGGATTAGCTAGGGAGGGACTGGCTGTGCTCACAAGGAACTGAACGACAGCACAGTAACAGGGTGATGAGGATGTAGAATCAGAACTGGACCGAGTCAGAACACAGGAGCAGACTGGTTAGGAGCAGGATGGAGCAGGCATAGACAGGAACAGACTGGATAGGACAGGACGGTGCATGCATAGATCGGAAGCAGACTGGATAGGAACAAGGACAGTGTGGGCGAAGAGTCAGATCAGGATGGAGACTGGATTGCAAGAGGAATGGATAACAGGGGGTCTAGATAGCAAGGGAAAGATAAGGATCAGGCTAGGTAGACGAGATTCAGACAGGAGAAGGAAAGAAAGGGCAAGGTGCAAGATAAGGTCAAGGTCAGGATTAGAGCGAGGAGCAAAGCAAGATTCAGAATATCAAGGAAGACAAGGCAGGGTAAGGTCAAGGCAAGGACTGGAACAGGAGTAGGAACAGGCAAGGCAAGGTCAAAGCAAGGCAGATCAAGGTCAAAGCAAGGCAGATCAAGGTCAAAGCAGGGCAGAAACAGAAGTAGGAACAGGCAAGGCAAGGTTTAAAGCAAGACAGGATCAGAACAAGGTAAAGTAAACAAGCCAAGGTTCAGGGTAAGACAGGACAAGGCAGAGAAGGGTTCAGACAAGACAATGCAGAATAAGGAAGTTGGCTAGAGCAGGAACCTTAGCTAGGGGCAATGCCACAGTGCTAGTGTAGCTCAATGCTCAGGGAAGGAGGTTGAGGAGGGCTGGCCTTATATAGGGTAGGATCAGCCCTGATTGGCTGACCTCAACCCACCAATCAGACTGTTGCTGGGCTAAGGCGGTAAAGGCCAGTTAATAGATGAACAACCCTGCAGGCTGTTCACCTGGCCCAATGGATAAGCCACAGAGCCCAAAACCCAAAGGTCTCTGGCTCAAATCCCAGCAGAGCCCTTTACTGTAGGAGTAAGATCAGTATTTAGGCTCCCATTTATCCCAGCTGGTGAAGTAAGAAAATGTTTGGGTCTTCCTCTGTGCACCCCTTTACTGCCATCTACAAGTGACGGCTGTATCTGGTGTACCAGGCTTACTCAACTGTCATGTGCACAGCATCCTTTAAAGTACTTTACATTTGTTAAGATTACGCTAATTATAACTAATTTGGTATGTGGATGTGCTGAATCTCATTGATCTTAATGCCTTTAGTATTAATTAATGACACAGACATTTTTATATTCCCATCTTACCTTGATGTCTTAAACATGTTGAAAATACAAATGTTAATGCATGTTAATTATGTGCATTTGTTACAAAGATTTCATGGACCATCTTTTGAAGTGTTTTTGCTTGCAAGAAAATATTCCTGCTGTCATATTAGTGAAGTCCGACGTGCGTGAAATATCCGACATTGGATGGAATCAGAGTTCTGAGTCTCCTGTGGATCATATCGGGTCATACTTGCCAACTTGCCTTTGTGTTCAACATAGGTAATTCCTTTTTCTCTTCTAAAGGGGCATTTGTTCAAGCGAGTGATGCTGAATATGAGGGTGCTTGCCATATTTTGCCTTATTAATAGCCACAGTACTAATATCTCCAAATGTAAGGGGCCGATTCACTAACTTCGAGTGAAGGATTCGAAGTAAAAAAACTTCAAATTGCTAAGTGTTTTTTGGGCTACTTCGACCATCGAATGGGCTACTACGACATTCAACTACGACTACGACTTCGAATCGAACTATTCAAACTAAAAATCGTTCGACCATTCGATAGTCAAAGTACTGTCTCTTTCAGAAAAAACTTCGACCCCCTAGTTCGCCATCTAAAAGCTACCGAACTCAATGTTAGCCTATGGGGAAGGTCCCCATAGCTTTCCTACGTTTTTTTGATCGAAGGATATTCCTTCGATCGTTGGATTAAAATCCTTTGAATCGTTCTTGATATTCTTGTTGGTGTCTCTCCTATGGTGTTGTCCTGTGATAGTGAGTAAAGGAACTGCTTCCATTATGCATTCTGCCATTATACCCAATCATTAGATATAAATTCTATAAATTCTCATGTATTCTATAATAGCTGTTACTGAAGTACACCTCTAATCTTCAGGACACACTGTAAATGGCCCATTCAGAGACACCTATGACTAAGTATGTATCCAATTTTTAATGTGAATTTGAATAAACAATTCTATTTTTCAATTGAAAAGCCTTGGGACATATATCTTTTGATATTAATGGTCTTGCATAGTCAGTGTAGTAGGCACAATATTGCATTGAAATTAAGGTGGCCATACACGGGCAGATGAAAGCTGATGATATCAGTCCTTTAGACCAATTCAGAAGCTCATCTGCCTGTGTTTGAGCCTTGAGGGCTTCCGAGGAGTCTCCCCGATCGACCTCTGGCCAAAAATTGGGTAGATTTGATTTTTCTATGTGATCTAGTACCGCATTGGCTAGTTAATGCGTCCTCGTCTGGCGCACATTTCCTTCATTATAATCCAGTCGTTTCACCCTAGGGCCGAACCTCTCCAAACAAGCGGATCTTATCATGTATGGCCACCTTTAGTGAAATTCGGTAGCCACCTTTGAGCCATTTTACCAAACAACTGCACAGTGCATAATTCCAATAAGACACAGGCTACGTTCCTAATAGAATCTGTACAGCAATGCTCCACTGGATCTTGAATTCTGTTAAAAGGGCTGATCAGACTAGCTCAGTTGTGGAAGTATCTAACATTGCGTTGGCCTAAACATTCAGAAGGCCACCATGTCCCCAAATGTTACCCATCATCCTGTGACCTATATATATATATATATATATATATATATATATATATATATATATATATATATATAAACAAATGTACTGTGAATTTAATGAATAAAGTTTGATTTTTGCTTTCAGACAATTCATCTGAATGGAGAGCAAAAGTGCTGGAAAATCCAATGCATTTGTACACACTATGAGGCTGATTCATTAAGGGTCGAATATCGAGGGTTAATTAACCCTCGATATTCGACTAGGAACTAAAATCCTTCAACTTCGAATATCGAAGTTGAAGGATTTAGCGCAGATAGTACGATCGAACGATCGAATGATTATTGTGATACTAAGCTCTATAGTTAGTATAGGTATGGGTATATAGAATTTAATTAAAAGTAGAGAGGGGTGTGTGTATGGATGTTGGGTTTTCATTTGGAGGGGTTGGACTTGATGGACTTGGTCTTTTTTCAACCCAATTTAACTATGTAACTATGAAATAGCTAAAGAGTAAAAAGTAGGACAGTCCAACCTTATGTAAATAATTGGGCTCACAAAGTATTTTTTACACTCATCCCTAAAGAAGGCCCTAGAGACCTTTTCAGAAACTAAAAACGAAATGGAAGATAATCTAATTATCCAGCATGTAAACAGCGTTTGTTCCTCAATGGCTGCTGGCTGCTCTCTGCAGACCCTTTAAAACAATAAGTGACAATTTACATTTTCCGTTCTGTGAATCCTCTGCCCACCGACACCTTGGAGTCCAGTATAACCGCCCGTTAATTGCTCCTGTTAAGCAGAGTGAATCGTTGTTCCTTTGCAGATAGGAAGATCAAATAAACATTTATTGCGTCCCACTGTTTCATAGCGGAATGATTATGTGCATTATGATAATGTCTAACCTGAAATGTCAGCCAACTGCCAGCCTCATAGGGGTTAAAAGGGCTGGAAGGCAATTGTACAGAACCGTCTGATTTGATTATAATAATGACTTAATTGCAGCTCTGTCCCAGAAAACATTGGCGAGGCTCCTTCTGAAATTCAAGATGGCATTTTGATAAATGGAATACAGCAGCTGAGACAGTAAATGCACTCCCAAGACACACTAATTAAATTGTAATAACTTTCCCTGGTGCTGCTGGATTGTTTTTTACAGCTGGGATATCCTATTGCAAGTCAAGATTCACTTTAGCTTTAAGCAGGACAAATATATCCACCAGGTCACCACCGAAACAGACTAATCTGTGTCACGACCGGCACCCAATACCAGAACAAATGGCAAGCACCCTGGTCTCGGCTCGGCTTCACCAGTAGTGTGACCACCGCTGGGCTTCGGGAGGAGCCCTCAGCTTACTTGGGTGCCACCTGGACTTCACGAGGGGTACAAGGCGAGATGTTCTGGCTGGCGAAGGGGCACGGCTTTTGGGACGAAGGTCACGGTACAAATGGAGCAGGCAAGAGAATCGTCAGACAGGCTGGGTCAAGGCAGGCAGATATCAAGAATCGTCAGGCAGGCAAGGGTCAAAACCGGGTAATCAAACAGATTGGATCAGGCAGAAAAAGCAGTCGAGATGCAGGCAAAGGTCAGGATTCGGATATCAGAATTGTCAGGAACAGGCAGGGATCAAAACCGGAATAACAGATAAAAGCTTTCAGGAACAGACAGCACAAGGCTTCAGGAACCACTAGAATCAAGATTCTATCACGGGCACTGGCTGGGGGTCAGAATGGGCCTTAAATACAGTCAAAGTTCACGCCAAAACGTGTGCCAATGCGCGCTGGCGCAATCACGCCAGCGGGCCTGTACCTTTAAGAGGCGTGCAGGTGCCCCGCGCGCGCCCTAATAATCAATATGGCGCCTAGGAAACACGCAGCGGGCGTCCCCGCCGGTGGACCGGCGGGTATCCCGCCGCACAGGTAATTTTATTACAATCTGATTGTTCAGCCCTCATGGCAATTGTAGCCTTCAGACATAGACCCTGTCCATAGTCCATCTTGTTCCTTGACCAACATGTCTTGTTTGATCAACATCTAAAGTAGCCCTAGATATAATTCAAAACTATTTGGACGCCCTTTGACTTTAATGCATTTGGACAAAATTGTCGCGCGTATAAAAATTGTCGCTTGCGTCAAACTTGTCCCGTGTCAAAATTATTTTGACGCCCGTTGCTCTTGAGGAACAATCACCTGAAATCCATAGATTATTTCCCAGCTGGAGCACTTTGGAAGGGGAGAGCACAGACACCTTCTGCAGAGCACCTAAACTGTGAATATTAGAAATGACTCACTGGTTTCCAATTTTATTTCTTCACTGGATTTCTCAGTGCAATGTCCTTTTGGAATCAAAGTGAAAAGACAGGAAATAACATAACTCCTAGCACAATGCTAAAGTATATCTACTGGAGGCTGATAAGGTTGGCTTGCCTTGTGTGATTAGGGGTGACCGATGCCCAAACAACAGACAATGTCTGCTTTGTTACATTCATAAAACTTAAAAGAAAAGGAAAGCTACCAATGCAGTTTATTGCCAATAGATTAGCCACAATAGTGAAGGTTATATGACTATATTTATTCTGCAGAATGCTTTACCAGAAACTCTATCTGTTTGTTTAGGATAGCAACTGCCATATTAGCTTGTTGTGACATCACTTCCTGCCTGAGTCTCTCCCTGATCACTCATAGCTCTGGGCTCAGATTACAGCAGGGAAGGGAGGAGGGAGGGGGAGAGGAGTAAACTGAGCATGCTCAAGCCCTAGCCCTGGAGGTTTACAGAAGCCCATGAGTACACAATAGAAGGAAAGAAATGTGGTGTTTCTTTTGACAGAGGACTCAGAGCAGCATTCATTTGAGGGTTTACTGGTGTATTTATAGAGACCTTTCTAATAAAGATTATTTAGTTATAGCCCTTCCTTCTCCTTTAAGTAGATATTTGGTTTAAGGTTCACGCCTTGTGAATTTAACAAGCCCTTTACTGAAAGACTTTAATAAAGATTTTAGAAGCGCTATAATATAAGTCATTTTGAAGTCATTTTTGGGTACATCGACCATCGAATAGGCCAGATTCAACTTCGACTTCGATTCGAATTGAAATTACTTTGAATATTCGACCATTCGAAAATTGAAGTACTGTCTCTTTAAAAAACTATTTTTTTTTTTAAATCTTTCGATCGATCGATTAAATCGTTCGAATTCAATTCAAATGATTTCAAAGATCGAACCATTTTAATTCGATCTAAAACAGCTAAATTTAAACAAAAAAAAACTTCGACTATCGAATTTTTTAATTCGATGGTCGAATTTTGAAGTTTTAGCGACCCTTAGTAAATGTGCCCCTAAGTGTGTTAATAAAATTTCTCTAGGCAGAAATGAAAGATTGCGAAAAATCACTATGAAATGCTCGCGCTTTCCGCTGGCGACACTTCACTGGCGTCCGTCTGTGAAACATAACTTTCCATTTTGACGAATTAACGTCTGACGAAGTTGCGCAAAGTGTGGTGGAGCCTTCTAAGGCGAAAATTCACCCTTTAGTAAATTTCCCCCATTGTGTTTTCAAGATTTGTGTTTTTTTGAAGTAAAAAAAATACTCAAAAATGTATTAATTCAATAATTATTCAATTGATAAATAAAAATAAACCAGTCAAATCAAATATATTATATTACAGAATTGTTTCTATAAACCTGCTTTAAATGTATATAGGCAAGTTTATATTTCTGAGGTTCGGCTAAGTCATGGCAGTGTTCAAGCTTATCCACACAACACAATTGTGTATAAAAACTATAATACAGTTATTTTAGCAACATAATCCGGCAAACAAACATGTAGAGATTTGTCTATCCATTTAGCCATTCCACACAGTACAGCTAATGTTATGTTAGTAGATATGTTGGCTGAATTAAATCAGCAGAGTGTGTCATTGATTATATATTCACTACACTCACAATATGTAAATGAAAATACTCAAACAGTTACAGTCATATGAAAAAGTTTGGGAACCCCTCTCAGCCTGCATAATAATTGACAGTTCCAGTTTCAACAAAAAACATAACAGTGGTATATTTTTCATTTCCCAGGAACATCCGAGTACTGGGGTGTTTTCTGAACACAGATTTTTAGTGAAGCAGTATTCATTTGTATGAAATTAAATCAATTTGCTGTGCAAAAATGTGGGTACCCTTGTAATTTTGCTAATTTGAATGCATGTAACTGCTCTTTACTTATTACTGGCAACACCAAATTGGTTGGATTAGCTTGTTAAGCCTTGAACTTCATAGGCAGGTGTGTCCAATCATGAGAAAAGGTATTTAAGGTGACCAATTGCAAGTTGTGCTTCTGTTTGACTCTCCTATGAAGAGTGACAGCATGGGATCCTCAAAGCAACTCACAAAAGATCTGAAAACAAATATTGTTCAGTATCATGGTTTAGGGGAAGGCTACAAAAAGTTATCTCAGAGGTTTAAATTGTCAGTTTCAACTGTAAGGAATATAATCAGGAAATGGAAGGCCACAGGCACAGTTGCTGTAAAACCCAGGTCTGGCAGACCAAGAAAAATACAGGAGCGGCATATGAGGAGGATTGTGAGAATGGTTACAGACAACCCAAAGATCACCTCCAAAGACCTGCAAGAACATTTTGCTGCAGATGGTGTATCTGTACATTGTTCTACAATTCAGCACAATTTACACAAAGAACATCTGTATGGCAGGGGGATGAGAAAGAAGCCCTTTCTGCCCTCACGTCACAAACAGAATCGCTTGTTGTATGCAAAAGCTCATTTAGACAAGTTACAGTCATTTTGGAACAAAGTGCTTTGGACTGATGAGACAAAAAATGAGTTATTTGGTCATAATAAAAAGCGCTTTGCATGGCGGAAGAAGAACACCGCCTTCCAAGAGCAACACCTGCTACCAACTGTCAAATTTGGTGGAGGTCCCATCATGCTGTGGGTCTGTGTGACTAGTTCAGGGACTACTGGGGCCCTTGTTAAAGTCGAGGGTCGGATACATTCAACCCAATATCAACAAATTCTACAAGATAATGTTCAAGCATCAGTCACAAAGTTGAAGTTACGCTGCAGGGGTTTGATATTCCAACAAGACAATGACCCTAAACACACTTGGAAATCTACAAAGACATTTATGCAGAGGGACAAGTACAATATATGGAATGGCCGTCACAGTCCCCCGACTTGAATATCATGGAAAATCTATGGGATGATTTGAAGCAGACTGTCCATGCTCAGCAGCCATCAAATTTAACTGAACTGGAGAGATTTTGTATGGACGAATGATCAAAAATAGCCACATCCAGAATCCAGACACTCATCAAAGGCTATAGGAGGCGTCTAGAGGCTGTTACATTTGCAAAAGGAGCTCAACTAATTATAGATGTAATATCTCTGTTGGGTGCCCACATTTATGCACCTGTCTCATTTTGTTATGATGCATATTGCATAGTTTCTGTTAATCCAATAAACTTTATGTCACTGCTGAAATACTACTGTTTCCATAAGGAATGTTATATATCAAAAGGAAGTTGCTACTTTGAAAGCTCAGCCAGTGATAAACAAAACTCCAAAGAATTAAGAGGGGTTCCCAAACTTTTTCACATGACTGTAAAGGAAATGAATAGGCAGATATAAAGTATAAAGGTTTATAATACGTTTATATCCCTAAGGCAATACTAAGCTATGAAGGCGTTTACGAGTATTCATGGAATGCAAAAGCATTCACACAAACGTATGTTAGTGCGGAGATCCTATGGGGAATTAACATGGTGTTTTGGAGAAAGACGTGCAAACAGACAACGTCAATCTATTGAACACTCACGTGTATAGATTTTTATTAGCAGTAAGTGAATCAGGACAGAGCAATTTTGATGGAATTAATGCTGCACCTCAACCCTAGGGGAAATCAATTCATTTCAGAGTTCATGGAAAACAATTAAATGCAGAGGCAGAAAATATAATGAAGCGTTTCACTAGGAATCTTTATTTTCCTTGGAAAGAACATTCAGGGAAACCTCGATTTTAAGTACCCTGATTTTAAAGGGGAACTATTGCAAAAATAAACAATTAATATAAGCTTCATCCTACTGAAATATGAAACTTTCTAAATACAATCGATCAAATATTTTGCATCATTTCAATAATAATCAAGTTTCTGTTCACTGTCCCTCTCTCAGCATCTGTTTCTCTTAATTCTGTCTTCATGCAGCAGTTGGGTGTCAGATATTCATTGACAGTTAGATCCAATATATCTTATAGGGGGGCTCTTTTTGCCTAGAAGATGTATTAGAGCTCACTCAAATAACTGATTCCAGTACAGATAAAATCTAACAAAATAACTGCCTATCGCACAAATCCTGCATGTAGAGAGACAGGATGTCTGGTGATTTTAATAGAGTGAGCTCTAATACATCTTCTAGGCAAAAGGAGC
Organism: Xenopus petersii; assembly: GCA_038501925.1. Classification (NCBI taxonomy): domain Eukaryota; kingdom Metazoa; phylum Chordata; class Amphibia; order Anura; family Pipidae; genus Xenopus; species Xenopus petersii. Next base: position 195,347,860 of record CM076673.1, on the reverse strand, counting down.
CCCCCTATAAGATATATTGGATCTAACTGTCAATGAATATCTGACACCCAACTGCTGCATGAAGACAGAATGAAGAGAAACAGATGCTGAGAGAGGGATAGTGAACATAAACTTGATTATTTCAGAAATGTTACAGAATTTTTAATTGATTGTATTTAGAAAGTTTATTATTTCAGTATGCTCAAGCTTATATTAAATTATCATTTTCGCAATAGTTCTCCTTTAAGTTTTCCCGCATTTTACATTTTTTATATGTGGTCCCACCAATTTATATTGCATTTCAGTGGGTGCATTTCCCTGATTTTAAGTCATGTTTTCCAGATTTTACATAAAAATGGCGCCCGATGGTCCCCAAAATTGCCATAATCTGCCATGGTTCTGCCTGAAAATAGTAAATTCCGATTAGTCTGCCCCTCACACACCCCTGCACCAATCACTTGGTTAAGGTTGTGCATGTGACTAACAGAGAGGTCTTGCACATGCCCCCCATAATGTAAAATGAATGCTGCAATGCAATGCTTTGTTATTAACCAGTAAATATTGTAAAACTGGCTCCTGTGCTTATATCCTGTCAGTACTTGGAGAAAAAGTTGCTTTAACAAATTTCCCTGATTTTACAGTTTCCCAGATTTTACATCAATTTTTCCTGGTCCCCTGAAAAACATAAAATGTGGGTCCTACTGTATATAGCACAATAAACATTGCTTTTGGCTGACCTCTTGGTATTTTCATTTGTTTCAGTGCAGTGGATGGTCCTGGTATCTCTCTAATGACTTCCAGTTCCATCTTCTCATCTTCTTGTATGTCAACTAAGTGTTTCTTCAGGCGCATGTAATTATTACGCCTTCGATGCTTCTTTGGGGCAAAATGGCTTGGAAATCCCTGGAGGCTTCTGTTATTAAAAATATAGATCATTGGAAGAAGGGCATCACACAAAAAATGTCATCGCTGTTCGGACGTATTGTCTATAAAACAGACATTAGATTTATTCCCTTAAGAAAAAGAAAAAAACATTGAATCTATTGACATCCAGAGGACGATGACTAATTGATATCCCTGTGAATAATAAAAAATAAAAAAGACAACTCTTAACTCCCTAAATAAACCAGATCTCAATTGTTCTACACGAGGACTGACAACTGTCAGAAAATCAAATGTACTTAAAAATATATCTGGGAAACTGTAAAATCAGGGAAATTTGTTAAAGCAACTTTTTCTCCAAGTACTGAAAGGATATAAGCACGGGAGCCAGTTTTACAATATTTACTGGTTAATAACAAAGCATTGCATTGCAGCATTCATTTTACATTATGGGGGGCATGTGCAAGACCTCTCTGTTAGTCACATGCACAACCTAAACCAAGTGATTGGTGCAGGACTGTGTGAGGGGCAGACTAATCGGAATTTACTATTTACAGGCAGAACCATGGCAGATTATGGCAATTTTGGGGACCATCTTCTCTCTATTCTACTGACCGCAGTATTTGGTTTTAGTTTTCAATCCTAATTTGGTCATTTTTTAACTTAACGAGATCTTGTAATTAATTTAATCTCCAGCAATCATCATATATACAATATTGATTAATTCAATATAATTCCTTTGGTTTTAATAATTTTCACCTAATTTAATTTTTTACACAATTAATTGCACCCCTAGAGGAACCTATCATTTTTATCTTATCTTCGTTGGTTTAGGCTAACCATGAATTTTTATTGGGAACGATAATTGATTAAACTACCTCTGGATATCACGCACTAATTGGCACTTTATAGAATTTTATCAACTAACTTAAAATTAAGTAGCTGTACAATTGATTAATTTATTTGGAGACATTTACTGCACTTTAATCTATTTATTGAATTAACTTATTTAATCTTAAGAGCTTATTGTATGCTGGTTATTGATTAGGTTGTTACCCACGGGGTATCCTTTTCTCTTTATATTTTTAAGTATAATTGATATCCCTGTAAACTCATAAGCTGAGCAATTACCTAAATGTATAAATGTTACAGCCTACGTGCAGTTTGCAGATTGTTCGCCATCATAACCTTTCAACGCTGCTGATATTTAAAACACAAAAAAAAAACCTTGCGATGAATCAGCCTGGGTTCCACATTTCCACTGATAACAGAGTGGCCTCAAGTAGAAAAAAAAAAAGTAATTTGTTGTTCATTTACTTTGGGAACAGGGGAACCGATTGATTTTTATCTCTTCTTTTCATGTGTATGAGGTCAAGTTTCAAGTTTGGACAATCATCACTTGGGACAGAAGAGTTTTCAGTTTCATTCATTTATGGCTTTAAGATGAAGGGGGATCTATCAAGTGTGTAAATAAGGTCCATCTGAATACTAATAAAGGCAGGCACAAAAACAAAAATGGGAAAATATAAAGACCAAATGCAAAGTGGCTTAGATTATAGGGCTCATTTGCAAGCACAGCAGCAATTACGTTTACACAAATCTTTAAAAATCACATTGATACCATTTATTGAAGGTATTTGTGCCTAAACATGCTCCTTGCCCGTATTTGCATCAAGGGCCATTGTATCTTACTTTGTTCAAATGCTAAGGGGTGCTGAGAAGTGTTTTAGGCACTTAATGACTTGCACAGCCTCAATGTGCCTCTTAAATTAATCTGTAAATTTGCCCCCTTCTGCCCCATCAGGAGTAGAAGAAACTCTGCAGATGACTCCTCCAGTTCAGATATGCACCCTGGCTAAATAAGAAACTTGGTCAGCACATGGCATATTATACAAATACTGCAGTGGCTATACCCATAAAGACCCTTTCATTTGTTGGATCAGCATCCAAGTGGTCAGCCCAGTCTGACTTGAGTTTCTTCCTGGTGTCTTCAAAATGTAAACAAACCTGTCACGATCGGCACCCTAAATCCAGAACCAATGCTAAGCACCCTGTTCTCGGCTCTTGCTTCCACCTTTAACAGCCGCCTTTCACCTCGGGATGCCGCCAGGTCTCATTAAGAGAGGTGCCAAGTGAAGGGTTCTGGATGAGCAAAGGGGCACAATGGTAAAGCAAAGTCTCTGGGCAGAAGGTCACAGTAAAAGGCGTAGACAAAAGGTGTAGTCAATCAGGCTGGGTCGAGGCAGGCAGAGTACAAGCGGAGTCAGACAGGCAAGGGTCAAACCAAGGAGATCAATCCGAGGGGATACGGATACAGAAGAGTCGGTTACCAGGCAGGGTCAGGATTCCTGAAGTCAGGATAGTCTTTAGAACAGGCAGGGGTCACAACAGGTCAGATCACAGAATTCAGAAGCTTTAAACATCACAGAGGCACCAGGAACTTACAATGAGGAAACCTATAACGGACAATGATCTACAGCCTGAATGCGCCTTTTAAACCATTTGAATTTCGCGCCATTGTGAACACGCCAGCTTCAATGCGCATACAAATTGCGGAAATGCGCGCAAGCGCACCCTAAGAGACTGGCAGTGTGGATGAAGAGGAGCGGCATGGTGGGCATCCCCGCCGCACCACTAGACCACCAGGGTGAGTACTGATTGTTACAAAACCCCAATAACCTATCAGCCAGAAATACTTTGTTTTAGTCCCATTCGTGGGGGCAAATTCACTAACTTCCGGAAATTCGCCAGTGACGGCTTCGCTCGCATCGCCACACTTCACCAGGCGAAAATTCGCCAGGACAATGCTAATTCACTAAAATGCAAAGTTGCGTCCAGGACGCCGAATGATGGCGAAGTTTCGCTAGCGTTAATTCGGCAAGCAAAGTTGCACTAGCATTGGCTAATTTGCATACGGCGGGAAGTTAAAGGAATAGTTCAGTGTGAAAATAAAAACTGGGTAAATAAATAGGCTGTGCAAAATAAAAAATGTTTATAATATAGTTAGTTAGCTAAAAATGTAATGTATAAAGGCTGGAGTGACTGGATGTCTAATAAAACAGCCAGAATCCAACTTCCTGCTTTTCAGCTCTATAACTCTGAGTTAGTCAGCGACTTGAAGGGGGGCCACATGGTACATTTCTGTTCAGTGAGTTTGTAATTGACCCTCAGCATTCAGCTCAGATTCAAAAGCAACAGAAATGACCCATGTGGCCCCCCCTCAAGTCTCTGATTGGTTAATGCCTGGTAACCAGGGTAACCAGTCAGTGTAAACCAAGAGAGCTGAAAAGCAGGAAGTAGTGTTCTGACTGACAAGTTATACATCAAATCACTCCAGCCTTTATACATTACATTTTTGCCTAACTAACTATATTAGAAACATTTTTTATTTTGCACAGCCTATTTATTTACCCAGTTTTTATTTTTACACTGAACAATTCCTTTAAAGTACAATGGACATTTATGTTGCAGCAAATACATTACACTACACAAGCCCGGGAAAGCATAATAAAATAAAATAAAGTTGTTATATTGCCCTACACATGAGCCCAGTGCATAGTTTATGTGCCATATGTAAGGAAATGTAGGGGGGAAGCCGGGTACCCTAAAAAAATGTACACTCCGTTGCAGCCTATCAGCGGAAAAGTCGGCCATCGTTTTTTGGAACTTTTTTTTTTGAGGAACTCCTATCTACTCTATTGCACTTCGCCTGGTCTGAGGTGGCGAAGGCAAGTCTGGCGCAGTGAATTTGCATAGTTACGTCCATTCGTCACAGCGAAAATTCGCCTGGCGTTAGAGTGCAAAGTAGCGCTAGAGTCTATCTCTTTTTCGCTAGCGAATTTTCAAACAGTGTTAGTTACTTCGCCCTTTAGTAAATTTGCCCCATGGTGTCTCAAACCATGATCTAAACAGGTGCTAGAGCTTAACAGCACCAGCTTCAGCTCCACCATCTCTTGGATGCGTCTCAGGCTTGAAGGTAGATGGTGGATCTCAAGAGCCAATCTGGTGCTGTTAGGGCAGCTCTAGCAATTGGAACAAAGTAATAAAAAGCAAAGACATTGAAAAAAGTATATAAGGAAGCTTACCGCTTTCCATGGGGTCCAGTTGCTCATGCTCCAAACCCTCAGCAAGGGGAGAAAATACATACAATACCAGAAAAATAGAGCTGGCACTACTCTGATACCCCAAAAATATGATCAAATTAAGTAGAATCCAGGAGTCTCAAAATATTTGTAAAGTAGTACAAAAAAGTTTTATTGCATCTTGTATAAAAAATAAAAGCCTGATGCGTTTCGTGTCCACACAGGACACTTAATCATAGGCCTATGATTAATGGGGTTCTGGTGGGCCACTGGCACCCCAGTCAGACATTTCTGTACTTTTTTGCCAAACTGGGCCCCTCCATCTTCTCTAACCCTGGTCCCTAAATGAAAAGACAATCCCAGTCCTGAGAATAACGAGAAAATTGAAAAATCAGAACTGTAATAAAACCTCATTTTGCACAAAGGTTATCTCTCCAGGCTGCTTTTCATACAAACCAAACTATTATCACTTCAAACTTTCTCCTTGTCCACATATTATCCAAAGACCATCTAAATGTTATGTTTCTGCTTGCGCCTATCGATATATCCCGCCGTGAATTCTGTGCGTTGGGCATCCGTGAGAAAAATGACCGTGTTATCTCTGTGACCTTTCCCTTTTAATAGCTAAAAACACACAGAGGGTTTATTGCAATATCCAGTGTTGCCTCTTCCTAAAACCTTGTCAAACACGCCAAGTGCATAAAATATCCACTCAGTCTGGAGTCATTTAACCTTTCAATGTATCAGACCGATAAAGTCAATGATAAAAATCATTTCACAGATCTAATTTGTGGGCTGTGTACTTTATATACAGTATGTTCTCTGCAAAGTGGTCGCCACTCCACAGTAATATTAAAGGCATTTCTTTGCTAGACAGTGTGGGTGCTCAGCTACGTTGGGATAGGTAAAAAGATGGCTTTATTAGCAGTAGCAGCACAGAGTGGGTTAATATAGGGAATAATGTACCTCCTGATGTAAAATATATGGATTCCAGGCCATATAAAGACACTGGCCCATGGAATTTCAAGTTGATGTACATGTGACAGAAATGACATCACTAAGCACCAAATATAACTGATGACATCACTATGCACCATTCATAAGGTCATAATTTACAGGATATTTATGGCTCTTGTTTATTATAAAAGAATAATGCGCAATGCCTGGGGTCAATTCCCTCCTGGGCTCCTACCCCAGGGGCCTCCACACCCCCCCTAGGGCCCCCACCACCCACCCAAGCACACACCAACCTCCTCTCCCCCACACACCTTAATTGGCAGTTTGGGGAGATTAGTCACCCCGCAAAAGAGATTTGTCGCCAGGTGACTAATCTCCCCAGAATCGCAGCGTGTCTCTGCCCTTAAACTGTTAAAAGTTTATTTGTATCTTTATTCAGAAAATCTGTCTCAAAAGACATTCCAACATATAATGAAATAGGTCAATACAGGTATGGGATCTGTTATATGGAAACCCATTATCCAGAAATTATGGGACGGCCCTCTTACGGAGACACCATTAGAATTAAAAAATCCAATTTTTAGAATAATTTCTAAATAATAAATCAGTAGCTTGCACTTGTTCCAAACTAAAATATAATTAATCCTTATTGGAAGAAATGCCAAGCTATTGGGTTTATTTAATATTTAAATTATTTTCTAGTAGAGCTGCCAGAGGCACAGATCTTCTCTGCTACAGGGCCTAATTCCTTGTTAAGCTTTTAGCTCGGACTGGCCCGGCGGGACACTGGAAAAAAACACGGCGGGCCCGACCCTCGTGGATCCCAGCTGAGCCAGAACCCCTCTCCGGATCTCCTGGGCCTGAAAAAAATTTTTTCGCAAAGCCGCACAGCGCTCTGCGGCTCCATGCACTGAAGTGCGGCTCCATGCGCGCCTTCTTGTGCGCATGTGCGACGTCATGTATGGAGGCCAGGGGGTCCGGAGGGGGTCCCTGGACAGCGGTCCCGGTGGGCCCTAGGCCCCCCCCAGTCCGACCCTGTGAATATAGGTATGGGATCTGTTATCCGGAAACCTGTTATTGAGAGAGCTCCGAATTATGTAAAGGCCATCTCCCATAGGGGCGAATTTACTAAAGGACGAGGTGATGAACGCGGTCGAAAATTCGCCAGCGTGACATTTCGGTACTTCGGTACTACTAGTTAAGGAGATAGACTCTAGCGCTACTTCGCTCCATAATGCCTGGTGAATTTGCATTCTGGCAAATGGACGTAACTCCGCAAATTCACTAAGATGCGGATTTTACTGAGTGTTACCTCTTGCGCCAGACTTGCCTTCGCCACCTCAGACCAGGCGAAGTGCAATAGAGAGATATTCTTTTCCTTTTCAGGGTGATAGGCTGAAAAAGAGTATAACATTTTTTGGGGGGTAACCGGCTGCCCCCCTACATTTCCTAACAGAAATATACCAACCAGGTTCAGAGTAGGCGTGGCTGGGAAAACTTTACCGACTGAAGGCAGCATGGCAGAAGGGAGACTGATATGAAGCAGTTGGATTGGAACATTCAGCTGGGCATGTTTGCAGCTTTCATATAACTCACAGGTACTATATACAGCTGCTTCTTCACCAGCAAGTATTAAAGGTTTTTTTAGGTTCTTTTTTTTTTGCTCCATTTCTTGTGCCAGGACCCACTGTCTCCCACTGAGTATAATGTGCCAGAACCCTCTGTCTCCCACTGAGTATAATGTGCCAGGACCCACTGTCTCCCACTGAGTATAATGTGCCAGGATCCACTGTCTCCCACTGAGTATAATGTGCCAGGACCCACTGTCTCCCACTGAGTATAATGTGCCAGAACCCTCTGTCTCCCACTGAGTATAATGTGCCAGGATCCACTGTCTCCCATTGAGTATAATGTGCCAGGACCCACTGTCTCCCACTGAGTATAATGTGCCAGGATCCACTGTCTCCCACTGAGTATAATGTGCCAGGACCCACTGTCTCCCACTGAGTATAATGTGCCAGGATCCACTGTCTCCCACTGAGTATAATGTGCCAGGACCCACTGTCTCCCACTGAGTATAATGTGCCAGAACCCTCTGTCTCCCACTGAGTATAATGTGCCAGGATCCACTGTCTCCCATTGAGTATAATGTGCCAGGACCCACTGTCTCCCACTGAGTATAATGTGCCAGGATCCACTGTCTCCCATTGAGTATAATGTGCCAGGACCCACTGTCTCCCACTGAGTATAATGTGCCAGGATCCACTGTCTCCCACTGAGTATAATGTGCCAGGACCCACTGTCTCCCACTGAGTATAATGTGCCAGAACCCTCTGTCTCCCACTGAGTATAATGTGCCAGGATCCACTGTCTCCCATTGAGTATAATGTGCCAGGATCCACTGTCTCCCACTGAGTATAATGTGCCAGGATCCACTGTCTCCCACTGAGTATAATGTGCCAGGACCCACTGTCTCCCACTGAGTATAATGTGCCAGGACCCACTGTCTCCCCAAGTGTATAATGTGCCAGGACCCACTGTCTCCCCTTGTGTAATGTGCCAGGGCCCACTGTCTCCTATTGAGTATAATGTGCCAGGACCCACTGTCTCCCCATGTGTATAATGTGCCAGGACCCACTGTCTCCTATTGAGTATAATGTGCCAGGACCCACTGTCTCCCCATGTGTAATGTGCCAGGGCCCACTGTCTCCTATTGAGTATAATGTGCCAGGACCCACTGTCTCCCCAAGTGTATAATGTGCCAGGACCCACTGTCTCCAATACATTTAATACATTTTGAAAAAAAAACCCTACTGTTTAACCCAACCGGCATGCAAGCTGGGGGTGACTGGTTCCCTTTAAATTAGCTAGTATATGGTCAACTTTAGCCTCTCCAAATAAAAACATCACCCTCCGCCTATGGATCCAGATATGTAAATATTGCAATGCAATGTCATAAACATATATGAACAACTTCATAGTTTTTGGCCAATTATGAAATCATAAATGTATAATTTGGTACATGAAAATATCTCACCTTCCACTATACCATTATATAACTTTAAAGGGGAGCTATCACAGAAATAAAAATGTAATATTAGCTTCATCATACATAAATAAGAAACTTTATAAATACAAAATTCTGTAATCTAAAATTCTAAAATAATCAAGTTTGTTAACTATCCCTCTCTCAGCGTCTGTTTCTCTTCATTCTGTATTCAGGAGCCCATAAAGTCACAGATATTTTCTAAATTGCCTCGGTATTTTTTTCATTTATCTCGAATTCACCGTGATGGTTTAGTGTTGTATCCCTTATCTGTAACGAAAAACATCATTTTTCTAGAGCTCAACCCAAACGGATTTTGAAATTAAACTGAGAAAACCATTTGATACTAATGCAAGTTATTTATGTTAAACTAATAAATGCATATTTTTATCAAGACTATGTGCCATGTGGGATTTGTAATATACTTGTCAAAGGTGAGCTATTTTGCTACTTTTATAAATGGGGAGAAAACTGTCAGAAGTCCTGACTGTCAGCAGACACAGCATGGATGGAGGTTGCTGCAATGGTAAGCAGCCAATGAAACGCCTACATGACTTATTCTCCTTACAGACAGAGAAACCCCTAAAAGACCTGTTGATAAAAATTATTTAGTTTTAAAGGTCTTTTTACAACCAACAACTACGGTAAACCAAACTCAAATTTAAAAATAAAAGCACAAACAAATAGAAACACAGAATAATTCTAAATATGAATACGAAAACTTTAGAATCCTAATTTTTGTTCGAATATTCCTGCGATTGCAAACAAAGAAAACCCTGAAACCTTTTCGATGGAGACGTTTTGTATAAGTTTTGCTTGTGGTTTTTACACGTGGAGGCCCAGTAGAAGTATTTGAGCTTCTTGAAAATCATTTTCTTTAAAACCACAAATGCCATGAAAGTTATTAAAGGAACAGTAACACCAAAAAATTAAAGTGTCACAGTCAAGAAAATATAATGTACTGTTGTGCTGTGCAGATACAATGGTAGTTTTGCTTCAGAAACTCTGCTATAGTTTATATAAACAAGCTGTTGTGTTGCCATGGGGGCAGCCATTCAAGCACAGGATACACAGTAGATAACAGATAAGTACTACTATAGTTTATATAAACAAGCTGCTGTGTAGCCATGGGGCAGCCATTCAAGCACAGGATACACAGTAGATAACAGATAAGTACTACTATAGTTTATATAAACAAGCTGCTGTGTAGCCATGGGGGCAGCCATTCAAAACTAAAAAGGCTCAGGTTAACAGCAGTTAATAGATATAAATAATGGCTCTATAGTATACAATGGGATTTTTCCGAACTTATCTGTTATCTACTGTGTATCCTGTGCTTGAATGGCTGCCCCCATGGCTACACAGCAGCTTGTTTATATAAACTATAGTAGTACTTATCTGTTATCTACTGTGTATCCTGTGCTTGAATGGCTGCCCCCATGGCTACACAGCAGCTTGTTTATATAAACTATAGTAGTACTTATCTGTTATCTACTGTGTTTCCTGTGCTTGAATGGCTGCCCCCATGGCTACACAACAGCTTGTTTATATAAACTATAGTAGTACTTATCTGTTATCTACTGTGTATCCTGTATGTCAAAGCAGGTACAAAAGTTTATACATGCACTTTTAAAAATTACATTACATCCCCTTTAATTAGGGCCTGATGGGGCCCCCTGCAGCCGCAGGGTCTGTTTCCTCTGTAGTTACGGCCCTGGGATTATTAAATTGTACTAGAAAAGTGAAATATCCCTAAAATAAGTATGTTCCCAGACTGTAAGGCTCACAATATTCGACACATTATTATAAACACATCCCTAATAATAACCGACCCTGGGAAATATATAGCAGAATTAATTCAGCAGAATAAATACCCAGCACAATCAGCTCCTAATAGTGACAGCAGCAGCTACACAACCAGAGCCTGTGAATGTGGATACGGTGTCCCTGGCCTTGCAGGAAGGACCCACGGATAATTCATGTTACCTGTTCTCTAACCCTGGATGGACACTTGGGACTCAATTCTCCCTTTGTATACCACTGGGTCACTATAATAATATTATAATAATCATCAGTATACGACAGCTGCTAAATTCAGCCTCGGGATATTTCTAGGGCTCGCCAGGCCAGGGTTGCCAGGTATAATTTTTAAAACCAGCCAAAGTCGGCTACAAAACCAGCCAAAACTATCCGAGAGGCACTTGAAAAGTAGCCCAAAAAATAGCACAATATCTGCAGTGAAAAAAAAGTCTTAAATGTAAATAAATAAATGTGAAAATACACCATTTTCCCTGTTTCATATTTTTTTCCATGAAGCAAAATTGGAGAGATTTGCCCATCACGAGGGGGCCCAGGAGGTATAGGGGTCCAATGAGACCCTAATTCAGATACGATTTCAATAAATATTGGTAAAACAGGTCAACCTCTAGACATTTTGGTGGCCAGTAGATTTTTGGCCCAAAATTGTCTGAAATTGAGGAAAGTCACCAGAAAACGCTAGAATGCTTAAGAGGGATGGGAGACTGAGGTTAGGGTTGCCACCTGGCCAGTAAAAATGATAGTGTTATTAATAGGGGAAAAAAGATAAATCTATAGGAAGGACGTATTTTTTTTCCAGAAAGGTGGCAAACGTAGTTAGGGTTGTCACCTTTTCCATATTAATGACATTGGGATCAATTATGATTTTTACCAGTAAAGTTGCCACCTGGCCGGTAAAAATGATAGTTAATCCCAATGTTATTAATAGGGAAAAAAGATAGATAGGAAGGCCGGTATTTTTTTCCAGAAAAGGTGGCACCCCTATTTACCAGCCAGGCCTGTAAAATACGTGCCAGGTGGCAACCCCTAGCTACAGAGCCCCAAATGCGGTAACTGCCGACTTCTACACAAGTCAGTCCCGTTGCATGCTGGGTATTGTAGTCTTACATTAAACTTGGCATTCAGCAAATTGTTGAACAAAAACTACATTACCCAACATGCATTGGGAGACACAGGCTCGGCATATTAGGGCAAGAAAAGACTTTGGCTGGTTTTCAAAGAACAAACAGTAGCCCAAATCCGTACCTTGGCTAGTTTGTACTTTCAAAACCAGAACGGACTTTTAGTGGCCCAATTTGGCTGGACAGTGGACACCCGTCAACCTGACAACTCGCTGTGTTTATTCCCCGCCCCCACCCGGAACACATCAGGTCTCCTGGGGACAAAGCAGGCGCTCCTCAGAGACACAACACTAGCGTGCAAAACTCTGTTCAGCGCGGGACCCGCGGTGCATGACGGGATTGGTAGTCTGAAACGACCAGATCTTGCGCGTAAGGCGGCGGCTCGGAACTACACGACCCAGGCTGCTTTGCGGGCGCCCTATGAAAAAGAACCACATGGATGAAGCGAAAAGCCAGAAGGGAGGGCTGAATGTTGGCGGCGGCGGGCAGGCACCTCCCATTCCCCTGACGCTGTGTAGTGGCAGCAGCTGCCGCCCAGTCTCGGGTCCCCCTCGGAAGCCCCCGTGTGCCCAGCGCCAACATGGACCTGTTCGGGGACCTGCGGAGGATGAACAAGAGGCAGGTGAGTAAACCCGGGGGCAACTGACTGTCCCTAAGCAGCAGAAACAGCCTGTAATGAATGTTCCGTCTCCTCTCCTTATCCCTCTAATTAATCAGCAGCCACTGATTGACAGCTCCCTCTTTCATTCACTGCCCTTCATTAATTAGCACTTTATTATCCCACCAGAACCACCGCAGCTTCTCATTGGCTGAAGCCCCTCAATAGCTGCCCCCTCATTGGCTATTCCTCCTGCTCCACTAACTTCGTAACTTTCTTATTAGAATAAGAATAATAATAATGAACATTTAGTTCTAAGCTTTATTATAATACTGCCACATTCATTTGCTAAAGTGCTCATTCCAGCATGTCGGGCATCCCTCCAGCCTCTGACAGGTGCAGCCCTGCTGGTGATACTGCCATTAATTGCTCAGAGATGTTTTTACTTGCTTGGCATTGTCTGTGTGCAGTAAAAAAAGGGAAATATGTGTTATCCCTCCCAGTTCCAAGCTGTCTTACTTATGGTTTTACTTTATATTATTTGAAAAATAAGAAATTATACAGTTACATGTTTGTATTGTATATAAAAACAAAGTAAAATACTTCTGCATGTGTTCCTGTATCCTAAACCACTCTGAGTAAAACATACATTCAACAAATATCCACTTTAATCCATTTTAGGTTACCATATGGCACTACTAGACACTGTATTACATTGTTTTACAATAAGCTTGTGCTCCTCAACTGTCCTGTCACAGGCTTGCTGACATGATGATAAAAAGTCAGCAGTAAGAAAATCATGTGACAGCTTTTATAGAGAGAGAAATGGTGTCTTCAGTAGCAAAGGGATAACAGTCTCTGGGAAGGGAGTGTGACTGTGGGATAGCAGGTATAGTAGGGAGAGATGGTTCCTATAGTAACAGTGGATAATAGTCTCTGGGAAGGGAGTGTGACTGTGGGATAGCAGGTATAGTAGGGAGAGATGGTGTCTATAGTAACAGTGGGATAATAGTCTCTGGGAAGGGAGTGTGACTGTGGGATAGCAGGTATAGTAGGGAGAGATGGTTCCTATAGTAACAGTGGATAATAGTCTCTGGGAAGGGAGTGTGACTGTGGGATAGCAGGTATAGTAGGGAGAGATGGTGTCTATAGTAACAGTGGGATAATAGTCTCTGGGAAGGGAGTGTGACTGTGGGATAGCAGGTATAGTAGGGAGAGATGGTTCCTATAGTAACAGTGGATAATAGTCTCTGGGAAGGGAGTGTGACTGTGGGATAGCAGGTATAGTAGGGAGAGATGGTGTCTATAGTAACAGTGGGATAATAGTCTCTGGGAAGGGAGTGTGACTGTGGGATAGCAGGTATAGTAGGGAGAGATGGTGCCTATAGTAACAGTAGATAATAGTCTCTGGGAAGGGAGTGTGACTGTGGGATAGCAGGTATAGTAGGGAGAGATGGTGCCTATAGTAACAATGGATAATAGTCTCTGGGAAGGGAGTGTGACTGTGGGATAGCAGGTATAGTAGGGAGAGATGGTGCCTATAGTAACAGTGGATAATAGTCTCTGGGAAGGGAGTGTGACTGTGGGATAGCAGGTATAGTAGGGAGAGATGGTGCCTATAGTAACAATGGATAATAGTCTCTGGGAAGGGAGTGTGACTGTGGGATAGCAGGTATAGTAGGGAGAGATGGTGCCTATAGTAACAGTGGATAATAGTCTCTGGGAAGGGAGTGTGACTGTGGGATAGCAGGTATAGTAGGGAGAGATGGTGCCTATAGTAACAGTGGATAATAGTCTCTGGGAAGGGAGTGTGACTGTGGGATAGCAGGTATAGTAGGGAGAGATGGTGCCTATAGTAACAATGGATAATAGTCTCTGGGAAGGGAGTGTGACTGTGGGATAGCAGGTATAGTAGGGAGAGATGGTGCCTATAGTAACAGTGGATAATAGTCTCTGGGAAGGGAGTGTGACTGTGGGATAGCAGGTATAGTAGAGAGAGATGGTGTCTATAGTAACAGTGGATAATAGTCTCTGGGAAGGGAGTGTGACTGTGGGATAGCAGGTATAGTAGGGAGAGATGGTGCCTATAGTAACAGTGGATAATAGTCTCTGGGAAGGGAGTGTGACTGTGGGATAGCAGGTATAGTAGGGAGAGATGGTGCCTATAGTAACAGTGGATAATAGTCTCTGGGAAGGGAGTGTGACTGTGGGATAGCAGGTATAGTAGGGAGAGATGGTGTCTATAGTAACAGTGGATAATAGTCTCTGGGAAGGGAGTGTGACTGTGGGATAGCAGGTATAGTAGGGAGAGATGGTGCCTATAGTAACAGTGGATAATAGTCTCTGGGAAGGGAGTGTGACTGTGGGATAGCAGGTATAGTAGGGAGAGATGGTGCCTATAGTAACAGTGGATAATAGTCTCTGGGAAGGGAGTGTGACTGTGGGATAGCAGGTATAGTAGTGAGAGATGGTGCCTGTAGTTGTGGAATGTGGGGTACTCTGGGAACAGCCTATGGATAGCAGGCTGATATGATACAGGGTATTTTTGCTACAGCTGGACCAGCACTGGGCAAGCAGACACTGATGTAGAATGTCACTGTGTTAATTAGCATTTTGACAACATATTGCGAGAACACATTTCAGTGCAGTACTGCTGGTGCCAACAATATGCCTTCCCCCATGCCCAGCGTTAGATTGATTTAACAACGGAGAGTTAAAATGGCATGAAACGACGGAAAGGAGTGTCTTTATATCAGCAATGATCTCCTTAATGTGGCCATATATGGGCCTCCCCCGCACCGTATACAACTGACTGGCCCAGTGGACAGACATATAGAACATGGGGACATACATGTGCTTGGCCACATTTGCACCTGTGTAGGTTTGGCCCAAATACTTAGAACAGAAGGTAGAGAAAATGCTCTTTCCAAGATGCAGCTCTTCTTCACTTCCAACCAACATAAATTTTCCATCCTGACTGATCATCCTCAGTCCACGACTGGTCATTCATGCCAGATATATAGAAAACTGCCCAATCTTTTATGGCCATCTTAAGTCTAAATCCATACTATTTGGGTTGGCCCAGTATATATCTGAGAATCAGCTGTATGAACCAAAAATTGGCTTGGAATCCGGTATGCACCTTATTTTATAGAAAGAAGTAGTGATGTGTAGTAGTAGTAGTGATACCCACGGGTTCGGGCTGACCTCGCACCCCCTTTCCGGGTTGCGAGCAGGAGCTTGTTGAGCTCTTCTGACTGCTCTCCCTACCCGTGACCTCACAAATGGAGGCTTCCGACTTCCGGGTTAAACTTTTATAGACGCACGCATGCTTGACCTGCCTCTTTTGTGACATCATCCGTGGGACGGGGCGGCGCAAGTCTATAAAAGGAGCCCGGAAGTCGCGCGGGTGGAGTGAGGGCGGGTGGCGAAAAACCAGACCTGCACATCACTAGAAGGAAGACCTTTATTTCAGAATTAAAGATAATGGTGACCTATCATAAGCAGCATGGGGACCCATTTTGGAATATGATCCGTTAAGAATCCCTAGTCCTAGGGCTAACAAGGGCTCTCTTGTTCTTTTTATTAGTTATTTTGTAGCCTGCAAAAATGATCATTGGACATTCCCTGGCCCCATGTTTTACCAGTCATTAAATTATTGCCATGGGCATACCTTTCTGGTTTCATTTATACTTTTTAGCCTGTGGTTGATATTCTTGGAAAGGTACTTAAATAGAGAGAGTCAAAGAGCAAGTTAAAGGAGAAGGAAAGCTATTGAAGCAGTTTATTACTAATAGATTAGCCACAATAGGGCAAGCTATAACACTTTGTTTATTTTGCAGAATGCTTTACCATACCTGAGTAAACAGCTCTAGAAGCTCTCTGTTTGTTAAGGATAGCAGCTGCCATATTAGCTTGGTGTGACATTACAGCCTGCCTGAGTCTCTCTATGCTTACTCATAGCTCCATATTACAGCAGAGATTAGAGGGAGAGAGGAGCAAACCGAGCATGCTCAAGCCCTAGCCCTGGAGGTTTAAGCTGAAAACAGGAAGTCTGATACAGAAGCCCATGAGTACACAATAGAAGGAAAGAAATGTGGTGTTGCTTTTGACAGAGGACTCAGAGCAGCATTACTTTGAGGGTTTACTGGTGTATTTATATAAAGCTTACATAGTTTTAACCTTTTCTTCTCCCTTAAATGAACATTTTAACTGAGCAATGAGGTAGAAACCAATAAATGTGTTTTTAAACTAAAGGAGTTAACCAATGTAACTCCTATATCTGACAAAGTGAAAGAGCCTTGGGCCCTGCTGAGGAGTTCCTGATGAAGCTAATGTATGAGGATCTGGCCTAGCTGAGGCGGTGCCAGAACATGGACCAGGTCAGACTTGCTGGTGTGTAAGAGCCAAGGTGAACATGGCTAGTGGGCTCATGAGAACCTAAAAACATAGTAACATAGTAAGTAAGGTTGAAAAAAGACACGTCTATCAAGTTCAACCTTTTTTTTTATCTGCCTAACTGCCAGTTGATCCAGAGGAAGGCAAAAAAAAAAAAAACATCTGAAGCCTCTCCAATTTGCCTCAGAGGGGGACAAAATTCCTTCCTGACTCCAAAATGAGCTATTTCCCATATCCCTGTATTCCCTCACTTGCTAAACACCATCCAACCCCTTCTTATACCTATCTAATGTATCAGCCTGTACCGCTGATTCAGGGAGACAATTCCACATCTTCACAGCTCTCACTGTAACAAACCCCTTCCCAATATTTAGCTGGAACCTCTTTTCTTCTAATCGGAATGGGTGACCTTGTGTCAGCTGGAAAGACCTACTGGTAAATAAAGTATTAGAGAGATTATTATATGATCCCCTTATATATTTATACATAGTTATCATATCACCCCTTAAGCGCCTCTTCTCCAGCGTGAACATCCCCAATTTGGCCAGTCTTTCCTCATAGCTAAGATTTTCCCTTTACCAGCTTAGTTGCCCTTCTCTGTACCCTCTCTAATACAATAATGTCCTGTTTGAGTGATGGAGACCAAAACTGTACGGCATATTCTAGATGGGGCCTTACAAGTGCTCTATACAGTGGAATAATGACCCCCTCCTCCCTTGACTCTATGCCCCTTTTAATACAACTCAAGACCTTATTTGCCCTTGATGCTGCTGACTGGCATTGCTTGCTACAGACAAGTTTATCATCTACAAGGACTCCAAGGTCCTTTTCCATAATGGATTTGCCTAGTGCAGTCCCATTAAGGGTATAAGTGGATATTGTTACATCCCAGGTGCATGACTTTACATTTATGAACATTGAATCTCATTTGCCACTTAGCTGCCCAGATTGCCAGTTTGTCAAGATCCTGTTGCAAGTGCCACATCCTGGATGGAATTAATTGGGCTGGATAGTTTCGTGTCATCTGCAAACACTGATAAAAAAAACAAATACAGATTTTAATAATAATGACATTAATTAAAGGGGTCAGAATGTAAGAATTGGTTTTGTTGAGAAGGTCATTGTGTATCTGGAAGAATTTGCACAAAAATTCCAGCAAAACGCTTTATTTAATAGGAAAAAAGATTTATCATTGATGATTCCGTTCATGCAGTGTAAGTCAGGTTACAGAGTGCAAACTCCCTAGCTATCGCTTTATCAGCTCTATAATAATCCCCAATAGCTGTACGGCTAAATATGATGTTTGTTGTACAGTAAGACGATGTAATTCATTTCACGCCGTTAGCCGTGCGTCTGACAGACACAGAGGGGGCACTGCTGGAAGTCAATGAGTAACTATATAATTCAATGTGTTGGCTCGTTGCCTGTTTCAGTCTCTTGGCATAGCTCGCTACTCCGTGACTTCATTCTTAGTCTCCGCATAGTTCCCGGTGTGTATATATATATATATATTGCAGGCTCTTTAAACTGCAGTTGTGGAATTGTACCTTGTTGTCCCAGAGCAATTTGCCGGTACCATATAATCCGTCACAGCCTTCTTAGCAGGTCGCCGTATCTCCGAAGGCCTGACTTCTAGTTACTCTGCATTCTGCTGCGTTACAGTGACGCTTGGTAAATACAATAGTGCTTTTTCTTATCTCTTTTAAAGGGATAAAAAACGTGCTTTATGGAAAGAGGGGCAAAATACAACCACAATATTGTGTGAAAGTGAGCCCAGCTCTTATTCAATTAAAGAGGAACTATTGCTAAAATTTAATATAAGCTTCAGCATACTGAAATAAGAAACTTTCTAAATACAATCGGTAATATTCTGTACTGTTTCTGAAATAATCAAGTTTATCTTCACTATTCCTCTCTCAGCATCTGTTTCTCTTCATTCTGTCTTCATGCAGCAGTTGGGTGTAGTCATTGACAGTTAGATCCAATATATCTTATAGGGGGGCTTCCTTTCCTAGCAGATGAATTAGAGCTCACTCAAATAACTGATTCCAGTACAAACAAAACTGCCTTTTGCACAAATTCTGCATGTAGAGAGACATGATGTCTGGTGATTTTAATAGAGTGAGCTCTAATACATCTTCTAGGCAAAAAGAGCCCCAAGTCACGGGAATCTGCATACACAGAATTGTATTCTCTTTCACACTGTACTAGGCTTAGCATGTCTATATAGAACTTTCTACACCCTTATCTCACTTTTCCCTAAATTGTCTACAGCTTATGTATCACCTTTATCTAAAAAGAACTGCACATAAAACACTCCATTTATCTCATTTCTATTTCTCCCTTTATATTTCTATCTATAACCTTTTTGCCGTTGTTTGTGTCTTTGCAGCTCTACTACCAGGTTCTCAATTTTGCCATGATAGTATCTTCAGCTCTAATGATATGGAAAGGTCTTATTGTGGTGACTGGAAGTGAGAGTCCAATTGTCGTCGTGCTAAGGTACGTGCCGTGAAATATATATATAACTTTTATTTACTAGGAACTGGGCTGCACTTCTAGGTCTAGGTTCAAGCTGGAGACCCTGGTTGGAACCCCAGTTCATCATCCATAGCAAGCAATCAAACCTTGGCTTTCTCTGTTCTAAAGTTGGTAGAGTATTGGTTGATCGATTTTATCTCATGTCTAATAGTCTGTGTAGATCTAAATCACTTCAACTTTGTCATAGAAATATGTAAGCTTTTCGATTGGATAGGATGAAAAATCCGTTTGGCTAAACTTTGTGGCCCACAGAGGCATCCCAACACTGTGATCGTCGCTTTTCACTTTGTAACTCATGTCCAACCCTACCTTTTGTGACTTGTTTTCCCCCGCAGTGGTAGCATGGAGCCAGCTTTCCATCGGGGGGATCTGCTGTTCCTGACAAACTTCCAGGAAGACCCCATTCGCGCAGGAGAAATTGTAGTGTTTAAAGTGGAAGGCAGAGACATCCCCATCGTTCACAGAGTCATCAAAGTGCATGAAAAGTAAGATGTTTGTTAACTTTTCATTACATTTTTAAGGTCTGTGTACAGTATTTATGAGATTTTATTTGCTTAAATAAATTCATTACCTCTATATATTTATTTTTATGGGGGCTCCACATACAAGCTAAGTGGCAGCTCTAGGCGAGCCCTGCACCTTATGCACAAAGTCCTGACTGGAGGCGCTTTGTTTAGTCCCCTTTACATTAAAGTCATTTATGGTTATTCTTATGCTCAGCAAATGTAATATTCCTGTCTTTGTTAAGCACAAGTCTCCATACAAGCTTTTTTCAGCATAGCAGAAGAAGGCAGTTATGTGCTTGAAGAACACTCCTTTGGATTCGAACTTGCACCAGCCACTCCACTGGTCTCATGTGATCATGAGTCGGAGAATTATGTGAAAAGGGCTGCCTTTGGGCTCAAAGTATTTCCATGAAATACAGTTCAGGGTCTTGTGTTTTAAGATTTCTGTTGCAAAAAAAAGCCACGAGTTATCGTGGATGCTTTCATATTGGTATCAGTAGAATGAGCTGTGCCACCTCAATTAAGCTCTGGTGAATCAGAGACCCTTCAGTTTATGGCAGTGGGAAGTATCCTGCGGGAAGCAGCAAGCATTTTGGCTGCACATGGGAGATTCTTCAGAACATCCACTGTGACATAAGCCTTGTGCTCAGACTTCATCCTGTGGAATTTATTGTTGTCTTTTCGTACTGACTGCATAGTTATGGGCAATATTATGTAGTTCTGCATGCTGGATAACAGGAATTAACATATGAATGTGTGGGTGGAACAATTAGTGGTAATTGTTGAATCTAAGATATTTTTTACTTGAAGAATCTATAATGTTTGAATTGTTGCTTTATTCCAATAGCAGCGGGGTATTCTACAAATAGCTTGTATGGTTACTGTGGTTTGATAGAAGCAATAAAAATAGGCTAAAACTGTAATTTTTGCAGTTAACTTATCGTTTATAGCAGGGGTCCCATGAGCCACATTCAGATGTAAAAAGAGTTGGGGAGCAACACAAGCATACATAAAAGTACCTGGAGGTGCCAAATAAGGGCTGTGATTGGCTAATTGGTAGTCTCTATGTGGACTGGCAGCCTACAGGAGACTCTGTTTGGCAGGACATCTGGTTCTTATGTAGCTAAAACTTGCCTCCAAGCCTGGGATTCAAAAGTACGCATCTGCTTTGATGGCACTGAAAGCAACATCCAAGGGGTTGGTGAGTTAAAGGACCAGTAACATCAAAATTTTTTTTTAAAAAAAATTCGTTAGTATATATCAAAAAATAAACACCAACACAAATAAAACTTTAAAATTGCAAAGCCTTTATTAAGAAATAACTTACCGAAACTCCACTTCCTGTCCTGTTCAGAAAAGGCGATATGGCGACCATCCATTTTGCGGCGCTGGATTTCTCCTCCCTGGCTCTCTCTCATGGTGTACTGACAGCAAGTGAAGCGGCTGCACCTCGATGTGGATGTGCTGCATCGGAAGGGTGATCACATCAAACTCTATGGAGAACTTGGACAGCACATCAGCCACATCACTTTCCCCCTGGCTGATCCCTGCGCTCTGCGTCCCCCTCTCTCTCTCTTCAGCTCCAGCCTCCTGCTGCCGCACAGCTCTCAGACATTGTGACATGGAACGATCTGTTGCAGCGTTGAGTGCTGGATGTACAATGCTGCTGCTGCCCTTCACCTCTTGAACCGGTGACTGCTGCCCCTGCGCACGGCACCTTGTCTTCTTGGCCCAGTCTCTCCTCTTGCTGGCTGTTTGTAGATCTCTTACTGCTGACTCTGGGAGAAGAAGCGCTCACATCGCTTATGTATTGTGTTCCCAAGCACGGAATCCTATAGGCGTATTTCGGTTCCCACAAATAAAGAAATCGCCGAGAGCTGTAGAAGGAGATGGGCGCAAATTTGCTGGTGAAGGAACTAATCTGAAATAGCGCCGGTGTGAGCACCCAGGCGCAGGGACTGAGAACACACATTGAGTTGTGCCGGCAATGCGTGTTCTCAGTCCCTGGGCGCTCACACCGGCGATATTTCCTTCTCCAGCTCTCGGCAATTTCTCTCGGGAAAGTGATGTGGCTGATGTGCTGTTCAAGTTCTCCATAGAGTTTGATGTGATCACCCTTCCGATGCAGCACATCCACATCGAGGTGCAGCTGCTTCACTTGCTGTCAGTACACCATGAGAGAGAGCCAGGGAGGAGAAATCCAGCGCCGCAAAATGGATGGTCGCCATATCGCCTTTTCTGAACAGGACAGGAAGTGGAGTGTCGGTAAGTTATTTCTTAATAAAGGTTTTGCAATTTTAAAGTTTTATTTGTGTTGGTGTTTATTTTTTGATGTATACTAACGAATTTTTTTAAAAAATGTTTTGATGTTACTGGTCATTTAACATATTGCTTGTGAGCCACTGGTTGGGTATCGCTGGTTTATAGTGACCACAAAGGAGTTAGCCGAGGGAATCGTGAGGGACACAAAAGAGTTTATGTATAGAAGAATTGTCGGATTTGGGTAATGTTGCATTGGTCAGACCACCAAAACTTCCCAGTGGAAGTGAAGATTTCCAAGTCTGGGTTGTTAAAGCAGAAGGTAGAATTAATAGCAGTAAATGTAAGATACTCCAATTTGGTGAAGTATTAACAGGAAAATGAATTCCAAAACAGAACCATGGGATTTAATGGAGTGATTAATTAAGTGATTTGATGGATTGTGCCAAAAGCTGCTATGGGGAAAATGTGACTTTTGCATTTAGTGGGTTGACTGCTAAATTGGGAAGATACTCTCATAAGAGCAGTTCCAGCTGAGTTATTTAAGGGAAGACAGATTATCAGATCCTCCTGAGCAGGGATCCCCAACCTTTTTTACCCCTGAGCCACATTCAAATGTAAGGAGTTGGGGAGCAACACAAGCTTGAAAAATTTTCCTGGGGATGCCAAATAAGGCCTGATTGGCTTTTTGGTAGCCCTTATGTGGACCGTCAATCTTCTAGAAACTGATTTTGGTAGTACACCTGGTTTCTATGCAACTAAACTTGCCTCCAAGCAAGTAATTAAAAAATAAGCACCTGTTTTGAGGCCACTGGGAGCAACACCCAAGGAGTCGGAGAGCAGCATGTTGCTTACGAGCCGCTGGTTGGGGATCACTGCTCCAGACGATCAAATGTGTAGTCCGTAATGATATCCTATATAGGGTTGTCTTAAGATGGCAACTCACAGGCAGATAAAAGATTGACCTCTCCAGAACAAATTGGCAGCTTATAGACCCATGTCAATAATGGCCTGTCTTACTGATTTCTGGCTGAAAATGGACTAGATTTATGTTGATGGTCTCTCTAGACCCCATTCTGATTCTTTCCTGGTTTGTCACAGAGAATAAGCAGCCATATTTGATAAAGATCTGTCCATTTGGCAACCTCACCAAGGAAGAAAGGATCAACTTGTTTGCTGGAATGTGTAGTTTCCACAGCAGGGATAGCACAAAATTCAAATCCTAATGTAAGATTGGTAACTTAAATACAAGGTATCCTTCTAGTTATGTTGAACATGGCTGGATTAAATGATAGAGGAGTAAATATTCACTCCACTTCCCTTTTAATTTTTATTTCAGTACTCCTTTATTCTTCTAGCAAGTACAGAAATTTGTAATGTTGTTCTTGTTTTTTCAGGGAAAATGGAGATATCAAATTCCTCACTAAAGGAGACAACAATGAAGTCGATGATCGAGGCTTATATAAGGAAGGGCAAAGTTGGCTGGAAAAGAAAGATGTTGTGGGGAGAGCGAGGGGGTAAGTCTCCATCAGCGGAATGGGTTTTAGGCTATTGGTTAATGAGAACTTTTCATTTATATCTGGAAGCAGAGGCAGTGATTATCTTAGGGCTGCATTTACAGTCCTCTCTTGTGCCCCAAACAGCTGCCATCAGTCTGAAGTCTATGAGTAGAGACTAGTCTATTCCAGGTCTGGACTTGGATACAGTCACTACTGTTTGTACTGAGTCAATTCTCCCACATTCTGCCATTTCAGTCCTGCTTTTAAAACAGGAGGAGGCCAAGCAAGAAAATACAGAAATATATTGTAACGTTCACGTATTTGTAACTTTGGCTCTGGATGAATCAGGTAGATAAATGTAGCGGTTCTTGGACTTACTGCAGGGATTGGCAACTGTATTCCATGGATTGCAAAGTGTTAGAAAGAATAAATGGCCGTTCAAAGGCAGCCACTGTGTTACTAATGTCATGTTCCCTGTTAAAGAGCCTTAAGTATATTGTTCTGGCACCTGAGACCCATTGTTAATTACAAAGAAATTGCTGCACTGTGTATTCCATGGCACATCATTAGCGGATCGGATGTAGCTTTAACAATGCCATTTATGATATGGATTGCATTTCATTTAACCCAGCATGCAGGCATTATTAACCCGTATTCAGATTTCCTTTATACAAAAACCTCTTTCTAGCGTATATGATATAACTTATTATATGTGATGAAATTGTACATGGTTCTGCGTGATGAAATATATATATATATATATATATATATATATATATATATATATATATATATATATATATATATATATATATATATATATATATATATATATATATATATATATATATATATATATATATATATATATATCAGTTCCAATGAGTATCCGCACTCCAATGCACTCCAATGGAGTTTTCTTCTGCTGGGGTGCACGGTTAAAATTTATATATTCAAATTCTGCGAAGAACCAGCACTCCCATATGTAAAAAGTAGTTTTTAATTTTATTTTTCCTTGAGAAAGGTCCCAATAGGGACCGAAACGTTGGAATGCAACAGAAATAAAAAAACTACTTTTTACATATGGGAGTGCTGGTTCTTCGCAGAATTTGAATATATATATATATATATAGTGAATAAATATAAGGATATTATAAGTTACCGAGGAGTTTCATGACCATATAAAAACACGAGGCCAAAGGCCGAGTGTTTTTATACAGGTCATGGAACTCCGAGGTAACTTCTAATATCCTCATATTTTACAACTGGGGGTACTTTATTTATTATAATACACACATTTTAGTGAGTCATGTGACAGAAATGACATCAGAACTCACCGTTTATAACTGATGACATCAGAACTCACCGTTTATAAGGATATAATTTACAAGATATTCATGGCTTTTGTGTATTATATATATACATAAGGTGCAAAATGCAGGACCCACAGGCGGGACGGTGCCTTGGAATTAACTCCTGCCTTAAAGGAGAACTAAAGCTTAACTAAAGAAGAAGCTAGAAATGTTGTACATGATGTTTTGTGCTTCTGTAACAGCCCAAGGCAACCACAGCCCTTTAGCAGTAAAGATCTGTGTCTCCAAAGATGCCCCAGTAGCTCCCCATCTTCTTTTCTGCTGATTCACTGCACATGCTCTGTGCTGCTGTTACTTACTGAGCTTAGGGACCCACTCACAATATACAATACACATAGAATAGAAATGTCACAATATAAGGCTGATTCGTAATGAATACAGATAATTACTACATGGCAGCACAGAAACCAGTGCAATTAGCATCAGAATTTAATAATCAGTCTTGTAGCATCAGCTTATATTTCAGACCAACCTAATTTTCTACTGGATAATTAGTGACGAGCCCTAAGCTTAGCTTCTCAACAGCTGCTCAGAGCCCACTGAGCATGTGAGTGTCACAGACACTTTCCAAGATGGTGACCCCCTGTGACAAGTTTGAAGTCCTGGATCATTGCTGCTATTGACAAGCTGAAACTTTAGCCTCGTGCAATAAGTTCAGTATGTAAAATATGGCATTTTTTGCCATATTAATTTTTAGAGTTTAGTTCTCCTTTAAGGAGGATATATATCTTCAGGGTTCTCTATGGCTAATGTCATACTTGTCACTTCTTGCAGGAATAAGTTTTTCCATTTGTGACATCCATCTGTCACTCTATGAGGGGAAGATTTTGGCCTGAAGAAGGGTGCATGATATTAATTCTTAATTCTGGGGAAGGAACACTTTGCATTGCAAGTAAATAATATAACAGATGATCTACAAAAAGCAAAAACTCACCTCTCAGTGCTTATTCTAAAAAGTGTCCAGGGTCTGATTTTCCTCTGCAATTTGCATTGAATTGAAAATCCAACGTGCAGCACCAACAGGCTCAGGGGGCAGTCCTGTTTTTATCACCTGCCATAGCTTACTCCCTAAATTAGGGGCTGGCTGCTGGGATTGTCCCGAAACCAACAGTGACCCGTGGGTTGACCACCGGTTGGGCAGGTCTGGAATTTGGCCATCTTGTGCAGGTTAGGGTTGGATCAGACCCGTGAAACCTGTGGCGCACTCAAAAGAAGCATATACAGCAAAATGACGCTATTGAACTATGGATCAGATGCGGGTCTTACAGTAGCAACATTTTATGGGGTGGGGTTGGGTGCGGGTTAAAGGGATTCTGTCACGATTTTTTATGGTTTACTTTTTAATTCACTCTGCCATTTAAAATTTTATTTTTGAACCAACAAATTATTTTTTTTTAGCTTTAATATTGGGGTGGAAGCGCCAACTCAGTGCATTTTGCCTGATTCTGATTCTGAGCCAGCACTGCAGGATGGAACCGCTTTGAGACAGCGATTGTTTCTCCTCTTCCCATTGTATTTTGACACAACCTAGGTTGTGCTCCCTAGTCCCACCTAGTGGTAGACATGAAAATAGCAGCCAAGCAGTAGAAAAATAAGGTTTTTATTGCTTGAGTGCTATCCTCATGTCCACCACTAGGTTGGGCTAGGGAGCACCTTTAGCAATGCAAATCTTCAGCAGAGGTGTATCTGGTTAGCTGCCCGTTGTTCTTTTGATTGGCTGCTGGGAATGGAGCAGGTGATATCACTCCAACTTGCAGTAAAGCAGAGGTCTCCAACCTTTTGTTGTTTTTTTACCTGTGAGCCACATTTAAATGTATAAAGAGTTGGGGAGAAACAAAAAGCACCAAAAAGTCCCTGGGGTGCCAAATAAGTGCCTGTGATTGGCAATGTAGTTGCCATATGTGGACTGACATCCTACAGGAGGTTCTGTTTGGCAGTACACCTGTTTTTTATGCAACCAAAACTTGCCTCCAAGCCTGGAATTCAAAAATAGGCACCTTTGTGGCCACGAAAAGCAACATCCAAGGGGCTGGTGAGCAACATGTTGCTCGCGAGCCACTGGTTGGGATCCCTGAGTAAAGAGTGACTGAAGTTTATCAGAGCACAAGTCACATGACCTGCTGGCACCTAGGAAACTGACAATGTGTTTAGCCCCATGCCAAAAAACGGTTTATAGTACAGAAGTCTGCTGGAGTAACACTATTAACATGTTTTCCCATGACAGTATCCCTTTAAGGTTTTCCTGACCCCACTCTCACATGAATACAGTGCTGCAGATTTCAGGCACCTCTGTATTCATGGGAGGGATGAATGCAAGATAAAGTGCATGCAGATTTTTCCCATTGTTTGCACTTTGCACCCTGCCCTGCACTTTATAAATGGCCCTGCTGAATTTTCCTTGCGTTTTTGTGTCTAGAACATTTCATTTGCATTTATTTAGGAATGTCAGGGCATTTGATGCTTAGGAAAGGAATCCCAGTGCTGCCCCTTCTCATCTCCCATTGGTCTCAGTGTCCGGTACTAAATTGCTTTCAACACTCTCTGCGTCCTATAAAACACATAACAACTAGATCTCTCAGATAAAGCTCTTGTATCATTGCGGGTCTTTGATTTCCAAGCACAGACGGATCAATAATATGGATGAGAATCTTCCGGGGGTAAAGTGGTAGAAACTGCTGGCCCTAGGAAAACGGCCCTAGGAAAATGATTCGAGTTATTTGCTGTCTCGGCTTCCCGGCTCAGTTGAGATTCAGACGGAATTAAAAGGCAGTCTCTCTCCCCCACAACTTGATAGGTGGGAGTCACAAAAAGATATGTTTCATAAAAGGGCAAAAAGGAGAATTAATAGCGTGTAACTCGCGACCAACCTCAGCACAAACCTCGGAGAAAGCTCTTTAATCACTTTTATTAACCACTTTACTGCTCAGTGAATAGAGACCCCATGTTCCCAGCGCTCAGCAGTCTGATCTGAAGAGAGACAGAGACAGTATATTTAGTATGCCGGCCATGAAACATTGATCAGCACCCAGCAAGCATTATAGCGCCGGGGCAGGTTGGAAGCTGCTGTGTATTCTCCACATCAGTAATCATAACATCACGTTACATGGAAAATTCCAGGCAGAAATGGAGCATATATTTTCGGTTCAGTACCTAATGCAGAGGGAGGTGAAGACAGTTGCTCAGGGATACTCGGATACTGCTTTTTGTGCCTCTTAAATTTGCTTAAAATACCAAAAAAAGAAAATGCTTTCTGGCCATTCAAGCAGAAAATATTTACCTTCATATCTATCTGAATGCATTTCCAGATACTTAAAGGGCCCTTCAGAACTACAACTCCCAGCATGCTGCTGGCAGCCGACCTGCAATTGTGTTAGTTGTGATGCAAATGTGCAAGGTCCCTGTCATGAGTTTTGCTTGTGTAAGCATGTGAGTGTATGCAAGGGTAATGTTTTAAAGGAATGTGGAGGATCACTCATATATCATGTACCCCCTACTGTAAATGATAAGGATATTGGAAGTCACTGAGGGGTTGTTCTGTGACCATATAAAGGCACAAGGCTGCAGGCTGAGTTATACAGGGAACTCGGAGTATCACTCATGTATTATAAGGGATAATGTACCCCCTACTGTAAATGATAAGGATATTAGAAGTCACTGAGGGGTTGTTCTGTGACCATATAAAGGCACAAGGCTGCAGGCTGAGTTATACAGGGAACTCTGAGTATCACTCATGTATTATAAGCGATAATGTACCCCCTACTGTAAATGATAAGTATATTAGAAGTCACTGAGCAGTTCTGAGCGCATATATCACATATATATATATATATATATATATATATATATATATATATATATATATATATACGGATCACCGTACCAGAGGCCTCCCCTTTAGACTAGAAGAAAAGAACTTTCATTTGAAGCAACGTAGGGGGTTCTTCACAGTCAGGACAGTGAGGTTGTGGAATGCACTGCCGGGTGATGTTGTGATGCTGATTCAGTTAATGACTATAAGAGGGACTTGGATGATTTCTTGGACAGACATAATATCAAAGGCTATTGTGATACTAAGCTCGATAGTTAGTATAGGTATGGGTATATAGAATTTAATTAAAAGTAGGGAGGGGTGTGTGTATGGATGCTGGGTTTTCATTTGGAGGGTTTGAACTTCAAAGGACTTTGTCTGTTTTCAACCCAATTTAACTATGAAGTTTGCTGTAATTCCAGAGTGGCAGTTGCACCAGGGTTCCCCAGTACCAATTAGCGCAGCAGTGCACAATTTATCAGATGAGGGAGAATTGATGCATGGGCAACCTTGTGAAAGTGCAGGAACATGCTCGCTCACAAGTACCTTTATGAATTGCAACAATATTCTCTCTCCATTAGGACCATTTTCGGCACTTGTAGGCATTTGTTATGAACCCCCCTTATACTGTCCCTTTATTTATCCTATTTAAACAGCGAAAGTGCATGTTCCAATATACAGTATTGCTGCAGTTATGTGCTGAAATACTAATACACTTTATCTTGTTTTATTCCAGGTTTTTACCATATGTTGGTATGGTTACTATCGTCATGAACGATTACCCAAAATTTAAGGTAGGAAGCCAAACCAACTTCAAAAACCTTTATCTGCAACTACGATTCCAATCTTTTTAAATCCTGCCCATTGTTACATCACCACTGAAGGATTTACTACTATATCCGCTTCAAATGTATACACTTTAGCCTTTGTAATCGATTTTACCGGTATTTCCTAGTACTAATATTTGGAAAGAGCAATAATAGAAATTTCAGGGTATAGGTGTGTAAGCCATGGCCCTACAGATAGGATTGCCACCTGGCCAGTATTTTACCGGCCTGGCCGGTAAAAATGATGGTTGATCCCAATGTTATTAATAGGGAAAAAAGATAAATACATAGGAAGCCCGATATTTCTTTCCAGAATAGGTAGCAACCCTACCTACAGATGTAGTTACAATTCAGCTCTTCGCATTAGAGACCGTTTTACCCTGGAACCATCTTTGATGGGATCCTCTAGCTGTATTTGTGAAATATAGCAGTGGGAGCTAGATATCTAGATATGCTTCTTTAGCTCTAGAAGGTTGAAGGACAATGCAGTTGTGGAAGGGGAATGAAATCCATACCATCTGGTTATTTAAATATGCTTCATGTTTCATGTTTGGATGCTGAAGGGGATTAGAAAAGCTCTGAGCATCAGGGATCTATAGCATCTAACGTTACAGAGGTCTGGAACATTAAAGGAGAAGGAAAGGCTGCATTTACTTGGGGAGTGTCAAAAGTGATTGTAATTACTTGCCTGAAACCCTGGGCCGGTCCAGGGGTTGTTCCAGTGAGCCCCAAGGAGCAATTGGCTTCTTCTTTCGTCACACGGGTATTGCGAAAAGCTGAACTTTAACAAAGAAAGTCAGCTATTTTGTTCTACTGCGCATGCGTCTGCCCCGGGAAATTTGAAGAAGGAAGCCGAGCACTCTGTGGTGCTCACTGGAAGAAACCCTGGACCGGTGCAGTTTTCTGTTGATGGGAGCACTGGCCTGGTTTCAGGTAAGTAAATACATTCACTTGGGGGTGCCTAACATTTGTAGCCTTTGATTCTCCTTTAACCTATGAGAATAATTTCATACTTTTAGGTGTGGAAGGATTTTAAGCGGAAGCCTTTTTTTTACCTATGGAAGTGGATGGAAACATTACTTGTGAAAGATGTTTGGTATGGACTTAATATTGCAGGAATCTGGAGCGTTTAGGCATGAGTGTATTCTAGAACAACTATATTTTGTGAGATGAGTAACAATTGGTTGTTGGGAGTATTTAGGAACTTTTGACTGGGGCATAGAAATTCTTCTGTCCATATTTTTCATTGATAAAGTTAAAGGCATTTGAAATATCTACCTCAGAATTGGCTTTGGCTGAGCTGGTATTTGTGTCCTGCAGATTTTATCCAACACCTTCTGGAATCACGTGTTGAGCAGATGGGAATGTGACATTGTTTTACACCCATGCACAGACCAGTGTCACAACACATGACTGAAAATGGTGCGACTGACTCATAATAGTGGTTGTGTATGGTTTAAAATGATAGGCTTAAACTTCTCCAAAGTCAGGACAACCAGACTATTGACCATTTTGGCAACAAACATGCTGAAGCCCAAGTCAAATCTCCATGGCAGATATTCAGGGTGTAGTGATTTCCTTTTCACCGTGTTGAATTTTTCTGTCCTATTTCCTAAAATAACCTTGTTTTTTTCCTTCGTTTTTTCTTTCTTTTCTTTTTTTTTTTACAGTATGCGGTTTTGGCCATTATGGGCGCCTTTGTACTTTTAAAGCGTGAATCCTAACACTGGAGAAAGGCATGAGAATAATCAAGGCATCATTCAGACTAATATAACTAATATATATTGCATTTTCTTCCCTTTAATAACGTAACAAATACCTGGGAACGGTTCTGGACATAAAAAAAACTCATGTTTTAGTTATTTATTCAGATAACGGTTTCATTGTACATGAACTCGGTCGACATTTTATAAAACAATGTAAAATGTTTTTCTTACGATATGACCTAATAAAACAACAAATTATTATTATTATTATTTATAGTGCAATTATTTATTATATTAATAAATTCCATCCCTTCCAAATTGGTTGATACAGAGAAAGAATACAAAACCTCAGGAGACCATCTGCAAACAAGTTGTATAGGAAAACTCCATTCTAAATCCGAATGATAAAGTGAAGCAGCAACCAGGGGCGATCCTGGCCCCTCCGCCGCCTGAGGCAGCAGCAGTTGGTGCTGCCCCCTCCCCCGCTCTTAAAGTACCAGGAGCAGCATTTTTGCTGCCCCTGGTACCTAGTGGGGCGTTGCCGCCTGAGGTTACGGCCTCAACTCGCCTCATTGGCAAAGCACCCCTGGCAGCAACAATTAAAAAAAAAAAAAAAAGCGGACCCTCTTATCCAGGTGTAAATTTTAGCAAAAGACAGGTTTGTTGCGCTAGTGTTAAAGTGCCTCAGTTCCTAAGGAAAAAGTATACGCTATATAGTGTGTTGTAGGCAGAATTGGCACTTACCAGAACGTCTATGTATATGTGCCAAACAAATGACCCAGTGGTCTCCAAAGAGGAATTCGCTGCTGCCGGTTCTTCCTATGCCGCTGGCGAGCCTATGTGGAGCTTCCGGTGTGTTTTCCGTTCCTGGTGGCAGACGGTACTTCTCCAATCATCTTATAGTATAGTGCTTCACTTGTATAAAAGATATTCGTTAGGCTAAATGGTTTTTGTTTAAAGCAATACTTTTATGCAACAATTAGTAGCCCAACGCGTTTTGCTTGATACTTGATCAAAAGTAAAATTCATAGCAGTTAGCCCAGCCAGCCCATAATTTAAAGCTGACCAGTTGGTATTCGTAATATATGGCTATTATTTACCCACACACACACACCCAACCAGAAGTGTGCGCTGACAGTTGAGATCTTCAATTTGTAGAGTTGGTTAAAAGTACCCACTGTGGTACCTTATAGGTCTACTATTTTGGGCAGTGATGTTAAAATTGGCCAAACTGCTCAACCATATTTGGCCTTGTATGGCCTCCTTTAGTCCACGTAGAACAATGCTTGGAATAATATGGTGTAGAGTGCATCCATGGACTGAAAGTGAGGTATAGTGGCTATTTTTGCAAATGTCCTAAAAAAATAGATTTTATTTTCAGCCAGTTCCTGCCCTATGACAATTTGGTAAGTTTTATAGTTTATATAAACAAGCTGCTGTGTAGCCATGGGGGCAGCCATTCAAGCACAGGATACACAGTAGATAACAGATAAGTACTACTATAGTTTATATAAACAAGCTGCTGTGTAGCCATTGGGGCAGCCATTCAAGCACAGGATACACAGTAGATAACAGATAAGTACTACTATAGTTTATATAAACAAGCTGCTGTGTAGCCATGGGGGCAGCCATTCAAGCACAGGATACACAGTAGATAACAGATAAGTACTACTATAGTTTATATAAACAAGCTGCTGTGTAGCCATGGGGGCAGCCATTCAAGCACAGGATACACAGTAGATAACAGATAAGTACTACTATAGCTTATATAAACAAGCTGTTGTGTAGCCATGGGGGCAGCCATTCAAGCACAGGATATACAGTAGATAACAGATAAGTACTACTATAGTTTATATAAACAAGCTGATGTGTAGCCATGGGGGCAGCCATTCAAGCACAGGATACACAGTAGATAACAGATAAGTACTACTATAGTTTATATAAACAAGCTGCTGTGTAGCCATGGGGGCAGCCATTCAAGCACAGGATATACAGTAGATAACAGATAAGTACTACTATAGTTTATATAAACAAGCTGATGTGTAGCCATGGGGGCAGCCATTCAAGCACAGGATACACAGTAGATAACAGATAAGTACTACTATAGTTTATATAAACAAGCTGCTGTGTAGCCATGGGGGCAGCCATTCAAGCACAGGATACACAGTAGATAACAGATAAGTACTACTATAGTTTATATAAACAAGCTGCTGTGTAGCCATGGGGGCAGCCATTCAAGCACAGGATACACAGTAGATAACAGATAAGTACTACTATAGCTTATATAAACAAGCTGTTGTGTAGCCATGGGGGCAGCCATTCAAGCACAGGATATACAGTAGATAACAGATAAGTACTACTATAGTTTATATAAACAAGCTGATGTGTAGCCATGGGGGCAGCCATTCAAGCACAGGATACACAGTAGATAACTACTACTATAGTTTATATAAACAAGCTGCTGTGTAGCCATGGGGGCAGCCATTCAAGCACAGGATACACAGTAGATAACAGATACGTACTACTATAGTTTATATAAACAAGCTGCTGTGTAGCCATGGGGGCAGCCATTCAAGCACAGGATACACAGTAGATAACAGATACGTACTACTATAGTTTATATAAACAAACTGCTGTGTAGCCATGGGGCAGCCATTCAAGCACAGGATACACAGAAGAAAACAGATAAGTTCTAATGAATCCAATTGTATACTACAGAGCTTATCTGTTATCTGCTGTGTAATCTGAGCCTTTTCAGCTTTAAATGGCTGCCCCCATGGCTACACAGCAGCTTGTTTAAATAAACTATAGTAGAGTTTCTAAAACAACACACCAGTTTTACCAGTGCAGGGCAATAGTATATTGTATTTATGTTAGTTTAGGACACTCATTCTTTGGTGTTACTGTTCTTTTAAGGTAACAGTGAATTTGCAGTAAAATTGTTGCCTGCTATTACATTGTATTTAGCATAAGAAAGGAAAAAAAATCCAAAACCATTTATTTTACAGAACTTTATATGTTATCTGCTCACAATAGGGCAACAGTTTGAATACTTTTGCTGGATTTATTTTATTTTTTGTGTTAGAGATGGACAATGACAGATTCCAAACCTAAAAAGCTGAGGAACACTGAGAATGGTGAAAGTGAGCTGCGGAGACTCTTCAATTTAAATGCCACTGAGGACTACATAGATATACGTGTATGGCCATGGTTAATTACCAGCTTAATGAAACATCATTTATAAAGTTAAACATAGTGACATTGCCTAGACCTGACATTGGATTCGGATCCTCTTAAGAAAGGCAGCCAAGCCTTGGCTTTGGGTGGAAATTGTTCTTCAAGCCATTAATCAGATCTGGCACTGACACGGTCAGCTTTATATATAGGGGCAAATTCACTAACCTCCGAAACGTCACCAGCTTTGCTCACAGCGCAACACTTTGCCAGCCGTAGATTCGCCAGGACAGCGCTAACTCACTAAAATCCGAAGTTGTGTCCAGGGCACTGAACGCTGGCGAAGTTGCGCTATCATTACTGCAGCAAGCAAAGTGAAGTTGCGCTAGCGTTGGCTAATTTGCATACGGCGTGCAGTTAAAGTTCAACGGACGTATATGTTGCAGCAAATACATTACACTACACAAGCCCAGGGAACCTTAATAAAAGAAAATAAAGTTGTTATATTGCCCTACACATGAGCCCACTGTATAGTTTATGTGCCATATGTTAGGAAATGAAGGGGGGAAGCTGGTTACCCCAAAAAAATGTTATGCTCTTTTGCAGCCTATCACCCTGAAAACACGAAAAGTCGCCAGCGACAACTATTTTTTTAGGAACTCCTATCTACTCTATTGCACTTCACCTGGTCTGAGGTGGCAAAGGCAAGTCTGGCGCAAGAGATAACGTTCAGTAAAATCCGCATCATAGTGAATTTGCAGAGTTACGTCCATTCGCCAGAATGCAAATTCGCCTGGTGTTAGGGAGCGAAGTACCGCTAGAATCTCTTTCACTAGCGAAGTTACACCATCGACCTTTAGTAAATCGGTGAATTTTCAGCGTTAGTCACTTCGCCCTGTAGTCAATTTGCCCCGTAGAGACAAGACCTGAAGAAGAAATTGTGAAGCAACAAAAAACATGGAGAACCCAGTGATTTGTCTCTGGTCACAGACACTTTTTAATCATGAGTTAAAATTGTACAAGAGAAAGTGTCAGCCCCTACGTTCTCTGAGGCCATTGCTGCTATTATTACATATATTGACTTCATAATGAGTATTGACTGGTCTGGTACCTTTACAAATCAAATTTGTTCTATTTATGAAAACATTCCCAGACAATATACAGAGAATAATGTGTAACTGGTGATTGGCAGACATCCATTGCCTAATCTGCACCCCAACTGGATTACAAACGGCATTGACTAATCCCAGGGTTTGAAGGTTGGGGTTAGGGATGAGCAAAATCTTTCACAGCCTATGTATAGTTAAAATAATGTTGCACGGTTTGAAAATTGTCGCACGAGAAAACACCCATTGACTTTAATGCATTTTTCGGCCAAATGGTTTGGATTCACCCATCACTCGTTGGGGGTTCTTTAAACTTGACATGGGCTGGTAGTGTTTTTAAGGCTGAATGGTACACAGAGGTTTTATGGGGTGGTTCACCTTTAATTTAACTTTTAATATTCTATAGAATGGGCAATTCTAAACAACTTATAGTTTATACTTTATTCACCTTCTTCCTCTGACTCTTTCGAGCTTTCAAATGGGGGTCACTGACTCCATCTAAAAACAAATGCTCTGTAAGGCTACAAATGTATTGTTATTGCTACTTTTTATTATTCATCTTTCTGTTCAGGCCTCTCCTATTCACATTCTAGTGTCTTATTCAATTTAATGAATTTAAATTGGTAATTTGGACCCTAGCAACCAGACTGCAGATACGGCAAACTGAAGAGCTGCTGCATAAAAAGCGAAATAACTCAAAAACCACAAATAATAAAAAATGAAAACCGATTTCAAAATGTCTCAGAATATCGCTCTCTGTATTATACTAAAAGTCAGTTTAAAGGTCAACAACCCCTTTAAATAAATGTGCACCAGTCATCTCTCTTTAGAGACTTTAGGGGTCATAAACAATGTGGGAAGTGGGGCAAAAAACAAACACAGTCCATCAAGCTTAAGTGCTTTGCACTAGTGATGTGCAGGTCAGGAAAAACTCAGCCTGCACCCAACCTTAACCCACAAAACATTAACCCGCACCTGTCCCTAACCCACAAAATATTGCCATTGTAGGACTCACACATGACCTATACCAAGTCTTGTTACTCTGTACTCTACTTCTGTGCACCCCTCTGGCTCTAAGACTCGGAATCTTCGCCAGTCTTCCCTGCACCCAACCCTAACCTACAATGTTTGACCACATTTCAACCCAAACCCACCCAACGCTAGTCAACCTGCTCATCACTACTTTGCACCCTGCCTTCCAGCCTAGTTGAAGTGTTGTAGCCACCAGTGAATAGTTTACCCCCACAAAAGGAATGGTCCAAGTCACTAAGGCACATTTCATGGGAACTGACCTTTCCAGACAAGGCCGTATACTACTGTGTAAAGCTTGGGGCCCAATTTTGTTGACTCGTATTAGCTTTCAGGCAAAATTACCATCTTTCACTGTTAAATAGTGATGGGCGAATTTATTCACCAGTAGCGAACTTGCGGCAAATTTGCGCGATTCAGCGCCGCTGAGTAAATTTGCGAAACGGGCACAAAAATTCCCCGGGTCAAAAAAAATAAATTTTTCAGCGAAACGAAGCAAATTCGCGCATCAATACTGTTAAACTATGTGAGCAGAAATGGAGAAAAAGTAGTTGCCAGTCTTAAAGCAGTCATAAAAGATATATTTAAAAAACCCAATTTTGTAGGCAATTTTAAGTAATATATGGTGTTGCTTTACATGGTGCTAAAAATTAACATTACCTTTAAAAATAGCCAGTTTATTGGAGCTCCCTATAGATGTTCTCTGATCCCTGTCTGGGTTTCAAATGAGGGCTGGGCGTGTCCTAACGGTCCCTGCCAGAAGCACAGTAGGAGGGGGACAACCAATCACAGCCCTGCAGTCACACAAGCAAAGACAGGCTTCAGTTCCCTATCAGGTCCTGCTAGCTGCTGATTGGTTCCTGTCCTACAGTGCAAAGAGCTGAGTGCACAGCCTGGGAATTCAGGGAGCAGGAAGTGGAAGAGAAGGGAGGGATTATTAGGGTTTTTGCAGAAATATTCAATAAATCAGCCTAAAACACTACTTTTTTAAGGACAATTCTTCCATATCTAAATGAGTATAATACACTGGTACATTCTTATTTTTTTACACAAAATGTCTCCTTTAAACTCTAATTGAAAGGAGAAAGTTCACTTTATAAAGAAATAAAGTTACCATTACCATGGTAACCAATTCACTCCAAGGTGAAATTTCCTCTCGACCACCTGCTGTCTTTTTCTTAATCATTTTACCTCCTCCTAATTCACTTACTAATGGCTGGTTTGAGAAAATGCACTTTATCAACTACTCTAATTTAAAGTGAATTATTTTATAGCTGAGAGCAGCTAATACAGTATTTGTTATCTGGTTGTGAAAAGACTGATAATTGCGTGGCTTCTGATGGATTTTTTTTTTCACTATTAGTTTAGGGAGAGGTGTCAGCAATAATATGTTTTACCTTCATTCACAATATTATTTTTATCATTGGATCCTTAGCTACTGGGGCCATTAGGCGTCAGTTTGGTGCCCGGAGATGACATTTGCTGTCATTGATGGACTTTGTGTGCCAAAAGCCTGTTTCCTCTTTACTATTTAACTTGCTGAAACCATCAGTCTCTCATCCGTGTGACTTGTTTGTCTTTCTGCTCTGTATTGTCAAGAACTGGCCTTGGGTTCTAGATACTTGAACCAGGTGTCAAAACAATACAATGGTTATCACTTGAGCCTTACTAAGGCCAGTCTGTAAATCATTTATAACTTGGTGCTAAATATGGAAAGAATGCCATGAATCTATCTAGAGCCAACAGATGTTTCATATCTTTGTTCTGTACATTAGAAAGTCTATAGTTAATAAGCAACTTCCTTTACTCAAAGGATCCACAAGGATCAGCAAAACCCTTTTTCATTTGTAGAAGGACCCTGTAGACCAGTGATCCCCAAACAGTGGCTTGAGAACAACAAGCTCAATTGAATGTTCCTCATTTGAAAAGAATTTGCCTGCAAACATAAATCACTGGTCAAGTACTGTTTGAGGCTGGAGAGAAGGAGATAGAGTTGGTAATGAAGAAAGGCTGAGAAAAGTGCATTAAAAATGCACTCTGGTATTGTATACCCTTTATACTTTTTACGGTAAGCCTTATGTCATGTCTTGGGCATGACACATTCTTCAACCTTTTTTTACTTGTAAGGCAACTTCAAATGTAAAAAGAGTTGGGGAGCAACACAAACATGAAAGAAATTCCTGGGGGTGCCAAATGAGGGCTGTGATTGGCTGTTTGGTAGTCCTTAAATGGACGGGCAGACTGCAGAAGAATCTGTTTGGCAGTACACATGGTTTTTATGCAACTAAAACTGCCAAGCCTGGAATTCAAAAATAAGCACCTGCTTTGAGGCTACTGAGAGCAACATCCAAGGGGTTGGAGAGTAACATATTGCTATTAAGCCACTGATTGAGGATCACTGCTCTAGGCACTTGCAGTCATAAATGACCCTTAACATTTTTGGGTTCAGGAGCCAAAAGGGCCCAATGAGGGAACAGAGTTCCTGAATAAGGGGCAGTTGCTGTGAAACAGATTGTTTTGGGCAAAGTTTGGGGACAAAAAGATTAGTTAGTGAGTTAGAGAGAGAGAGAGAGAGAGAGAGAGAAAAAATAGACTTTTTTCTATTTGCTTTTTTCTCTTTGTGTTGTATACAGTACAAGTATGGGACCTGTTATCCAGAATGCTCGGGGCCTGGGGTTTTACAGATAACGGATCTTCTTTCCGTAATTTGGATCTTCATACCTTAAGTCTACTAGAAAATCATGTAAACATTAAATAAATCCAATAGGCTGGTTTTGCTTCCAATAAGGATTAATTATATGTTAGTTGGTATCAGGTACAAGCTGCTGTTTTATTATTACAGAGAAAAAGGAAATCTTTTTTTTTTAAATTTTGATTATTTGATTATAATGGAGTCTATGGGAGATGGGCTTTCCACAATTCTGAGTTTTCTGGATGACGGGTTTCCGGATACCGATCCCATACCTGTATATGTAACACAAAGAGAATGTAATAAAATCTACTTGCCGGCGGGGACACCCGCCACGCCGCTCCTCTTCAGCCGCCATTGCACGCCCACGTCTTGTTCTAGATATGGACGCGCTGGCGTGATGACGCAGGGGCGCAAATCAAATCACTATAAAAATCTCATTTGAATTCCTAGACTTTGCCCATTATAAGTTTATCCTGGTGGTGTTAAGCTTTGAGTGATCTGTTCCTGATTCTGATCTGTATCCTGTTTTGATCCCTACCTGGCTATTGACTATTCTGAATTCTTGTATCCTGACCCTGCCTGAATACCGACTACCTCTTCTGCCTCATCCTTCTGATTGACTACCTGGTTTTGCCTGCCTGACTACGTTTACTCTCTGCCTGCCTCGATTCGGCCTGATCTGACTACGATTCTGTCTAACGCCTTGTACTGCGACCTTCTGCCCAAAACAATTTACTATCCGGTTGTGCCCCTCTGCTTGTCCAGAACCCCTCGCCTTGCACCTCTCTTTATAAGACCTGGTGGCATCTGAGTAGCTGAGGGCTCCTCCCGAGGCCAAAGGCGGCTGCTACAGGCAGAAGCACGAGCCGAGACCAGGGTGCTCGGCATTGGTTCTGGGTTTTGGGTGCCAACCGTTACAGAGAAACACTGTAGCCAGACTGAGCAGACAAAGGCAATGCCCTTATTTAATGGCTGAAGTAATGGAAGGATATAGTTACACACTCCTTTTATTCCCTTTAGAAGCAGGTTTGACAAATTATGGAAACATCAGATGGTGGCAAGAGTACTAAGCTGAGTTTTTATTGAGATAAATATTCCTGTTTAACTGCAAATACAATGTGGTTTTAGCTAAGTTGCTATTAACCTGCCACTCTGTGGAGCTAAAGTGTCTGATAGATGTGAAATGAAATCAAGTATTTAAAGAGCCATTGCAGCCAAGACCCTGGGGTGAGCACAGTGCAGAGTCAAGTCTATCACAGAGGTAATCGAGGCTTGTGAATTCCATCCAACTTCAGACTGCCCAAGGTGCAACTAGGCTACTTACTGACAATACAACACATCTTATTTAACCTGGCTATTCAATAAATCTTGCACCTTTTCAAGAAATTCTTACATGTTGGACTAAACAGTGCAGATCAGTGCAATTAGACACAATACATGAAAAACATCATATCAAAGGGGTTATTCACCTTTCAGATATGATGTAGAGAGTGATATTCTGAGACAATTTGCAATTGGTTTTCATTTTTTATTATTTAAGGTTTTTGAGTTATTTAGCAGCTCTTCAATTTGCGTCTGGTAGCTAGGGTCCAAATTCCCCTAGCAACCATGCATTGATTTGAATAAGAGACTGGAATATGAATAGAGAGGCCTGAGTAGAAAGAGGAGTAATAAAAAGTAGCAATAACAATACATTTGTAGCCTTACAGAGCGTTTGCTTTTTAGAAGGGGTCATTTGAAAACTGCAAAGGGTCAGAAGAAAAGGGCAAATAATTCAAAAATTATAAAAAAAAAAATAATGAAAACCAATTGAAAAGATGCTTCGAGTTGTCCATTCTATAATGTACTAAAAGTAACCTTTAAAGGTGAACCAACCTTTTAAAGTAATGGACATACTTTTACCATTGGTGTACCGATTTGTTCTGCACCCCTCAATGCATTAAATAGCAACCTCTATACCATGGCTCCTTTTAACCCTCCTTTCTCAGGAATTCCTTGAGCCTTTATTTAGACTCATAAAAATGCACAAAATCTCATTTTAAGTCCTTTTATTTAGGGCTTTGAGTATTTATGGGCCCCGCGTGAGGCTGTGAAATTTGACATTGCATTGCTATTTTGACTGCTCTACGTTATGAGGCCTATTTGTCAATGTGTGCAAAAAAAATAGCATTTCAATGCACATCACAGTCAGATCAAAGTGTGTTTTCATTTTTCCGCAATGGGGACTTGAAAGTCTAAAAAACTTGTCATCAGAATTTATCCCTAAAACTTGAACTGGTTACTAGTAATGGGTGAATAAATTCGGCAGGCATGAATTTGTGAAAAATTCCGCCATGTCAAATGCATTTGGACAAAATGAAAAAAAAAAATTGACTCCCATTGACTTCAATGCGTTACGCAATTTTTCCGCCGTTTCGCGAATGGGACAATTTCGTCCATCACTACTGGTTACTCCATAAAAGTAACAGTGAAAATAATCCCATTAGATGACAGTGATCCTTTAATTTTATATAAATGAAAGACTGGTTTGTTATTAAAAGGATGGGATCCGTTATCCAGAAAGCTCCAAATTATGGGAAGGCCATCTCCCATAGATTCCATTTTAATCAAGTAATTCAGAAACTGATTCCTTTTTTCTCTGTAATAATAAAACAGTAGCTTGTAATTGATCCTAACTAAGATATAATTAATCCTTATTGGAGTCAAATGTATTGTTTAATTTAATTTTAAGTAGACTTAATTACAGAAACATTCCTTATCCAGAAAACCACAGGTCCTGGTCTCGATAACAGATCCCATACCTATTGGTAAGTACAAAGTAGCAATTTATGCCCTGATTCCAGGTGGAAAAAAAGATGGAGGACTACAGGTGTGGGATCTGTTATCCGGAAACTCATTATCCAGAAAAGTATAAAATGGCAGGTGCGCTCTTGTGCTTCTTTATGTCTGCAAAAAAGAAATGCAAGAGCGCACCTGCCATTTTATACTTTGCATTTACCCCTAGGGACTAGTGGGTCCCCCAACTTGAACGGGTGCTGCTAGACCAATTCAAGCAACATAAAGCGCAGATTCTATTTACACATCATTATCCAGAAAGCTCCAAATTACAGAAAGGGTGTCTCCCATAGACTTAATTTATCCAAATAATCCAAATTTTTGAAAAAAATGGTTTCCTTTTTCTCTGTAATAATAAAACTGATCCCAACTAAGATATAATTAATCCTTATTGAAAGCAAAACCAGCCTATTGGGTTTATTTAATGTTTATATGATTTTCTAGTAGACTTAAGGTATGAAGATCCAAATTACAGAAAGATCTGTTATCCTGAAAACCCCAGCTCCTGAGCATTCTGGATAAAAGGTCCCAAATATGCAACAATATGACAATTATCCATTTAATAAAATATATGCTCAATTAAGAGAACTGGTAAAATACATCTCAGTTCACTGTGTGTTGTGACGCACATGAACTCTTGTCCAAATATTTTAAAGTGACAGTTAAATCATCACAGAATAATAAAATAATAGGAATGTTGAGAAAAAGCTTCTGAAATGTAGGGCTCAATGAC
The DNA here is from genome assembly GCA_038501925.1 of Xenopus petersii. Taxonomy (NCBI): domain Eukaryota; kingdom Metazoa; phylum Chordata; class Amphibia; order Anura; family Pipidae; genus Xenopus; species Xenopus petersii. Next base: position 195,304,891 of record CM076673.1, on the reverse strand, counting down.
ACAGGAGTTTGCTGCTACAGAGGGTACAAACCTGCATCTAGAATTAGCACCTAAAATCCACAGGGTGTTGAAGTTCAGTGTAACTGCTGTAGGTGAGCCATGATCAGGAGGAAGGGAGAGGGTCTCAAATATAACGTGTTCTGGTGGGTGTCTCCGATGTAAAGTGGATTTTGGAACAGTGGAACAGAGAAAGGCAGTGATATATTATTCCCAGGCGTTAAGAGGCTTTGGTGTGATCTGAAGGCAGTGTTTGGAGGGTGAAGGCACAAACTTTGCAGGCTCATAGGTCTTCAATTATGCACCCATTTATATTGAAGGAAGACTAAAGCTTAACTAAAGAAGGAGCTACAAATGTTGTACATGATGTTTTGTGCTTCTGTACCAGCCCAAGGCAACCACATCCCTTTAGCAAAGATCTGTGTCTCCAAAGATGCCCCAGTAGCTCCCCATCTTCTTTTCTGCTGATTCACTGCACATGCTCTGTGCTGCTGCTGTCACTGAGCTTAGGGACCCACTCACAATATACAGTACACATAGAATAGAAATGTCACAATATAAGGCTGATTAGTAATTAATACACATAATTACTACATGGCAGCACAGAAACCAGTGCAATTAGCATCAGAATTTAATAATCAGCAAACCTGTAGCATCAGCTTATATTACAGGGGAAGCTCATTTTCTGCTGGATAATTAGTGACGAGCCCTAAGCTTAGCTTCTCAACAGCCAATCAGAGCCCACTGAGCATGTGAGTGTCACAGACACTTTCCAAGATGGTGACCTCCTGTGACAAGTTTGAAGTCCTGGATCATTGCTGCTATTGACAAGCTGAAACTTTAGTCTCGTGCAATAAATTCACTATATAAAATATGTAATTTTTAGCCACATTCATTTTTAGGGTTTAGATCTCCTTTAAGCAATTTATCCTTCTTATTTCCAAGATTCTTTTTTTAAGAAAAGACAGAAATAACTTGACAATTTTGTAGTGCAACATAGATTGTCACCTTCGCTTATGACTAGTTAATCTGTAATCCAACGTGCTTGGGCACTACAGTTATTTTCTCCAAGTTGATTCAATTGCATCGGATCATATTGATTTGTCCAAGTGTCAGATCTTTGGAAACCAGTTTTAGCTTCTTAGTTTTTCAATCAAGCTCTAACACGGATCAATACTGGTTCATTGCAATATACAGGCTGCAGAGGCTTGTCTTTTGGTATTATGCACTTATGTTTGTACCTTGTCAATTAGAAAATAATAACAAGTTCTTTATTTACCAGAAAATAGATGTTGGTGCCACCTGTTTTTATACGAATGCAAGAAATATATCCTGTTCTCAACAATTGAATAAAGTAGATTTTACCACTTTCACAACAATCGAAGGGCAAAAAGGTTTTTAATGGACTCTTTGCTCAAACTTGATAAAATCTGTAAAATCTTGTGCTTCTCTTTACTTGCTCCTTGCATCATACAACAGGTTTATTGAGCTTTGTTGAATAATGTAAGAGTACGGGGCATATGCACGCAAGGGATCCCTGGAATTAAAAATTATTGTAACAATAATAACCACTGCATAGTGTAAGAGGTATAAAGTTAAGCACCCCCCTAATAAAATTTGTGCAATAAAACAAGTTCAGCACTTACTTATATTTGTTTCCTGTAAGACTGCATTTTCCAGGAACACTTCCTGCTCTGCTACTGCAGAGGGAACTAATGTGCACAGCCAAGGTAGGAACTTTTACTTGATGCACCAGTTCCCATGTGCAGGACTAAGAGAATGTTCCTATTGGCTTTCAGGTAGTAATCCTTAGTTTAATGTTTTACAAACTTCTTAAAAACTGTTTATATAACACTGCAAAGTAGTTTATGCTGATTACAGATCCTTTATGTTATCTCATATAAAGAATATTGTTTTATAAAAGCCACCCTATGATATTTATAGAATTGCTGTTATTTGTATTTCCAGAAGAGTATTTTTAAAACAGCATAATGTTATATGACCTGTATACTGATTTGTTTGTATAGAAGTATATATTTTTATTTAGTTTAGAAACTTTTAATTGATGCACCAGTTCAGGACTAAGAGAATGTTCCTATTGTCTTTCAGCTCCCTGCAATAAATGGAATGACTTCTCTCTTACCCTACCCTCGCACTCTGAATTCATTTTCATATGTGCAACAATATTGTTTTTCAGTTGTTCCCTAAGTCCAGAGCAGTGAATCAGCAGAAACGAAGATGGGGAGCTACTGGGGCATCTTCAGACGGCACAGATCTTTACTGCTAAAGGGGTCTGATCCCATTGATCAAAACATTTATATAGTGTAAAACATTAAATAAATATAATTACTATTTACATTATATCTTGTAATAATGTAAAACATTTATATAATGTATTCTGACCTGGCAATAATGGCACCAGAATGCAGGCAGAATCGTTCGAGAATACAAACTGTCTCCCATAGACTCAATTTTAATCAAATAATTACAATGTTTTAAAACGATTCCCGTTTCTCTATAATAATAAAACAGTACCTTGTTCTTAATCTCAACTAAGGTATAATTAATCCTTATTGGAAGCAAAACAGCCCAATGGGGTTTAATTAATGTTGAAATAATGTTTTAGCAGACTTAAAGGAGAACTAAACCCCCCCAAATAATAAAAACCCCTACCCACTACCCAACATAGTCCCCCTCCCTGCTTCCCCCATGCATAGGTGATTACCCCTGAAAGTGCCCCTAATTCATTACTCGCGTATTGATGCAGAGCATGCGCATCGGAGCTCATGGGCACCATCTTGGACTCTTGGAATACTCTTCAGTATTCTTCGGGTCCTCTTCCTTCCCTTCAGCAATTTCCGGCACTTTTGGTGCCAGTACAGAGTTCACTTCCCGAAGAAAACAGAAGAGTCGAAAGTTGGTGCCCATGAGCTCTGCACCTATACGTGAGTAAGGAATTAGGGGCACTTTCAGGGGTAATCACCTATGTGGGGGGAAGCAGGGAGGGGGCACTATGTAGGGTAGTGGACTAATCGCCTAGTTTTTGCAGCGACCAATGTCCCCAAACGCCTTCCCTCCTGTCAGTGACTTTCAGCCTAATCCTTCGATTCAACTCTCCTATTCTTGTTGGTAAAATTTGGTGGTCAAAAAGAGGCCACAAAGAATAACATAAAGCACATTTAAACTCACAAAGCTTTATACTGGGACATCAGAGCTATGGTATTTATACTGGTGACTCCAGGCAACTCTGTCCTTATCACTATATGAAGAGGATCCATTAGCAGAACAATTTTGTCTGGGAAATGAATTGCATCTTCTCTGTACACCGCTATGCAATAGAAATGAGGAGAACACATCTAAGGAAACTTCCAAAGGGAATGAAAAGAAAATCATCAACAGGAAAGATCTATAAATTTTATATAAAGATATATAACACTAATTTGGTTACTGTCTTTAAATAGCAACTTACCCTTTGCAATCCAGGGGCCCTAAGTCCCTTTTGCATATGAAAAGTACTGGGAACTGGGAATTACAGCGCAGTGCCCAGCCAATCAGATCGTTTTCCAGCCTGTAGCTGGGCTGGATGATGTCATAGACAGAAAAACAGGGGAAGGGTTCCTCTTGTCCCCTACAGATATAGAAACATATTTGCAGGGTGTGCAGATCTGCAGGCTGAATGTTGCCCACAAGGCATATTGATAGGCTCTTGCCTGCTGAAAGGGATCCTAAGATTTAATTGTATGATTTTATTATAATCAGTCCCACGATCATATTCAGTATGGGTACTTAGCCTATTACTTGGGTTGTACGCTGATAACATTGGAAACTAGGGTTGCTACCTTTTCTGGAAAAAAAATACCGGCTTTCCTCTATTCTTGCCGTTTTTTCCTATTAATAACATTGGCATCAAGCATGATTTTTACCGGCTAGGCCGGTAAAATACCGGCCAGGTGGCAACCCTATTGGAAACCCCCGACTGATATATGTATATAGATAAACAGAATGAAGACTCACAGTGTTAATGCACCTGAATGGCAGCAGTGATGCAGCAACAGAAATAATACTAATTATTGATTGGTCATATACTACATATACATCCTCCCTCATCCCACAGTCCTTGCAAAAACTTTTTATACTCCATATATATATATATATATATATATATATATATATATATATATATATATATATATATTGTATCATGCAGTATTGAAATATATAAAATGTCCACACTCTATCAGTCCAGTATGAAAAACGGTACATGGTCAATACTGATACAGGTATGGGATCTGTTATCTGGAAACCCATTATCCAGAAATATCTGAATGACAAAGAGGCCATCTCCCATAGACTCCATTTTTAAAAATGACTTTGTGTCTTTTTCGGGCTTCGGCTCCGTTCATGGCTTCAGCGATTCGGAACGGGACTTCAGAGCTACGGCTCATCAGGACTGCTGTGGTTCAGCGCTGTCAAGGGGGACCTTTAGGCCTGGGTCCGGTACAATTGTACCCCCTGATGGCAACCCTGCATAAATCGAGTTCAGTATGTTCAATTACAAGCTATTGTAGAACTACTAGTTACATTAGTGTGTGTTCTCTCTCAGTTTCCTTTAAACTTTATCCACTATCCAGAAAACTCAGAATTAGAGAAAGGCCGTCTCCCATAGACTCAATTTTTATTCAATTCAGATTTTTTAAAATTGTTTCCTTTTTTCTCTACAATAATAAAACAGTAGCTTGTACTTGATCCAAACTAAGATATAATTAATCTTTATTGGAAGCAAAACCAGCTTATTTGGTTTATTTAATGTTTACATGATTTTCTAGTAGACTTAAGGTATGAAGATCAAAATTATGGAAAGATCCGTTATCCAGAAAACCTTAGGCCCGAGCATTCTAGATAACAGGTCCCATACCTGTAATTGTTTCTGTTGAAGGACTCACTAATACTTCTTTACTAGTGCTAGCCCTTTAGTCAGTTAATACAGTATATAATACACAAAAGCCATGAATATCCTGTAAATTATATCCTTATAAACGGTGAGTTCTGAATATCCTGTAAATTATATCCTTATAAACGGTGAGTTCTGATGTCATCAGTTATAAACGGTGAGTTCTGATGTCATTTCTGTCACATGACTCACTGAAATTTGTGTATTATAATATATAAAGTACCCCCAGTTGCAAAATATGAGGATATTAGAAGTTACCTCAGAGTTCCATGACCTGTATAAAAACACTCGGCCTTCGGCCTCGTGTTTTTATATGTCATGAAACTCCTCGGTAACATAATATCCTTATATATTACAAGAGGGGGTACTTTATTCACTATATATATATATATATATATATATATATATATATATATATATATATATAAAATTTGGTCCATAAATATTTGGACAGAGACAACTTTTTTCTAATTTTGGTTCTGTACATTACCACAATGAATTTTAAATGAAACAACTCAGATCCAGTTGAACTGCAGACTTTAATTCAGTGGGTTGAACAAAAAGATTGCATAAAAATGTGAGGAACTAAAGCCTTTTTTTTTAACACAATCGCTTCATTTCAGGGGCTCAAAAGCAATTGGCGATTCCTGGCAAGCCCAGCCAAATAGAATTTACATTGCAGTGAAATCGAATTGCAGAGACATTAACCAACCTGAATGTCTTTTCGCCCATGCCCTTTTACAGGGTCGGACTGGGCCAGCGGGACACCGGGAAAAAACCCCGTTGGTCCCCGCCAGCCCTGACCCGCTATTATTGCTGCCCCCAGTTGCTGCTGCGAGGAAAGAAAGGTAGGCGCGGAGGGCCGGTGGGGAATTGTAGCGCGGGGGTGTGAGGTGTCTTCAAAGCTGGGGCACCAGCCCCAATGGGCCCCGGGCCCCCCAGTCTGACCCTGCCCTTTTATGTCAATAGCACACAGTGTGGTCTGCTGACCAATATGCGCTTACCATGCCCCCTGCTCCTCCCTATGCTAGGGGTTTAAATATGGGTGAATGCCAAAAAAATATGGGAGCTGCCTTAGCCTAGATGGATGGAATGAGTTAATTGTAGTTGGTACAGCTATTTGGTACTTTTAAAACTCAAGGTGCATATCCATCAAAGGCTTCTTATTACTGGACAGATCAATTAAATATCTTTTTAAGGTGTGAACACAGCATTAGCACAGCAGTAGCAAATGCCCCTTTTGCCCATTTTTTAAAGCGGCTCTCCAAGTACTATCCCCTCAGAAGCCATGTGAATAATTTCTGTAAGAAGACTTTACCCTGTATTACTTGATGGTGTCTCTGTCTGGCTAATAACTAGGGTAATAGACACTACAAATCCTCATTCTTGTGGCTGTCTGGTTGCACAATTAAAGGGTCACCAGGATATGAAAGTGCATTAAAAGCTTTTCCAATGTTCACTTAGTCTGAATTGTTGGAAATTCAGAAACAGCTTCAAAAAGTGTAATATTTTCAGATCCTTGGGTAGGTGTTTTATAGTCCCTTGAATGTGGCCCTGTGATGTTCTGTCCTTATGTTCTGCAAGCATGGCTGTATAAAAGCAGGTACAAACATACGTTATGGAAGATGATTCCCTTTCAGAGATATTTAAACAAGCCCCCCAGACAGAAATATGCAGAGCACAGTAGATAAATCACTTCTGTCATTGGTTGATTAAATTATTTTAAGTGTTACTTGCATTGAGTAATGTATTGAGGTTATAGTGAGCGCTTGAAAGAGAGGCGTTGCCTACACTGGCATAAAACATCCACAGATGCCTTCAAACACTGGTGTACACTCTAAGTAGATTTATTATGCTAGAATATGAGTTGCCAATCAATAGCCACAAGATGACAGTTGTCTCCTAATCACCGAGAGAGGAAAAAATCCACATTAGCTGCTAAAGGCACCCCCTCCTCTTCCTTGGGATTCATTAGTCCTGCACTGGTAGCTTCTGGGATATCTGTTGTATAACCCTAATTTGGTTACTGTCTCTTTAAATAGCAATTAACACTTTGCAATCCAGGGCCCTAAATCCCTTTTGCATATGAAAAGTACTGAGAACTGGGATTTATAGCACAGTGCCTCCATTTAGGGAACACTGAGGAGCACACCTCAGGGGGGTTCCACTAGGAAAAATAAAACACATAGGTTTGCAATTAAACAAATATATCTTTATGTAAAACTGTAGTGAAAGAACGTGGGCAATCTAATGCACAATGCACTCCTGCACTGGGGGCATGTGGGACCTACTTCTCTATTAGGTATTACTCTGTCTCTCCAACACAGTCTTTGTTATTATCACAGTCCCAATCCTCTGGAAGGAGTTAATTACCATACAGTTCAGTTCCATTGAAATGTTCCTTCCGCAGAGCTCTTATACTTCAGGTAGCGCTACCTCTCCTAAAAGTACCCCTCCCATTGGAACTTAACAGCCACTCCCACGTAGCAGGTAAATGCAAAAGACCTGGCCCCACGTTTGTATCCTTGTCAGTATCCTCCGTTGGGTGGCTCAGTCACTGGGGTGCTCTCAGCAGGATCAATCTCACCAGTGGCACCTTTCTCCTCCTGAGTCTCTAGCAGCTTGGCAGGGAACAGGAGGGGCTCTCTCTGTACATCTAGAGATGCAGAACTCTCAACCAAAACTGCAGAGCATGAAACAGCAGCTTCTCTTCACTCCTGGACATTCTAATGCGCACTGGTTCTGGCTGAATGCTGCAGCAGGGGCGCTTTTATAACCTCTCTCTGATAACCCTTTGCAATTGGCTCCAAATCCAGGCTCCTCCTGGATCCTCCTCTTTTTCCCAGATGGCCTCTGGGGCTTCCAGCCACTCGGTCACTCCCCTGCCTGTAACTGGGCTCAGTGATGTCATAGACAGAACAGGGGGAAGGCGTGTCTGATCCCCTACAGTTGTTTAAGAATACAGATCAAGGGAGGGAACTCCAATAATAAAAATATATGAAAAATGCTGCATAAGGTGCAAGCACCACAAAAGTACTCCCCACACAGAGTAACCAAACAAATTCTGGTTTTAAATACTACAAACTACAAACACAAGGTGGTATCACAAAAAAGAATATCTTCATACAGGCCCGGACTGGCAATCTGTGGGTTCTGGCAAATGCCAGAGGGGCTGCTATAAGGTCCCATAGAAAGTCGGTATTTAGTGGGCTGGTGGGGGTTGTTTGGGCCTCTGTGTACCTGAAATGCCAGGGCCTATTTTCATTCTCAGTCCGGACCTGTCTTCATATATACACACAGTACACTAAGGGGGTTATTTATTAAAGTCCAAATGCCAAAAACTCAAGATTTTTTTTACTATAAAATCTGAACTTTTAGTGGGAAAAAAATATCACATTTTTCAAAATGTATTATACCCCGGGATGGAAAAAGTCTGAATTCGAAAATCCGGCATCTCAGACATGCCAATGATGTATATTAGTCAATGGGAGAGGTCCCTATCCTAAATGGAAGTTTCTGTGGTCTGTCCTAGAATTAGCCTGAAAATCCAACTGTTTGTGACTTTTCAGGCGAAAATCCGAAAAATTCGGGCATTTCAGACAAAAATCCAAAAAAATTGGCTTTTTGGAAAAAAAACTTGTACGAATCAGATTTTCCCTTAATTTTTTCGTGTTTGTCCCGATCTTATTAAATCGTGCTTTTTTTTTTTAATAATAAATAAGGTCTAATTGTGGATTCTAGTTTGGTCTGACTTTTTTTTATTTAAATAGATTTGGATTTTGATAAATAAGACCACACATCAGTTTTACCAGTGCAGGGCAACAGTACATGATTTTTTCATTACTTTAAAACACATTTTTTTGGGGTTACTGTTCCTTTAATTATACCCTGAACATTTCCCAGACTGAAAATAGTCTACTGTTCTTCAGAAGAAGGGATCTTGGGGTTAATCTGTATGACCAGGGTCGGACTGGAACATTGGGGGCCCACTGGGTTGCAAAGTTCCGGGGGCCCCCCATGCACGGACGCCAGGCCACATTTCGCTTTTTATGGGGCCAGCCGACACACAACCCTTACTTGCAATGATATCAGCCTAAACACAAGTGCAATTGCAGTGGATACAAGTATGGGAAGAAACACTGCAATGCAAGTTAAAAAATTGCAATTTGTGTCCACAATTGCATGTTGCACTTTTGTTTTAAAAACAATGGGACCCTGTATGTAACACCTCACTATGGCAGACAGTAAATTTTCAGCTGCTGTGCTCTGCATCGAATGGGGAGCAGAATATTAACGAGTGCTAAGGGGCACGCTATGCATTTTTAGGCTCTCCTTCTCTTGCAGGAGTTTGTCATCCCTCATTTCTTTGAATTGTTCTGAATAGTATTGATACACCATTATTATACCATTAGAACCAGCATTATCTGTGAGTGAGTAAATATATACAGGTACAGTATGGGATCCGTTATCCAGAAAGCACTGAATTACAGAAAGGCTGTCTCCCATAGACACGCACCACCAGTTGCAGGATTGGTGAACTACAGGTGATGCGGTAGGAGAAATTACATTGTCTCCCATAGACTCCATTTTATCCAAGTAATCCAAATTTGTAAAAAAATATTTCCTTTTTCTCTGTAATAATAAAACAGTAGCTTGTACTTTATCCCAAATAAGATCAAATCAATCCTTATTTGAAGCAAAACCAGCCTATTGGGGTTATTTAATGTCTAAATGATTTTCTAGTAGACTTAAGGTACGGAAAGACCCGTTATCTGGAAAAGTCCCAAGAATTCTGGATAACAAGTCCCATACCTGTATATATTTATATATATATACATAATAGATTTGAAGAGGGATCATTTTCTATTTTCAATTGACTTGTATTATTTATGGGTGTCATTTAAAGGGGAAAGAAACTTTCTAAACACAATTAATTAAATATTCTGAATTGTTTCTGAAATAATCTAGTTTATCTTCACTATCCCTCTCTCAGCATCTGTTTCTCTTCATTCTGTCTTCATTCAGGAGTTGGGTGTCAGATATTCATTCACAGTTAGATCCAATATATCTTATAGGGGGGCTCCTTTCCTAGCAGATGAATTAGAGCTCACTCAAATAACTGATTCCAGTACAAACAAAATCTAACAAAATAACTGCCTTTTGCACAAATTCTGCATGTAGAGAGACATGGGTGCAAATTCACTAAGCGCCGAACGCTAGCGTTAATTCGCTAGCATTTTGCATTTTCGCTACTGCGCAAATTCACTAACGAACGATGGCGTAGTTTCGCTAGTGTTACTTCGCACCCTTACGCCAGGCGAATTTTCGCTAGCGATGTAACTACGCAAATTCACTAACACGCGCAGTGTACTGAACGCTACCATTTACGCTAGACTTCCTTCGCCACCTCAGACCTGGCGAAGCACAATAGAGTAGATAGGGATTGTTTCAAAAAAAGTAAATTTTTTTTCTAAGTCCAAAAAAACGCTGGCGTGTTTTCTACATGATGGGTGATAGGCTGAAAAAGATCGAAATTTTTTTGGGACTCCCCTTCCTCCCCCCTACATTTCCTGACTCATGGCAACTTACCTAGACAGTGGGCACATGTGTAGGGCAAAATAAAATTTATATTTGCTGATTTGAAGGTTTTCTAGGCATTTGTAGTGCAGATACGTGTTCCTCCATTGAAATTTGAATTTCGCGCCGTATGCAAATTAGCCTTCGCTAGCGTAACTTCGCTTTATATAGCGAATCAACGCTAGCGCAACTTCGCAACCTTACGCTACCCCTGTGCGCAACTTTGGATTTTAGTGAATTTGCGGAGCGCTGGCGAAACTACGCCTGGCGAAGTGCACCTGGCTCAACTTCGCATCTTAGTGAATTTGCCCCATGATGTCTGGTGAGTTTAATAGAGTGAGCTCTAATACATCTTCTAGGCAAAAGGAGCCCCCCTATAAGATATATTGGATCCTTCATCTAACACCCAACTCCTGCAAAAAGACAGAATAAAGAGAAACAGGTGCTGAGAGTGGAATAGTGAACACAAACGTGATTATTTCAGAAATGGTACCGAATTTTAAATTAATTATATTTAGAAAACTTCTTATTAAATCTACGTTTTATTAAATTTAAATTTTTGGTATAGTTCCCCTTTAATCAAATGACTCAGTTCTGCTCTTTGATTCCACTGTTTAATGTTCTTGTATCTCCCCCTGCTCTGATGCTGTTCGTGGGTGCTACCGACCCCAGGCACTGGTTAAATATGGCGGTTGGCAGATGGATTTGCTTGGGGCAAACACCGGAGAAAAGGCTGATGAACATTTGCTGAAAGGTGTCAGATCCTAACACGTGTGATTACACCTCTAATATAGTTTGTAGCATGGATAGGGAGCTGGTAATAGGTGTTTATTATTGAAAACAAATAGTAATAAAATTTGAGTGACATGTGACTCAGTCCCAGTGCTGGAGATATGAGTTAGCTCCTGAGGTCAGGAAGGATCTAGTGGGGGAGGCTCCAGCCTAATAAATTCTGACACCAGACATTCCCTTCTTCACTTTCTCTATAAATGCTGCTGAGAGGCAGGGAGCTCCAGGAAAGCAAAAGGAACTGCTAAGTTCTCTTTCAGCACCACCGACAGCTCCTCTCCTGAGTTCCAGCAGCAGTAGCAGTAGCAGCAGCACAGGCAGTTCTCACTGCAGACACACAATGATGAAGAGAGCCCTCGTCTTCTGGAAGTATCGCACCCTCTTCTCCCTCATTCTCTGTACACTGGTTCTCTTCAAGGTCCACTTAACCCATGCAGCCCCTACCTCCCAACAACATACAGAGCAATTGTCCCGCTCCAACATCAATACCAGAGGGAGCCACTGGGCTGTAGGTGAGTATCTGACTCTATTACTACAGTGGGTGATTACTTACTGTCGGTGGGTGGGATGGGTGGCAATTATTTCTTTAAAAAGGCAGGCTAAAAGTGATGTGTTATGTAGAACAAACATAAATATTATCATGAAAAGGACTGTGTAAATCAGGGTTATTTGAATGGGACCCAGATTAAGTTTGGGATTAAACTTTAGGACCCAATATTCAGTTTAGATCAAATTACCTATATCCTTTTAATTACTATTGCCTTTAGCAGAAGGAATCTACACTGTATTAAAGGGGATCATAGAATCCCAGCCTAAACCGTTCTGAAATCCAATTCTGAGTACTGTACGTTAAGAATCACTGATATAAATCATGAGTTCAAGTGAACAGATCTGCTGGGTTTTATCTCTGTTACTATAAACACCGATCATCCTGAGCCCGGCTGTACCGGCAGCTCAACTCTCGTCTTTCTTTCCTACGCAGAGTCCTTCTCCCATTGATTTTATGCTTTCATTTATACATTTATTTGAGTTAGCTGTAGCTGTACCACCCTCAAAAATATGAACTTATATGAATACTTATATGAATATGAACGACTGTAACACTTTTAAACCATAAAAAAGTACCTTGTTGATCTACTGAATTCCTCTACACAAAGCCAGGCTGAGTGATATATGGATAAAGTCGATACTAATAGATAGGCAGAGTGATACACAATGATAATAATGATATATCTATGGATGCTTTGTAGAAGTGAAAGAGAACTGACCAATAGGTATTATATTACATATACATTACAAATATATATATACAGTATATATACATGCACATATGGGGAGAGACATATAGGTTTATGTTTAGACAAAGAGAGGGATCTCACAGTGAAATGAAGTGAATCCATAATGATATACAGATGGACAATACATATATGATTAATGGGTAGATAAACAGCAACACAGTAGAGGAAGGTGAAAAAACACATTAGTTTACCAAATTCAAACCTTTATTCAAATGTTTAGTTTCTATCCTAGATGATCTGGAAAAATTAGAAAACAAATCTACTGGAAGATATTTAGTTAGATAGATTGACAGACAGACAGACAGACAGACAGACAGATAGATAGATAGATAGACATATAGACAGACAGACAGATATACAGAGAGAAAGATAGAGCGAGAGAGAGAGAGATAGATAGATAGATAGATAGATAGATAGATAGATAGATAGATAGATAGATAGATAGATAGATAGATAGATAGATAATAGATAGATGACAGATAGATAGATAGATAGATAGATAGATAGATAGATAGATAGATAGATAATAGATAGATGACAGATAGATAGATAGATAGATAGATAGATAGATAGATAGATAGATAGATAGATAGATAGATAATAGATAGATGGATGGATAGATAGATAGATAGATAGATAGATAGATAGATAGATAGATAATAGATAGATAGATAGATAGATAGATAGATAGATAGATAATAGATAGATGGATAGATGGATAGATACATAGATAGATAGCAGATAGATAGATAGATAGATAGATAGATAGATAGATAGATAGATAGATAATAGATAGATGACAGATAGATAGATAGATAGATAGATAGATAGATAGATAGATAGATAATAGATAGATGACAGATAGATAGATAGATAGATTGATAGATAGATAGATAGATAGATAGATAGATAGATAGATAGATAATAGATAGATGACAGATAGATAGATAGATAGATAGATAGATAGATAGATAGATGGATGGATAGATAGATAGATATAGATAGATAGATAGATAGATAGATAGATAGATAGATAGATAATAGATAGATGACAGATAGATAGATAGATAGATAGATAGATAGATAGATAGATAGATAGCAGATAGATAGATAGATAGATAGATAGATAGATAGATGGATAGATAGATAGATAGATAGATAGATAGATAGATAATAGATAGATGACAGATAGATAGATAGATAGATAGATAGATAGATAGATAGATAGATAGATAGATAGATGATATATAGATAGACAGATAAATACTGTAACATCATAGAAGAACTCATATCATTTCTACGAATGTTCTATTTAACTGTTAAAAGGAGACCTAAAGCAGACAAGTTATTTCTACCATGTGAGGCAGAGAGAAGTGCAATTGCGGAATTAGAGAAATAAGTTTTAATAAGTAAAAAGGAGCAAGTCTTTAATTCAGATCCCCATAGGATCATAGGATCAGGCACCTTGTCATGACTATATTTGCACTCTCTTATTATAGGTAGCATAGTTCTCCTGAGATTCCATTAAATCATACAGCCCATTGTATCTCTATCCTGTATTCATCAGTTTAGAGTTGATGCTGTATGTGTTTGCAATTATATTGCACATCGTAAACTTGCTTCTTTCTTTCCGTAAGGCCACCTAATGGGGAAGAAAAGTATAGAGGAAAACCCCTATGTATTTGATGGAGGGGAGCGAGCCCCGGCTAATGTCTATACAGAGGGAGAGAAGCCGGTGGAGCTGTACCAGCAGTGGAGGGAGGCGCTTCTCAACTTGCTGCAGATGTTAGAGATCAGCGACAACAGAAACACCCAGGCAATGAGAGAAGCCACACTGTACAAGAAACTCTGGGATATGGAAGATAACAGCAAAGTCAAGGAGGTGGGTAGATCAGCTGCACTGGGGTAAAAACTCATGGGATGGAAGTCAGAAGGGCAAACTTTTAGTTATTGGGTATTATGTTTGGATTTTGGGAGTTATTTTTTGCAGATATAGGTACCTTGCTAGAGGTCAGACAGCTGCCTACAAAAGGAATGGCAGATGAGATGTATTTATAGATGGTACTTACATCGAATAATATGAAAGCAACTTAATGTGCAGCAATGCAAAGGGCTCTACAATGGAACTTTCTAGTACAATCAGCTGGGATATACTTTCCATTAGTGCCCTCTAAAGAGATTTGAACTCACTTTAAATCAACAATATTTTTTAGGCTGGAAATTAGTGCTTTAAGCAGTTGAAGGAGGTTGAGCCACAAAGAACTTAAAATTGTCATTTAGGATTCAAGAAAGATACCCCTAGAATGTTTGAGGCAGCAGCATTGTCAAGAACAGAAGTTAGTCTGGGTTAGTCTGGGTTAGTCTGGGTTAGTCTGGGTTAGTCTGGGTTAGTCTGGGTTCGCTTGGAGCCCTGGATGTTACTATTGTTGAGGAACTTCAGGTAAAAGACACAAGCTCCGTGGATTCTGAACTCACTTGGGGGTTATTTATTAAAGTCTGGATGCCAAAAAGTCAAAAAACTTTACGTTTTTATTTTTACTATAAAATTCAAATTTTTAGTCGAAAGCAAACCCTCAAATTTTTGAGATTTTTTATATCCCGAAGATGGAAAAAGCCCAAATCCAAAAATCCAGCATCTCAGACCTGCCAAGGTTGTATACAAGTCAGTGGGAGAGATCCCTATCCTATTTTGTCTGTGGTCTGTGCTGAAATTAGCCCAAAAACCTGACTATTTTGGACTTTTTGAACAAAAATCAAAAAAAGTCTGCCTTTTTAGGAAAAAGCTAGAAAAATCAAACTATTCAGAAAAAACTCCAAAAAAACGTACAATTCGGATTTTTGCTCGATTTTATCGAGTTTGTCCCCGATCCGATTAATTGTGCTTTTTTAATAATACGTAAGGTACAATCGTGTAATTCTAGTTTGGTCTGACTTTTTTTATTTAAATATTCAAATAAATTCGGAGTTTGATAAATAAGGCCCAAAGAGTCAGAACCCTGAACAAGAGATTTTAATAGACGTGGGACATAAGAACATATGTGTACAAGCACGGGAGTAAAAGGAAATTACCAGAGAGAGAGCATAGAGATATCGTTCCACAGCAGAAAAAAAATCAATGAACTGCTCTTACAGCCAAATAGGTGGTTCTGCCCAATAGACCAAGGTGCTAGTAACCAAGGCTAGCTTGAGAACAGAATCCATTCAAGTCAGGGGGCTCGAGAGGGAATCTCCATTCAGTTTTATTCTCTTTCACTATATTAAAGTTCCACGCCTGCTGTCCCTTTTATTTATTACATTTTATTGGAAACATACAATGAAAGACTCTTTAGCTCCAGCTGCTGTGGATTCTGCCTCCTGGATCTGTGAAGGCTTTAGGCAACAGATATCAATCTATATGGCGTATTCCATCATGTCTTCTAGAAAGAGAAAGCACAGGAGAGGATGCACTACTCTGATTGTACTTCCATATAATGAAACAGATATATATGTTCTCTAATCTCTCTTCATTCAGCCTAATACTTTTGCTTTACCCCTTCAGCACTACTTGGATCTAGTTCTGTACCGGGACATTTAAGGCCATTCTCTCAGTAGAGTCTGACTCCCCCTGTTAGTTCTTCAGAAAGGTCCTCATTTGCCACATGCCAAACCCATTTTTCCTCCTGCAATAGGGAGTAAGTACAGAGCTTATGGAACGCATTTTAGGAGATCCTCAGGGGAAATCTCTCTCCTGCATGCAATCTCATATGGCAGAGGAATGCAGCATTGTCTACTTATTCTCTCACCCATCCTCAAAGGCTGACGTCACACCTCTGTCCTGGGTCCTCGGTCCTCCCTCCTCAGCTTTCAGCCATCGGCTCTTCCTCTTCAGCCCTCCCACCTCAGGCATCAGCCGTCAGCCCACCCTCCTTGGTCCTCAGTACAAACGCTCTCCATCCTCAGTCCTCCCTCCTCAGCCATCAGCCTGGCTTAAGAGCTGAGGTCTGAGGCGGGAGGGCTGAGGATCGAGGAGGGAGGGCTGAGGATCGAGGAGGGAGGGCTGAGGAATGAGCCACTAGGGGGAGATTTCAACAGCATATGTGGACAGTACAGAGGTGTGACTGCAGCCTATTTGGATCAGTGAGTAAAATAAGAGATGAGACGAGGTGTTCTCCTGATGATGTCCTAAAATGCGTTCCGTAAGAGCTGCCTTTCTCCCTCTAGTGTTGTGCTCTGCACCCTGCACTGAATATTTTATTATGGCACGAGATGCAAAGAGGCTCACGGCCCTGGACACTAGTGCTGGGTAAATAAAAACAAGTATCATATCTATATGTATATATCTCAATCTCTCTCTCTCTCTCTCGCTCTCTCTCTCTCTCTCTCTCTATATATATACATGGGACTTGTTATCGAGAATACTTGGGGTTTTCCATATAACGGATCTTTCCATAATTTAAATCTGCATACCTTGAGTCTACTAAAAAATCATTTAAAAAATAATTAAACCCAAAAAGATTGTTTTGCTTCCAATAAGGATTAATTATATCTTAGTTCGGATAAAGTACAAGCTACTGTTTTATTATCAATGGTTCACACGGCATCTGTATTAAATATCCAGGGAAGGGTTAAAAGAAACATTCTTTGGGTTCCCAAACTCAGAAAGGAAAGAAAATGTTCCTCCTACAAGTGTTAAAATCTATCACATTTTGCAATAACTGATAGAAATTAGTATTTCTATTGAATGTGCTTCCCTCCATCTGCTGATGATCTGTGACACCCAGGATCCAATCACAATAAGGGGCCCCACTCTTTCCTCTTCAACTCAGGCTTTACACTTTAATCATTGTGCAAGTCATCTATATAGCAATACAAATCTATAATTCAGATCAAATGTTCCGAGTGTTAAACCAGCCATTTTTTGCATTCAGTGTTCTGAAGATTTTATAGCTCATCTGATATTATCAGGAGAATGGAATTTGCCAGTATTATTTGTGGTTCAGGGGCCACAGCTCATACAGTGTTAGGGAATTGAAATGAAATTGAAATGTTGTTAACTAAAGAGCAAAGAGAACTTTACAACAACCTTCTACGAGGTGTGATGGTGCCCAAGACTTAAACGGGTGGCATGAAAAGCTGTTGCACTGTGAAGGGAATCCAAAAAAATCTATAAAACCTCCAAGGCCTGTTGCACCGTCACACTGTCCTGCAGAACTGGGTTTAGTAAAGAGAATTAGTAAAAGATACTTTATCAACTATGACAAAGCCCATGAAGTTGTTCTTGTTATGGAAAGGGCCATATATGATAATGGTCAGCTGGCCATGCCCTCAAAGATGCCATACCAAGCCCCAGGGCCATCTTGGCAAACACACTAATTCTTGGGAAGCTGACCTGCTTGCAACTAAACCACTAATCACTCAGACTATTACATCCGACTGTGCCCTTCTCAGGGTCGGACATTTGGGGCCCACAGGGTTCCAAACCTTAGGGGCCCTGTGCGCATGCAAAAAAGCTGGCGTGCCGCGTGCATGCACAAAAACTGGCACATTGTGTGCATGCGCAAAAACCAGCACATCGCATGCATGCACGAAATCAGCGCGCTGCACGGATTTATTTTTACTTCCGCCCAATTGGGTAGTGGATCTGGGCCGGCCTGGCCCATGAGGGCTGGGATAGCAGGTTAGGTTGTATGGACAGTATCAGCAGGCAGGCTCCGGGGAAACCAAACTTGGTTAAAAATCCAAACTTTATTTAGTATTGTAAAATACACTGTAGGAGCAGGCAGGGGAACGGCTTAACGCGTTTCGTGACCCAAGTCACTTCATCAGAAGCTAAAGCGCCCCCTACAGGGATCTAGCATATAAAACCATGTCAATTAAAAATGCAGATTAGTATAAGACCAAAAAAGGCCACTAACGTGTATCCATATATAAATGTAAAAAGTATCTATTACCATATAAATCTGTGATCGAATCCCAGGAAAATAGCAAAAAGGCTAAATAGCAAAATAGCAAAATAGCAAAATGGGAGCATGGGGACATGGAAACATGGAACAATAGAATAATAAGAAGAAAAAATGAAAATAATTGTTATAATTACAACGCAAACAATGCAAAAAATACAAAAAATACAAAAAATGCGAAAAACACAAAAATACAAAAGTAATATATAAAAAATATACAAAAAATATACCCGAAACAAAAAATATATATATATTAAGAAAGTATTGCAAAGATACATATATTAAGAATGTAAATATATGTATATATATGTATATGGGGGGATATGGTAAATGGAGAATGGGACTGACTCAGTTAAAGGGCCAATTCAAAGAATAATAATAATAAGCATATGCCATTATATATAAAATTATATGAGGTAGAATTAAATCAGCATATCAGATGCAAACAAATTATCGCCCGATAAAACAGGTCAGTTCCCAGTCCCTATTTAAACCATTTGGAACAACAGTGTCTAGATTGTAGATCCAAAACACCTCTCTGCGTGATAATGATATCTCGATATCTCCCATCCTTACATCATTAACCACTCTATCGATTATCTGAAAAGATATGCACAGACTCCCTGCATGACAGTCCAAAAGATGCTTGGCCACAGCAGATCTGGTATCGCCCCTGGACACACAATTAAGATGTTCAGATATCCGTTTCCTAACGGGTCTGCTTGTCTTGCCTACATACTTGATGCCACAAACACATGTAATCAGATAAATCACAAATTTTGTGCCACAATTGGCATAAAAGCCTATTTTATGACATCTGGGGCCGTTACTACCAGTGAAGAAACTCGATGGTCTCATGTATTTACACGAGCCACATCTAGAAACACCGCACCTGTAGCAACCCTTAGTGTCCAACCAATGTGTGGGTCGTGTATGTTTGGTGTCCATATATAGACTAGGGGAAAGTCTAGATCCCAAACTGCGCCCCTTCCTGTATGTGAAATTAGGTTGAGATGGTAAAAGACTTTTAAGATGGGGATCCTGTGTTAAAATTTTCCAATACTTATTGATAGTCTTCCGAATAAAAGGAGTGTCTTTCGAATAGGTAGTAATAATGCGAGGACATGTTCTATTAGAGGGGTACCTCACTTTACTACGTTGCATCTGTACACCACCCTTAGTGTTGTCTCTTAACAGAGTTTCACGACTGGTGCCAACTGCCCTATCATAAGCCGATTTAAAGGAATAGTTCAGTGTGAAAATAAAATCTGTGTAAATAGATAGGCTGTGCAAAATAAAAAATGTTTGTAATATAGTTAGTTAGCCAAAAATGTAATATATAAAGGCTGGAGTGAACAGATGTCTAATAAAACAGCCAGAATCCAACTTCCTGCTTTTCAGCTCTATAACTCTGAGTTAGTCAGCGACTTGAAGGGGGGCCACATGGTACATTTCTGTTCAGTGAGTTTGTAATTGATCCTCAGCATTTAGCTCAGATTCAAAAGCAACAGAAATGACCCATGTGGCCTCCCCTCAAGTCTCTGATTGGTGACTGCCTGGTAACCATGGTAACCAGTCAGTGAAAACCAAGAGAGCTGAAAAGCAGGAAGTAGTGTTCTGACTGACATGTTATACATCAAATCACTCCAGCCTTTATACATTACATTTTTGGCTAACTAACTATATTAGAAACATTTTTTATTTTGCACAGCCTATCTATTTATACAGTTTTTATTTTCACACTGAACTATTCCTTTAATGTCCTGTAAGGAGTAGCCACGTTCGGTGAAGCGATCCCATAAGATCATAGCTTGAGTGTTAAAAGACTCCCAGGTGGTGCATAGTCTCCGTAATCTCAAAAATTGACTAATAGGTACACTACGTAAGGTACTAGCCGGATGACAACTGTTGGCATGGAGCAAAGTGTTACGGGTAATCAGCTTACGATAGAGATCAGTGACAATGGTATCCTCATCCACTTTAAATTTGATATCTAGAAACGATAGTTCATGAAGATTGATATCACTGGTAAGTTTTATCCCCCAATCCGTATCATTAAGATAATCAATAAACGATTTGATATCAGGGACCTCACCGTCCCAAATCAAAATCAAATCGTCTATATAGCGATAATAACCGACGATTTGTGAACGAAAGGGGTTACTATCATTATAGATGAATAGTCTCTCCCACAGTCCCATGAAGAGGTTGGCATAAGATGGCGCAAATCGTGCACCCATAGCCGCTCCCCTCTTCTGGAGGTAAAACACCCCATTAAACGTAAAATAGTTGGTATTCAATAATAATATTCAATAATTCTAGGGACTGTAGGAGAAACTCATTTTGAATATCAGTGTATAAACCAGTGTGTTGTAACCAAAACTTGATGGCCAAAATCCCCCGATCATGATTAATGGAAGAATAAAGTGAACTAACATCGAGGGAGACCCATACATATGATGATTTCCAACGGATGTTTTGAAATTTCTTAATACAGTCAGTGCTGTCCCTAAGGTAACTAGGAAGTTCCAGGACAATCGGTAGTAAAAGGCGATCTACATATTCGGATAAGTGTTCGTTTAAAGATCCAATGCCGGAAACTATCGGACGTCCCTGTACATTATCAATGCTTTTGTGGACTTTAGGTAGCCAATGGAAAATTGGAATACAAGGATTTTTACGAAACATATAATTGAATTCTCTATCAGTCAAAATCGATTCGCCCTTGGCCCAAAGTAGCAAATTAAGCAAAAAATCCTGGAACTTCCTAGTGGGGTCACTATCCAAAGGCTGATAGGTCTCTGAGTCCCGAAGCTGTCTTAAGGCTTCCAATTTGTAGTAATCTGTGTCTAACACCACTACAGACCCCCCTTATCCGCGTTCTTGATGACAATGGATTCATTAGATTGTAAACTTACGACGGCTTCACATTCTCGTCGACTAAGATTCTGGCAATTCTTATTTGAAGATGGCTTATGTTTAGTTAA
Organism: Xenopus petersii; assembly: GCA_038501925.1. NCBI lineage: Eukaryota > Metazoa > Chordata > Amphibia > Anura > Pipidae > Xenopus > Xenopus petersii. Next base: position 195,283,353 of record CM076673.1, on the reverse strand, counting down.
GTCATTCATCACTAGCTTTTTCTGTGTTTTTCGCATTTTTTGTATTTTTTGTATTTTTTGCATTGCTATTTTGCTATTTTGCTATTTAGCCTTTTTGCTATTTTCCTGGGATTCGATCACAGATTTATATGGTAATAGATACTTTTTACATTTATATATGGATACACGTTAGTGGCCTTTTTTGGTCTTATACTAATCTGCATTTTTAATTGACATGGTTTTATATGCTAGATCCCTGTAGGGGGCGCTTTAGCTTCTGATGAAGTGACTTGGGTCACGAAACGCGTTAAGCCGTTCCCCTGCCTGCTCCTACAGTGTATTTTACAATACTAAATAAAGTTTGGATTTTTAACCAAGTTTGGTTTCCCCGGAGCCTGCCTGCTGATACTGTCCATACAACCTAACCTGCTATACCTTTGCATCTCCGCAGCCAGAGCGGCTTTGGACGGATCACCGTGACTGCAGGCCTAGCAACGCTCTCGCATCTCCACTCACAGGATGGCGTCTGCCCATGTGTATCCATGAGGGCTGGGAGCCACCTGTTTTTTTCCCGGTGTCCCACCGGTCCAGTCCGACCTTGGCCCTTCTGCCCCCAGCATTAGGCTGAAGTGTCACCAGTGTGTGTTGTACCTGGAGGAGCATCAGGTTTCCCTGGGGCAGATTTACTAAAGGGTAATATGGCCGTCGCTAGCGAAAAATTGCAAGAAATCCAAGCCACATGGACATCGACAATTTACTGGCATAGAGGACAAGTCGCTAGTGAAAGAGACCGTCGCTGGTGCAGTTTCAGGCCTTATAGCTAGTTGAATTTTCACTCAGGGGAACGATCGTTAATCCGCAAATTTTAAAGAACGTTACTACCTCTTTCGCTAGTGTTTCCTTCACCACCTTAGACCTGGTGAACTGATAAGATGAAGCAATATCCTCCTCAATAGTATGTCAGTGACATCATATCCTGTATGCCGGAAAGTCATAAAAGTTGTAAAAAAACACAGGCGTTTTTTCATATTTTAAAGCGGGATTGTCTTTAAAAGTTGTTACTATTAAAAATTTTTGTTTTACCATTTTTTTTTTTTTACCATTTCAATGTCATGCCTCTTTTGTCTTTATTTTGCTTCCTTGGACATGTGTAATAATAAGTGGCCACTTCAAGCATTTGCACCAACATCTCTAATAAAGACGTATATATGATCTATATGTACCCGCACTATTCTAATTGACCTAAGCGTAAGAGTACTAAAAAGGTTTCGTTAAGCAGAAACGAACGTTAGCTAAAGTCGCTATGAAATGCTCGCATGAATTAACGCTATCGAAACTTCGCCAGCATTCGGCTGCAGAAATGCAACTTTGCATTTTAGTGAATTAGCGTAGTGGTAGCGAATTTGCACCTGGCGAATTGGCGTGAAGTGTGGCAAAGCCATAGCAGGCGAAAATTTGCCCTTTAGTGAATTTGCCCCCTGTCTCTACTACACACCAGCTGCAGCCTGACAGCTTCGTTCTGGGAATTCTGTAATGAGCGAAGTTTTTCGCAGAGTTTCGCCTATAGACTCCAATTGGATGAAAAAAATTGTTGCAGGGAAAAAAAAATGCCTCCCATTGACTTCAATGCATTTTGGCAAAGCGAAAAGGGTCAGATTCGCCCGTCGCTTGTTCTGTGGCTTAAATTTGTGAAAATCCAACTTTACAGGTAAAAACTCTTAATTTGTCGGCCACAAGAGGGAGACAAACACATCAATTCTCCATTATACGAAGGTTTATTTGAAACGTATTTGCCTGTGTAATATAAATCAATCACATGTATTTTTGGGAAATAAACAGCAGTTTCGCAGCTCTTTTAACACCATAAATAACATTTCCATATTTTCCTTTCCTATACTCCAAATATTGTAAATTTATAATGTCATTTCTCAAAATCTTTCAGCCGTGATCGCTCCACAATTTTATTTCCTCTTAAGGCATTACATTGTTTGCAGCTACTTTGTATAATTTGTCTCTTTTAATAAATTATCCATTTATACACTTCTAAAAAAAAAAAAAAAAGGAATTTGAAACATCAGCGCTACCTGCTGTTCAGTGTAGCCGACTGACTGCAGTCGGCAGAAAGATATGTTAGTGAGCAGAGGAATGTCCTGTGATGCTGATCTTCATACAACTGAGCAGACAAACTTAAGATGACTCTTCCCTTCTCACTAACTTTATTTTCTGAATAGGGCAACATCAAAAGACTTTGAATTTTCTACTGAACTGAACAGCAGGTGGCACTGTTGTTTGAAATCCATTATATTAGCAGCGTAACATGGCTAATATTTAAAACAGGAGTGCCCATTAGTGGTGGGCGAATCTGTCCTTCGCAAAATGGCAAAAAAATTTGCAAAGCAGCAAAAATTCACGAAAAGCATTGAAGTTGATAGGCGTCAAAATAATTTTGATGCAAGACAGTTTTGACGTGAGCAACAGTTTTTATACGCGCGACTATTTCGTCCAAATGCATTATTGGTCATTGGGTGTCCGAATAATTTTGACGTGTGACAATTTTTATGCGTGACAAGATCGATAATTTTTTTTGTTGTGGCTAATTTTTCGCCTGTGAATTTTCGCATCAGTTTGGAGAATTTATTCGCAGCCAGCGAAATACGGGAATTCGCCGTGAATCCATGCCTGTAGAATTTATTCGCCCGTCACTAGTTCCCATCCTTTACTAATGCGAGGTCTATTTTATTATTATTATTAACATGTATTTATATAGCGCCAACATATTGAGTAGCACTGTAAAGTAAATGTGATTATACAACTACATCACGTGAATTACATATATAGAATATATGGAGTAACAAACGTCACAATCAATACAGGTACAAAAAGGTGAGGAAGGCCCTATGCATAGGCATACAGTCTAAAGGGAAGGGAGTAATACACAAGGTGTGGGAGTGGGCAAGATCAAAGTAAGTGGGTGAGAAATGTGGTATTGTATGTGGTGTTGCGTTTGGTAGTTAAGCAGAGTGAGGGTAGGCTTCTCGAAAGAAGTGTGTTTTCAGAGATTTTTTGAAAGCAGAAAGGTTGGGAGAAAGTTGGACAGACCGTGGGAGAGTGTTCCAGAGGAGGGGTGCAGCCCTTGCAAAGTCTTGAATGCGAGCATGTGAGGAGGTAATGCGAGAAGAGTTGAGTAGGAGGTCAGTAGAGGAGCGTAGTAAGCGAGTGGGTGAGTATATAGAGATGAGTTCAGAGATGTAGGGTGGAGCAGAGTTGTGAAGTGCTTTGAAAGTCAGTGTCATTAATTTGAATTTGATTCTGAAAGGTAACGGAAGCCAGTGCAGAGATTGACAGAATGGCGAGGCAGAGGAGGAGCGGTTACTGAGGTGTATGAGCCTCGCAGCAGTGTTCATTATGGACTGGAGAGGTGACAGTCTCTGGAGGGGGACTTGTAGTGATGTTGTCCTATTAGGGTCTACAGCCATAAAAGCATTGTTAGTTTTCTGTTCCATGGAAAATAATACTGAAATATTGATTTAGGAGAAAATTTATATAAAATGTATATTCCTGACAAAACAATTTTTTTATGCAAACTTAAATATCAGAATAAAAAGAATGAAACAGGCGGCCAATTTAACAAGCTGTTTGTTGACAGTGTCTTGAGCTCTACTGATCACCAGCTAAAGGTCTACTGGTAGATCCCGATCCACCTTTTGGGCACCCCTGAACTAAATTAAAATTTAACTTATTATTAAATTTCCCGCAAAATTCTCGAAATATTGGAAAATTTGTGAAATGTGAATTTTCACGCTGATGAAAATTTTGCAGCAATATCGTGGATTCATTCGCCGGTGGTGAAACGTGGAAATTCGCCGCAAACCCCTTTTGGAACTAACGGAGGAATGTAATAAAATTCGGTAACGGAAAAATTATTCGCAATACGAAAAGTTATGCCTTTGCACAAACAAACGAGCGGATCTCTACAACTATGGTCACTAGTGATGGGTGAAATTTCTCCCTTTTTGATTCGCCAAAAAATTCTTGAATTTCTCCCGTTTCAAGTCGCCGAAAAAACGAATTTCCCAAAAAATTTGCAAAACGTGAATTTTAAATTCACAGGCGAATTCTCGGAGCAATTTAGTGGAATTATTTGCTGGTGGCGAAACGCGGAAATTCGTCGCGAATCCCACCTGCCGAATAAATTTGCCCATCACTAATGGCCACCTTTAGGAATTAACGTGGGAATGTAGTAAAATTCGGTAACGGAAAAACTATGCAATGCAAAAAGTTATGCCTTTGCACAAACAAATTTTGCTTTGTGCGATTTTAATAAAACTTTTGCGAACCCGGAAACTGTTTAGTGACCACTTCCGACAGTGGAAGACCGTTTGCGAATTTTATCGTTTGCGCCAGTGCATAGTGAATGTAATAAAACTTCTTACTGACAAAGTCGCTATGTTTGATCCAAAAGATTACGACACCTTCAAGGCCAGAACAGTTTAAGGAACAATACTGTATTACATTGTAAGATGTGGATTTTTAGTCTTATCGGTGTCAATTGTTTTTCTCTTTGCGACTTTAATTAAATTCCCTCCAAAGATTTTTGCCAATCTGCTCTGACTGAACAGCAGGGGGAGCTCCTGGTACACACAGTGTGGTTTCAGCCCATGGTATAGCCATAGTTACAACCCAGTACTACTTATTGAGTATATGGGGCAAATTCTTCTTTTTTTATGGGTGATAGGCTGGAAAAGATCGAAAAATTTTTGGGGCTCCCCTCCTTCCCCCCTACATTTCCTAACTCATGGCAACTTAACTATACAGTGGGCACATGTGTAGGGCAAAATAAACATTTTATTTGCTGTTTTGAAGGTTTCCCAGGCTTGTGTAGTGATGCTACATATACCTCCATTGTAACTTCAATTTGGCGCCATATGCAAATTAAGCATCGCTAGCGTAACTTCGCTTTGCTTGGGGAATTAACGCTAGTGCAACTTCGCAATCTTACGCTTCCCATGAGCGCAACTTCGCATTTTAGTGAATTTGCGTATTGCTGGCGAAAATACGCCTGGCGAAGTGCGGCGAAGCGGACGATGGCGCAACTACGAATCTTAGTGAATTTGCCCCTATGTGTCTCTCAATCTATAGGCGTGTGCCAAATGCAGCTGAAACCAGTCTGCTGGAATACGTAGGCCAAAAATCAGCATTAGCCTCATCTCCTATGTCAATGTCTGTATTATTATGAGATTGATCTCTAGGCTTCCAACCTTATGTGTTCTTATTCATTTCCAGATGTTGGATTTTTTCTACCGGATGATGAATTTAAAAGAAAACGCCTCGAGCTGAGCCACGTGCCACCGCTTGGGAAGGCAAGACATAAATTCTATCTGGCGGAGGTTCCGTTCCACCGACACTCAATCGCTCCGATCACCGAGATTTTATTTATGTCCACAGTTCCGCTTTGGTGTAAACGAAATTCTGTAGGTTCCCTCATTCCGACCGCCCCGACATCCCATTGTTTCCCAAGAGGCGACTGGTTGGATCTGTTTCACTGTAAATATCGAGGAAGGGTCTTCCAAGTACAGGATTCTATTTTAGCACTTCTACTGGTTTCATCTCTTTAGTTTGTAGGCACAGAATATTTTAACATTCACAATAAAAATTCAGAAAAAAAGTTCAATGGATTATTATTTCGTTTTATGTATGTGTGTGTGTGTGTGTAATTTGTCAGTCAGTAAAAGGAGAATAAAGTAAGTGTGTAGTGTGTTCCAATGACACTCCTAGAGAAACTGCGCATATAAACTATAGTACAGGTATGAGACCTGTTATCCAGAATGATTGGGACCTAGGGTTTCCCGGATAATAGGGATGCACCGAATCCACTATTTTGGATTCGGGCAAACCCCTGAATCCTTCACAAAAGATTTGGCCGAACCGAATCTGAATAATAATTTGCATATGCAAATTAGGGGTAAGAAGGGGAAAACATTTTTTACTTCCTTGATTTGTGCCAAAAAGTCACTCGATTTCCCTCCCAGTCCCTAATTTGCATATACAAATTAGGGTTCGGATTTAGTTCGGTCAGGCAGAAGGATTCGGCCGAATCCGAATCCTGCTGAAAAAAGCCTGAATCCTGGCCAAATCCCGAACCAAATCCTGGATTCGGTGCATCCCTACCGGAAAAGGGATCTTTCCGTAATTTAGATCTTCATACTAGTGATGGGCAATTTATTTGGCAGGCATGGATTTGCTGCAAATCTCTGGCTGCCAAATAATCTCTTTCGCCACCTGCAAATTTTTTCGCTAAACGGCTGCAAAAATTTGCCCTGAAAATATTTGCTGCGACAAAATGCATTGACTTTAATGTCGAGTGTAAAATTTGTTGCGAGTTTACAGTTTGTTGCATGTCAAAATTATTTTGACACTCATTAACTTCAATGTGTTTTGAAAATGTTTCAGCGTTTCGCAAATTTTTACGGCGTTTCGATAATTTTTCGGGACAGATTCTCCCATACCTTAAGTCTACTAGTAAATCGTGTAAATATTAAATAAACCCAATAGGCTGGTTTTTCCTCCAATAAGGATTAATTATATCTTAGTTGGGATCAAGTACAAGCTACTGTTTTATAATTACACAGAAAAAGGAAATTATTTTTGAACATTTGGATTATTTGGATATAATGGAGTCTATGGGAGACGGCCTTTCCTTAATTCGTAGCTTTCTGGATAATGGATCCCATACCTGTATTTATTCAAGTAATTAGTTGGCTCCATGAGCCACAAGTCCTAAGTCACCACCTAATGAGAGTCAATTGCTTCAGTTAGCAGGAATAAACAAATTAATATCATATATTTAGCTGATCCTTGTAGGGGAACTATCCCAAAAATGAAAATTTAATATAAGCTTTGTCATAGTGAAATAAGTTTTCTAAATATAATGAATTAAATATTCTGTACTGTTTCTGAAATAATCAAGTTTACCTTCACTATTCCTCTCTCAGCATCTGTTTCTCTTCATTCTGTCTTCATGCAGCAGTTGGGTGTCAGATATTCATTGACAGTTAGATCCAATATATCTTATAGGGGGGGGCTCCTTTTGCCTAGAAGATGTATTAGAGCTCACTCTATTAAACTCACCAGACATCATGTCTCTCTACATGCAGAATTTGTGCAAAAGGCAGTTATTTTGTTAGATTTTGTTAAACAGGGTAAAGCAGTTCATGAGAATGTTTTAATAGGCACATTAAACAGTTCATTAATACATTAAACTGGAAAGAAAAGGAATGGTTCCCTGTGAATAACTAGTTTCCCAGACATTTATTTATTGCCAGTGTTGGACTGGGACACCAGGAATCACAAAATGCCCTGAAACTTCATGGGCCCAATGCCTCTTGCTTCTCCGAGAGAAGTGATTTACCAGCAGCCGCCAATTCACAGCACCTTGTAGAAGCAGCAAGAAGTGGGACACAAAAGGGGTGGTTGCAAACTCTTGGGGTCCATGGTGGGCCCCACATAACACAGTCTGACACTGTCTCTCTGCATTAAAGGAGAAGGAAACCCCCAGGGTGCAAAACCCCTCCCCCCCTCCCCTGTGTTGCCCCCCCTCCCTCCTCCCCCCTGGCCTACCTGTCCCCCTGGGCAAATGCCGAATATCACGAAGTTTTCCGATTTCACTTCGTGACATTCGGCGCATGCGCAGTAGAGCTGTACCGGTAACTGTTCCTACTGCTCCGGCGCCAGAAGACGCCGGTCAGAGCAGGAAGAAGACGCGCGTGGGAGAAGATGGCGATTGTGAACTCCGTGGACAGGACCTGCGCAGAGGGGTGAGTAACAAGTTAGGGGCATTTGCCCAGGGGGACAGGTAGGCCAGGGGGGAGGAGGGAGGGGGCAACACAGGGGGGAGGGGTTTTGCGCCCTGGGGGTTTCCTTCTCCTTTAACAAGGAGAAATCATACACATAAGTGCTGAGAGGCATAAGCAACTCTGTTCTGTAAGGTAACAAGGAAGCAAATAGTCCATGCAAGTAATTAGTTGGCTCTATAAGCAATTGCAAACTGGCTGACTAGCGAGAAGTAGTTCCTTCATTTAGCAGGTTCATGAGAAAATAAATGTAGTTCATATACAGTATTTAGCTGATCCTTATGAACAATGTGCAGCAGTTTATAAAATGTTTGATAGGAAGCATAAAACAGTTCATTATTGCAGGATAATCTCAATGTTAGACCCTAAAGGTGGCCATACACGGAGAGATCCGCTCGTTTGGTGATATCGGGCTGATCCGATCGTGGGCCTAAGGGCCCAACAATCAGATCATAAGATGGGTAAACTGCTGGTCGGATCGCGGGACTTCATCAACGAACAGATGTGGCCCACGATCCGACGGGATTTTTAGTCCCGGTGACTTTCGCCAGATATCGATCGGGGAAGCCCGTTAGAGGGCCCCATACATGGGTCAATAGGCTGCCGACTCTGTCTGTTGGCAGCTTTTATTGGCCCCTGTATGGCCACCTTTATGCCATAGATGTACAGATACAGAATATTCTTATGTCCGATGAACAATCGTGCTGTGAAATCTCTCGACCCACTACAAATCAATTATCCAGAAACCCTTTATCCAGAAAGTTCCGAATAAAGGAATGGCCGTGAAAATCTCCAGACCCACAACAAATCATTCAGCTTAAACAAAGTACAGATAGGGGATCAATTACCCAGAAACTTCCGAATAACGGAATGGCCGTTTCCAATTGACTCTGTTTTATCCAAATAATTCAAATTTTTAGCCACAGGGCGTCTCCAAAGTAGTCACAGAGATATGTGCAGCACTGCTCATAATTATTAGGCAAGGCAAAGCAATAGGGTAGTGGGTAGTGATGGGCGAATAGGACCCATTCTGACCCAAAAATTCGCAAAACTTTTTTCACCCATTGAAGTCTATGGGCATCATTTTTACTGCCGAACAGAAAAATGTCGTCATCACTACTAATGGGTAGTGAACAGAATGGGGGATACGAGTCTACCCCTTATGAATACAGTGTCACTGAACTACATAAACTCTGTATTCATGAGCAAAGACCTGTGTCCGTGATACAAAGTTCAGAGCAGGGAGCAAACATGTCAATAAAATGGTGGTCTGAGCCTGTTATTTGCACTTTGCTGCCTGTCTTGGACTTTGTACATGACCCCTCCAGAGTTTCAGAATGATTGCATTAAGCACATTCAGGTATGGGACCTATAATCCAGAATGCTCAGGGGGTTTCCAGATAACTGATCTTTCCTTAATTTAGATCTCCATACCTTAAGTTAAAATACATTTAGACATTAAAAAAACCCAATAGGCTGATTTTGCTTTCAATAAGGATTGACAATACAGTGTCTTAGTTGGGATCAAGTACAAGGTTTTATTATTACAGACAGGAAGGAAATCAGGAAATCGTTTTTTAGAATTCGAAGTATTTGATTAAAATTTTTTGTAGATCTGGAAATTCACCACCTGAGGGAGCCGCTTCACTCTTGGGAGAAAACAAACAGCTTATTTGGTTGCAGGCCGATTTTATTAATAGTGAACTTGGGATTCAGAAGAAATGATGTCGGATGTCATGATGTATTTTTAAAGATAAAGATCCTTTTTAGCCCAGATTGAAGTATATTATTCATTATTGCCTACATGATGGTGGGGGAGTGGATCTAACAAGTTTGATGTCCCCTTTAATAAGTGTAGGGACCCATAGAGATAAATGTGTCTCTATGGCATTAAGTCCATAACTTCCTGATCTTCCTAGTTACTGGGTAGATGCCCATGTATCTAGTTTGAGTATTTGCATATCCCAGTTATTGACCAGGAGGTATAGTGCTGGGAAAGGCATGCCAACTTCTTCTTTGCCTTTTACCTGAGGAACAGGATGGATGTGTGCTCTGAGCCTGGGCATGGGTCCAGTAAAGTCGGGGTACAGGGCCCCGTGAATGAGGCATTAGATAGTGGCAGGTGTAGCTTCAGTAATAGTACATTCTAGGAGTCAGTTAGGGTTGAGCTAAAAAGAGCAGTTCTGAGCTCCAACATAGGAGTGATAGATTGGAGGTATCTCTCCCAGGCCATATTGCCTGTAGTATAGGGATCCCAGTGGAGAGGGAATCAGGAGAGAGTGATTGCCCTGAGGTTGATCCAGAGACACTACTGGAATATGTTGCAGAAGTGAAGTGAGATTCCTGCCAAGTGTGTCCCCAGGGAGTGTCAGCCTGTGTTACGCTCCGCAATGTGATGCGCCTGTACCACTTGTCTCTGAACCACTGTAATGTGAGTAAGCCCTGTGGATGTTCATTAAACCCTTTTTGTTCTGTCTTACTTCAAGAACCTCCTGGCACCCATTCTTTTCCTGTTTTATTGCACAGTAGCCTATGGGAGTTGTAGTTACACTACACCACACCTTTAAACTCCCATGTAGCGAAGGCCCTAGCCTGAAGTGTTAGAGTCACGTGTAACCCATGCTCTAGTGCACTAGCTGGTGAATTAACCCCGTTGGCCAGTATAGTCAAAGATAGCGTTACATAAGTGCTACCTACCTATCCACCTAACCCTGGTGCCAACTGGATTTGGTTTGGATCAAGGTCTGCAAAAACGACTCAGTATTAGGGGGTAGTGATGGGCAACTGACCCTAACTCCCAACACAAACCCAGTCTGCACCTCATAGTTACATATTCTTTTATGAACCAGCTTAGTTGGCAAGAAGCCTTATTAACCAAAACCAAAGGAAATAATTCCATTGACTCTTTTAAACTGATTTGGTCTCCCTTTTTTGAAGCTTGTTATTCTAATATAGGTGATCAAATAGGACGGTTTCTCAATTTATAAGATGTGCTTTCAGACATTCCAGTCAATGAATGGACATTTTTCTTTATTTCTTTCAATATGTTTACATCCACTGGCCTAGTTAATTTTAGTTAGTTGTTGTCAGTCTCATTAAATGGTATTTAGTTTTTAATAATTTTATGCCATTGTATCGATTATAACTTGTCTTTCATCTGCATAAAATTTGCTGTAGTACTGTTATTATTTGTTTATCATGAAAATCAAATAAAATGTTTTCAAAATGCATAGTTCCATAGTTAAATTGGGTTGAAAAAAGACAAAGTCCATCAAGTTCAACCCCTCCAAATGAAAACCCAGCATCCATACACACACCCCTCCCTACTTTTAATTTAATTCTATATACCCATATCTATACTAACTATAGAGTTTAGTATCACAATAGCCTTTGATATTATGTCTGTCCAAGAAATCATCCAAGTCCCTCTTATAGTCATTAACTGAATCAGCATCACAACATCACCCGGCAGTGCATTCCACAACCTCACTGTCCTGACTGTGAAGAACCCCCTACGTTGCTTCATCTATACTGTACCTCCATCTATAGACACGTGTCTGACCCACCCATTGCTGACACAGAGCCGGGCTCAGCCCTAGACAGCCTGACTGGCCACCTTGTCACATGGGAGTGACATAGAGCAAGATATACAATCAGGGGTGATTCTGACCTTTCTGCTGCCTGAGGCAAAAGCATAGCAATGCGCCCCTATGCCACGCCCCCATGCCAAGTCAGGAATGAAATTTGTATTGTGAATTTTATAAAAAAATAAAAGGCTACTAGAAAATCAGGTGCGCATAGTGCCCAAAATAACCCTAGGTGCCATTGCCCTCAGGCTAATATTGTGAGATATGTTGGTGCCTGCACAACTGGAATCACCTGGAATTGGCAAGGGCACCTGGGCAAGTGCGGACTTTTATACATACTGGCCTTTGATGACACACACTGGAGAAATAACAGGCAGACTCAGTACTAGTATATAATTATTCCAAAGATTTGTTCTGTACCTGTGGTGGATGTGATTTCTGAATAAACCCTGCCTGCCCTGAGCTTGTGCACACGAGACGCACCAGCACCGGTCCAGCGCCAACACCTAGCCCTAGAATTCATCCGATTGCTGCACAGAACTGATGATGTAAGGATCGGAGCTCTGTGCTGCTGCGCAGGTACTCTTGCACTGGACAAGGGAGGGCAGCAGCAGGGATGATGTAAGCAGCGGAGCGCTGCACTACTGTGCACATACTCTCACACCAGACAAGTGAGGGCAACAGGAGGGAACCGACGGAAGGCGCATATTTAATTTACGTTAGTTGCAGATATTACAGCGGCTATAATGCTGCCCCATCCGTTGACCCAAATTTTGCCGCCTGAGGAGAGATTCTCAGGCCGCCTCATTATAGAAGCGCCCCTGTATACAATCTGCAGCATGGGGAAGAGAGCCCGGACTAGGGGTAAGCAAATGGAAGAGACACATGCCTCTAATGCAGTGATCCCCAACCAGTAGCTCGTGAGTAACATGTTGCTCTCCGACCCCTTGGATGTTGCTCTCAATGTCCTCAAAGCAGGAGCTTATTTTTTAATTCCTGGCTTGGAGGCAAGTTTTGGTTGTATAAAAACCAGGTGTACTGCCAAACAGAGTCTCAATGTAGATTGACAATCAACATAGGGGCAACCAAATGTCCAACCACAGTACTTATTTGGCACCCCAAAGAATATTTTTCATGCTAGTGTTGCTCCTCAACTCCTTTTACTTCTGAATGTTGCTCACAGGTTCAAAAGGTTGGGGATCCCTGCTCTAATGCCTACCCCTAGTTCCAGCCCTGCTTTGTCATCATAAAAGTTTGCCAGGCGGGTCAGGCACGTACACACATGTCTGTGCAGCACTACACACATATTACAGGGGTCATTTCCAAGGCCTACAATGCAGTTGCTAAATCAATAATGGCTACAAAATTATAACTGGGTGCAGGGCTGTATTTAGGTCCGTTGTGAACACGCCCCTACGTTGTGCGCGCTGACGTCACTTCCGAATTCTTCTTCGGATCCCCTACCCCTCAGCTCCGTCACCGGATTTCCTATGGAAATCTGTGGCGGAGGGTGGGGAGGGTTTGAACCATGTCGTCCTAGGCACAGGCCCTCAGGGGCATATATATAAATACAGCCCTGACCTGGTGCAAATTCAAGCTTCTTAGCAGTTCAGGCTGGATTCATAATGCTGAGTCATGCACAAATAAGGGAGCAAGAAGATGCAGATGGGGGGGCTTGTGTTCCTCTCTCAGCCCGCACCTCATAAACACAGCGGTGCCACTGCACTTTCTCTGTATACACCCGGGGTGCCAGGGCAAGGTGCAAGCATGAAAAAAACATGGAAGTTTGTGCTCATATTTTGCACCTTGCCCCCTAATGTCCATGGCCCCTTTCATGAGCAGCATGGTTTCACCATGAAAAACACATCCCCTAGACTCCAATGGGTGAAAAAAATTGTAACACACCAAAAAAAATGGTTGTCCATAGATTTCAATGCATTTGGTGAGTTTTTCGCTATTTTTTTGTGAAGCGAAACAGGTCCGTTTCGCTTATCAGTAGTTATATGTGATGCGGCTCTGGACAGTATATCTGTATATATAACGGATATTTAGACTTATATTTAGAGAAGTGCTATGCATTATTGGCAAAGCCAATGGTTGTTTTTTTCTTGTGGGAATTGTTTTTGTCTCAGCGACTTTTTTGTCTTGCCGACTTTTTGTCCAAATGCATTAAAGTCAATGGGCATTTTTTCTAATGACAACTTGTTTGTCTCTGCAACAATTTTTATCTTGGCTACTTTTTTGTTGCAGCAAATTTTTCCGCGGTAATTTTCGCCACAGTTTCGAGATAAAATTTACTAATGGCGAAATGTGGATTTTTCCGTTTGTGAATCCATGCCTGCCTAAAAAAAATTAATTATTAGGGATGCACCGAATCCAGGATTCGGTTCGGGATTCAGCCAGGATTCGGCCTTTTTCAGCAGGATTTGGATTCGGCCGAATCCTTCTGCCCGTCCGAACCGAATCCGAATCCTAATTTGCATATGCAAATTAGGGGCAGGGAGGGAAATTGCGTGACTTTTTGTCAGAAAACAAGGAAGTAAAAAATGCTTTCCCCTTCCCACCCCTAATCTACATATGCAAATTAGGGTTCGGATTCGGTTCGGTATTCGGCCGAATCCTTCCTGAAGGATTCGGGGGTTCGGCCGAATCCAAAAAAGTGAATTCGGTGCATCCCTAATAATTATCAATAATGTTCAGCAGAGGGAGACAGAACTCTAACCTCTGACATATATTGAATTCAATGCGTTTCAGAAATCACAAACTTTTTCACAGTTTCAAGAATTCTTCGGCGAAGCAAAATGGGACAGATCATCACTACCTATCAGCCTATCCTTAGTTCCACCATGGTCCCTATACTATTAGGCACATTTAATTGCTGGGCTCAGGGTGTCTCTAGTGGACCCTAGAAGATCCAGTCTGATGCTGAGACCCAGAGCAAAACCATCTAGGCCCCACTTAACATTGGGAATAAACATTTTGCATAAACATATACTGAAACTTCAGCCAGCGTCCCACTAAACCCATTATGTCTCTTGAGCCCTCAGCAGCCATAGGGTCTGCTTCTTCTAAAGTCACCCCTGCCCCTAAACTTTATTACTCCTCTACTAATTCCCTGTGTTCAAATATTAACATGACTGCTACAATCCTGCCATTTCAGAAACATGTTACAGGTAACAAATGAAAAATATTCGAATGAATCTCTTAATTCCCAGTAGAAAAGATTATTCATCTTCTATTCTCAGCACACATACATGGCGTCCCTATTAATACATTACAGAGCCATTTACCCACGCTGAACTTATCTTAATAACACTTAACATTCTTTTATTCTTATTTCCTTGGAATTTGATCATTTTAGTTTAGTTTTGAAACCCCGCATAGGAGGTAAATGTGCACCCTCTAATCTGATAACCAAGGCACTTGATATTCACCATTATTACTGCACAATCACTATGGGGCATGTAAATCCCCTGCTAGCCCTGGATCTATCCCCAAATAACTGTAGGTTTTAGCTAATATCTGGCCAAGAGCAAAGAGACATCACTGGTTAATATGGTACATAGCAGCAGTAAGTAGGCTCAAGAAAGACGTAGTAGTGATGGGCAAATCTGTCCTGTTTTGCTTCGCAGAAAATTTGCGAAACACATTGAAGTCAAAGGGCACGACAATTTTGATGCGAGTGACAATTTATATACGCACGACTATTTTGTCCAAATACATTAAAGTCAATGGGCGTCCAAATAATTTTGCTGCTGGCGAATTATCACGGCAGTTTCATGAAACCATTAGTGGGCAGCGAAAACTTTGTCGCAAATCCATGCCTGGGGAATAAACTAAAGACAAGTCAATCAAGTTCAACCCTCTAAAAATGACAATTTGAAAGGTTTTACTAAGTCGAAACAGTCCTCTTAACTGTAAATCAGATCTTCATTGCCGTAATAGGAAGTAAGAGGTTAAGGATCTAGATGATTTAATCCGGTTTTTAAAAAAAAGTTTCCAGCTTGAGCAATTAGATGCTGGTTAAGGAATTAATCACTAATGGGTCATTAGCTTTGACTGCTATTGTACAGTTAACAAGCTGAGGCAGGATTATTAGACTCAACACCCAATTAACGAGGGCAGCATATTTACAGGGATCCCTAGCCGCCTCTTAAAGTTTTAAAAAGGCAACGAGAGAAAAAGAAGAGACTGGTAAAGTATTATTCTACTGGGTTACCTAATGTTTGTAAAATTGGCCGAATGTTAGTCTTAATAGCACCACCGTTGCATATCTTATATACATTTATTTACAAAAATGTGTATAGTCTATGTCAACCCTGGTCTTGCCATCATGCAATCCTGCCCTCGTTTTTATTTCATTCATTCAGAATCTGAAAACAATTTGCAATATAATACAAAGCATCTGAGTTTACCTGTGACTGTCTTTCATAATCAAATATATTTGGGGTGATGAGAACCTTCTCTCTCACTGTAAGGCTTTCCATCCCAAAGTCCTCTCTTGGACATCTGAAAAGACCAAAATGACATACAGTAAATGGAAAGTTTCCCATTTAAATTAATAATAAATAGATGTTAGTAGGTAACTATCGCCTCAATTGTGCCATGGTTTCAAAAAGTGTTGTAATCCTCCTTTTCGCTTAGTTCAGGACTACCATTGTTTCAGTCTCAAACAAGTTATCCACAGCCAAGAGCTCGATGATGCTCCCCTTTGCCTAAAAGCAAATTTTTTAATTCCAGGCAAGTATGGAAGGCATAAAGACCCTAGTTTCACGAAACCGAGCCTCCTGCAGACTGGCGTTCTACATCAGGCTCTCCTACACTTTTTACATTTGAGTTTGGCTCATGGCTCATGAGATCCCTGGGGCGACCTGCTAGTGAAGGGGGATTTATATCAAGTAATGGTAACTATGGTTCCTCTTAAAAGATGGATATCCCATTTCACAAATCAATTTTAGCCATTATCGACCAAAGGGAACACTGGCGAAAAATCAGAAGACCAAGCTCTGATATGACAATTTCAAACATGGACATTTCTGGAGTTCGATGTTGGATTTTAGGAACATATCGCAAGTTCTCTGAACTGTTTGCCAGCTAATATTTATGGGTGTGAATCTGACCTGTTTAGTTTCACCAAAAATTAGCAAAACAGCAAAAAATTGGGAAAGTGCATTAAAAATTTTTGAGACTCAACAAATTTTTGATGTACAACACCAATTAGACTCTAATCAAAAATTCGCTCATCACTACTGGCTGATCTTCAGACTGATCTTCAGACTCAGGGTGGTGATTCAGAAACCTAAGCTGATCAAGGTTCTTATATTGAATTGGACATTATGGATTGCTTCAACTCTAAAAAGCTCCCTCTGGAATTTCCACAATTAATAAACAACCTCCACAATGGTAAAAATGTGTAGAGATGATGATTATACTTTCTTCTCCATCTACTTCATGGTGGGCATGGGGTACAGAATTCATTTTAGTAATGACAAGAATATGCCAGATAGGCAGAAGTTCTATAGAGCAGTTTTAAAATCAGTTATTGAAATAACCTCCTATAACAACCTATGGCAACCAATGAGAAGGTCACATGTCAACTGTTTGAAATAATATTATTGAATAATATAAATAAATATTGGATTGGTTTCTTTGGTACCTGGCATTTTTAAAAAATTTGCTGTCACGTGGTGTGATCTTGTGACATGGAATATGGTTGACGTAGTTTGAATTTTATCCAAACCTCTAAGTGACCACTCTGGCTTGTGGCACATTTTTTCGGAAAATGTTATCTCTAATAGGGATACAGATGTTTCACCAAAGGATAAAGGTGATGATGCACGGCTTTGCATTTTTTGGCACACAACTTTCCTTGTAAGATGATATGTACATTTAAATCACGCCTTCAAAATCCAACTGATACCATAAGAGAATTCTCAAAACTTTTCTTCTTCCCACACCACTCTTGAACGAGTCCACTTTCTGAGCACAGAGCAGTAGTTGTCAAACTTTTTTTTTAAATTAAAGTATATACAAGTGTTGGTAAAGGCTGTTCTTCCATTTTCAATGTATTAGGTTCATCAGACAGAGTAGGGGGTCGCCAACCTTCCTTGTCTTCATAAATCACAATATAACACTCTGGAGAACCAATGCTTATTCCAAATAGGTAATCTTTTATTAAATTGCACTACATGTTTCGGATCATAGTGATCCTTCCTCAGGTGCCAGTGTTCACTAGCAAATGTGACATATGCATTTCCTTTTGCATTCTGCTCTCATTATTTAACTGTAGAAGCATGTTAAAAGTGGAAATGTCATCGATATAACACGCCCCTGAACTAGAGTGGGTGCACACAACCCAATCATGCTGACTCTTATATTGTTGCATATTCAAGCTTGAATCTGCCAGGTAAGATGGACGTAACACAGGAATTTGACATGGTCATCAAGTTTTGGATATGTTTTGGATTGGATTTTTTGCTGATTTAACCATCTTGCTCTTGGACAATTATGGCTGATGCTATGGTCTTCAAGGGCATTGGATACAAGAGGTCTATTCACACCAAACTGGAGAAGACTACATCCTCTTCAACCAGCTTATATATTTCTGGAAAGAATTTAAGATAGATATTGGTTGGGCTGGTTATTGGGGGTCTCCATACACAGTGCAAATAGCCATTGCCTTAGCCTAGGCCAGGGGTAATATGGTGGCCAACTTTGGGGCAGTTGATATCTATCAATGTCTCACAAGCATGAGTTTATTGGAAAAAATAAAAAAAGCCTTTTTGTGAAACAGATTTATTTAATTAATGTTCATAATGGTGTTCTTCTTTACTTAGTTGGCCAGGTTTCTAGGTAAATTTGCTCATATGCGTTGTCTGTTAATTTAGTAGGTTTTAAAGAAAGTCCTTTGTTCACCATCATAATCTGGAAGGTTGTAGATTAATTGTCTCTATATTATAATTACTAGAAACCATTGTCATTGTTTTCTGAATTTAAATTATTAACCTTCCCAGTCTTCTGTCCACCCCAACGAAAAAAAAAAAGACTTTGGAATATAGAACTATGCCATTGAATGGTTTGTCCCGTATTATTATGAGCTGGACCGACTCGTCTGGAGAGTTTGTGAGCTGTAAATGTTTCCAAATTGGTCTGGCAAGTGGAAAAGTTCTTGAAACGAAGCTGAACAAAGTTGACGTGCCTGCTTCAGACAAGGCTTTTTAAGCTAAGCACAGATTGTGAAAATATAATTAGAGACAGGGCTTTGTTTCCACACAATGAGTGGGAAATGCTGAAAGGAAAGGTCTCCCAAGCTTCAGTGAACCAGCTCTGAGCACAATGGCCGCACTTCTCTGCTCCCTAATGAAAAACGTTAATTGCCACAATTTCCAGATTGCGTTAAGTGCTCAGCTCGCTGAAAATAAGGGGGTGTTTCACTTTAATGGTTCTTAAACTTCTCGTCCCCGTTAAATGTGGTAACAGAGATAATGAAATATAAAAGGCCTGTGTTTTTTTTTTTTGTTTTTTAACTTAAAACAATGCAGTGCTTTTGAACATTTTTTTGTATTTTGATTCAAAAAGCTTTTGCCATTATTGATGTGAAACCAGTGCTAGATGAGTCTAAATTTGTGATTGCCTGTTTGAGCACATACCGTATTTCAAGGAAACTCAGCCGTGGGAAATGAAAATGCTGTATTGTTCCTAAAACTCATGACATATATTTAGCCATCATTCAGAAATGTGATGTCAGAAGGGATTGTCCATTTAGGGTAGAACTCTGTACTGGGGCCTTGAGTTATGAACAGAGTCCCAAACCCAGAACTAGCTCCAAGAGCCCAGTCGTGGCTCACTCTTCTGCCACCTTTGGCTTTGGGAGAAGCCCTCCGCTACTCGCTCGGGTGCCACCATGAGTATGAGAGGACCAGAGAGAAAGAGTACAGGGCAGGCAAGGGAACGGAGAACAATAAGCGTCACCTGGAACATGCCGGGTCGATACCAATCAGAGTTAGCAGTACAGAATCAGAAGACAAGAGAAAAGTCACAGGCCGAGTCACTACATACCAAGTTCGCAGTACAAAACGGAATTCAATAGAATAGTCAATACAGGAGCAAAAGGTCTGGACAGGCAGCAGGATCAGGAACAGGCTGGGTCAAAACAGGACAGGAACACTCAGAAACGCACCCAGGAACTAAGAATTAGACCTTTACGTTGGTCAATGGGAATTTGTCCATGGTCCCTCTAAATATTTAAATGTCGCTACAAAACGCAATGATGTCATGAAGCGCAGCGCCTAAACCCAGAAGTGGGCCGGCAAGCACGCCATAGAGCAGCTGGGCATGGAAGAAATAAGTGGACTCGGCGGGTGTCCGAGGGTGCGACGGGCATCCCTGTTGCAACCCCACTAGACCACCAGGCAAGTCCCTTACACCTTGTTGCCCCAGGCTCCCCAGCAGGAATCCACCATTGTCAGAAGATGGAGGCCAAATAGAGTGTAACAATAAATATATTGAACCTTACAGGAAATGTTCAGCAGGGGAAACGTGTATAACTCTAGTTTTGAGATAATTCAGTAGACTCACCACATTGGGTCCGGGGGCTCTTCGCCCAGACCTTCAGCTAAATGAGAATTGAGAATACTTTTTATTACTCATTTTTCTATTCAGGTCCTTTCCTACTCATATTCCAGTCTCTTATGCAAGTCAGTGCATGGTTGCTAGGGGAATTTGGACTCAAGCAACCAGATGGCTGAAATTGCAAACTGGAGAGCTGCTGAATAAAGAGCTAAAAAATTCAAAAACCACAAATAATAAAAAACGAAAACCAATTGCTAATTGTCTCAGAATATTGCTCTTAACTTTTTTTTACATCATACTAAAAGTTAACTCAAAGGTGAACAACCCCTTTAAGTGGCGAATTTTCAAGGCACGTGGAGATTTAAAGGGATACTGTCATGGGAGACATCAGTTAATAGTGCTGAAAATCCCTGAAATCCATTCTCAAAAGAGCAAACAGATTTTTTTATATTCAATTTTGAAATCTGACATGGGGCTAGACATATTGTCAATTTCTCAGCTGCCCCAAGTCATGTGACTTGTGCTCTGATAAACTTCAATTACTCTTTACTGATGTACTGCAAGTTGGAGTGATATCACCCCCTCCCTTTCCCTCCCCAGCAGCCAAACCAAAGAACAATGGGAAGGTAACCAGATAACAGCTCCCTAACACAAGATAACAGCTGCCTGGTAGATCTAAGAACAGCACTCAATAGTAAAAACCCATGTCCCACTGAGACACATTCAGTTACATTGAGAAGGAAAAACAGCAGCCTGCCAGAAAGCATTTCTCTCCTAAAGTGCAGGCACATTTTTACAGGTGTGACAATTTTTACGCTTGCAACTTCTTTCTCCAAATGCATTAAAGCCAAGGGGCGTCCAAAATTTTTTAACATGCAACAATTATTATGCAAGCAACTTTTTTTGTCGCAGCAAAATTTTCCGCTGCAAATTTTTGTGAAAAAAAAGCAGGTGGCGAAGTGCGGTAATTCACCACGGATTAATGCATGGCCAATAAATACGCCCATCACTAATGAAGAGTCATAAAGGCTACTTTGCTACTACATTTAGGGAGTTATTTATTAAAGTCTGTCAATAACTCGAAAAATATGTTTTTTTTACAATAAAATCAGAATTTTTTTATGGAATTTTTTTTCCAGAATTTATTGAACTCCGAGGGTATTAAAAGTCCAAATAAATTTTTTTACTATAGAATCTGACTTTTTAGTGGAAAAAAAACCTCAAATTTTTCCTGATTTATTAAACCCCGAGGGTGTTAAAAGTACGAATAAAAAAGTACTCAAACTCGGACCTGCGCAACCATTTTTATGCAAGCAACTTTTTTTGTCACAGCTAATTTTTCCACTGCAAATTTTTTGTAGCATCTATGCGAAAAAATTTGCGGGTGGCGAAGTGCGGAAATTCGCCACAAATCCATGCCTGGTGAATAAATTCGCCCCTCACTAATGAAGGGTCATAAACACTTACTACTTTGCAACTACATTTAGGGGGTTATTTATTAGGGGCAGATTTACTAAGCTCGAGTGTATATTTCGAATGAAAAAAATTTAAATTTCAAAGTATTTTTTTGGGTACTTCGACCATTGAATTGGTGAAATTTTATCGAATTCGATCAAATCGAATGATTTGAACGATTCAAAATAAAAATCGTTCGACTATTCGACCATTCAATAATCGAAGTACTGTCTCTTTAAAAAATACTTCCACTTTAAACCTACCGAGGTGCAATGTTAGCCTATGGGGACCTTTCCCAGCACTTTTCTAAGTTTTTTTTTGATTGAATAAAAATCCTTAGATAGATCGCTTAAAATCGTTCTAATCGTTCGATTCAAACGATTTTATTGTTCGATCGAACAATTTTTATTGCTCTAAAATCCTTCAAATTCGATATTCGAATTAGAAGGATTTTACTTCGAGGGTTGAATTAGGTTTTTTAACCCTCGAAATTCGACCCTTGATAAATCTGCCCGTGAAAGTCTGAATGCCAATAACTCATAACAATAAAATCCGAATTTTTTTATGGAAATTTTTTTTCAGAATTTATTGAACTCCGGGGGGTATTAAAAGTCCAAATAAAAAAGTACTTCAACTCAGACCTGCCGAGTTCATGTAGAAGTCAATGGGAGAAGTCCCTTAGATCTACTGATCAGCGCTGGAAAAAAATTGAAAAATCAAAAAAATTCTTACGATTTGAATTTTTTTCTCACCATTTTCGGGAAAAATGTATTGATAAATAAGGGCAAACCATGCGGATATGGTCTGACTATTTTACCGAAAATGATCAGAAATTTTTGGATTTTGATAAATAATCGCCTTTGTGTATATTATTACATTTCTGGAAGGGTTATTCCTCAGATGAGGCAGGTTAACTTCAATAATTGTCTATGGAGGGTGTTAGACCAACAACTGATAGAAGATACCTTGGATTAGCTTGGCCAGAGCTGTACATTGTTCAGATGAGTGTTGAAGGCACCAGGATACTTCACTGTACAATTTGTCTTCCCATGATGTCATCAATGACATCATAAGTCCCCTCCCCCCGATCCAGCAAAGGACGCTAGTACTACTCTAGTAGGCTCCAGATTGTAGGCACATTGGTCCATGACTTTTCACTTTTTCTCACTAAATTTAATGTGGCCCAATTTTTTTTCACAATGCTAAATAAGCCTTCTACCATTTACCATGATAATTTGACCACAGGAGGGCGCTGTGGATCCTTCTCGTGGCAAGTTTGGATGCCCCCCACTCCTGTGAATTAAAATACAGGTTTCAGATTAATAAGCATAAAATGACTAACTCACCTAAAAAAATATTGCAACCAGATAGCAGTTGATTCCAAGCCTGAGCGTCCCTAAACCAAAAAATAAATAGATCTTTCAAAAACCACAAAAAAAAAGAAAAGGATAAACAAAATAATCCTTGAGAATTCAATACTGCTTTTAAAATGAACTACCCCATTTAACGTGATTTAAAAATAATGTGAATTTTCGTAAAAGAAAAACAAGGTGATTAAAAGGTTTCAGTAAAAAAAATCTTTTATTTTCTTCTGTACAACTTTTTTTTTAAAAAAAAAAATATTTTCAGGATTTTGGTGCTGTAATGTGTTGTAGCCATTGGCTCATAGTTCCAAGGAAAGGGTCGGGGAAGGCAAATCCGTGGAGTTGACAGGGAATCAAAGAAAAAGAAGATTTTGGTAAATACAACATTAGTTTGGACACTGAAAGGAAAGTCAATATATTCTAAAATCTAAGGCAATTTAATGTCAGGAAAAAAAGAAAATGTGAGATATTTCTTTCCCCTGAAATTATCCTGAACACTATCCTGCAGTTTTCACCCCTTCCTCTTTCACATTTACAACTTCTTGGGGGTAAAACTGAACTCTAGTTCTCTCCAAGGATCCACAACCTCCACAAGCCATGTAGACTATGGGACTGGGGGTGGTTGCCCCTGACTGCACCACCCAAGCAACAGCCTGGAATTAGATAAAGAAACAGATGGTGCATCCGATGCCAAATAACCAATCAGAAGTTATACACAATATGATATTGATTTAGAATAAATCAGAAATTATAGTGAAATACATTATCTTCTCTTGGAGAAAAATAGCAATACCCAGTGGTTAATATAAATGAAATACTCCAATACAGGTATGGGATCCGTCATCCGGAAACCCGTTATCCAGAAAGCTCCAAATTACAGAAAGGCTGTCTCCCATAGCCTCCATTATAATCGAATAATCCAAATTTTAAAAAATAATTTCCTTTACTCTGTAATAATAAAAAAGTACCTTGTACTTGATCCCAACTAAGATATAATTAATCCTTATTGGAAGCAAAACCAGCCTATTGGCTTTATTTAATGTTTACATGATTTTCTGGTAGACTTAAGGTATGAAGATCCAAATTATGGAAAGATCCATTACCGGGAAAACTAAAGGTCCTGAGCATTCTGGATAACAGGTCCTGCAGCTTGTTGTTGAACTGCAACTAGTCATGGCAGCAGGGTTGTCTTAAGTAGTGGCAGGGTTTTTGGGAAAGCTGGGCCCCATAACGTATATAAAATATGAGGTCTGCCCTATGGTCACCCCACTTCTGCTGCTTTTTCTACCAATATCTGCTGCTCTGTGCTTTCCTCCCACCAAGCACAGGTCCCTGGTCATTTTCCCCTATTTGCACCTCTAAATAAGGGTTCTGCCTGGCAGATGTAATGCAATAACATCTAGAGAGAGAGAGAGACCTGGCTTCAAGCTGTAAATAAATATATAAAAAAAAAACAACTGAAAAAATTGTTATTGAGTCTTTAGTCCGATTCCTGTATGTTTCCTATTAAACACTTATACCTATAATTTACATTTGTACACATGAGATAACCAACAACACTGGCAAACTCCACAGTCTTAAAGCCACATAATTCTAAGAAATTGTCCCATAATGTGTGGAAAAAAGTCTCTCCCGTATGAAGTCCACTGATTCGTAAGAATGTTCTCCCAGAGCATGGCGGCTGCCCTGAGCCGTGTTCATATGTTTTGCCAAGGCTTGCCAATAAACTGGATGTGTTCCTTTGCTTTCATCCTCAGAGAGGCAATGCTGTTATTTCTGGGGTCTGTTTCTTCCAGTGGATACTTGTCTACAAAGCTGGCCCCACACTGGTAGGGAGGAGGTGGCCCCATGGCTCCTAAAGGTTGGAGAGCATGACCTACTGAAACAGGGTTTATAAATGGTGGTGGTGTGTAACTACCTGGAAGGCTTGGTGGTGTGGTGACAAACCCTGGTAAGCTCTGCAAGGCTGTGCTATTGGATAAAGTTGGGGTGAGCCAGGAGTCCAGAGGAAGACTACTGCTGAGGGCACTCATGGCAGAAGGTTGAGGTGACCTGTTAAACGAAAGCATCGGGGAATCTTGAAGTTTCATGGAGGTCACCTCTAGTTTCTCTTGCCTCCTCCATTTGGCTCTCCTGTTCTGAAACCATACCTTAAAGATAAAAATATATTTGTGAGTATAACTACATGTCCCAGCAGATTATCCACTAAGCACAGAGCAGGACTCACGCATGCACAAAAAGATGAGATCTCAGTGGTACATGTTCCTACAAAATGTTACTTTCTATAATGATTGCATTATTTTTGCGAAAACCTCCAAATAACAAAACTATCTATCTAAATATCTGCCTTTCTATCTATCTAATAAGCTAATTGTATTATATACATGGATAACAAAGAGAAATATAGTGGTTTTTAAAGATAATAATAATAATAATAATTAGTGATGGGTGAATTTCTCCTGTCTCGCTTCACTGAAAAATTCTCAAATTTCCCACGAAATGACGAAAAATGTCAAAACACACATTTTGATTTGGAATTGTCGCCGGTGTTGGAATTGTCGCCAGTGTCAAACACATTTTGACGCTGGCTAATTTTCACCAGCAAATTTTCGCAGCAATTTTGCAAATTTATTTGCCAGCGGCAAAACGCAGAAATTCGTACCTGGTGAATAAATTCGCCCATCACTAATAATAATAATAATATCATAGGAAGAAGAAGAATAGCAGTAAACTAATTAAATCAGTTCTTTGAATTGCTTTAAAAAAATCATTTATTGAATAATTTCTTTAAAATTCAGTAATAACAACAATAAGCAGTAACACCAATGATAATTTACATTTTTCTATAAGGCAATTTAAAAAAAAAAAATCATGCTGGAGGCATCAATGTTGTGAACTTTACCATATTTATTTCAAAGTTTACTGAATGATAAATAAATAGGATGATTTAGAAATAAAGGGTACATATATACGGGACAAAATAGACACAAATGGGGGTAATCTTTATAAATGATTTGGTCAGTTTTAGTTTTTTTTACTTTATTGTTAGCTATATTATTTACTTTACTCATAAAAATCTAATTTGGGCTTCCCACTAATAAAAGAACTCGGCAGAGAGAAGGACGGGGATTATATGAAACATGTGATGTCTGTTCTTTAGAACTATTCCCACAGTAGAATTTGCTACTTTCCCTAGAAAAAAAAGATTACTGATCTTCAGCAATGTCCAGTCCCACATCTCTGGAATATGTATAGTTTTGAGGCTCCCAAAGTTATTGTCACATATGTCCTAAGTTAAACTGCAGAGATCAGAGTTGTACAACATTCCATTGTCCTTTATGTTATTATTTTATTATCCCAAGGCTACCTTGGAAATAAACTGAATTGTGCAGCACCTTTATTGTAATTATATCTAAAATTCTAAATGGAAAGAACACAGGCCTTTAAAAAACAAGATATCAATATAATAAAACTGGAATTATATCTGGCACTCTACTGATCTTATTATTATTAGTCTATCCTTTTCCTCTACATATTTTGTGCATTAAACATTTAAAAAAAAAAAAAAAAAGTATTTTTTCATTTTTTTTTCACCTTTTTTTATTTATAATGAAAGAATCTGTTGGCTGAAAAGTAGAATGGCAGCATTTTATAGGGTGTCCTATTCACATTTTAGAAAGGAGGAAATAGAAGATATATGAATTCGTTAATAGACTTCGTTTTAGTTGTCTGTCTCTTCTGCCTCTCCTAAATATGCCCCTAGATAATCTTATATAATTTTACAATCCACCATAAAAGTCTAATTCACCATACAAGAGAGAAGGTATAATAATTGCTGTAATTGGATTAACAGAATGTAAAGCCTTTTGATTTGTGGCTGCCGCTAAAAGGGGTAGATGCTATTTAATAAGTTATAAGCATTAAAAAAAAGCAGAGTTTCCCAATAATGACTCACCTGCACCCTGACCTCAGGCAAGTTGACTTTCATAGCCAGCTCTTCTCTGCTGTATACGTCGGGGTAGTGGGACTTCTCGAATGCCCTCTCCAGCTCATGCAGTTGGTAAGTTGTGAATGTTGTCCGGTTCCTTCTGTGTTTCTTCTTGGGCTGTTGTTCATCGTCAGAGAGTTTATTGTCACTGTTTGAGGTAGACAAGCCGGGGCTCAGGCACTCGCTTGAGGTCTTTCCTGAATATGGATCTATAGGAATGAGAAAGTTCATAAGAATCCTATTAGGTTCGTGCTTATAAGTTTAACTTAATCAACTTGACTAGGGACATATGCAAATGATGGTGCATATTGGGTAGATGGGTAGTTTTGAAGGCAACTGTGTTGGTGGTGGAATAGTCTTTTTAGAAGATATGATTAAATGCTTATGATAAACACGGACAAAAAACTTACCTCCATAGCCATCAGTCTGGCCGTCTTCTAAATGCTCCTGTTGGGGATGAATCTCCTCTGTCATTTTGTGCAGACAGTGCCGAGAGCTCCTCTTGTCCACCTCTTTAGCATTTCTTGGACTGATCTCAGGCTGAAATGAGCCCAGGACGCTATCCTCTTTCACAAACCCCAAGATGGCCTCTATACTGTGCAGCCTTGATGGGTTACCTCCTGGACTCCTGAGCAGATGTCCAGACAGAGAGAAGCTACCATCAGCCATCAGGGAAGGGCTGTGCAGGTGCATTGAGGACCCTTGAGGTTTTCAATCACGATGATTATTTCCAAGAAAAGTTCTTTATCTGATCGTGCTTAGTAGTCCACGTGCTCCGTTGTTCAACTATATTATTTCAAAGAAGAACACTTCCAAATGAATGCTTCTGCTCTTCAAAAAGTTTTTTTTTTCCTCCCCTAGCAGATAAAAAAAAAGAGCTTAATAAATCTCTACAAGGCTAAACTGCAGGGGCAGGATGGTATATTCCACAACAACAGAGTCAGAGCAGGCTGCAAATCTTCCTAAGGAAGGCTGATTCCTCTAAGCTGCCTCTGAGTAGCAGATCCTTCTGGTTGCTTTCTGGCTGACAGCTTGTCCTTGAACAACAGAGGATCAGCTCCTTGTGACCTATCTGGGAGGAATGACACAGCCTCTGCTTCCTGAGGACTTTTAAAGCAATTCCTGGCCTGTGTCCTTTGTGTCGTTCAACTACCCCTGCTGTGCTACCCAGAGATCCCACATTATCCTTGCACCATCAGGTTTTGTCTAGTTGGAGACAGTACCTGCATGAGATGATGTCCCTTGCTCCTCCCCAAAGTAACAATTCCTACTTCTCTGTATTGGAAAGTTGTTTGTTTTATTAATCCAGCCCTCAGGATTAGAAACTCCAAACAACTGTTTATTTCATGTATTTATTTAAAACAAACTACCCCCAACATTATATACACAAGCTGATAATACGAGGCAGCAATAGACAATGCCCTGATAATTATACCTGGGAATTTAATTCAAAAAATTTCATGGTTTCAATTGTTCCGAAGATCCCATTATTTAAGCATGATCACAGGGCACAGAAATATAAATATCGTGTTACACTAAAACCATTTTCTGCTTCTCTACCTTTGTACTTGACCCATTCAATTGAATTTCATGCACTTCAGCTGATCAAATTGTGTGTTCACCTTAGGCACTTAGTCGTTAGCGGCAGATTTGTGGTTTTCCTTATGAAATTTGTTTTATTGGGTTTATGCCTTTTTTTGTTTTATTTTTGTGCACAAATATTTCAGAGCTTCTATTGCTAGGATATGATTGCTGAAAGTTTTTATTGCGGAAAACGTTTTTCCTGATCAGGACAAATATATATATTTTTTAAACAAATTCAGTATTACAGGTATGGGACCTGTTTATACAGAATACTTGAGAACTGAGGTTTTCCAGATAACAGATCTTTCCATAATTTGAATCTTCATACCTTAAGTCTACTAGAAAATCATATAAACATTAAATAAACCCAATAGGCTGGTTTTGCTTCCAATAAGGATTAATTATATCTTAGTTGGGATCAAGTACAAGCTACTGTTTTATTATTACAGAGAAAAAAGAAATCATTTTTAGAAATTTGGATTATTTGGATAAAATTGAGTCTATGGGAAACAGCCTTCTCATAACTCGTAACTTTCTGTATAATGGGTTTCCCGGTAACCGATCCCATACCTGTAATAATTATATTGTAAAATGTTTTACAACATTTTGTACAGGTATGGGATCCGTTATCCGGAAACCCTTTATCCAGAAAGATCCGAATTATGGAAAGGCCATCTCCTTTAGGAAATAATCAAATAATCCAAAATAATCCAAATTTTAAAAAATGATTCCCTTTTTCTCTGTAATAATAAAACAGTAGCTTGTAATTGATCCCAATTAAGAAATAATTAATCCTTATTGGAAGCAGAACCAGCCTATTGGGTTTATTTAATTTTTATATGATTTTCTAGTGGACTTAAGGTATGAAGATCCAAATTACAGAAAGATCTGTTATCCGGAAAGCCCCAGGTCCCGAGCATTCTGGATAACAGGTCCCATACCTGTAATAGGTGTTCCAAATATTATTGTTTCCAGTAGCATGTGTTTTCATAAAGTTATTGCCCTACCTAATGCCGAAATCACAATAATCATTTAAAAAATTGAAATAACAATTTGTCATGTTTTAAAAAAAATATTGGAATAGAATTTACCCATTTTCTACCACCACATTCATACAGTTTCACCCAAGCTCTCTCTGTTTATTTATTTATTTTGGTTTTTTTTTTTTGCATGCAGCTAAATTATTTTAACAATTTAATTTTTTTAAATAAATTAATATTATTCAAAAAATACAGGCAGAATCAGGACAAAAAATGATCAAAATAAATGTATGAAATTCTGGTAGAGCCACGAGTTGCCAGCTCCCCCGTAAGGCATATGGTTTATTAGGACAGACAGCAGAAGGTTTAGCACAAATCTTGGTTTTACAGATCTTTCATTATAAATAAGCAGATGGATTGGCACCTGATTCAAATTTTATTTTGTATAGATTCTTTTTTTTTTGTTGCAAACTCCAGTCTTGATGGATAGGAAATTGTATCCAGGAAACAGAAATAACTTAAATCTGTTGATTTATTACTCCCTTTTATTGGTTTCTGCTGTTGGCATAAAGTAAGGAGATACCTTTATATTCAAACTGATTTTTTTAAGGAGAAACTATATATAACTATATCCAAAGGGGTAGTAAAGGCAGGGATATCGCAGAACACATTTTGGTGGCTTTTGTGCTGGGTTTAAGAACCAAATAAATTCTATTGTCTCAGCTCTTGATGGCTCTCGGTGCTCTCAGCCAGGGGCCCATTGTTAGTAGATAATCTACATGTTCGTGTCTTAATAAAGTGAATTTGCTTGGCTGCTTGTAGGCTGGATTTTGAATGACAATACTCCCTAATGACGTGACATTATCTCCTGACAATACCAACATCCAGGGTCATTTTATTGCAGTGATTAAAACAACAAATTGATTTACTTACAAGCAAAATGAATGATTCCATTAGAATCACATAACGAACTCTAGGGGGCAGAATCACTAAAGGGCGAATTGTCGCCAGCGACCGCTTCGCACACATCGCACCACTTCGCCAGCCGCAAATTCACTACTACTTCGCTAATTCACTAATATGCCCCCTAGACGCCACACGTTGTGGACTCTTCACTAGCGTTACTTCGGCAGTGTGAGCATTTTATAGCGAAGATGCGCTAGCGTTCATTTGTGTCTCGCTAGTGATCTCGCCCTTAGATCAATTTGCATACAGTGGGTAATTTAAAGTTGTATGGACGTCTTTATTATAAATGTTGGTGCAAATGCTTGAAGTTACCACTTTTTATAACAAATGTCCAGGGAACCTTAATAAAGACAAGAGAGTTAATATAAAGCCCTACATGTGAGCCCACTGTAAAATGAATGTTCCATATGTTATGAAATGTCTGGAGAAAACCAGTTATCTAAAAAAAAAGTCTTAGTTAGGACTTTTGCAGCCAATTCCGCTTCAAAAAAGTAAAAGTCGCTGGCGTTTTTTGAACTTTGATGCATTTTCGGCTCACAGGATATGATGAAAAGTCGTCTGGCGATCGAGTGCGAACGAACGCTACTGACGGTCATTTTTAATCTGCTTCCCCTAAACAGTAAATGGGGAAGAATGAGCTTCTTCGCTGTTTGTTTAGACATATAGAAACTTGGTTAAGAGGTTGATGAAATATGTTAACTCATGACAAGTGTGTTGGGAGTTTGTGAAAAGAACGTTGATTCATTTAAAGTCATCTACTTTCTTGTCTCTTGCACTAATGTATTAAATGATGGGCAGGGCTCCATAGGCTGCTCCTTGTGTTCTTGGAGGCACCTAAAGGGCTTTGAATTCCAAACACAGAAGTATTAGAACAGGATTGTCTGACTGTAGGCAAAAAATATTTATATTCTACTGTACCAGTTTTCCCTCTGGTTCACCTATAAGTTAATGTTTAGTTACTGGTTGGTAAAAAATAGTTTTACATATATAGATCTTTTTTCTATGCTCTGACCATTTGTTAAAGCTTGGAAAAGAGCTTTCTGAAATGCAGGGGCCACGTACAACAAAATTTTCGGGCCCCCTGGGCCCCACCCACTGTAGCCTCCAAGCCGCACCCCAGATTCCGCCCACTCTACATCACAGTTAAAAGACCACACAGACATCAGCACTAAAAAAGGTAACCCCCCCACAAACACAAGTTATAAAAAGCTATTGGGTACCAGGGCCCCCTATAAGTTAAAAAAAACATTGGCGCCAGGGCCCCCCTTACAAGTTAAAAATAATTGGAAACCCAAAGAATATTTTTAAAAAAAACACGGGTGGCAGGGGCCAATAGAGTATTAAAATAATACATTGGTGGCCAGGGGATTAAAAAAAAAACACACACAGAGGAATTGAACTCGTGGCTTCAGGACTTCAGCTTCATCTGCTTATGTGACTTTGGGTCTTTTCGTGTTTTCGTGTTTTCGTCTTTTCGCTTTAGGACTTCAATTTCGGCGGTTTTTTGTGACTTCGGGTCTTTTCATATCTTCAGGACTTCAATTTCGGCTATTTTCAGGACTTCGGGTCTTTTCGGCGCTTCGGGACTTCGTGTTTGGCTTTTCAGCACTTCCGCATTCAGGACTTCGGAAGGAGGCTGCGCGGCTTCGGCACTGTCACGAGGGGCCTGGCTCTATTAAAAGTACAGCACTACCTGGCCCCCCTTCAGGCCCCTACACTTTTACCCCCTGTGACCCACTGATGTTGGCCCTGCCGAAATGTCTCCACCGACCCGCATTCATTTTAGCACAATGCTAACTGAGGGTGGTGTAAGAGCTTTGTGCTGTGCTGAGTTCTAACACCCTATAGCAAAGAATGGAATTCAGGTGGGAAATTAGGAAAAGTATGTGCCTGCCACCGGGTGGATTTTAGCCAGAGAATTCTTGTGTGTATATTTTCCCTCCAAAATCGGTCCCATTTCTGCAGGGATAGGTGGCATCAGGCAAAACTGTTGGTTGGTCTCAATGGAGAAACCACCTAGTGTGAAATTACCCAAAGACCTTGGCCTCCTGAATTATTCCAGACACATTTTGTACCCTTCGGTTCTCTCAATTGCACTGCTGACTTGGTGATGGGTGAATCGGTGCCGTTTCGCTTCAGCAAAGAATTTGCAAATTTACCGAAAACAGTGATAAATTCGCAAATCTAATTGAAGTCAATGGGCATCAAAATAATTTTGACATGCGGCAATTTTGACACAAGCGACAATTTTTATACTTTAAACTATTTTGTCCAAATACATTAAAGTCAATGGGCGGTGGAATAATTTTGATGCCCAGCAATTTTATGCCCGCGACTATTCTTACGTGTGACAATTTTTTTGTTGCAGTGGATTTTTCGTTGGCAAATTTTCACCGCAGTTTCACGAAATTTTTTCGCCCATCACTATTGACAATCTCTCTCTTGGATTCCCAAATCCGATATTTAGTCAAGTTGCGCATAAGTCATAACCCTGATACTCATTCAGATGCAGATCCAAAATTTACACGCACACCCCTTTCGATTTAAGTAGGTCAAAGGCCGGTGATGGTTTGACATAGGAGCCCACTGCAGATTAACACCCCCAGCAAGACATTATTAGGTTTATGACCCTAAATTAATCCCCTGACACCACAGACCTAATTAAAATCTCTCAAAGATGTGCCCATATGTTAGTAAATGACCTGAGGAAAAATAAAACTGGACAATGCATGAAATTATAAACCAAAGACGACTTGTCGCAGGTCAACAAATTGTCTTGCATCAAAAACCATTTGTCGCCCATAGACTTGGCAAATGTTTTGCCTTTCTCAAAACGGTTCAAAATCGCCCATCACTATGAGGTAATATGTGTTTATACAAATCCACTTCAGGCCATTTTGGTGTCTGCTGACCCCTTTACCTCCCTCTGTCAATTTCTAGTCTAGAAACCACTTCTGTTCTTGCCTGAGGCGAGGTTTTTGCCCTTTATCACAACCAAAGCTCCCTCAGAACATTTGGATGTATGAGGTGTTCTCGGAAGGCTTTCTTAGGTATCTAAGGTCTATTGGGTCCCACCAGAGAACCTGACAGTTTGCCAATTCTCACAGCAATTAGATATAGTTATTGCCAAATGGGATAGGTTTTTATAAATATAGTATTTGAGGATTGTTCTATGCTGGAAGCCACAAAGGCAGTAGTGTCTTTTTTGGGTTATGCAGCCAGCATATGACAAAGTTATAGTCACATGTAAACATCTAGTCATAATTGTAAGAATATCTAAGACCAAAAATAAATGTTTACCCCCAAATCTCACTCTTATTGGGGTTTCCAAGAGTATCCAAGAGAGAAAACATGCGTTCTTCCCAAATCTCTCCAAGTGGCTTTTTAGTTTGGACACCACAGTTTGGGAAACACTGAACTAGGGACTGGGCTCTGGTACCAGGGTTGGACTGGCCCACCGGGTTACCAGGAAAACTCCCGGTGGGCCCAGGTGTCAGTGGACCTCCTGCTTAAAACCATTTGACCTATTTCATGGTCATTCCCTATTTCATTATTGGAAAAAAGAGACTTAATAATGGAAGAATAGAGTATAGTAAATGGATATAAAAGACTAGGAGAATAAAGAGGTTAAGTGAGGAGAGGAGGAATAATAGTTTGGAAAGTGGGTCAACTGTCTACGGTTTTCTGGTGAGCCCTTGACATCCCAGTCCAACACTGTCTGGTAATCTGAACCTCAAGTCGCTGTGATGGCCCTGGGACCTGACTGCAAAGTGGGAGCCCGACCCTACAACATTTGCTCAGGGAAATCCATCCCAACGCAAGAGCAGGTTGATATTTCTTTCAGTAATTTGCACTTGATTATTATGCATCACTCCTTGTTTTCGGGCTGGTTATTGCACTATACTTATAAACAACCTGTTGGTTATATTGAGTCAACTGGGTGGAAAGTCATGGAGAGGAAACATGGAAACTTGTAACATAAACAAACGTCATGCATATCTCCCAACATTGTGGAAGTAGAAAAGAGGGTCAAAAAGATTTGCATCCCAGGGCGCGGCAAATTTTTTTGACCATGCCCATATTTGTGGGCACACCCCCTAATTACCATATTCATATTACACATTTTGGCAGGTTATGAAAGTTTGAACACGTCTGTGTTTTTTATGTGTTTTTACAGTTTTGCTAATGAAGGTGAATTGCCCTTTAAGCTGCAAGTCACAGTTTCACCTGCTTATCTTAAATTGTTACAACTGTTTCTTTGCTTATCTAAATTGCTACAATTGCTCCTTTGCTTATCTTAAATTGTTACAAATGTATCTAAGTGCACCTGCCATGTATTCTGGGTTCTCTGCCAAAAGCCAATTCACTTTTAGGAACTTTGTATCTTTTTCTGGCTGTTCAGTGCAGGAGATCAAAGAGACATTTCAGTAACAAACCGGGACTGTGGTTGAGCTGTCAAAATAAGGGACTGTCCTGTGAAACACGGGACATTTGAGAGGTATGTGGTTTGGTGCATCATATCAGCCTATTTGGGGGGTTAGTACCCATACAATGTTACTATCTGTTGTGTACAGGTTGATCGTTACCATCCATTGCATTGAAAAAGAGTACACGAAAGTCGTAAATGCCATTATATTGTTCGGTTTCCAGAGAGGCAGGACGGTTTTACAGTTTCACAAAGCAAAGCTATATTAATGCAATCCTTCTTGACTTGTTTCCCAATTAGCCTAATTGAATTCAGATTGCTTGAGAGTGGGCAACGTTTAGCTTGATGGGATGAGCCTGAGCTGGAGAGATCCTATTAGCCGTAAGAGTACAAATCCCGGTTACCTTCGACAGGCCTCATGTGACTGAAGAGCTTTAAGCCGCTCATCTACTTTCTTTCGGTTAGCGGTGATATTCGGCTAGTTTCCCTTTCAGATACCTCACCATGAAATATACATTCTCCACTAAGGACTCACGATTTTGTGCTAAATCTCTACCAGCGATTTGTTATGTTGCTGCTGTTTGATTGCCTGTGTCAGTAATGAGAAGATGATCCCCCCACTTATATGTAGGAACCGGCACAAACCCCTATATTTAATCTATAGGGGTTAATTTACTAAGTGGCGAAAATTTGCCTGCGATGGCTTCGCACCCATCGCAACAGGCAAAAATTCACTCAGTCAACACTAGTTTACTAAAATGCGAAGTCGCGTCCAGGGCGTCAAACACTGGCGAATTTTCACTAACTTTACTTTGGCAATGTGAGCAAATCAAAGCAAAGATGCGCTAGTGTTCAATTCTGCCTAGCGCAAGTTTGTTGGAGGTCTTCGCTCAGGCTAATTCGCATACGGCGGGAAATTATAAAGTTGAATGGACGTATATGTTGCAGCAAATAAATTACATTACACAAGTCCAGGGAACCTTTATAAAGAAAATGAATTTGTTATATTGCCCTACACATGAGCCCACTGTATCGTTAATGTTCCATATGTTAGTAAATGTAGGGGGAACCCTGTTACCAAAAAAAAAATGTAAGGACTTTTGCAGCCTATCACTCTGAAAAAAGGAAAAGACGCCAGTGTTATATATATATATATGATGTAAGTGACAGAAGATTGAGGACGTCCTATCTACTCTATTGCACTTTGCCTGGTCTGAGGTGGTGAAGGCAAATCTGGCGAAAGAGGTAACGTTCAGTAAAATCCGCATCTTAGTGAATTGCGGAGTAACGTCCATTCGCCAGAGCGAACAATTTGCCATAGAGTGAGAATCACCGCTAGCGTCTGTCTCCTTCGCTAGTGAAGTGATGTCTGTGCCTGTTAGTAAATCAGCGAAGTCTGTGAAAAAGGTAACACTGGCGAATCTTTGCCATTGTTAGTCACTTAGCCCTTTAGTAAATCTGCCCCAGGTGTAGTAACCCATAGCAACCAATAAGATGTTTGCCTTTAAACAGGCAGCCAGTAAATGCTTCCTGCTGATTGGTTGTTGTGGGTGATTACACTTGTAGCAAACTTTGCACCTATTACTACATAACCCTAAATGATTCTTCTGCAGCAGACAATTTAGAGCAGTTTGTTAGATTAGTGTTTAGTGACAGGCGAATTTATTCGGCAGGCGCAAATTCGCGGTGAATTCCCGCGATTCGCTGCCAGCAAATACATTTGTGGAACCGCCAGGATAATACGCCGGCATCAAAAACGAGACGCCGTCGCCGTTTCATAAATTTTACTCCGTTTTGCGAATTTCGCTGGAAGTTCGAGAATTTTTCGGCAAAGTGAAAAGCCCCAAATTCGCCCAATTAGGTTCAGTTGAGCGATGAGGTGCAACCAAACATCATCAGAAGTCTAGATTTCTACTATCTTCCCCTCTCCCGTGGAATCAGAATAGTTTGTTTAAAGGATCGGTTCACATTTACGGTAACTTTTATTACGTTATAGAACAGCCAACTCTAAGCAACTTTTCATTTGGGTTCATTATTATTTTATAGTTTTATAGTTATTTGCCTTTTTCTTCTGACTCTTTGCAGCTTTCAAATGGGCGTCGCTGACCCCTTCTAAAAAATAAAAGCTCTGTGAGGCTACAAGTGTATTGATCCTTCTATTCAGGTCTTTCCTATTCATATGCCAGCCTCTTGTTCAAATCAGTGCATGGTTGCTAGGGTAATTTGGACCGTAGTTACCAGATTGCTTAAGATGCAAATGGAAGAGCTGCTGAATAAAAAGCTAAATAACTCAAAAAACCTTCAATAATAAAAAATGAAAACCAGTTGCAAATAGTCTCAGAATATCAGTTTCTACATCATATCAAAAGTTAACTCAAAGGTGAACAATCCCCTTTAAAGAGAGACTATAGGATTCAGTCTCCGATTTACTGGTAAGGAGGAGTTGTTGTTTTTATTAATTCCATTTTGTTTTGTGCAGAATACAACTAAATCCACTGATATTTATTATTAAAGATGCCGCATAGAACACACAAGAACACTAGCCCTAAATACAAAGATTATGTTAAAGGGGTGGTTGACATTTAAGTTATAGAATATGCTAGTCTAAGCAAATTTTTAACTGTTCCTTTAATTACCAGTAACTAGTTCTTTATTTTGTTTTATTTTGTTGTCTTCTTCTTCTCTCTCTTTACAGCTTTAAAATGGGGGTCACATTTTTTAATATTTTTTATTACTTACATTTTTATTGAAGCCCTGTAATAGTCATCTACAAGTCTGTCATTCAAACTACTGTCTGGTTGGTCGGTAAACTGTAGCATATAGCTGCTCAAATGCCAAGCTGGAGAGCTGCTACGCAAAAAAAATCATTACAATTAATACAAATGAAAAACAAAAAATAAAAACCAAAGCCAACAGCAATTTGTCTTAGAATATCACTGCCTACACCAAATTTAAAGTTAATGTAGCAGTAAATAAAGGTCGCCATGAAGGAATTGTATCTTTTGGGGATCCAGATTTCGGTTCGGGATTCGACATTTTTCAGCAGGATTTGGATTTGTCCGAATCATTGTGCTTGGCCGAACCAAATCCGAATCCTAATTTGCATATGTACTAAAGAAGAATTTTATCCACTTTTTCCTTTCCTGCCAACATTAGAGAGATTATTATATGATCCCCTTATATATTTATACATAGTTATCATATCTCCCCTTAAGCGCCTCTTCTCCAGTGTGAACATCCCCAATTTGGCCAGTCTTTCCTCATAGCTAAGATTTTCCCTTTACCAGCTTAGTTGCCCTTCTCTGTACCCTCTCTAATACAATAATGTCCTGTTTGAGTGATGGAGACCAAAACTGTACGGCATATTCTAGATGGGGCCTTACCAGTGCAGTAGTAGATAGTCAGAAAGATATACAGACAGACAGACAGACAGAGAAATGATAGAGAGAGAGAGAGAGAGAGAGAGATGGATGGATAGACAGAGAGATACTCATATAAATGCAGAAGGATTTACTCTGCTTGTTCCACTCCAATAATACAAGTTGTTTTGCTCATTAGACGCATCACTTGATATGAAAGGGATTAACGGGGTTTAGTTGGTAATCACTTTGAGTTAATCCCCCAGACACCTATTAAACAATCCAGTTTGGCTACTTTACTGCAGCCATTGTTACCATAAGGCACCTGTTAAACAGCTCTAATTATTTCTGTTGGTTAAAGCAAATATGTACAAATGGTTAGAAAGGGCCAGCTTTTGGTCTGTGGCTAAAGGCAAAAAATGTATAAATAGGATAAATAATCATTTAGTGGAGGGAGACAAAGAAAAACATAGTCACACAGTAAGTTAGATTGAAAAAAGACACGTCCATCCAGTTCAAAATTTTAAGTCTAAATATAACCTGCCTAACTGCCAGTTGATCCAGAGGAAGACAAAAAAAAAAACCCATCTGAAGCCTCTCCAATTTGCCTC
Organism: Xenopus petersii; assembly: GCA_038501925.1. Taxonomy (NCBI): domain Eukaryota; kingdom Metazoa; phylum Chordata; class Amphibia; order Anura; family Pipidae; genus Xenopus; species Xenopus petersii. Next base: position 195,244,633 of record CM076673.1, on the reverse strand, counting down.
AGAGGGGGAAAAATTCCTTCCTGACTCCAAAATGGCAATGGGACCAGTCCCTGGATCAACTTGTACTATGAGCTATCTCCCATATCCCTGTATTCCCTTACTTGCTAAAAAGCTATCCAACCCCTTCTTAAAGCAGAGTCCTGCATCAGATCGGGTACCTGCTGAATACCCGACATCTGCCAGGGATGTGGACGGGATATCATCACCGAACCTTAATGCATGTCAGTTTTTCTCCCATAACCCTGTATTCCCTCACTTGCTAACAGTACCGTAACTAGAGTGGGGCGGGCCCTGGTGCATGAGGCGCAGCCCAGCCCCCGCCCCCTCCATAAGGCCCGCCTTTCAGTGGCAGTCGGGCTGCCGGGGGGCCCTGGCCCGCTCGCACCCCCTGCTCCCCCAGTAGTTCTGCCACTGCTTGCTAAACACCATCCAACCTCTTCTTAAAGGAGAAGGAAAATATCTGTTTACAGTACTTTGGGGTGCCAAAAGTTAGGCACCCCAAGTGATTGTATTTAATTACCTGACACCCCGGGCTGGTGCTCCTATCAGCAGAAAACTGCACCAGCCTGGGGTTATACCAATGAGCACCACGGAGCGATCTGTTTCTGGCTTCTTCTTTCTGTGTGTGGGTGCAGAGCGAAACGCCGAACTTTAATGAAAAAGCCGCTATTTCATTCTACTGCACATGCGTCTGAAATTTGGAGATAGAAGAAGCCGGAAGACGACCGCTACGTGGTGCTCACTGGAAGAACCCCGGGCCGGTGCAGTTTTCTGCTGATAGGAGCACCAGCCTGGGGTGTCAGGTAAGTAAATACTTGTGGGTGCCTAACTTTTGGAGCCCCCAATTAAATAGGCCTTTACTTCTCCTTTAAATCTATCTAATGTATCAGCCTGCACCACTGATTCAGCGAGAGCATTCCACATCTTCACAGCTCTCACTGTAAAAAAAATCACTTCCAAACATAGTGAATATAATTTTCCTGAACTTTTTTTTTATTTAGTTCATTAACCTAATGCAGATGGACAAACACAGATTTATCAGTAAATTATTCTGCATGCTATTTTATTATTATTATTATTATTATTATTATTAAGTGCAATCGATAGAACGGTTACATGTGAACATCTCAGTTAGCAAATGTCCCCTATTAATTAACAGGAGATTTAATTTGCCCTGTCCCATCTATCTGGGGGCAGATCAGTCTTTCCCATGTCTTTCCTCATCCCGCTAATCCGTACGTTTCATTATTGATTGATAATCAGTTCTAATTGTTGCATATGAGGATAAAGCTCTTAGAAGATTCCCCCCTGATATACTGCTCTTGGGTACAAGGAACTACCCATGGCCATGGCCTCGGTTGCTGGGATATTTGTTATTCCAATTTAATGGCATACTTTCAGGATTTTGAATTTAAGGGAAAAATCGTCTTTACATTACAACTGGGATCATTTCTAACCTATGTTGGATTATGTGCAAGTGCGCCTACTGATGCTGTCAGCCACAACTTGCATCCCATTGGCTAATAACATATATGCAAATAGCCTTTGTTTTGTGGCATCAGGCACAATTGCACCTGTAATTACACTAGAATTATGGGGAAATAATGCTGCATTATGGGTAAAACATGGCAATTTATGTCCAATATTGCTGTTTGCACAGTAAATTTATGGTCAGAAATGATTCTTTCTGTACTACTTTGATCCGCTACCCGAACCTGCAACTGCCTTATCCGCAACTCGACCTGCAACCCGCGACAACCATTAAACAGGAAGTGACAGTGCTGCAAACGGAAGTGACATCATCAAAAGTGGGCGGGGACAGAAACAAGTTTCGTAAAACTTTAAAAGGAGTAAAATATAGACAATATTATATAAGATAAGAAATTTAGTTGAGCACCGCAACCCGACCCGTGACCCGCAGACCCACATCTATACCCGCACTGGAAAATCCTCCCCTCATTCAGCAGGGTGCCTTCTTTTTTTGTGGGTAACCTACGGGTACATGATCCACTGCAGGACCCTAAAAATTGAGGGTACTTAAAATTGAGGTTTCACTGTATATATATATATATATATATATATATATATATATATATATATATATATATATACTGTATATATATATATATATATATATATCTTATTTCTGTGTAGCACTGTATTTATAAGGGACAGGCAGGGGATGGAATGTAGGTGTCCCTCTCCAGCCCATTCTTGTGTGTCAGATGGGAACACCAGCAGGCACAGGCCACAAAAGAGCCGTTACATACCGAGTTGGTTTGTGTTTCCTCAGCCTGTGCCAGGTGTTGGCATTACACAGAGCAACTGCAATAAGTCCTGAAAAATTTTGGGACCCCTGAGTTCCAGTTGGAGTTTGGCAGTTCAGCATTATTTTTTGAGAATATTGAGGTCACAGGAGCCGGGAAGTAAATGCTGCTCTCTAATCCCATTCCACTGTTGGAGCAGTCCCATGTCTTATTATGCCACTAGGTAAACTGATACTGTTTCTGTCTTTTGCTGTGTCTCAGTAGGGGTAATCTACATGGCATCTTCTATTCATATGTTTCTATACTGACCAAAGAAAAAGAGCTACCTATAAATACATATGTTTCCCTTTTACGTTCATTGGTTTCCACCCTTTATCCTTTTCATCAAATTAGCCGAAGGTCAGTGTTATATTTGAAAGAGCATTAATCCTTCCCTAATTTGGCCAATCTTCTTATGGGAGTCTTGATAAATGAAGAACGTTTGATCTGTGGGCAACGCTCATCTTAAATAACTTAATCAGATTACATTTATACCATTAACCTGAACAGTTGAGAGACGAGGAGTCATTTATTAATTACAGTAATTGAGCTGAAGAGCTATCTGTGATGTGATGGTGCCGGCCTGTGTTATTATTATAATTTATGCAGCACCATCAGTCTCCAGTCTCCACAACTAAAAAACTAAAAACATCTTAAACTACCTTAGCAGAAGAAAAAATTCCTTTACTCCGGAACTGGAGCACTGCAAGGGAAAGCAACCCTACAATAGTTAATGCATGGCGACCCTTTAGAGCTGTTCAATTTATGCTCCCATAGAATCTCAGCAGTGGATATAGTCATTTTCTTGTTTCAGCTTGGGAACTGCCTCTTGTTCATGGAAACAGGTTAAAACTCAACCCTACAGTGGCTCTAAGAGAAGGATCTATTCTCTATTCCTACTCTCCAAAGGGGGTTACGTAGAATCCGGAACTATGTACTGAGGCACTTCCCTATGCTCTTTATTTCTTTTCCCTAAGCTCTTCTATTTCTCCTTCTACTCAACAGAGAGATGGATTATCAAGGTAGGTACATCCCTGCAAGATTATATTTATTTATAGACCTATATAAGTCACATTTTTAAAGGATAAGTATTTGGGTGTTGTTGATTCTTATCATTTTCAATAATATGACATGGAGAAAAGTATTATAACTGTATAGTCATTATAAAGGACAGATCCTAAGGCAGTAATGTCAGAACAAAAGTCTGTTGGTTTTGGTGATGTTGTTTGGTGTTGGTGATGCCGTTTGGTCTTGATTAGTCATGGTGATGCTGTTTGTCCTTGGTTTGTCACAGTAATGCTAGTTGGTCTTGGTGATGATGTTTGGTCTTGTTTAGTCTTGGTTGGTCTTGGCGATGATGTTTGGTCTTGTTTAGTCTTGGTTGGTCTTGGCGATGATGTTTGGTCTTGTTTAATCTTGGTTGGTCTTGGAGATGATGTTTGGTCTTGTTTAGTCTTGGTTGGTCTTGGTGATGATGTTTGGTCTTGGTGCTGCTGTTTGGTCTTGTTTGGTCTTGGTGATGCTGTTTTTTCTTGGTTGGTCTTGGTGAGGATGTTTGGTCTTGGTGATGCTGTTTTTTCTTGGTTGGTCTTGGTGAGGATGTTTGGTCTTGTTTGGTCTTGGTGATGCTGTTTGGACTTGTTATGTCTTGTTTGGTCTTGGTTTGTCTTGGTGATGCTGTTTGGACTTTTTGGTCTTGGCGATGCTGTTTTTTCTTGGTTGGTCTTGGTGATGCTGTTTGGTCTTGGTGATGCTGTTTGGTCTTGGTGATGCTGTTTGGACTTCTTTGGTCTTGTTTGGTCTTGGTCGGTCTTGGTGATGCTGTTTGGACTTGTTTGGTCTTGGTTGGTCTTGGTGAGGCTGTTTATACCTGGTTGGTCTTGGATGGTCTTGGTTATGCCATTTGGTCCTGTTGATACTGATTGCTGATTGCTACTGATTGCTTGGCCTTGTTGAAGCTGTTTGGAGGGTTATGGTGATGCTGTGTATGCATGGCCAGAGAAATGGCTGAGGAATTGTGTAGAGACAATAGCTGTCTAATTGAAATAGGATTCTGTACTGGGTATATTTTAACATGTTTATTAACGAGTGTTTGCTGATGGCATCAAACTATGAAGGAAAACAGAATTTATATGAATGTATCATCATTGCGGAGGCATCTGGACAAACTGGAAATTATGGTAGATATGTGTAAGGTTATGCATTTGGGGGTTTAAAAAATGCAGATCCCTTATACCAGGAGTGCCAACACTAATGCGAGGTCTACTTAATGATGTTGTCCCATTATGATCTCTATCCATAAAATCATTGTTGGCATTCTGTTCCACAGAAAATATAACTTACATATTATATTGATTTTTGTGTATTGCTATACATTAACAAACAACTATTTCTTATGTAACATTAACATAATAAATATCTGAATTGAAATCATGAAACAGAAGGCTGATATAGACAAGCTTTTTGTTGACAGTGACTTGAGACCTACTGATCACCAGCTAAAGGTCTACTGATAGATCCCGATCTACCTTTTGGACACCCCTTCCTTATACCATTAATGAGACTACTTTAGGTCACTATGGCCAAGTAGTACTTATAGACTTAGACTAATCGATTTAGTGGTTCAGCAGTGTGCAATTGAGTGCCACCATGTTATGTCATATGTATAAAAGAAGAGCAATTGCATACTTTTTCATTGATGTGCTGTAATGCTTACATACTGTAAGGTACTAATTCCCTATGGCCCTATTTCATTTTTCTGAAAAGCATCAGTCTGGTCCTGCTTTATAGAGATGGCGCGAACTGTTCGCCGGCGAACTTGTTCGCGCGAACATCGGGTGTTCGCGCTCGCCGGAAGTTCGTGAACGTCGCGCGACGTTCGCCATTTTGGGTTCGCCATTGTTGGCGCTTTTTTTTGCCCTCTCACCCCAGACCAGCAGGTACATGGCAGCCAATCAGGAAGCTCTCCCCTGGACCACTCCCCTTCCCTATAAAAACCGAAGCCCTGCAGCGTTTTTTTCACTCTGCCTGTGTGTGCTGAAGAGATAGTGTAGGGAGAGAGCTGCTGCCTGTTAGTGATTTCAGGGACAGTTGAAAGTTTGCTGGCTAGTAATCGTGTTGATACTGCTCTGTTATTGGAGGGACAGAAGTCTGCAGGGGTTTGAGGGACATTTAAGCTTAGGTAGCTTTGCTGGCTAGTAATCTACCTTCTACTGCAGTGCTCTGTATGTAGCTGCAGTGGGCAGCTGTCCTGCTTCTGATCTCATCTGCTGACTGCTGCAATAACAGTAGTCCTTGTAAGGACTGCTTTTATTTATTTTTTTGTTCCAATACAGAGCAGTATCAAGCAGATTACTAGCCAGCAAACTTACTATCATCTGTCCCTGAAATCACTAACAGCTCTCCCCCTACACTATCTCTTCCAAGCACACACAGGCAGATTTTTCAGATACATTTTTGCCCTTGATCCCCCTCTGGCATGCCACTGTCCAGGTCGTTGCACCCTTTAAACAACTTTAAAATCATTTTTCTGGCCAGAAATGTCTTTTTTAGATGTTAAAGTTCGCCTTCCCATTGAAGTCTATGGCTCGCATTTTTGCGCAAGTTCGCGAATATGTTCGCGAACTTTTTTTCCGACGTTCGCTACATCCCTACTGCTTTACAGCTGAAATTTTAGATCTTAATTACAGCCTTTTAAACAACCTCTCACCCTTAACTGGATTAATTGGCAAAGTGATTTGGATTGGAAAGCCAAGCAATACACAGAAAACCTCTGTAGTGCCATAGATATGTCATTTAATAGACATCCTTAAGTGTATTGCCATTGATGAAGAAAACTACCAAAACCACTGGTTCCATTTCCCCGTAGACTTACTGTACAGGTATGGGATCCGTTATCCTGAAACCAGTTAAGGCTGTCTCCCATATTTATTCAAATAATCTAAATATTTAAAAATGATTTCCTTTTTCTCTGTAATAATAAAACAGTCGCTTGTACTTGATCCCAACTAAGATATAATTAATCCTTATTGGAAGCAACACCAGCTTATTGGGTTTATTTAATGTTTACATGATTTTCTAGTAGACTTAAGGTATGAAGATCCAAATTACAGAAAGATCTGTTATCCGGAAAGCCCTAGGTCAAAAGCACTCTGGATAAAAAGTTCCATACCTGTATATGGAAAAAACCTGCTGGTGCAAGTATTTTTCAGTGCAAAGTGTGCATTTTTTTCTTCCTGTATCTCGGCTTATACTTGAGTGAACATTTCCAGTAATGCTAGGAATTTCATAGAGAGAAATGTTGTCCATAGAAAAAGAACTTCAATAATTTACAAACCAACCCAAAAGATAGATTAAAAAGTAAAAATAAAACAATCCTTACAATGCAGGTAAAGTCAACATAGAAAGACCAAATATATGCACTTCAGATCCTGATTTATAAACATGTACATATATATATATATATATATATATATATATATATATATATATATATATATATATATATATATATATATATATTACAGGTATGGGATCCATTATCTAGAAACCCATTCTGCAGAAAGCTCCAAATTATGGTAAGGCCGTCTCCAATAGACTCCATTTTATCCAAATAATCCACATTTTTTAAAGATTTTTTTATTTTTTCTCTGTAATGATAAAACAGTATCCCAACTAAGATATACAGTAATTAATCCTTATTGGAAGCAAAAACAGTCTATTGGGTTTATTTAATAATTACATGATTTTTTAGTAGACTTAAAGATCCAAATTATAGACCCATTATCAGGAAAAGCAGAGGTCCTGAGGATTCTGGATAATAGATTCCATAACTGTATATGGGGGGGGGATCATGTACAAGGTACTGAGTTTAGTTTTCCTTTCATTTTGCCTGCCCATAAGTTGCCCTAACAGCTGCTTTATGAAGTCAAATGTGGCCCATCAGTCTATGTAAGTATGTATTGCAGCGTGCCAGATAAATTGGAATTGGAATTTACCATAGCTCTGATATAACTTGAGGTTTTCTCCAGTAATGGGGCTGCGGCCCCTGGTGCAATTGCACGTACTGCTCCCCCGGGAGTTCTGCATCTAGTTTTCGCGAACCTTGTAGCAGCCCATACTAGCGATGGGCAAATTCACAGCATATTTCCACGTTTAACCAGCGAATAAATTTGTGAAACTGTATCGAAAATTCGCCGGCGTCAAAAAATTTTGGACGCGCGCCATAAAAGTTGCTCACATCAAAACCATTGCATGTCAACATTATTCAGACGCCATTGACTTTAACAGCGCTGCAAAATTCACGTTTCGCAAATTTTTTGTCATTTTGTGAATGTTGCCTGCGCAAAAATTTTTGGACGTGCACAGTAAAACTCGCTTGCATCAAAACTGTTGCGCGTCAACATAAGTCGGACACCCATTGACTTTTACGCCGGTGTCAAAATTGACGCTGGCATCATAATTTGCGTTTCTCAGATTTCGATCAAATACGCCCATCACAAGCCCATACTAGTATATGTATTCCACTGTCCTAAGAACATCCCTTAACCTTACCCATATCCATGGCCAGATTTCTTCAAGTGGTGCCACGAGGCCGCGTGGTCCTAGCGCCACCTGTCTCCTCGCACCCCCCCATGAAAGAGCGCACACAAGCACCAGAGCACTGGGGAGCTGTGCATCCCCAGTGCTCCTTAGGATGCAGCTGAGCGGCATGCCTAAGCCCGGGCCTTTGTGGCTTCACCCCCAACCTATGGCCTCTGTCCATAGCCTGTACAGAGGGATAGTGTACAGATGCACAATTCAGCTCAGCACACGCCCAATGCTCCCATGACACTCTATCTCAGGGGTCCCCAACCTTTTTTACCTGTGAGCCACATTCAAATGTAAATAGAGTTGGGGAGCAACACAAGCATGAGAAAGTTCCTTGGGGTGCCAAATAAGGGCTGTGATTGGCTATTTGGTAGCCCCTATGTGGACTGGCAGCCTACAAGAGGCTCTACTTGGCACTATACTTAGTTTTTATGCAATTAAAACTTGCTTCCAAGCCTGGAATTCAAAAATAAACACCTGGTTTGAGGACATGGAGAGCAACATCCAAGGGGTTGAAGAGCAACATGTTGCTCACGAGCTACTGGTTGGGGATCACTGCTCTATCTGATATTCTATCTAATATATGTCTGCACAATCAGAAAATTGCACTTTAGGTGCTAAATGAGCAAAAATAAATAGATTCGTAATTGTAATTAGGAATCTCAGCTCACTGAATTTTCCATTAAACACATTATAAGGTACCTATTAATAAGTCAGACATGTCCAGTCTGTAACCATAGAATATCAGTTACCATTGGAGTTACAATAAATACTCAAAGGCCACGTATAACAGCCTGCACCCATGTGTCTTTATATGGTCACAGAACAACCCCTCAGTGACTTCTAATATCCTTATCATTTACAGTAGGGGGTACATTATCCCTTATAATACATGAGTGATACTCAGAGTTCCCTGTATAACTCAGCCTGCAGCCTTGTGCCTTTATATGGTCACAGAACAACCCCTCAGTGACTTCTAATATCCTTATCATTTACAGTAGGGGGTACATTATCCCTTATAATACATGAGTGATACTCAGAGTTCCCTGTATAACTCAGCCTGCAGCCTTGTGCCTTTATATGGTCACAGAACAACCCCTCAGTGACTTCTAATATCCTTATCATTTACAGTAGGGGGTACATTATCTCTTATAATACATGAGTGATATTCAGAGTTCCCTGTATAACTCAACCTGCAGCCGTTTGCCTTTATATGGTCACAGAACAACCCCTCAGTGACTTCTAATATCCTTATCATTTACAGTAGGGGGTACAGTATCCCTTATGATACATGAGTGATACTCAGAGTTCCCTGTATAACTCAACCTGCAGCCTTGTGCCTTTATATGGTCACAGAACCTCTCAGTGACTTCTAATATCCTTATCATTTACAGTAGGGGGTACAGTATCCCTTATAATACATGAGTGATACTCAGAGTTCCCTGTATAACTCAGTCTGCGGTCGTGTGCCTTTATATTATCATTGTATCCTTTATATTCACTGAGGACTTTTTATGAGAAATAAACAAGGATATAAGTTACTATTTGTAGCCTCTTACTTAATCAGAGGGTTATATTGAAGGGTTGCACTCAGTTGTGTGGGTGTTTGACCAGACTTAACTTCAGAGTCTTTATTTCAGAGTTTCATTCCCAGTTTCGGGGCCCACGGCAGCTTCCTGTGAGTTGTCATTTGCCCCGAGTATATTTTGTTTACAAATAATACATTCTGTATTCAAAAATATATCCAATACATTTTTGGACACAAAAAAAATCTTCTCAGGGTACAAATGTGATTGTGGTGTTACACACTAAAAAATTTATAAAATCCATATTTTAGTCAATAATAAGAACAACATTGAACAAAAGGAACAAAACTATTTTCTGTAAAAGTAAACATGGATTCTGTCTCTCACAAATGTATGATCTTGTAAATAACTACCATATGCCAAGCTACAAAAATTAGCGTTACTAGATGTTACTGGATGTTACTAGATTTAAATGACAGAATAGATGTATATTATACTAATGATTATACTTATACTAAGAAAGATTCCATATCGCAAAATCCATTGTGTCGACCAAATTACCACAAAATTAATGGTTTCATTTTCACAAAACCAACTCTGTAATTCTGTCAGTCAAATATCCAAACCAATAAGAAGCAAGCATACTTATTAACCAATAACAAAGAGTCTTTAATTGGAGTCTATTTAGTGGTCATATATTAACTGGGTAGCTCTGTATACAGTTGTCCTGTTCAAGATTATATATTTTAAGTAATTTTCTTACATTATTCATAGTGTAAGTAACTTTACACATCATTGGTTTTGTTACATGTTCTTTTTTACATCTCAGAGACAGAATACAGTTCATGATCCAGAATGGATAGTTGCATTTACAGAATGGAGTTTGTGATATTATAATATTATTTTGTGCACAAACTTGATTTTGTTCTAATTCTTGAATACAAATATTTCTTATAGGGTTCGGTGAGTCATTTTGACAGAAATGACATCACTAAGCACTGATTATGATTGATGACATCATTAAATGGTGTTTATAAGGATATAATACACAAAAGCCATGAATATAATTATAATATTGTAAATTATATCCTTATAAATGGTGAGTTCTGATGTCATCAGTTATAAACGGTGCGTTCTGATGTCATTTCTGTCACATGACTCACTGAAATTTGTGTATTATAATAAATAAAGAACCCCCAGTTGCAAAATATGAGGATATTAGAAGTTACCTCGGAGTTCCATGACCTGTATAAAAACACTCGGCCTTCAGTAACTTATAATATCCTTATTATTTACAAGAGGGGGTACTTTATTCACTATATAAAACACAAGAGTCTGTAAATGATATCCTTATAATACACAAAAGCCATGAATATCTTTTAAATGATATCCTTATAAACGGTGAGTTCTGATGTCATCAGTTATAAACGGTGAGTTCTTAAGTCATTTCTGTCACATGACTCACTGAAATTTGTGTATTATAATAAATAAAGAACCCCCAGTTGCAAAATATGAGGATATTAGAAGTTACCTCGGAGTTCCATGACCTGTATAAAAACACTCGGCCTTCAGCCTCGTACTTTAATATGGTCATGAAACTTCTCAGTAACTTACAATATCTTTATATTTTACAAGAGGGGGTACTTTATTCACTATATAATACACAAAAGCCATGAATATCTTGTAAATAATATCCTTATAAACGGTGAGTTCTGATGTCATCAGTTATAAACGGTGAGTTCTGATGTCATCAGTTATAAACGGGCAGTTCTGATGTCTGTCCCATGAATCACTGAAATGTGTGTATTATAATAAATAAAGTACCCCCTAATGCAAAATATAAGGATATTAGAAGTTACCTCGGAGTTCCATGACCTGTATAAAAACACTCGGCCTTCAGCCTCGTACTTTTATATGGTCATGAAACTCCTCGGTAACTTATAATATCCTTATAATTTACAAGAGGGGGTACTTTATTCACTATATAATTTACTCTTGTATTCAATAACAGTAGTATTTACAAGATATTATTATAACAGTTTTGCACTTGTCCTCCACTAATGTATAAAATACCCACAAGGAGTAGCAAACAAAAACCAAGCTGTACATGTGACATGTCAGCAATTTTTTTTCTAGCAGTGTTGGCTTTTCTTTTCCGTTCTGTCCAACAGTTTTTCACATAACGCCCCCTTCCTATTCTTGTCTGTGATATAGGAAAACAAGGTGCATATAATCATAAAGAGGAGATGTAGTCAACCATAATCAGTGGGTGTTTCAAGATCACATAAGGGCACATTTCTCTTCAGCCGTTTGCTTAATTTCCGTAAATGTAGCCGTCGCCTTTTCTTTAATGGTGTCCATATCCATATTTTGAATGTTTTGGATTTGTCCCAGTATAGAACTTTTTTCTTCCTCTTCATCCTGATCTTCAGCCACCATTTTCTGGAGATCCTCGGGTAAGTCAATGTCATCTCCCGCCATCTGGATCTGGTTGTCATCCTTCTCGCTCTTAGAAAACAGAAGGGCAAAAATACATGAATCTACTGCTTGGGTGTCCATTTATTCTAAAGTTCTACATTCAGCAGAACCATCTACCTTAAAGGGCCACTTTACATTTAAAGTGGTAGTTCACATACAAATTAACTTTTAATATGATGTAGTAGTTGTCTTCAACTTGTGTTTTGATGTTGTTGGTTTGTTTAGATTTGTGTTCAGCAACTATCTGATTTCTAGCGTCAACTTTAACCTAGTTAACATGCATGGTTTAAATGTTAAGTAGGAGAGGGTAGGAATAGAAGAATAAGTAATAAACAGTAACAATAAGATTGTAGCTTCACAATAGCTTTTTAGTTCCTCAGATAGTGAGGTCTGCATGCACAACAGCTGGGGCTTGAGTTGAGTCCTGTCCCTATTTGTATAAGTACCTGCTGCAACAGTTCCAGTTCTGACTCATTTGAAAACAAAATTAACCTTTGCAAACACTAGAAATCCTAATAATCCCCAATAATACTATCCCCAAGGAATAATTCTAGTTGTAGGGTAAACGCCTCCACACTCTCCCCAGTCACCCAATGATCTTATCTTGGTTTTGTTACTTTAGCTCTAGATTAGGGAACCCCAACCTTTTTTTACCCATGAGCCACGTTCAAATGTTAAAAAAAGTTGAAGAGCAACACAAGCACGCAAAAGGTTTCTGGTGCCAATTATAAATTGTGGTTGACAACTGGTGGTCCTTATGTGGACTGACAGCTCACAGAAGGCTCTGTTTGGCAGTAAACTTTGGTTTTTATGAAACCAAAACTTGTTTCCAAGCCACAAATTAAAAAATAAGCATCTGCTTGGAGGCCAGTGGGAGCAACATCCAAGGCATTGGTGAGCAACATGTTGATCCCAAGTTACTGGTTGGAGATCACTGCTCTAGATCTTTGGAAGGGTGCAATCTACTCCTACCCTAGGGCGCAACAATGGGGTTGCTGGGCAAGTACCTGTTAAAGGGTATTCTGCATACCCATAGTTTTTGTTTGCCCCCCTCTGCCACTCTCCCCTCAGCCACTCTCTCCTCCCACCCCTCCCCATTGCTGTTCTCTCTCCTCCCTCCCCTCTGCACTCTCTTTCCTCCCTCCTCTGTTACATCACTTGCACTCAGAGATTCGATGGGGAGGGGGGGGGGATGTGTGTGTAGGGAGCATGGTGGGTGGCTGGGTTTGCTTTTACCCGGTCCTCATTCTAGGCTCCATTGCACTGCTTTGGGTCTCTACAAGGGAAGGATTGTACAAAAACATAGCATATATATTTTTACCTTTGGAAGTCTATATTTTTCCCTCATATGGACCCTTAACGTAGCTCTTTCTGCTTTCTTTTGGGCAAACTGAGCATCTCTTTCCATCCTGTAAAAGAAAACAGTAGTGAGACAGTAGTAGGAACTACACTAGTTATCAGATAACCTGTGTGCAATATTAATTAACATGGAAACTGTTTTGAAAGTAAAGTTGATGGTGCAATAGAAGATCTACTAGTTTAACCAGGTCAGTGCAAGGATAGCCTTGTATGGCTGGTTTAACCCTTCTGGACCTCCATTTGCTGCATCTGTTTTTGGTTTAGCAAGGCAGGGTCTGCAGAGGTCATGACTGGTACTAGGCCATGGGAACAACTCTAGTGGCATCATATAGAAATGAAGGAGGCCCATTACTTGTTTTCTTCACTGTACCTTTAGCCCCTCTACTCACAAAGTCTCATTTTTGAAATACAGTGCAGGGTGCAAAGTACGAAAGACAGACACCATGCTTTTTCCACTTTCCACCATACCACACTAGAATGTGCTCTAGAATGAAATGCAGAGCTTCCTGCATTTGGTATAACTGTATTCACAAGGTACATCATTCAGAAGATTCAGGGGGCTATGGACATAACACCAGCCTGAGACTTAAGTATGTCTCTGTGCTGCACCCACAGTGCCCGCGGAATCAATAAGTGAGGCCTACTTTCACTGGGAAATGCTAAGTTTCAAATCATCATCATCATCATCATCATCATTTATTTATATAGTGCTGTCAAGATACGCAGTGCTTTACTGCAGTTATAGCAAAGAGGGAATAAATGGTGGATAACAGACAAGGATTACAGAATACAATAGGGTTTACAAACTAAAAGGTTAGGGTACAATTGAGACATTAGGATTGTATAAACAATTTGTCATTTTTGATACATCAATGATTAATTAAGGTACATCGAATAGGCCTCTTTAAACAGATGGGTCTTTAAGGAGCGCTTGAAAGTTTGGAAGGAAGGAGAAAGTCTGACAGCTTGTGGCAGAGAGTTCCAGAGAAAAGCAGAAGCCCGAGAGAAGTCTTGTAGACAAGAATGGGCAGAAGTGACCAGAGGAGAAGTGAGGCGAAGATCAGAAGCAGAGTGTAGGTTTCGTGAAGGAGTGTATTTGGAGATTAGAGATGAAATATAGGGAGGGGTTTCATTATTAAGGGCCTTGAATGTGAGTGTAAGTAATTTGAATTTGATTCTAGAAGAGATTGGGAGCCAGTGAAGGGACATACATATGGGAGCAGCTGATGTTGAGCGGTGAGATAGATGAATGAGTCTAGCGGCCGCGTTTAGAACAGATTGGAGTTGTGAAAGGTGACTTGTTGGAATACCTGTCAGGAGTAAGTTGCAGTAATCAAGGCGGGATATGATGAGAGACTGAATCATTGTTTTAGTTGATTCTGAACTGAGATAGGGTCGTATTTGAGCAATGTTGTGCAGTTGAATACGGCAAGATTTTGCAAGTGTTTGGAATATGTGGTGAAAAAGACAGATGAGAGTCTAAGATAACTCCTAGGCAGCGAGCCTGTGTGGTGGAATGAAAGGTGGTGTTGTTTACGGTGAGTGATATCTGAGGGACAGGGGAAGATCTTGGAGGAAATATAATGAGTTCTGTTTTAGAAAGGTTCAGTTTCAGGTGGCGCTGTGACATCCAGGAGGAGACAGCAGAGAGACAGTCTGTGACTTGGGAAAGGACAGAATTAGAAAGATCAGGAGTAGACAAGTAGAGTTGGGTGTCATCAGCATAAAGGTGATACTGAAGTCCAAATGACTGAGTTTTCCTAGTGAAGTTGTATAGAGCGAGAACAGCAGGGGGCCAAGAACAGAGCCTTGAGGAACTCCAACAGAGAGTGGGAAAGTAGTAGAAGTAGAGTTAGAGAAGGAAACTTTAAAGGAACGGTCAGACAGATAAGATGTAAACCATGAAAGAGCAGTGTCCCGAATGAGCATTGACACTCTTTCCAGTGTTTCTCATAAACCTGATGAGAATCATGATGCTTTATAGAGCAGCCAATAATTCAAGCATTATAGTGATAGATGTGTGGGATGACAGATGCAGAGGTTATTATGATTTAGTTTTTTGAATCCCTCCCAAAAAAGAAGGTATGAGGGTCATGTTTCGACAATAAAAGGCTTGGTCAAGGGGTGTAGAACAGCCTACTTTAATTCATATTTGGCAGTGCCTATTTTCATTGGGCTAATAACCAGGGATCCCTTGCAGGGGTATTATGGGACCCCATGGTTTCAGCAATGGCATCAGGCATCATGACTGCTCCCTTACTCCACATAGCTGAACTCTTTACTCTGGCACGTGTAAAGGTAAATACAGTAACAAATCTTGTAACCCACAACAAAAAGCAGTTAGCATTAACTAATTGTTTCAGTTAGAATAGCATGTGATCAGTTACTTTGGGTTACCAAAACTCAAGCAAATGTTGCCTTCACGGTTGACTAACCTTGAAAATCACCTTTTCTGGAAAAAAAAACCTTCCTTAATTTGAAATTTTCTTTCCTATTAATAACATTGGAATAATGTATCATTTGTACTGGCCAGATAGCAACGCAAATCTGAGCTCAAGCTATGACGGAAGGTTGATAGCTCAAGGCAAGTGTGTGACCAAGTAAATAACTGCTCAATTAAAGCCTACAAAATCCATCTATAATGAGTTAAGTCTACGTTTGTAGGTGGCAGTACTCACTAGTGGGAGACAAGTTGTATTGGGGTTGGGGTTCATTTTTTAAAGACAACATTAGAGTCTATCTGTGATTCATCCTCTATATCTATAACATAAGGTTCATAGCAGATCTGAAAATGAGGAAGCTGATTTGTAGAACGGTAACTAACAGGTATGTGGGCGACAGATCAGAATAATAAAAGGATGACACTGAGACCCCGGATCAGAAGAGCAAAGACAATTACAAGAGGTAATGGATCTCAATGAGAAAGCAGCAGAGAAAAGCCCAGTGCAGAACAGACCTTTGCATAAGCGCAGTGTGGGAAATATACTTCTGTACCGTTTAGGCTCTAAAACCTTTTGAACCGGTGAGCAACATTCAGAAATCAAAGGAGTTGGGCAGCAACACGTGCATGAAAATTGTTCTTGGGGTGCCAAATAAGTGCTGTGATTGGCCATTTGGTAGCCCCATTTGGATTGTCAACCTACATTGAGACTCTGTTTGGCAGTACACCTGGTTTTTATACAACCAAAACTTGCCTGCAAGCATGAAATTCAAAAATAAGCACCTGCTTTGAGGCCACTGGGAGCAACATCCAAGGGGTTTGAGAGAAACATGCTACTCGTGAGCCACTGGTTGGGGATCTCTGCTCTACAGCATCACTACCTCCTTCCCAACCATATGAGCTACATGCATGATTTCGATTTCTGATTTCCTCCCCAAGTCAAAAATACACACCAGTAAGTTAAATTGCTTCTGATGAAAGTGTGTTGTTTTTTTTTTTTATACTGGAATTAAACTGTAAGCTCCTCCGCAGCAATGGGAATGATTCAACTGCTTCATATAAAATAAAGGGTATTCATATTATAACCTCCCAACCTTGCAAATGTAATGCAGGTCCCATTGTTACCCCCAAACACCTATCCAATGATCCATCCCCTTCAATCTCCCCAAATTCCCTTTCCCCGGCATTTAGGACTTTATAATAACCAGCCAGGCAGCCAAAAGTGATAGGCTGAGCCATGCAGTGATTTGTATTGATCAACCAGTGATCCTTAAAATCTGGGCTATTGGTGATACTTGATCTTGAGGTCATTTCTGAACCCTCTTCAGCAGAGGAACAGACATTCACAATATCATTATCAGCATATTCCTAGTAACCCAAAGTGGAGGGAAGAGTGAATGAAGAGTTAACCTTTCTATTTCTTGTAGCTGAGTTGAGATGCTTGGCACCTAGCTGGCGTTATGGTTATGCACCGTTTTAGAACATTGGGCACAATGTGCATCTATCTTGTACCAAGCCTTTAATTAATCCTCAGTCCTGCAAGCCCACCGATTTCTAAACCTTATTATTGTGACATACGTCTGGGAAGGCAGACACACAGCAGTATTTATGGTAATGGAAATTGCAATGATTTTCTGATGATTATATTTAGGGTTGAGGTTAGAGATGTTCAAAGGCAGCTGAAGCACGGCAAGATTCAAATGTATGACACACACATCAGCTGTCCCAAGGCACAAGCCCTTCTTTCCATTCCCCCAAACATTAAATTAAAGATGGAATCCTTGAGCCTCTAATTAGCAGAAATAACTGAAGCATAAAAATACTTGCATACTCACTGCTCCTCCACTAGCTGCCTCTGATACTCTTCAAACTCTTCTCGAGTCATCCCTGCTGCTGCCGCCGGGTCAGTGGCTTCACCTTCGTCTTTCTTCTCTTCATTTGAACCACCAAGCCCAAAACTTTTCATCGGATTCCCTACCATAGTCTTCAGTAGGAAAGACATTGTTTCTGGGGGTTTTTTTTTTATCCCTTACAGTTTCCAAAACATAAAACGAGCAGAGTCGAGAGTGATATTCCACCTTACGCACGGGTAAATGTGTCTGTTGTATTTGTCAAGGACACACAGTCACTAGGAACCATATGCCAAAAATGGTTTGTCAGCCATAATCTGGATTAGAGGAAGAACTGGATAGTATAGAGAGGCAGATGGTTCAGATTACTTCAAAAATCATTAGTTGCAGCTGCCTATTTCCATAATAATGCTCTAAGCTAATTTTCCCTCACAGGACACATTATAGTACAAGTTGGTCCATCGCCCATTAGGGCACTTTCATATAATATAATATACAATCAGGGATGCCGGTTAAAGAGGATTACAGCACAACTGATCACATTTCAGTGGATTACAAGGTGGAAGTATCATTATTTAGTGGGATGGCACACCTAAATATTGTGGCTGGGCATTTAGCCATGGAGATTGTGGAAGTGCGACTCCTTGGAACAGATTTATTTAAAAAAAAGAAATACATTTTGTTGGGCTGGAAAAAAATTGCTTTAAAAATGTTTTAAAAAAGCTTTAAAGCAATTAGAAATCTGGACCTTATACTAAAACTAGCCCAGGGTTGACCATAGATACTTTATATTTGGATTGTAGTTTTATATAATATACATTTGATATTTATTTTTGTTTATTTGCAGCGGCAAAGGTTTTTGTTTTGATTTTTCCAATGTAGTAACCCAGTCATTCCAACTGGATGTCTTTATATTACCAAGGAGATGGCTCCACCCACTTACATGATATAATCAATGGTATGGTTTAAATGAGGCAGGGGAAGGACCAACCTAGATAAAGAGATATGAGTAACAAGCTCTGCCCACTAGTGATGAGCAGGTCAACCTGAAACCCATGGTTCAGGCCAAGGTTGAGAGAGAGGTTACAGGTGAAACTTCAAAGCCCCTCTCATTTGGTGATGTAATTATGCCAACCACTCCCCTCTGGTGGCTGATTTCAACCAATACCAGAAGATATGGGGGAGTGATTGCAGTTTACAGCGATGGAAGAAGAGTCTGGGTTGGGTGTAAGTTGGGAAGCATTGGTTGAAAAATTCCAGCCAACTCATAACTTCTGCCCACTTCTTTTTTTCCTACTTTTACCCCCAACAGTAACTTTCTTTGATTTTCTTTTAAGGTTGGGACTATCCATAAGCCAATTTCTGAGCCATTACAACTTATAATATTTTTTTTTAGTTAGTCATAATCTTAGTACACACTAACAACATAAATCTCTACATATGTACAAGGACGTCTGTGGAGTGGAGTTCAAGTGTATCAACCCAAGGAGTTTCATCAGCTTAGCCTCCTGCTCTTTTCGTTGTGTGAATAATGAGCCTATAATGATTGATGCTAGCAGATATCTCATATGTGGGTGTCTTTAATTGAAAAGACTCAATTTTGGAAGGCGTCATCGAACATAGTGATCTCCAACCAGTGGTGAAACATAAATCCTAGCTTCTTTAGCCAATATTTATTCTAATGTATAATATCTCATTAGGAACAGGCTACAGCGGGAGTGTGGTGGGTTCTGTATCATTCTTTATCAATGATATTTATGTTTCATTATACCATCACTTTTCCTTTGTAGGGCTTTCAAGCCAACCTTATGAATGTCTGTTTTCACATTTCCCCTTGAAGGAGACTAATTTACAGCAGATAATCATTGCCTGCCATGAAAAACCACAATGGCAACCCAATATACTTCTCATTATTACCAGTCCTGAAAGGTACCTACGAAAACACAAACCCAGCAGCTGGCACTCAGCTTTAATGTTTAATATTTGGAGAATTATGCAAGCCCTGGATAAAACCAGGAAATGATGGCAGTCTGATTAATTGATATAAGGCATTTGAGTCATAGATAATCTTCAGGATATTGCAAAGGGGGTCAAATCAAAATGTCACAAGGGCATACTAGTATTTCCAGATATAGTAGATATTTAGCAAAGATCCCTCATGAAATGACTATATACATTTATATTTGCAGAACTGTAGAACGGGAGATGGAAAGGCTCCATGTCAAGCACACATTCCAATCAGGTTAATCACAGATCTCTTTCTGGGAAAAATACGGCTCTATTTTTAGTCTGAAGAGGTTAATTCCACCATTTGCATTAGCAGCCTTCTAATTAAATTACTCTCTGTATCCAGTAATCCTAGATTACCAGTGATCATGTCAGAGAAAAGAATTTTCCTCAGAGGCCCATGCAGCTAAATAGTGCAGCAAGGATGGAAGCCCAACACGTGATGTCTCAATGTGAAGTAACATAGGACCAGCATAACAGGGATGGGAAACTGACTTAGAGAGTCTGCCCTCAGGATCAGTGCCAGAATACAGACCTTAAAATACTTATATATATACAGATTTGTTGTGGAAAATAACCATGTATAAAGTATGATAATGTGAAGCTCAAGAACTTTCAGTCTAATCATCCATAGCGGCTCGTTCATAATAATAAACAAAAATTTACAATTGAACCGAATCACTAAAATGTGGTTGAAAGATAAAGGTTGGGTGCAAAGGCAAGCTTAGAACAATGATGTCTTGGGATTGGGAGGAGGTGGCATGCTTTGGGAATTTGGAAATGTAAAACGGAAAGTCCCTTGTTCATTATGTCCCTGTAGATAAAGGCAACACCCAGGAACTTGATGGAATGCTCAAATGCATTCATCTCCCTGTTAATACTAAAGTCTCCCTCCTGGTTTCCCATTTCTCTTTCGCGACCCCCAAACTCTGAATTCAAGTCACAGTACAGAGTGAAGCCGGGGGCACAAGTATCATGATATGGGGATGTTTCTCATACTGTGGTGTTGGGCCTATTATCTCATACCAGGGTCATGGAACAGTTTCAATACATCCAAATACTTAAAAAGGAAATGGACTTGAAATGGGGGTTTCAACAAGACAACGACCCCAAAAACACCAGTAACTGAGCAACATCTTTGTTCCACACCAACAAGATTGACGTTATGGAGTGGCCCAATCCCCGCACCTTAATCCAATAGAAAACTTGTAGGGTGACATCAAAAATGGTGTTTGTGAGGCAAAAGCAAGAAATGCAGAAGAATTGTGGAAATGTAACAGGTTGTTGGAAGTTGGGGGACTCCATGTAACACAGACGTGCAACACAGAAACACTGCTAATACAATTCAATATTAGTCATTCAAAGGAAACAAAATCTTGAAATGTGTTTACGTTCATACGGTGAATGTTTGAGTTTTCATTTCTTCACTGTATGTAAAGGAATAACGCAAATTTGAACCATTTTTCTTCATGTTTTGATTTGGAATAGAATCTGCAGAATTCCCAATGCATTTGTCTGTATGGAAATAAAATCTGTTAGAAGGATATTAAGCTTTATTCGTTTTTTTTAAACACACTGCTGTTATTCTGAACACAACTGTAGCTCCACCGTTGATTTGGGCAACTGTCCATTAAATTCAATCATCACTAACCCATATTAAGACAACAAATATGATTGAGTTCCTTTTAAAGTCTGCTACATTTAACGGACATATGTGCCTTCTAATTTTTTTATTGCTTTGCCTCTATCTTTTATGACGGTGTTGCTGACTCTACCTCAAATGAGCTTCAGATGTTCTTGCTCTCTTCCATCAAACCAGTTGTTTAACTCCTCTTGTACAACAACAAAGCAAAGTAGAGCAGTTGATATTGTTTAACTTGATTTAATCTGTCACTCTCCCTGATCGTGTGTTTGGGGGTTAGGACTGGGCCTGAATCTGGTTGAACAAATATGATGGTTAGATGGTGTCGGTGTTGTGGTTAATGGTCAAAGGAAGAAAAAGGGGCAAATTTACTGAAGGGTGAAGTGGCTGTTATTAGTGAAAATTCACCAGAAATCTCATCCGCAGGGACATCGGCAATTTACTTACAGGCGTAGAGGACAATCCGCTAGCCAACAGTCATCTATATAGTCGATTGCGCCCTATCGGCAGGCAAATATTTGCTCAGGCAAACGATTGTTACTCCACTAATTCACTAAAGTGAGAATTTTACAGAACGTTACCTTTTTCACCAGAGTTTCCTTCGCCACCTAAGACCTGGCGAACTGATAAGATGAAGCTACAGCCTCCTCAATCTTATGTCAGTGACATCATATCCTGTATGCCGAAAAGTCATAAAAGTTCTAAAAAAAAAAATGCCTTTTTTTTCATATTTTAAAGCAATATTGTGTTAACATTTTTTTAACCATTTGAGGGTCATGCCACATTTGTTTTAGGGTGGGCTCATGTCTAGGACATTAGAGGACTTCTTTTGACTTTATTTTGCTTAATAATAAGTGGCCACTTCAAGCATTTGCACCAACATCTCTAATAAAGACGTACTGTATATATGACCTATATGTACCCGTCCTGTTCAAATTGACCTAAGCGTAAGAGTACGAACACAGTTTCACTAGGAAGAAAGTTTGCTATGAAATGCACGCGCTGAAGAATTTATAGGGATGCACCGAATCCTGGATTCGGATTCGTCTGAATTCTTCTGCTCGGCCGAACCCTAAAAAAAATTTGTCACAAAACAAGGAAAAAAAAATTTTTTCCCCTTCCCACCCCTAATTGCAAATTAGGATCCAGTTCGATATTCGGCTGAATCTTTCGTGAAGGATGCAAGGGTTCGGCCGAATCCAAAATAGTGTATTCGCTGCATCCCTACGAATTAATGCTAGAGAAACTTCACCAGCGTTCGGCTGCCCAGAAGCAACTTTGCATTTTAGTGAATTAGCGTAGTGGTAGCGAATTTTCATCTGGTAAATTGGCGCAAAGAGTGGTGGAATGTTCGCTGGCAAATATTGACTAAAGCTAACCATAGACGCAAAGATTTGATCATACAAACAAATTCAACACACACGGGATAGATTCCAAGCAAACAAATGTCTTACTGGTCTTACTTGTAAGGAACATTGGCGGTCAGCTCCATAGACAGTCGTTAACACACCTTGCTAAGAGAAGTAAAGTATTTATAGATATTAGCACCACAACTGGCCATCAAATTATACATACGGTTTCTATGGCAGCATAGATAACTAGCCAATAGCAGGCCTCGTGCACTGCTGTCTCCTTCCAATTGTATTCGAATTTGACGCCCGAAACCTGCGACTTATTTGGATTTGATGCCTGAAACCACAAAATCTTCGGATTATTGGAAACCTGCCATTGACTGCTACATAAAGTCTGCAGGTCTGAGATAGAGTACTTCTTTTTCAGACTTTTAACACCATCAGGGTTTAATACTAGTTTTTTTTCAACCAAATTTTTTTTTCCCCTTTAAAAGTCCTTATTGGACTTTAATATATACCGTAACCCCCATTTTGTGTGGGCCTGGGTGATTTTGGAGCAAAAAACGACCTACACACTTGTTTATGTGTCGAAATCTGCTCCATGAGCCTGTGGGGCATGAGCCTTATACTGGGGGACAGTAAAAGAGTAAAGCACAGATGAGACTAAGGGCAATTTATTTTATTGACATACGGAAAAGGACATTCTGTAGGAGACATTAACCCCCTGCATTCAGCAGCAATTTGTAGGTAAAATGACAACAGCAATAAATCCTCAGAATTCTCAAATGTAGATTTTGTTTTTAAAAGAATACTGTAGGTATTGAGTGGATAGTAAGATAATGCTGGTTAAGTAAATGCAGAGATGGAGAAAACAAGGAAAGTAAGCAGCAATAACTGTGCAAACACACGGCACTGCTGTGCCCGACTGCTTGCAATATTTAGGGAGGCACTGCAGTCTGAAACTCCTTAAAAGGCCACTATACCCTAGATTTGTAGCAGAATCATTAGGGAATTCATAAAATGCCATACATTCATGGTATCTTTACGGGTTATCATGTCCCCAGTAATGTCATATTGTGCTTCATTTAGACTGTTAGCTCATGTCACCTTTAACGGTTTTACTTGCCCTTTACCAACCACCTCACTTTTTGCTTTTCATTCTGTTACGGCCTGTCCAAGTCTATGGCGTAAGAGCAAATAACAGAAAACATGAATATCTTCTATTAAAAGTGTATACAGTACACAGAATTAAAAGTGGGATAATAGAGGGGTTATAATAGTCAGAGTGAACTAATCGTTAGCGACACAACCAAGCCCAGCGATTGTGTTCCTACAGTTTGGAAAAGAAACAGCTCTGACGGCTATAGATTCATTATAAAAATGAAACAGAGATTTGGCATTTGGCTACCGGGGGTAAAGCAAGGAAGCAAATAATTAAAAAAAACAGAGAACTTCATAAGGCACTTAGAAAAAGATACAATATTTAATTACACTTTCCCTTTAATTCTGCCAAAACCAGATTAGGAGTTTTGTCTTTAATTCAGGCCAGATCAGATTAGGAGCTTCCCAGTTAGCTGGTAAATCCTTGGTAAATGTGGATATGTGTCCCACAAAAGTAGCAACGAGAAAGAAAAATAAGTAATAAGATGTTCTTGATCAGATGGCGGCAGCTGAAGCATTGGGTGAGCAGCACATGAGGGAAACAGTAAACAGTTAATTAAGGCAGCAAAAATCAATAGTAACATTTTCACTTCTGGGTACAAGTGTTTCTTAAAGGAGAACTAAAACCTAAAACGAATGTGGCTAGAAATGCTACAAGTAATGGTCCAGGCCTTTAGAGATTTCTATAGGAGCTTCCTAAATTGGATCTGGTTAAGCCATCTTCTGAGTCAGTGGCACTGCACATGCTCAGTGGGCTCTGATTGGCTGTTGAGAAGCTAAGCTAAGGGGTCGTCACTAATTATCCAGCAGAAAATGAGCTTCCCCTGTAATATAAGCTGATGCTACAGGTTTGCTGATTATTAAATTCTGATGCTAATTGCACTGGTTTCTGTGCTGCCATGTAGTAATTATCTGTATTAATTACTAATCAGCCTTATATTGTGACATTTCTGTTCTATGTGTACTGTATATTGTGAGTGGCTCCCTAAGCTCAGTAAGTGACAGCAGCACAGAGCATGTGCAGTGAATCAGCAGAAAAGAAGATGGGGAGCTACTGGGGCATCTTTGGAGACACAGATCTTTACTGCTAAGGGACTGTAGCTGATTAAAAAGGACAACATAATGAGTAGCTTTTCTAGTATACTTCCTTTCTCTGCTTTAATTCTCCTTTAAAAATAAGTTATGGATTTGGTGCATCCCTAAACCTGTCTCTGGTTTGCACAGCACGTTGCAAGATAAATGTTTTTATGTAAGCCAGCTGCTGGTTATTGTTCTAAATAGTCCCTTCGGCTCTGGTCAAAGGTATGTCTTGGTCTATAATGACAAAACATAGAAAAGATAGAGACCAGAAAGCACAGGAGTACTGTTGCAAAAAGTGACTTTTTTCACCACAGCACTTTTTCGCAGCAGTAATCCTGCGCTTTCTGGTATCATTCCCTATTCAATGTTTTGTCATATATTGCTGTGAGTAGCAGCAAGGGAGGGAAAAAAGATACCTATTTTATATACAGGTATGGGACCTGTTATTAAGAATACTCGGGACCTGGGGTTTTCCGGATAATGGATGTTTCTGTAATTTGTCTGCTAGAAACATTAAATAAACCCAATAGGCTGGTTTTGCTTCCAATACAGATTTGTTATATCTTAGTTGGGATCAAGTACAAGCTACTGTTTCATAATAAGAGAGAAAAGGATAAAACTTTGGATTATTTGGATAAAATAAAGTCTATGGGAGGCAGCCTTTCAGTAATTCGGAGCTTTCTGGGTAATGGGTTTCCTGTTAATGGATCCCATACCTGTACCAGCTTACATAAATTGTGTATAGTGAGTCAGCTTTTCCTTTGCCCTGATGCAACATCCAAATGCTGTAAAGACAGGTGCAGGTCACATGAGGAAGTAAAGCAGCGAGCAGAGAAGTGCAGCAGTTCACCCGATGCTACACGTCATGATCTCGCCCTTAAGTAGAAAACGAAAAAGATCACAGCTGATATTACACAAAGTTGTTTATGGCTGAGGCGGATGCACATAAAAATGGTGATACATTGAATTAAAGGAGTAGAAATGATCATACATACATATATAGACATTAGTGGTCTTGTTTCTATTCGGCACAGACATGAGAAACTGGGGACCCTCTGGATATCGTTAGGCAAGTTGTTGTTATCATCCGGGAGGGACCGACAGTTGCTCAAGTGGCGCCAGTTTCTGTGATTCTTTTCTACATCTAACGTTCCCTTGCACATCACCTCTTTGAGGCAAATATAGCTATTTTGCACAACAAAATGATTAACTGTGATGTTGAGGCTGCTTCAGATTCGCACCACATTTAAACCGACGCTGACAAAATATTTTTTCACCCCAGGAAGACGTCAATGATGTCACTTTAAAGATCTTCCTGGCGTTTTGTAAAGTGTCAGCTTTGATGTAACCAGAAGTCGCTGCTCCTGTAATACTGACGGTTAACTATGTTCATAAGCTCGCTGCAATTGTGTGTGTGTGTCAGTGTATTTACGTTCCTTTCCCCAATGATAATAATAAAAAAAAACAACACAGATTTTCCCTAAAACATTTCTTTTTCTATGTTGCGAAATATATTCTTCAATTAAACTTGTAGATTAGCACAGGTAATTTAGGTTTCTAGAGCAAAATTACAGCATACTGGGGTTCTGATTGGCAGAAACTCATAGTCTAAGAAGACTCATGGGACATCCCATTAAAGGTCAATGTATGCAGAAACCCACAGGTCTATATCATAAATTGCCTGAAATATTCACTTCTATTAGTGATTTAGCTGGAGCGCAGGATTCCATTGGCTATGAATACCAGGTGTACTCCGCCTCTGAGTGTGTTCTATGTTTTGTCCATGAATGTTGAGTTCCATGGCAGACGGTTTCAGCTGAAACGGAGAGTCACAGAGCTACTAAAACTGAGAGTCATAGAGCTGCTGAAACTAAGAGTCATAGAGCTGCTGAAACTAAGAGTCATAGAGCTGCTAAAACAGAGTCATAGCGCTACTAAAACAGAGTCATAGAGCTGCTGAAACTAAGAGTCATAGAGCTGCTGAAACTAAGAGTCATAGAGCTGCTGAAACTAAGAGTCATAGAGCTGCTAAAACAGAGTCATAGAGCTGCTGAAACTAAGAGTGATAGAGCTGCTGAAACTAAGAGTCATAGAGCTGCTGAAACTAAGAGTCATAGAGCGGCTGAAACTAAGAGTCATAGAGCTGCTAAAACAGAGTCATAGAGCTGCTAAAACAGAGTCATAGAGCTGCTAAAACAGAGTCATAGAGCTGCTAAAACAGAGTCATAGAGCTGCTAAAACTGAGCGTCACAGCTGCTGAAACTGAGTCATAGAGTTGCTAAAAGAGGGTCATAGAGTTGCTAAAAGAGGCTCATAGAGCTGCTGAAACAGTGTCATAGAGCTGCTGAAACAGAGTCATAGAGCTGCTGAAACAGAGTCATAGAGCTGCTGAAACAGAGTCATAGAGCTGCTGAAACAGAGTCATAGAGCTGCTGAAACTGAAAGTCATAGAGCTGCTGAAACCGAGTCATAGAGCTGCTGAAACTGAAAGTCATAGAGCTGCTGAAACTGAAAGTCAGTCATAGAGCTGCTGAAACTGAAAGTCATAGAGCTGCTGAAACTGAAAGTCATAGAGCTGCTGAAACGGAGAGTCAGAGCTGCTGAAACGGAGAGTCATAGAGCTGCTGAAACGGAGAGTCATAGAGCTGTTCAAACCTGGAGTCATAGAGCTGCTCAGAGTCATAGAGCTGCTGAAACTGAAAGTCATAGAGCTGCTGAAATGGAGAGTCATAGAGCTGCTGAAACGGAGAGTCATAGAGCTGCTGAAACTGAGAGTCAGAGCTGCTCAAACCGAGAGTCGTAGAGCTGCTGAAACTGAGAGTCATAGAGCTGCTGAAACTGAGAGTCATAGAGCTGCTGAAACAGAGTCATAGAGCTGCTGAAACAGTCATAGAACTGCTGAAACTGAGAGTCACTGAGCTGCTGAAACAGAGTAAAATAACTGCTTTTCGTACAAAATGGAATAATAGCCCTATGGTATAAAAGTAAGCCATAGAAGCAAAACTCTCTCAGAGCTTCAGTTACACTTTACAATTCACACAAGACAACGTATGCGGCAGCCATGGGGATGTTTTTCACACAGATAATTCACAGACAGAAGTTTCTGCGCCTAATTCATACAAATAAATGAAAGGAGCCTCTTTAATGGACATGGGTTTAAAAAGTTAAAAAAAAAAAAATGGTTTTCTTTTTGAGCCCAATTTTGGAGATGAATAAACAAAAAGTTCATTTTGTTCCACAAAAATTCAATAATTTAATCTAATGAAGCCTCTCAGTACTAAAAAAGTCCTTCATGTACCAACGTATGCTTGGTGTGTCCTGAATTTACGTACACAGACCTCGCCAACGGGTCATCAAAAGAACTTCTTAGCTGCTGCTTCCTGCTGACTCCTGCAAAACACAGCGGAATAGAAAGATAAAATGAGCAAAGTGGAAGTATCTCTGTGATATTCTGGGGGGTCCAGGGGAGGAATAACCCAAGGAAAATTTGGGAAGATGTTTCTTGAGGTTTGCTTTCTGGCGAAGTGAAATGCACTTACCTGTACATAATGTAGCCAAAGAATAAAATGGTCTGTATAGCTACGAATACAATGAAGTGAGTTGTGGTTAAACAGGAGGGAAATGGAGGCACATCTGGGCACTTCTGTACATCTTGTGGCTAAAAAAAAAAAACAAACAAAAAAATGAAAATCGATCAACATTGTTTTCTACACATATGGTGTTGTATGTGTCATCGCTGTGATACAAAACAGCAAGGGACGATTACATCGACTCAGCCAGAAGAGCAAGAGGCTGACGTGTAGTAGACGGCCTTTTTGTAGATGTCTGGCTTTTAACTCTATTGTGCATGCTCGCCCATGCAAGGAAGAAAAAAAGAAGGAAGAGGATTGCTCGCTCACTAGTGCCTCGCTAACAAGAGCACCATCCTGGGATATCAGGTAAGTCATAACTAAAAGGTAACGGGTATGGAAAATCTTAGCTATGAGGAAAGACTGGCCAAATTGGGGATGTTCATGCTGGAGAAGAGGTGCTTAAGGGGTGATATGATAACTTTGTATAAATATATAAGGGGATCATATAATAATCTCTCTAATGCTTTATTTACCAGTAGGTCTTTCCAGCTGACACAAGGTCACCCATTCCGATTAGAAGAGAAGAGGTTCCGGCTAAATATTGGGAAGGGGTTTGTTACAGTGAGAGCTGTGAAGATTTGGAATTGTCTCCCTGAATCAGTGGTACAGGCTGATACATTAGATAGGTATAAGAAGGGGTTGGATGGTGTTTAGCAAGTGAGGGAATACAGGGATATGGGAGATAGCTCATAGTACAATTTGATCCAGGGACTGGCCCCATTGCCATTTTGGAGTCAGGAAGGAAGTTATCCCCCCTCTGAGGCAAATTGGATTTTTGCCTTCCTCTGGATCAACTGGCAGTTAGGCAGGTTATATATAGACTTAAAAGGTTGAACTTGATGGACATGTGTCTATTTTTAACCTAACTTACTATGTTATAAAACAATTGGGGGGGGGGTGCCCCAACATTTGGCAACCCCACTGACTGGAGCTTTCGCTCTTCTTTAAGGCTCACAGGCACTACTAGAAAGCAAAGACACTGTGTAGAACGTTACCAAGCTCTTGTGCACCAGATGTTCAACGTCCCTCTTTACGACATGTAGATGCTCCTTGATATCGTTGAAGTGCTGCGTGGTCTCGTAGCCCGCCGAGCCATGGGGCTTATTCCCACTAAGTAGTCGCACGGTCTCACTGACAGAGTTCCTACATGCAAACGACACAACACATGGATTATACCAGCCAATGGCACAGTCAGACTCTAAGGTAATACAACTCAGAATATATTATTCCACTGTAGCAAAGCCTTATTGCCCACATTTATTAGGGCTTGCAACTTTGTACACCTCTGTGTAACTCAAAAGGACATGATTTACGGTTACTTCAGATGTGGGATCATATCAGGAAACCCATCATCCAGACAGCTACGAATTACGGAATGGCCGTCTCCCATAGACTCGATTTTAATCAACCAACTATATATATAAATTAGGCCTTGGGACACATTTCTTGGATATATATATATATATATATATTTGTTGCAAAATGTGGGTGCCCCAGCTTGGATTAACAGGAATCAGTGATATGGACTCCCTACTAAGAATGGAGAATAATTTATTTAAAGGGGGCCTCGCACCCTAAAAAATAATTCCAAATCCTGTGTTATGATGTTAGTCAAGCAAAATAAACAGGCAGCTGACATTTTGTGGACACTGTTATTAAGGCAAGTTAAAATCTTGCCAAATCATGCCAAAATCTTGTTTATGCACCAAAAAGGGGCACCTGATGCCCATGCCCTGGCTACAAAATTAAATGTTGAAGACAGAGGAATGTAAGGAGAGCAGTGACATCTAGGAATTGCAGAATGGAAAGTGAAAGTAATTCCCTGCCCCGCCTCTATGCCTAAGGCATAGAGTAGGGGCAGGTAATATATGATTGACGGCTAAAAGTTTTAAACGAGTTTATATCCAGTATGGCTGTTTTAACGGAAAAATATACCCCCCAAAATGAATACTTAAGCAATAGATAATTTGATATAAACTAAGCGGCATATAAAGAATCTTATCAAACTGGAATATACATTTAAGTAAATCTTGCCCTTTTACATCTCTTGCCTTGAACCACCATTTTGTGATGATCTGTGTGCTGCCTCAGAGATCACCTGACCAGAAATACTGCAGCTCTAACTGTAACAGGAAGAGATCACCTGACCAGAAATACTGCAGCTCTAACTGTAACAGGAAGAAGTGTGGAAGCAAAAGACAGAACTGTCTGTTAATTGGCTCATGTGACCTAACAAGTACAGTTTGTTTGTGTGCACCGTGAATCCTACGATCCCAGGGGACGGCCCTTATTTTTTAAAATGGCAATTTTCTATTTATGATTACCCAATGGCACATACTACTAAAAAAGTATATTATTATGAAAATGGTTTATTTACATGAAGCAGGGTTTTACACATGAGCTGTTTTATTCAATATATTTTTATAGAGTATTAGAAGGTCCCTTTTATCGCACTCTGTAACTTACTTCTTAGTGAAATATAATAGACAAAAATTTATTAAATGGTTATTGGAGTAAAAAAGTTTAAATAAATTGAGGCTTTTTATTTTATCACACCAAATATATATAAAAAATCCATTGATCAAAAATTCCTATATGGCAATAATTTATTAACTTTGTGTCATATACACATTGAGAAAAACGCTTACATCTGCCGAACTAAGGAATGCTGAATTAACCGGAGCAACTACACCTCTCAGTTCATTTTAATACAGAATTTTATATGCTTCAATTTGCTGCTATAATAATGAAATGAATATATACACATGAATTACTAATATTAATTTAATGCTATAAATTATTGCCATATATGAATTTTTGATCAATGAATTTTGTACATGATTTTTTTATATATATTTGGTGCGATAAAATAAAAAGCCTCAATTTATTTAAACTTTTTTACTCCAATAACCATTTAATACATTTTTGTCTATTATATTTCACTAAGAAGTAAGTTACAGAGTGCGATAAAAGGGACCTTCTAATATCCTATCATATTAATCTATTTCGATCCCACGCACCGCCATTAAAAGGCTATGTAATCTTCATCTAAAATTTAGGGGAGTGCACTGCCATCTTTCTATGCAATCTTTTTATAGAGATCTACATTGTTTTGGGGGGGGGTTATAGTTTTCCTCTAATAAAATAAAGAATTTGGGTTTTGTGATTAATTTTAAAAGGACTTTTATTATACATATTTCCATGTGTGGGTGACAGGTCCCCTTTAATGTTTACATGATTTTCTAGTAGACGTAAGGTATGAAGATCCAAATTATGGAAAGATCCATTATCCTGAAAACTCCAGGTCCTGAACATTCTGGATAACAGATCCTGTACTATAAAGTTTCTTGCAGACATGTGTGCAAAAAAATGAATGCAACGGAATTTTGAGATATTCAAAGCTTTCCAGAAGGAAATTAATACAGTTGTGCAAGACACGAAGAGGCTTAAGGATAAGGAAAGATTTAGGGCTAAGTTCTAAGATTACATTGAACCTAACAGAAACTCATCTCCCATACGCAAGGCTGGACCAACAGGATGCGCTCCCTCGTTGTAGTCATGTGATCATTACTATAGAAACATGAAATAAAACCACAGGCCTTTTGTGGAGATCTAGCAAGTGCTCATAGAAGGGATCAAACGTGCTCCTTAATCAATATACTAGCTACATTGTCCTGTCCTGTTTTTTTTTTCCATATGAAAAGAAGATTAAGGCCTGTAATGAGAATCATGCAGATTTTAATCCCCTTTCTTCTTCTGGGAAATGACACAATGAAAAATATACCCTGGAGTTTTATACTTGAAACTTGAGCGGCACCGGCGAGTATCTGAAGATACGGTCAAACCGTAGTAACAGCAAAGGCCCCATCTTTTCTCCAACCATTTGGAAACAAAAACACCTACTATATGCAGGTATGGGACCCGTTTTCCAGAAACCCATTATCCAGAAAGCTCCGAATTACAGAAAGGCTGTCTCCGATAGACTCCATTTTATCCAAATAATCCAAACTTTTAAAAATGATTTCCTTTTTCTCTGTAACAATAAAACAGTAGCTTGTACTTGATCCAAACAAAAAGATATAATTAAGCCTTATTGGCTCTCTTTCCAGCTTTCAAATGGGGGGCACTAAAAACAAATACTCTCTAGAGCTACACATCTTTTGTTATTGCTATTTTTTATTACTCCTCTTTCTATTCAGATCCTTTCCTATTCATATTGCAGTCTCTTATGCAAATCAATGCATGGTTGCTAAGGTAATTTGGACCCTAGCAACAAGATTGCTGAAACTGCAAACTGAAGAGCTGCTGAATAAAAAGCTTAAAGGGCACGTAAAGGCAAAAAAATACCCATTTTTACTTTCTTAAATGAAAAAGAAACCAATCTCCAATATAATTTAATTAAAATATGTGCACCATTTTTATAAGAAACCTGACTTTATGCAGTGAAATTCTCCCTTCATTTACTGCTGTGGATAGGAATTTTCAGACGGTCCCTAACTGCTCTGCAGGGAAACAATCATACTTATGAACAGCAGGGGAAGCCCCCGCCTTACTTTCCAGCCATGCAGAAGTCAAGCAGCTTTGTTTGTTTCCCTGCAGAGCAGTTGGCGACTGTGCAGAGATTTGTATTGGATTTTATTTTTGCCTTTACATCCCCTTTACTGTTTCCAACTCCAGCTGCAGGGACAAAGATCATGGCGACAGATTTAAACATATAAACTGGGATTCTATTTGAGGATTAATTTGCTGCAGCCACTGGTTCTGCAGAGTTGGAGAAAGTTTGTATTAAACAATATAAAAACTATAAAATCCACATTAGATTACATGACAACACAGGACCCAGTGCAGTCTGTATATTCTGATTATTAATCAGTCTTGCTGTATCGGCTTCTGGCAGATATTATTTGACTTGTGCTGTTTTGATAATTTATGATGATCCCTAAGCAGCCCAGACCACACTGAGCATGTGCACAGTCTTAGTCTTGCAAAGATGTATAACAAAGTTACAAGATTGTGACCCCCTGTGGCCAACTTTGAAAGCATAAATCATTTGTTTGATTAGACTTGTGGTGCAGTAAATTTATGTTTAATATACAAAATACAGCATCAAAGGTCAAAGTGAAAATTCGAATGAAAAAAAATTGAATTTCAAGCTAATCATTGTGTACTTCAACTAGGGAAAAAAATACGAATTTCGAAATTTATCATGTACTGTCTATTTAAAAATTCGACTTTGACCATTCGCCATCTAAAACCTGCTGAATTGCCCCCTATGGGGGACCTCCTAGAATCTACTTGGAGTCAATTGTGGGACTTTCGTACGATTCAAATTCGATATTACTTTGATTTGTATGATTTAAATTCATTCAAAAACAGACCTATTTGATCAAAAACTGACCAATCCGGCCAAAAAAACCTTCGCTTTCATTTTGGTTGGTCTTTTTGAATTCGAATTTCGAAGTTTTTCAATTTCGACCCTTGATAAATCTGCCCCTAAAAGTTAACTCAGAGGTGAACAACCCTGTTTGGGGGGCATCACAAAGCATGCCTCTGCTTGCCAGAACTGGCTTAATATTAGTATTGTTCCAATTGTTCCAAAGTATGACCAATCATATTTGAGCTCATAAAAGAAAAACAACAACAGAATTATAATAGGAATTATGATATTCTCAGAAGTGTGATGAAATTGGCAATAGGCTTTACTATATCTCCGACCGGCAAATCCCAAATCTTTAAGCAAAGAATGGAAGACATTATCAGTGATTATTAAATATTAACCAACACATCCAACCAGCCAGTCTGTAATCAGATTAAGAGAGAAATCCACAAATCTGCAAAAACAAAATTACTGATGTTTCTGGGCAAAAAAAAGATCAACATGTAAATATGAGCAACCCAAAGACTCATTAGGAATTTCCGGCTAAGCGTAACTCCAAAATACTTCTCTAATCTGCCCACAACATATTAGAAGCGCATGTGTAAGCGCATGAGAAATATTAAATAAGACGGCCATGGGAGACTTGATCTGGTGAATCTAATTTGACTTCCTTAGGAATAAAGATTTGTGAAGAATATTAATGCCAAGGATTCCCTGGGAAATAAAAGTCATGATAATCTTCTGCAGATAGCTGACCTATTTAGGCAACGGCACAATATGGAGAGCAGTATGTTCCTACATGCAGCAGCCAAACTGTTCTCCTTTTCATTTATTGTATAAAATATCATGTAAAACCTTCCTACAAAATATTTGACTTAAAGGAGAAGGAAAGGCTAAAATTAAGTAAGCTTTATCAGAAAGGTCTATATAAATACACCAGTAACCCTCAAAGTAATGCTGCTCTGAGTCCTCTGTCAAAAGAAACACAGCATTTCTTTCCTTCTATTGTGTACTCATGGGCTTCTGTATCAGACGTCTTTCTTTCAGCTTAAACCTCCAGGGCTAGGGCTTGAGCATGCTCAGTGTGCTCCTCTCTCCCTGCTGTAATCTGAGCCCAGAGCTATGAGTATAATAAAAAGTGAAAACCAATTGCAAATTGTCTCAGAATATCACTATATACATCATACTAGAAGTTAATTCAAAGGTGAAGGGTCAATAACCTTAAACCTAAAGGCCAATGTTGGGGTTATCCAATTGGTCAGCCCACGGGCCAATAAAATATGTAATTGAAGAATATTGTAATGGATGGTCAGGTCTCATTTACGGATTCCCCCACATATGATGTTTCTGTAAAGATGTCATGTCTGGCCAAGGATGTTTCTGTAGGTATCATATAAACTTCCACATCCAAAGGGCAGTAAGGGTTAAAGTTAGGTAAACAGCCTGGGCTAATTGGCTGAACAAACCCCAGTCTATGAACAAAACGGGATCTATCATGCGCAGTTGTATGTCAATATTTTCTATACAGATTTTTATATCTGTGTACAAATTCCCTTTAAAGGAGAAGGAAAGGCCTAATTGGGGTTGCCAAAAGTTAGGCACCCCCAAGTGATTATACATACTTACCTCACACCCGGGCCGGTGCTCCTATCAGCAGAAAACTGAAATGGTCCTTTTACTTTCGGCAGCCCCAAGTAAAGAGCACCTTTCCTTCTCCTTTAATCACCTTATGAAAGCCTAAGACAATTTGGAGCAAGGTAGCCCTATGGAAGCAGCCACATAGAGTGTGTGAACTAGGACATTAACTTGCAGTCACTGTTGCACACATTTTCCAAACTATACTTTGCCATTACTAGGGGTGTAAAAGGGTAGCCTTTCAGATCCAACCCTGCTGTGGCATCAGTAGTAACATTGTGCAGACAGACACCAGGCTTACCTGCCCCACTTCATCACCACTGCTACAGATACAAAGTTCTGGTAAGAAGGTGCAATGAGCATTAGAAAGGGTTTCACTCACTGTGATTGGATGCCATCTGCACACACCATTGCACCTTATTTTAATTAATTTTACCTTATGAAGCAAGCTCTACAAGCACCGTGTTTGACTTAATTATAATTTTATTTCGGAGATAGCACTTTGTATAGCTCACTACAGCACTTTAAAACACACAAGAAAAATCTGTGCATAGACTTTCTATGATTCAAGACACACACAGATTAGTGCTGTAACACTTTGGTGACTGCACTGAATATTAACAATATTGCACTAGGTTCTGTTATTTTTTATCTTTTCCATAGCTTGTGGTGCAGATCTATAATTGTATCTTGCTTTATGCAGACTGGCTTCTTACTTTTATTAAATTCCATCATCACAACATTGTGATTTATTTTTCTCCATATTATGCCAATCTACAATTCCCAGCTTCACTGCATCAGCAGACAGCAAACTGCAGGCCAGCAAAATTTGAAGCATATTGACTTATTATTATTAGCATGTATTTATATAGCGCCAACATATTACATAGCGATGTACTTACCTATTGTCGAATTATTCTGCTACCCTAAAGAACAACTCAATGCATAACATAAAATACCCCTTTTACCCCAGCAGGCCATACCATTAACTCATAACAGGAAAACATTGAATGCAAATATAGAAACTGTATAGGTTTTGAATAATGGAGAAAAAAGTGTATAAAGCACTGTATTCTGCTTACCTCATTTCAGCCATCTGTTGTATGACTTCTCTCTGAGTGCTGAGCAGGAAATTCAGGTCGGCAGGTGCAAACTTCAGTGGGAAAAACAAAATACAAATAAATACAATTGCTTCTAAGCTCTCAGGATTGTTTTGCTTTCAGTGAAAAAAAGGGATGATTTTTGGAAACCTACATGATCAACAGACAGCTTAGGCTTAAGGTGGCCATACACGGGCCGATAAAAGCTGCCGACAGACCTAGGGCCCACGATCGGATCTGCCCGATATTGCCCACCTCAAGGTGGGCATATTGGAGGGAGATCCGCTCGTTTGGCGACATCGCCAAACGAGCGGATCTATCCGTGTATGGCCATCTTAATTCTACTGGATATATTTATCAAAGAGTGAAGTTGGAGATCTCCACAGTCCACTAGAGTGAAATTCCGCCACTTTCCATTCATTTCTATGGGATTTTGAAAGGCGTATTTATCAAAGGATGAATTTTCACTTTCACCTATTGATAAATACTCTTTTAAATATCCCATAGAAATGAATGGAGAGTGGCGGAATTTCACTCTAGTGGACTGTGGAGATTTCCAACTTCACTCTTTGATAAATATACCCCTTCGTCTTAGGTGCTAAATGGCATCACAGCAACAAATTAGACAGCTGCCTTTTCTTTCTGAACTGTAGCAGACACCTAATAACAAATGTCTCAGTAAGAGCACTGGTGCAGTTTAACACCTGTGGTATTTGTGTCATATTTTTTTGAGTATAAAGTAGAATATATTATACTGAACTGTAGGTGACAAGCACCCAGTTATACTCACTCGGTTGAAAAGATATGGCTCAGTAAAATGAACAGGTCACTTATTACAGTCTACTAGTTGTAGTTTAACCTATGACTGATATTCTGGAGACATTTTACTCTTGCCCAACCTGTGGCTGATGACCAGTGCCGCCTGCACCATCTCCTGTTCCTTTCTTGGCAATCTCGTCGGTGACCGCTGTCACATATCGTCTCTGCTCATCAAGAATCATATCCAGTTGCCTGTTCAGCTGCTTTATTTCTAGATGAATGCGATTCTGACCCTCAAAGATTTGTCTGATCTCACGATCATTCACCGACTCATACAAGTCATCCACTGCAAGGAGAAACGGTTACTTTTTCTGTGTCCAAAGTGCCTGGTAAACTAAACCCCCAATAATAAAAATCCATACCCACTACACAACATATTCCCCACCACCCTATATAGTACCCCTCCCTGCTTCCCCCCGCATAGGTGATTACCTCTAAAAGTGTCCCTAATTCATTACTCACGTATAGGTGCAGAATTACATGAGTAATGAATTAGGGACACTATGTTGGGGAAGCAGGGAGAGGGGACTATCTAGGGTAGTGGGTTTTATTATTGGGAGGGGGGTTAGTTATCCTTTAAAAGAGAACTAAATCCTAATATGAATATAGCTAAAAATGCCATATTTTATATAGTGAACTTATTGCACGAGGCTAAAGTTTGAGCTTGTCAATAGCAGCAATGATCCAGGACTTCAAACTTGTCACAGGGGGTCACCATCTTGGAAAGTGTCTGTGACACTCACATGCTCAGTGGGCTCTGATTGGCTGTTGAGAAGCTAAGCTTAGGGCTCGTCACTAATTATCCAGCAGAAAATGAGCTTGCCCTGTAATATAAGGTGATGCTACAGGTTTGCGGATTATTAAATTCTGATGCTAATTGCACTGGTTTCTGTGCTGCCATGTAGTAATTATGTGTATTAATTACTAATCAGCCTTACAGTGTGACATTTATATTCTATGTGTACTGTATATTGTGAGTGGGTCCCTAAGCTCAGTAAGTGACAGCAGCACAGAGCATGTGCAGTGAATCAGCAGAAAAGAAGATGGGGAGCTACTAGGGCATCTTTGGAGACACAGATCTTTACTGCTAAAGGGCTGTGGTTGCCCTGGGCTGGTACAGAAGTCAAAATGTACAACATTTCTAGCCTACTTCTTTATTTAGGCTTTAGTTCTCCTTTAAATTGCCAGCTCTTGTGGCAGTGCCCCTACTTGTATTAAAGCCAAAAAATTAGCTAATCCTATTAGCTACAATGCATTTTTCTTTGCTTATGTATAATCATCATATAAAGGCATTCACAGCCATATGTGCATTTTTACTCGTTAAAAAAAAAAAAAAAAAAAAAAAGGTAATTGTATCAATGTCCCAGGTTCATTTGCGTATAAAAATAATTGTCACTTAAGTCACATCTACCCAAATTCACTTAATGGCAATAACCATGAACTTTCCTTCCCAATAAGGAATATCACTCACTAGCAAGTAATGGATGATACCACAGGGGGTGATAAAACTCTGTATTTTTATTATTACCATTAAAAATTAAAATAGTCAGCCTGACCGATTTTTTTGGTTGATGGGGTCGGTGGCCCCCTGACAATAGATACCATTTTCAGTTGCCGGCTAGGATGAGGCAGAAGAGGAAGGCTAGTAATGAAAAAAACAAATACATAAAGCTCTATTGAAAAGTTCCTTTTTCCGTGAATGAACGCAATGTTTATTTAAAAGGTGAATTTAGTCTAAAAACATAGTCTAAAAGGCGTACAGTCAATTAGACATGACTCTTTTGTTTTCTTTCAAAAGGTGAGTTTTCAAACATCCATTTTTTTTTTATATGCTTGTGTAGAAGGGAAGTTTTGCTGATCACCATTTAATATCTAATCCTTCAGGAGCAATATGCACGTGCCTAATATCCGAGGAAGCTATTCTGGAAAGCCATTAATCCTCTTTCTTATAATATTAAAATGTAAGTAGTATGGCTGGCAATATGAGCTAAACATTATATACATGTTTTATTCTGGCTTTTGCACGAGGCTGTAACAGGTTTGGACTTAAATTCTTAATAGGCCCTGACATATCAGGTACACAGAGGCCCATACAGCCCCCCAAAGAGGCCCAAATAGCCCCTCACTAGACCGATAAATAGTGACTGTCCATGGTATCTTACAGCAACAACGGTGCACTTGCCTGGTTGTTCATTTGCCTCAGGGTGATCCTTCTGAAATTCCTCTTTCCTCTTATCCAGCTCTTGTTGGAAATTGTCAAACTCTTCCTGGTACTTGTCCTTTTCTTCCTTTGGAATCTCTGCATCAGGTGGAGGCTGAAGGAAACAACAAAAGTGTTTATTCATTGCAAGAGAAGACCATTAAACTTAATCAGCTGATCAATCAATAGGCCAAACATGGTTAGCCTATTGGTATATTTATATCTATCTATCTATCTATCTATCTATCTATCTATCTATCTATCTATCTATCTATCTATCTATATATATATATATACATACACATACACACACACACACAAGGGATGCACCGAATCCAATATTTTGGATTTGGCCGAACTCTAAATCCTTTGCAAAAGATTTGGCCGAATACCAAACCTAATCCTAATTTGCATATGCAAATTAGGGTTGGGAGGGGAAAAATTTTTACTTCCTTGTTTTGTGAAAAAAAGGCACGCGATTTCCCTCCCGCCTCTAAATTGCATATGCAAATTAGGATTCGGATTTGGTTCGGCCAGGTAGACGGATTCAGACTAATCCGAATCCTGCTGAAAGAGGCTGAATCCCGAATCAAATCCTGGATTCGGTGCATCCCTAGTATATACACACACATACCACTGTGTGGGGAAAGACCCGAATAAAAATCGTGAAAAAATTCAGATTTTTGTCCACATAACACGAAATCTCAAGATTTTTGCACGAAACCCAGCGCCGATCAAGATATTCTTCCCATTGACTTATATGCAACCTCGGCAGGTCTGAGATGCCAGATTTTCGGATTCAGACTTTTTCCATCCTATATAATAAATCCTGAAAAATTTGTGTTTTTTTTCCCCCAATAAGAATTCGGATTTTATAGTAAAAAAAAAAAAAACATGAATTTTTGGGTTTTTTGGCATTCAGAGTTTAATAAATAACCCCCATAATGATCCAGGCCATCAAGATTGCCCATAGGACCATACCATCTTGGATCTCGATAGACCATCTTTTGAATGTCAGTTTCACTGCACATGCTCATTGTGCTCTTTGCAGTGGTTGGGAAGCCTAGCTTAGGGGTTCCTGGAAATTATCAAGCGGAAAATGAGGCTCATCTCTCACAGTAGCTACAAGGTTGTTGAGCTGCCATGTTTTATATGTTAAATTATTACATTTCCCTGCAGTGAGTTCTGTTAAAACCCTTTCGTTAAATGGGTTGTTCACCTTCCAACACTTTTTTCAGTTCAGTTGGTGTCAGATAGTTTTTTGTCCCTGATGAGCAGAATCCCTGAGTTAGAGTCCTGTGCGGAACCAATTTCTAAGACCCGAACCGGCAAACCTGCAACCTACATATTTACCCACTTTGATCTGCTACCCGACCCAGACCTGCAACTGCCTTATCAGCAACCCAACCCGCCGACCACCATCAAACAGGAAGTGATGGTGCTGCAAACCGGAAGTGAAAGCCAACCTCAATGAAATCTAACGCTGAACAGCGAGTACCCAATGCGCTGCAGGACTCTACCCTGAGTTTCATTAAAGGCAACTGTTAGACTTGATACAATAGTTGCTAATACTCCAAAGATGCTGCTGAAAAATGGATCAACCAAATTTGCAAAATTTTAAAATTACTGAGCTGCCAGACTCAAACACCAGAGACAGGGACATTGAACTTTAAACTTAGATTTTGGAAAAACGGTAAAAAATAAAAGATGGAAATTAATTGAAGAGAGTCTTTGTTTATGG
Source organism: Xenopus petersii (assembly GCA_038501925.1). NCBI lineage: Eukaryota > Metazoa > Chordata > Amphibia > Anura > Pipidae > Xenopus > Xenopus petersii. Next base: position 195,203,339 of record CM076673.1, on the reverse strand, counting down.
TGAACAATCTGAAAACTAAAAAAAAAAAAAAAAAAAAGTTTGGAAGGTGATGAATCCAAAATGCACTCTGCAGTCGCTCAGTCCTTCCAACCTTCTATTCTGAATCAGACACTGCTGCACCTATTATGTTATAGGATGGCCAATTCTAAACAACTTTTCAATTGGTTTTCATTATTTATTTTTTATAGTTTTATAGTTATTTGTCATTTTCTTCTGACTCTTTGCAGCTTTCAAATGTCGCGGACTCCCTTCTAAAAAAACAAATGCTCTGTAAGGCTACAAATGTATTGTTACTTTTTATTACTCATCTTTCTATTCAGGCCTCTCCTATTCATATTCCAGTCTCTTATTCAAATCAATGCATGGTTGCTAAGGTAATTTTGTCCCGAGTTACCAGATTGGTTAAGATGCAAATTGAACAGCTGCTGAATAAAAAGCTAAATAACTCAAAAACCTTCAATAACAAAAAATGAAAACAAATTGCAAATTGTCTCAAAAAATCACTCTCTACATCATACTAAAGGGCAGATTTATCAAAGGTCGAGGTGAATTCTCGAATTCAAAAAATTTGAATTTCAAGCTATTTTTTGTGTACTTCGACTAGGGAATAATCCAAATTCGATTCGAATTTCGAAATTGATCATGTACTATCTCTAAACCATTTGCCATCTAAAACCTGCCGAATCTCTGTTTTAGCCTATGGGGGACCTCCTAGAACCTATTTGGAGTCAATTGGAGGACTTTGAGTTTTTTTTTTATTTTGGAAACACTTTGAATCGAATTAGATCGAATGCACTATTACTTCAATTCGTACGATTTGAATTTGAATTCGGCAGAATACGGACATATTCAATAGAAAACGGACCTAGTCGGGCAAAAAAAACAAAAAAACTTCTACTTAATTTCGGTTGGTCTTTTTGAATTTCAAAGTTTTTCAAATTCGAAATTCGACCCTTGATAAATATGCCCTTAAAAGTTCTCTCAAATGTGAACAACCGAAAAGTCAATGTGGAGCAGGCACTCAAAAGGCAAAACTTCCACCAGGCAAATGTTCAGATGTGAAGACATTTATTGTGTCAAACAGCCTGACGCGTTTCGTGTTCCAAACACTTAATCAGTAGCCTATGATTAAGTGTTTGGAACACGAAACGCGTCAGGCTGTTTGACACAATAAATTTCTTCACATCTAAACATTTGCCTGGTGGAAGTTTTGCCTTTTGAGTGCCTGCTCCACATTGACTTTTCGGTTTGTCCGCCACCTGTGCTGAGGGTCCAGGGCGGTGCACCTGGGCCATTTTCTTGATGTGGTGAGTAACCATTAAACTAACAAGAGACCCTACAATACAGAAGCTTTTTTCAAATGTGAACAACCCCTTAAAAACATGCCAATCACTTTTCTGTCTATGTTGGAGGTAGAAAATAACTGAAGTGTCTTTTTTGTATGATATTACAAACCCAACTGCAATTAATCCGCATAAACATTGCAACACATGCAGTGCCAAAGAGTGAGTTATAGAAAGGGGGGGGAATTAAAATATCACGGCTTACAGCTTCTTTTCCAGGTTCAGTCAGTTGGAACGTCAAGAAGGAGAGCACGTCATGATCATCTGTTACCAACAAACAGAAAGAGAATATTACGATAAATAACCAGATTAAGAAAAGAGCATATGACGATAATGCTAGATTACTGCCATATAAGTGGAAGGTAACGGTGTTGCTAGGGTCATCAACACTTGCAACTAAAAAGTATTTAATGAAAATAAGGCACATACACAAACTCCACCTTAATTATAAGAAATTTAGTTTCTAGAAAATGTAATTGTAAGTTGAAGATAATTATTCCAACAAAAAATAGGGACAAGGAAGACCACGCCCTGATCTACCCAATCTTACCCAGTTACACCCACATATGTCACCTTTTTCACCTGAAACCCTGCCATTTCCCAACAATTATCCCGTCCCTTAATTGGTTCACGGCTACTATGGGAAGTGATGATGGCTGCAGAGGAACGCTTTTATGGCTGCTGTTTTTAAAACTCCCCACATACAGTTATAATATGTGATGAAAACCCTACAAGACAATGGGAGCGAAGGGTGAAGCTTGATGGGCAAGTGCCTGCTTTTAAACCACAGTCACTGAATTACTACATAAATAGCACCTTGATGCAATTGCTTTGCTTTTCACAAGCAAACCAAGGTCCCCACTACTAGACACAGTAATGATGAAGAAGCAAACCAAATCCAGTACCTGCTAGACCTCCAGTAGCTGCAGATATGCCAAAGTAACCTTGAGATGGGAGAACCATGTTATCCACTTTGGCACAGAACTCATAGTCCTCTTTATCTGGTGTAAACCCACTGTTGATCATTACCTACAGAGAGGATATAAAAGAGCATTCAAGGAAAAGATTTGATAATCTAAACTTTTGTACAGATATGGAACTGGTTATCCAGAATGCCTGGGATCTTGGGGTTTTACAGATAACGGATCTTCATACCTTAAGTCTACCAGAAAATCATGTAAACATTATATAAACCCAACAGGCTGGTTTTGCTTCCAATAAGGATTAATTATATCTTAGTTGTAATCAAGTACAAGCTACTGTTTTATTTACAGAGAAAAAGGAAACCATTTTTAAAAATTTGGAATATTTGATTACAATGGAGTCTATGGGAGAAGGCCTTTCCGTAATTCAAAGCTTTGTAGATAACAGGTTTTTCCGATTTTTCTGATCTGTAGGGATGCACCGGATGCAGGATTCAGTTCGGCATTCGGCCAGGATTCGGCCGAACCCTTCTGCCCGGCCCAACCAAATCGGAAACTTAGGGGAGGAGAGGGAAATTGTGTGACTTTTTGTCACAAAACAAGGAAGCAAAAAAATTCCCACTCCCCTTCCTGGATTCGGTTCGGTATTCAGCCGAATCTTTTGCGAAGGATTCGGGGGTTTGGCAGATTCCAAAATAGTGGATTCTGTGCATCCCTATTTATCTGTGTGGAGCTAGTGTTTGTGGCAATTAGTACAGCAGCCTTGTGTACTAGAAATACAACCAGCTGCACTGTAAATGCAAAGATACACAAGCAAAGCGCTCAACTCACTTACCGTTAATATCTTTTTATAATATGTAATCTTTGCTCTCACTGGGTAAGGTTTATTCCGGAAATCCCTTAGACATGAAGCCAAAGCCTGGGTGGAACCATCACTGCAAAACCAAATATTTTCAGTTATACACAGCTACCTTTTATGTTACTGTAATATGACTTCTTTGGTATTGATACAAAGGCTACCGACTATATACAGAGTAACCTGTGTGTGAGAATGAGTACTGTGTTGTGCAGGGCCAAGTAATAAACATTTATCAATGACTTTTGGTCTCACTAACAAACTATTAGGGATAGAGCATACCTAACAGACCCCACACAGTCCTCACTCAGATAAGTACATATATACAGAAAAGGAATATCCACTGGAAGCAGTACCTGCATACATTATACCTATTTGACGGTATTTAATCTATTGCTTATTTCTGTCTAAAAAAAATGTTTGGCAAACAAAAACAACTATGGCCGAATAGCTTATGTGCAGCGGTTCATAGATCACCTTGTTGTGAGCAAAGGTGGGCCCTGCTGGATTAATGATAGTGCTTAAAGGGATACTGTTTTTTTCAAAATGAATCAGTTAATAGTGCTGCTCCAGCAGACTTCTGCACTGAAATCAGTTTCTCAAAAGAGCAAACAGATTTTTTTATATTTAATTTTGAAATCTGACATAGGGATAGACATAATGCCAGTTTCCCAGCTGCCCCCAGTCATGTGACTTGTGCTCTGATAAACTTCAGTCACTCTTTACTAATGTGCTGCAAGTTGTAGTGATATCACCGCCCTCCATTTCCCCCCAGCAGCCTAACAACAGAACAATGGGAAGGTAACCAGATAGCAGCTCCCCAACACAAGATAACAGCTGCCTAGTAGATATAAAAACAGCACTCAATGGTAAAATCCAGGTCCCACTTTGACACCTTCAGTTACATTGAGTAGGAGAAACAACAGCCTGCCAGAAAGCAGTTCCATCCTAAAGTGCTGGCTCTTTCTGAAAGCACATGACCAGGCAAAATGACCTGAGATGCACCTACACACCAATATTACAACTAAAATAAATACACTTGCTGGTTCAGGAAATACATTTTATATTTGCAGTGTAAGCAGTGTAATTTAGAAATAAAAAATACATCATAAAAATCATGACAAAATCCTTTTAAAGACAGGCTTAAACTGAAAATAAATTAAGAATCACTGCTTTAGATGTTAAGAGCTACAAGCCTCAAATGATGTCAACCCCATCTGATGAGAACAACGGTGAGAAATTTGCAAAAGGAGCATGAGGAAAAAAAAAAAAAAAAACCTTACTTCTGGTGGTCATAAACAAGCTTGCCGTTGTTACCCACAACCAATATGGCAGGGTTGTTTTTCTGCAGAAAGGAGAAAATGCAATAATTAAAATTCAACCTTCGGTCATACAAACTGTTGGTGTTTGAAAGTGCAACATTAAGGGGGTTATTTATTAAAGTCTGAATGCTAAAAACTCAAAAAAATTTAATTTTTTTTTTTTTTTTTAATATAAAATCCAAATTTTTAGTGGGGAAAAAAAATCTTTCGAGATTTAATATACCCCGGGGCTGAAAAAAGTCAGAATCCAAAAATCCAGCATCTCAGACCTGCCGAGGTTGTATATAAGTTAGGGATGCACCGAATCCAGGATTCAGTTCGGGATTCGGCCTTTTTCAGCAGGATTCGGATTTGGCCGAATCCTTCTGCCAGGCCGAACCGAATCCTAATTTGCATATGCAAATTAGGGGCAGGGAGGGAAATTGCGTGACTTTTTGTCAGAAAACAAGGAAGTAAAAAATGTTTTCCCCTTCCCACCCCTAATTTGCATATGCAAATTAGGGTTCGGATTCGGTTCGGTATTCGGCCGAATCCTTCGTGAAGGATTCGGGGGTTCGGCCGAATCCAAAAAAGTGGATTCGGTCAATCCTTAATATAACTTAATGGGATAGGACCCTATCCTACTTGGAAGTTTCTGTTGTTGGCTCTGGAATTAGCCTAAAAATTCAACTATGTTGGGCTTTTCAGGCAAAATTCGAAGAATTCAGGCTTTTTGAGGAAAAAGGCAGAAAACAATTTGAAAACAAATCATATAACTGGGTTTTTCGCTTGATTTTATCGAGGTTTTCCCCGATTCGAGTAAATCAAGCTTTTTTTTTATTAATAAATAAGGTCAAATCGTGGATTCTATTTGGTCAGACTTTTTGTAATAAAATTCGAAAAATTGGGATTTTAATAAATAACCCCCTAGGATGAATCCTTAATGACTCTGAATACAGTGTCTAGTTAAGGCAAGGGTCTATATAACGTACACCCAAAGCAAGATTCACTTCTTTGCTGCCAAAAGACACCGATAGGACCCACAGCTTTGGGGGGTGTTTTTACAAATTTTTGGTTTCCGAGTCATGCACAGGTCTACTTTGAACACAAGTGAAGTTATCCCACCAAAAATAGCACCCTGGGTGAGAGAAGGCACAGTATATTTCTGTACTGCACATATGCTCAGTTTCAATAGGCGCAAGAAACAACAAAGACAACCGTGGTGCTGGGTTGGTGCATTTTTGAAGAAGAAGCATCAGTCCAGATTTGTAGGTTAGTGATTATAATCACTCGAGGGAGCCGAACAAATTAGCCCCAGTGATATTACCTTTACTTCTCCTTTAATAGATGTGTTCAAGAAATTGTGATGAATTGTGATGTGTGCCATTTATTTTACACCATTTTTCCAGCATAAAGTATTGTACACAGCCGGATAACTAGACCTCCCCATGTTAATCATTAACACATGTGCCAAGGCTAATGCCAAACAGGTGTTTTGTCTGATATTCAGTTTTTAGGTTTTAAGCAAACAGCAAGTGACCATGGTGACAAAGTCCAGAAGCTGAATCAACAAACCTTTCCATCATTATCAAAGGAATCAAAAAATATCCCAACGCCATTCCAGGAATCAGATGCGCCGTAGACTTCTCCGTCAAGTCCTTGGGCCGCAGTGAACCAGATTGCCTACAATATAAAGAACAAAGCAAGTCTGTGTCAATGGTAAAACCAGAGAAAACAAGTAATTAAAACAATATTACAAATTATGAGCCGATGCATACCAATCCATCAGCTCCTATTCTGCCCCGTCCTGTGATTCGGAATGTCACCTCCAGTTCCCAGTTCTGAAAGTTTGCCAAAGTTTTCGTCCACACCGATCCTTTCTGGCTTTTTAAAGATGGCGTTATCCTAATCTGATCAGCGCTAGGAATTGCATCTGAAAGAGAGAATATGTGCGTGGGCCACAAAGTAATACCATGTAGGAATGCCAGGGAGCTGTAGGAGAATTATACTGCATATTAAACTATAAACAGACTGTATATTTCTCCTTTAGGGGAGATGCTGATACAGGGCAAATTTTGGTTTAAAAGTACAGGTATGGGAATGGTAATTCAGAATGCTTGGAACCTGGGGTTTTCCGGATAACGGATCTCTCAGTAATTTGGATCTTCGGACCTTAAGTCTACTAGATAATCATGTAAACATTAAAGGGATACTGTCACGGGAAAACAGGTTTTTTTCAAAACGCATCAGGGAGGGCAGTGATATCACTCCAACTTGCAGTACAGCAGTAAAGAGAGACTGAAGTTTATCAGAGCACAAGTCACATGACTGGGGGCAGCTGGGAAACTGACAATATGTCTAGCCCCATGTCAATTTCAAAATTGAATATAAAAAAAACTGTTTGCTCTTTTGAAAAATTTCAGTGCAGAATTCTGCTGGAGCAGCACTATTAACTGATGTGTTTTGAAAAAAAACATGTTTTCCGAAACAGTATCCCTTTAACTAAAGCCAATAGGCTGGTTTTGCCTCCAATAAGGATTACGGTAATTATATTTTAGTTGGGATCAAGTACAAGCTACTGTTTTATTATTACAGAGAAAAAAGAAATCATTTTTAAATATTTAGATTATTTGGATAAAATAAAGTCTATTGGAGACGGCCTTTCCATAAACGGGTTTCCAGATGATGGATCCTATACCTGTAATTGCATATTTACAAAACGGTGCCAAGTAAAAGACCAATGTATTAGGATTACTAAAATTGATAATGAACAATAACACATCGAGCCACCCTCAGCCCAGAGGTATTTACGATAACTAAGATTCAAACATGGCATAAGGTTTGTGGGTAGGGTTGCCACCTTTTAATACAATGCTTACCGGCTGGTGGTGGGGGCGGGAGCAAATGGGTGGGTCGTGCCGTAAAAGGGGGCAGGTAGTGACACAAAAGGTGTGTGTCATGCAGCAAAGGGGTGGGGCTTAAACTTACGATTGGCCAGAAGACAGCAAAAAAAAAAAAAAAAAAACAGTAAATTTTGAGTGGGTTGGGGGCAGCCGAGGGCTTTTGTCAGGAGTATTACAAATTTACCGGCAGCTACATTGCCGGTAAATTTGTAATACCGGCCCCGGCAGGGTCCCCCTTTAGAAGCGAACAGCCTGTGAGACTTTAAGCATTTATGTGTGATTGACTTCAAACAACCAAATGTGAGTGCAATTTGTTTTTAAAGTATTTTAACTTAATAAATGGTGTTACACTATTTTGTAGAGCGGACCCAGGAGAAGAGTGAGATACTATGGGCAATATATCAAATTTTCAGCTTGTGAGTAGAAAAGTTAGCCAAATGGTGGTGTAAACGGATTGAATGTAAGGAATTAACTGTACACATCACTACCGGAAGTGGAAAGTTTAAAAGGGGAAACACAATTCAATGAGCATCATGACACCGGGTGCTCTCGCACCATTTAAACCTGCTGAACTATTTTGGTCTCTGTTTTCTCTACTGCCATAGGCAGGAATCAAACATTTCGGGACCACATGGCCCTCGAAACTTTGATCCTTGCTGAGTGTCTGTAGCACTATGGAATACATTTTGGGAACACCCCGATTTGCAGCAAACAAAGGTACTGGCATTATTTTTCTTATTGAATGACTATCTGACACCCAACTGCTGCATGAAGAGAGAATGAATCGAAACTTGATTATTTCAGAAACAGTACAGTATTTTAATTGAGAAAGTTTCTTATTTCCGTATGATGAAGCTTGTATTAAATGTTCATTTTCGATAGTTCCCCTTTAAAATAAAAAAAGGGGAGGGGGAAGTACACTGGTAATAACAGTTATCTTTATATCAGTCAAACCTGAAACTCTCAGTTCCACTCAGATTTGCATGGCAGATGCTGAATTCCCCATTCAATTCTGCTTATTTCCAGAGCTCTAGTGCTATACAACCAGTATAATAAGCTTATCTCCCACTACAAGTCATAATCCAGTGCAGAAAAACTCTGATAAGTCCGACCAATGCCGGGCCTCAACGTCTCCCAAGATATAACAAGAAGTGATAGGGAATATTGTCCCAGTGCTCTTATGGATTAAGGTCCATTAATTCAACAAAATCTTACAATGATTCACCTTTAACAGTCCTCCGGTGCCAAGGGTCAGACTCAACGACAAGTTTTATTTTTCCTCCAGATCTATTCAAGGGTATATTTCCTATATTATTGTGACATCATTTATTGTCAAACTCACCATGACCAAACTGCCACTAAAAAACATATTATTCACCTTTTAATTAACTTTTAGTACGATGTAGAGAGTGATAGACAATTGGCAATCAGTTTTCATTTTTTATTATGTGGTTTTTGAGTTATTTAGCAGCATCTCTCCAGTTTGCAATTTCAGTTATCTGGTTGCTAGGGTCCCAATTACCCTAGCAACCATGTATTGATATGAATAAGAGACTGGAATATGAATAGGAGAGGCCTGAATAGAAAGAGGAGGAATAAAAAGTAGGGATGCACCGAATGCAGGATTCGGTCTTTTTCAGCAGGATTTGGATTTGGCTGAATCCTTCTGCCCAGCCGAATCCTAATTTGCATATGCATATGTGGGAAGGGGAAAACATTTTTTACTCCCTTGTTTTGTGACAAAAAGTCACACGATTTCCCTCCCGCATATGCAAATTAGGGGCTGGAGGGAAATTGTGTGACTTTTTATCACAAAACAAGAAAGTATTTGCGTACGCAAATTAGGATTCGGATTCGGTTCAGTAATCGGCCAAATCTTTTGTGAAGGATTCGGGGGTTCGGCAGAATCCAAAATAGTGGATTCGGTGCATCCCTAATAGGGATCCACCGAATCCAGGATTCAGTTCGGGATTCGGCCTTTTTCAGCAGGATTCGGATTCGGCCGAATCCTTCTGCCCGGCCGAACCACATCTGAATCCTAATTTGCATATGCAAATTAGGAGCGGGGAGGGCAATTGCGTGACTTTTTGTCACAAAACAGTAAAAAGTAAAAAATGTTTTCCTCTTACAACCGCTAATTTGCATATGCAAATTAGGGTTCGGATTCGGTTCGGTATTCGGCCAAATCTTTCACGAAGGATTCGGGGTTCGGCCGAATCCAAAATAGTGGATTTGGTGCATCCCTAATCCCTAATAAAGAGTAGCAATAACAATACATTTGTAGTAGGGATGCAGCAAATCCACTATTTTGGATTGGGCCGAATCAACAAATCCTTCGTGAAAAATTCCTCCAAATATTGAAAAAAATCTAAATTTGCATATGCAAATTACAGGCGAGAAAGGAAAAAGTGGAAAAAAAATGTTTTACTGCCTTGTTTTGTGATGAAAAGTCACATGATTTCCCTTCCTGCCCCTAATTTTGGATTTGGTTCGGCCTGGAACAAGGATTCGTACAAATCCTGCTGAAAAAGCCGAATCCTGGATTTGGTGCATCCCTAATTTGCAGGCTTACAGAGCACTTGGTTTTAGATGGGGTCAGTGACCCCTCCCATTTGGAAGCTGGAAAGTGTCAGAAGATGAAATCTGTCAAAAACTATAAAAAAAATAAAACATGAAGACCAAATGCTGCTTAGAACGAGACATTCTAAAACATACTAAAATGTAAAACCAGTGAACCAGCCCTGCAAACGAGTGCACAGAGATGAATCAGACCACAAACTGGGGCAAAACTGAGAAATAAATGAGGCTCCTCTGAACTGTCTGTTTATTGGAGGGTTTTAAATTATTTCTGCTTTAGGCCTCCCAAGCCAAAGGCAGGAGGTAACATTTTCACGGAATAGAAAACTCGCAAAACTTTTTTTTTTTTGGCGAACACTTTCGTGAACAAAGTTAAGGGTTTGTGAATGTTGAGCCCAGAAATAAGGGAAAGACTGATTTCCAATCCCCAGGCATTCATTAATAAACATTTAGTTATTTCCAGTTACCTTACGGATTTCAGCAAACTTCAAAGCTCTGCATCACAATCAAAGTTTTACGCAACAAGGGTGTCACGCAGGACAGAGAGGGTGCTAGCCTTGGGCTCACATTGGTAGACGGCAAATAGATTCTCCATTAACAACAATTGAAGGAGGTGTAGTTCTGCAACATCAGCTACACTTCATGATACTCCTGCTAATGTGCCAGTCATGAAGCTGCTCATGGTGTCCCACAGTAATGCTACTATCTCACGATACTACTGTGACTCTCCATAAGTTATTTAGTTTTTTATTCAGCAGCTCTCCAGTTTGCATTTTAAGCAATCTGGCAGCTAGGGTCCAAATTCCCCTAGCAACCATGCATTGATTTGAATAAGAGACTGCAATATGAATAGGAGAGGGACTGAATAGACGAGTAATAAAAAGTAGCAATAACAACAATAGCCTTACAGACCATTTGCTTTTTAAATGGGGTCAGTGACGCCCATTTGAAAGCTGCAAAGAGTCAGAAGAAAAAGGCAAATAACTATAAAACTATAAAAAATAAATTATGAAAACCAATTGAAAAGTTGCTTAGAAATGTATAACATACTAAAAGTTACCTAAAAGCTGAAGCAATGTAGGTCTCTATAAAAAGATATTGCATAAAACAGCTCATATGTAAAACCCTGCTTCATGTAAATAAACCATTTTCATAATAATATACTTTTTTTTAGTAGTATGTGCCATTGGGTAATCATAAATAGAAACGTGCCATTTTAAAAAATAAGGGCCGCCCCCTGGGATTGTAGGATTCACGGTGCACACAAAGAAACAAAGCAAACCATACTTGTTAGGTCACACGAGCCAATTAACAGACAGAGTTGTCTGGGAGCAAAGACAGAACTCTGTCTGTTAATTGGCTCATGTGATCTAACAAAGTATGGTTTGTTTGGTATGTTTGTGTGCACTGTGAATCCTACGATCCCTGGGTTTTACATATGAGCTGATTTATGTAATATATTTTTATAGAGACCTATACCCCTCAAACAATGAAGGTCTCTATAAAAATATATTACATAAATCAGCTCATATGTAAAACCCAGGGATCGTAGGATTCACAGTGCACACAAACATACCAACAAACCATACTTGTTAGATCACATGAGCCAATTAACAGACAGAGTTCTGTCTTTGCTCCCAGACAACTCTGTCTGTTAATTGGCTCGTGTGACCTAACAAGTATGGTTTGCTTGGTTTCTTTTAACCTTTAAGGTTATGAAGCTCCAAATTACAGAAAGATCTGTTATCCGGGAAAAACCAGGTCCCGAGCATTTTGGATAACAAGTCCCATACCTGTATTTGGTGTCTTTTTCTGACTCTTTTCAGCTTTCAAATAGCGATCGCTGACCCACATAGAAAGCAAGCATTTTGTAAGGCTACAAATGTATTGTTATTGCTACTTTTTATTACTCATCTTTCTATTCAGGCCTCTCCTATTCATATTCCAGTCTCTTATTCAAATCAGTGCATGGTTGCTAAGGTCATTTGGAGCCTAGCAACCAGATGGCTGAAATTAAAAACTGGAGAGCGGCTGAATAAAAAGCTAAATAACTCAAAAACCACAAATAATAAAAACTCTACATCATATGAAACATTAACTCAAACCCTCTTTAAGGGAGACTAGAAGGATCAGTCGCAGGTGCCAGCTGTTGTGAAACTACAACTCTCCTCACATGAGGCCTCAGAGAGCAAAGGGGCTCGTGTATGTACAAATACAGCACATAAACGTCTGATGCAGAGGAGGAGGAGGAGGCACAATTAGCCTGATTATAGCAGTGTCAGGCTCTGGGAAAGTGTCAGCAGTAACCTGATGCTGTGCAGCTGCTACATAACAAACTACCACTCCCATCATGCTCCTTGTGCCTCAGTCTGTCTGTACAAGCTGTGACACTTAGCTCAGAGCGGCAGGTTACATTAGAGCCCTTGGCAAGGAGCTGGCAGTTCCCTCATGAATGTGCTGCCCAATACTTACTGCCAGAGTGGCTCCAGAAAGGAACAGTGCCATCGCTCTGCACTAGGTAAGGACCTTTGAAGCTGTATTTATACTCGAACCGCCGGTGTGGGGTGTCCTGTGCCGCCTGCCCTTCATTTGCTCCCACTAAACTCAGCAGCCACAGAAAGAGAAGGGAACGGAGTCCGGTTGCCACACGGAGCTGCTCCTGCTGTATGGGCACCGCCATCTTGCCCAATGCTGACGTAGCCATGATAGCGGAGAACCTACAGAGCCAACAGGGCGCTCAGTGATTGGCAGCCAGAGGTGGAAGTGGGCGGGGTTAAGGCAGCCCGGCTGTCAGACCCTTTAGTAGAATACACGCTCAATGTTGTCCTCCGGCCGCTGAGGGTCACTATACAGCCTACTCGGTCTCATAGTAAATGTGTGCTTACAGGTAGCCGCCATTTATCTTCCTGGCAACAAGATGCAAGCTCTATCTGTACTGCTCTCTGTCAGACTCAGGGTTGCCAGGTTGGTTGTTTTCCAGCCAAATTGGGCTACTAATTTCATTCCCAAACGGGTTTTGAAATGACAAACTAGCGTACTGGACTACATTTTGGTTTTTAGTTTTTTTCTTGCCCTAATGTGCCAAGTTTGTGTCTCTGAATGCATGTTGGGTAATGTAGTAACAATTTGCTGACTGTCAAGAGACTACAAAACCCAGTATGCAATGGGATTGATTGTGTAGAAATTATCAGATTTTAGTCTCTATACCTCAATCTCCTGTCATGCTTAAAGGGATACTGTCATGGGAAAACATGTTTTTTTCAAAACACAGTTAATAGTGCTGCCCCAACAGAATTCTGCACTGAAATCCAATTCTCAAAAGAGCAAACAGATTTTTTTATATTCAATTTTGAAATCTGACACGGGGCTAGACATATTGCCAGTTTCCCAGCTGCCCCAGTCATGTGACTTGTGCCTGCACTTTAGGATGGAACTACTTTCTGGCAGGCTGTTGTTTCTTGTACTTAATGTAACTGAATCAGTCTCAGTGAGACTTGGCTTTTATCTTTGAGTGTTGTTTTTAGATCTACCAGGGATCTGTTATCTTTTGTTAAGCTCCCCATAGATTCTTCTTGCCGAACGACCGATTTTAGGGAAGTCCGACCAATCCTTCGAAATTATTGTGCGGTTAGTGGGATTCGAACGATCGTAGATCTTACGATTTTTCTGTCAGGAAATTGATCGGGCAGGTCAAAAAATCTTTGTCGGTCCCAGTGCAATCTCATACCTCCCAACTGTCCCTTTTTTGGAGGGACAGTCCCTCTTTTGACAGCTCAACCCGCAGTCCCTCATTTGTATGGGAAAGTCCCTCTTTTCTATGCACTGAACAGCCAGAAAAAAAAAACAACGTTTCTCACTTAATTGGCTTTTAGCAGAGAGCCCAGAACAGCTAACAGGTGCAAATAAGATACTTTGTAACAATTTTGAGACACAAAAACACAGTTTAGATAAGGAGAAATATTTTCAAACTTTCATAACCTGCCAAATTTTGTAAAACGGACATGGTAATTAGGGGGTGTGGTCACAGAAAGGGGTGTGGTCAAAAAAATTGCTGCGCTACGTGCGGAAAAAAAGATTTTTGTCCCTCTTTTTACTTCCAAAATGTTGGGAGGTATGCAATCTATCTATGTTTGCAGGGCCAAGCAGGCAGCTCCCCTTTGTTTTCCTGGAAAATTGGTCTTTTAGTTGATGGTCAATTCGATACGATCGTACGATCGTTCCGAGAAAATCGTGGTCTCACAATGATTATCGGATCTTTTAAAAATCTCAACATCTATGCCCAGCTTTAGGGAGGTGCTATCTGGTTACCTTCCCATTGTTCTGTTGTTAGGCTGCTTGGCGGGGAAAGGGAGGGGGTGATATCACTCCAACTTGCAGCACAGCAGTAAAGAGTGACTGAAGTTTATCAGAGCACAAGTCACATGACTGGGGCAGCTGGGAAACTGACAAAATGTCTAGCCTCATGTCAAAATCAAATTTCAAGTGCCTCTCGACTATTTTTGGGCTGGTTTTGTAGCTGACTTTGGTTGGTTTTGAAAATGAGACCTGGCAACCCTGCTGTACATTATTCTTCCTGAGTCCTTAGCAGCAGCGATTCTGACTAAGGAGCCGCCTGAGGCGGCTCCTGCAATGCGGCCCCCCCCTCACCAACTTACGCATTGGGAGGGGAGGCAGAAACACTATTGCGGAGAGCGCAATTGCGCTCTCTCGCAATAGTACAGCCGAATTTCCGGTTCAAAAAACGGAAATTCGGCTCTTAAAGGTGCAGGAGCTGCTTTTTGCCGCCCCTGGAATCCTTTCAGGCGCTGCCGCCTGAGGCGAGCGGCTCGCCCCTTGTCCGTAGTCTTGCAGGGCTGCTAACAGTAGTCCAATGGCAGAGAGAGTATTTCTTTGCAGCTTCTTGGGAGAATAGAAATATATATTTTTTACCCGAAACAATTTTATATTATTTTTATTTTTTATAAAATGTAAAACATGTTTCCACAGAGAGTCTGTAGTGTTCTGGTCTCAACTTTATATTTGGGTTTTCAGCCTTGTGAAACCCGAACAATAATCTGACCAATAAATGCAAAACATTTTTATATTAAAATCCACTTCTCAACACGGCTTAATTATTAAGTGCATCTAGTTTCTTATTTTTACAGAAACAAAAAAAAAAGCAAATCCATCAAAAATTTATTGTTTTTCTAAATAGGCATTGCTGTATTTTAGAGCTTCCTGGATAACTGATTTCTGTATAATAGATCCCATAACTGTAATTAAAGGATTGGCCAGAATTTAGGTAAAGAGAATGTGGTTTTGAACTTGATATCTCAGTTTTTCAAAAGGTTGTCCATTCAAAACTTTCTTTCTGATTTAAAACTTTGAGAAAACTAGACAGAAATCCAGCCAGTTGCATCTAAGTGGTGCAATAACCCCACCTAGCGTCATAACTCCACCCAAATAATTGTGCCCGTCTCTAGGGTTGCCATCTTTTTTAGAAAAAAATACCGGCCTTCCTGTATATTTATATTTTTTCCCTATTAATAACATTAGGGGTGAAGCAACATTTTTACTGGCCAGGCCGGTAAAATACCGAGAAGGTGGCAACCCTACCCGTCTCTGATGCCCATCATGCCCACCCAGCGCAGATTCTGACTAAGGAGCCTTCTGAGGCGGCTCCTGCAATGCCACCCCCCTCACCAACTTACGTGTCGGGAGGGGAGGCAGAAACACTATTGCGGAGAGCGCAATTGCCGAATTTCCTGGTTCAAAAAACGGAAATTCGGCTCTTAGAGGTGCAGGAGCGGCTTTTTGCCGCCCCTGGAATCCTTTCAGGCGCTGCCGCCTGAGGCGAGCGGCTCAGCTCGCCTCATTGGCGGCGCGCCCCTGTGCCCACCCCAATATCACTGCCCCACCCCCAGTGCTATCTGCTCCGCCCCTTTGTTCAGGTATAACCTCCAGCAATGGTAGCAACCCCAGCTACAGAAAGAATTTATTGAATCACACACAAATATGGGAGCCATGTTAATGGGTGATTAACTGTTGACACATTTTTGTTTGTCTTTTTTCATATGAGAATTATAGTATTGGTAGAGACTGTTATGTAGAAGAAGAGGTAGGTGACTGCCTCAGTTACAGCTTGAGGGGGTGCAATTTGGGGAAGGAAAAATTGCCCTATTCCTCCTGCTCCATTCTTCTGCGGGGAGCAATGGGGTTGGGGGCGACTAGTGGCGGGGGCAGTGGCAGAAAAGGACCCAGCCCACAAGGGGGGAGTGGGTTTGTGTTTGGCACCTGGAGCGAAGCAAGTGGCAAAGGACCCAGGGGGAAGGGGTGTGGGTTTGTCTCTGGCAGCAGGAGTGGTGAAGGACCCGGAGGGAAAAGTCGGTGGGTTTGTGTTTGCCAGTAGTCTGGCCTTGGGCACCCAAATCTTTCAGCCTGGCTCTGCTTTTATGTGCCACCAGGACTGCTTATAACAAATCATAAGGTCCCTAGTTAGCAGGGATGCCCCCCCCCACTGCAGCAATCCCCTCACACTGCAGCAGGTTATTAGCCCAATGCCTGACTGGGCCTCCGAGACTATGGCCTGGGGTTTAAAAGTAAGCAACTTTATTCACTGTGGGGTGCCTAGCAAACTGGCATCCCTAGTCATTTGACGTTCTTCTCAGTTAAGGTAGCCTGCCATTCTTGTCAGTAAAGTATTCTAGAGATAGAATGTGGCCTTTTCTATGCACATTTAACTACAAATGCCAGTATTCACTTAAAGGAGAACTAAACCCTATATAATATATAGCTAGAAATGCCATATTTTATATACTGGACTTATTGCAACAGCCGAAAGGATTGGCATCTCTATATTAGTAAATAGTGATGGGCGAATTTGTCCCGTTTCGCTTCTCCTCGAATTTTCCGTGAAACTCGCAAAACTGGCGAAAAAAAAACGCAAGTGATTTTGACGCCTGGCGACAATTCGCTTGCGTCAAAATTGGCGTCGGCATTTGAACCCGTTGGCCATCATCTAGGTTTTCCCAACACTGATGAATTTTCGCGGCAAATTCGCGAATTTATTTGCCAAATAAATTCAGCCACTACTATTAGTTATGATCCAGGCCTTCAAAGTTGTCACAAGAGCTCCCCATTTTGGATTTTGTTAGAAGTGTCAGTGGCTCTGGGCAGCTGTTAAAAATATAAGTACATGGGTTGTCACAAATTATGAAGCAGAAAATATCATATAAGCTGATGCTACAGGGCTGCTTATTACAATGTGATGCTAATTGTGCTGGTTTTGGAGCTGCCACGTACTAATGACCTGAATTACTTACTAATCAGCTGTATATTGTGATGTTATATATATAGAGAGAGAGACAGTATATTGTGCACGAGCCCCCCTAAGTTTTTTAAACTTCTCAAGAGTTTTTCCATTCTGGTCCAAAGTGTGATATTTTTTTTTTAACTCTTCAAAGGTGAATTTAAAATAATAATTTAACTTGCCTGAAAAAAGGTAAATTTTTAATAAGTAAAACAAAATCAACTTCTGATAAATCTGAAGTGTGACAACCAATCAGAAATCCAGCCCGTGCCAATTAAAAAGCTGCCATTGAAAGTGGCTTGCATTATTCGTGCTTCCTTTTGAGGAATACAATCCTTGCCAAAAAAAAAAATGTCAGCACTGACAATTGAAACCCTTCATTTTGTGATTAAGTGCTGTTTAAATCAAGAAGAGCTATTCAGAGCAGATTTAATTGTGTTACCTGGGTTAGACCACCATGATCCATAACCTGAGGGCTCTTCCAAGTCAGACACCGAAATTGTCATTCACTAACCATCCAATTAAATGGACAAGCCAACCATTCTCTCACTGGCAATACATTACAGTGAATCCACCAAAATCAAGCAAAGGGACATTTATGACTTGCTGTAGTCCATCCAGAAATCATTTAAAAATGATAATAATGATAATGATAAATGATAATAATTTCCTGTCATTTTAATGTGTTCTTTAATAGGATGAAAAAATCTGAACAATAAAAATTGCTAAAGCATATGTACGCATACCTCCCAACTGTCCCGTCTTTCACGGGACAGTCCCAATTTTGACAACTCAAACCGCAGTACGGGGTTTGTTACTGAAATATCCCGACATTCTCTTTGATCTTCCGCACTGAACAGCGAGAAAAAGATACAAAGTTTCTAATTTAATTGGCTTTTGGCAGAGAGCCCAGAATACGGGGTGGGTTCACTTAGATACATTTGTAACGATAAAGCAAAGAAACAATTGTAACAATTTAAGATAAGCAGGTCTCTTGGGGAAACTGTGACTTGCAGCTTAAAGGGAAATTCAACTTCATTAGCAAAACTGTAATTACACATCAAAACCACAGAAATGTGTTCAAACTTTAATAACCTGCAAATTTTGTAACATTAACATGGTAATTAGGGGGTGTAACCAAAAGTGGGAGTGGTCAAAACATCTTCACCACTCTCCGCGTGGCAAAAACTTAGATTTTTCAAAGTCCATCAATTGACTCCAAATATGTTCTAGGAGGTCCCCCATAGGCTAAAACAGCAATTCGGCAGGTTTCAGATGGTGAATGGTCGAATTTTTAAAGAGACAGTACATGATAAATTTCGAATTTTTTTCAAATTTGAATCGAATTTGGACTATTCCCTAGCCGAAGTACACAAAAAATAGCTCGAAATTTTAATTTTCACTTCGACCCTTGATAAATCTGCCCCTAAATCATGGGCAATGCTCACATTTCTTGCAATGTCTGGGTGTAAATAATTATGCACAACAATGTGATGCTAAACTTTGCCATAAATGTCTCAACGTGAAGAACAATAAAAGTAGTTTGAGGAGGAGCATAATCTTCTTAAAGGTTCACTCTTTGGCCAGGAGCCCTCTTGAATGTTATAACATTGGTTGAATGTCCAACCTTTGCCCAAAGTCTCCTTGAAGATCCACCAGGGCTCACCTTGATAGTCCTACCATTGGTCAAGGTCCCCTTTGAAGGCCCAACCTTTGCCCAAAGCCTCCTTGAAGGTCCAATGTTTGACCAGGGCTCACCTTGATAGTTTTACCATCGGGGAAGGTCCCCTTTGAAGGTCCAACCTTTTCCCAAAGCCTCCTTGAAGGTTCAACGTTTGACCAGGGCTCACCTTGAAAGTCCTACCATCGGTCAAGGTCCCTTTTGAAGGTCCAACCTTTGCCCAAAGCCTCCTTGAAGGTTCAACATTTGACCAGTTCTTACCTTGATAGTCCTACCATTGGTCAAGGTCCCTTTGAAGGTCCAACCTTTGCCCAAAGCCTCCTTAAAGGTCCAATGTTTGGTCAGGACGAATATAAATACACTGTACATATTCATTGCAAATCTCACCCTGTAGTACAGCTTTAATATATAAAAATTGCTACACATGAAGTTGTAGGCACCATTAGTTCAGAGTCACCCTGCGCAATTATCCACAGTGAGTGTAAAACAAAGGCTGCTCTCCATGAGATTGGCTAATAGATGCACAAAGATAACATAAAAGTAAGTGTCTGACTGTGTGACAACACACCTACTGGTCTGGCACTTCTCCCCACTGAAAGGGACGCCTTTAGGGATCAGGTCACTTGAATTCCCTGCAAATTCAGTGTCATCTTGGCTTGACCAGTTCTGGAAGGACATATTAACCCCCCCTTGTGATTTTTAGAGGACCATTTGAGTTTAGTGAGTAATTAAGGGTCACATGCAGGATAAAGAACCAGATAATCTTGGATTACGCACAGGAAGCTTTGTTTCCAAGACAACCCTGGCCGAGGGGGGTGTTAATGCTGAGGTCAATCAGTTAATGAACTGGCAATGGGCAATGACTCCAGAATTTATTGGAATTAACGAAACTGGAAGTTAAGGGAATTCTTATAAAGCAGTTTTATAAGAAAAAATAAATAAAACACTGTTTTGGATACACTGTCTGAAGTGTTATTGGAAAAGTTACACAAATATTTATATTAACAGTAAAAAAGCGAATATTTTAGTTGTCAAACACAACGGTAACTGACAAAGTAATTGACTTGTCTCAAAACAAAAGGAAAGAAAGACAAAGAAAACCTCACTTTCATCAAAAACAAAGTTCCTCTTTGTGACTGCAAACAATGTGTGAAGTTTAGTAGAGGAGAACCTTATTTATTTTTCCTTCAGCGGTTGTACTGCAGATATGCAAGTCATTTTAAGACAGGGTAGGATGCTGTTCAGACAGTGAGAAAATAGTAGGTTTCTGGTATTAACACAGTATTCAACCAGAGACTGGTTTAGAGAACTCATTTTCTCCTCTTCTTAGAAAATATTTCAGCTGTGGTTTTTTAGCATTCCTTTGGGTCCACTAGAATTTAGGCAGGGTATGTTGGTGGTGCAGTTTTGCAAAGGTGGAATTCTAAGCTCAGTTCTAGCCAGACAAAAAGAAGAGATCCTACTGTATATAAATATTATATATAAATATACAAAAAAATTGTGTTTGAAGCTACTAAGCAGATATGGAATAGCTTTCCCATATATTGCTTTATATTCAAGCTGGACAACTATGGCTGTCAACCCCTGGTTTGGGCAGCCCTACACTCATCTTCATCAGATTCATGAAGAATTCCAGCATTTTGTTAGACATATCCAAAGGGACAAAGTTGGGGTTTTGCAATGCAATGCAACGTGGCTTTGCAGAGATGGAGTCCTAGCCCCAGTTCTAGCTAGAAAAGAGTTTGTATGTTATGTTCAATGGTTTTGAACTATTTTATAGTAAGCAGGTCAGAGATCCTACATGTAACCCATAGTTTACATCACTGTAGTATTTTGACTTCTTAAAGGAGAACAAACCACCTCCATTCAGTCTATTCTCTGTGCCTTCTGTGAAAACTCTACTATCTTTTCCTCCCACATCTTCTTGATAAATGAAGAGCAGCACGGCAGTGTTGGCAGAGCTCTATTCCAACTTTTGATGTATATGCTTATTTTCCCAACCTGGAGTATGCACACAGTAAGTCATGAAAAGATCAGCATCCATGTGCATGCTCTGCTCAGCACTGAGTGTCATGGAAAACCAGAAGTGGCACGAATTATATGGCCTATGCCCCCTGCACTGCTCTGCATTTTCTTAAAAGGTACAAGCATAGGAGGCAGGTCTCAGGCACTAGATGATGTAGGTGTCAAGTATGGCAAACCCCATCTAGGTGTGATCTTCTGCAACCTTTGGCCTCAGACCTAGCCCTCAGCTACTCAGGTGCTGCCAGGTCTTATCTCATGAGAATCCAGTAACTCCCACAGGGGCAATCGAGGGAGCCAGACGTTAAAGCAGAGAAGAAGTCAGACACTGAATAACCGTAGTCAGGCATGTAGTCAGTACAAGAAAAGCAACCACTTGAGGCGTGAGACAAACTCTAGGTCAGGAACAGGTCAGGAAAAGAACCAGAAAAGCAGCCACTTGAGACGTGAGGCATACTCTAGCTCAGGAAAGGGCCGAGGTCAGAACCAGAAAAGCAACCACTTGAGACGTGAGACAAACTCTAGGTCAGGAATAGGCCAGGGTCAGAACATAAAAGCAACCACTTGAGACGTGAGACAAACTATAGGTCAGGAATAGGCCAGGGTCAGAACATAAAAGCAACCACTTGAGACGTGAGACAAACTCCAGATCAGGAAAAGGCCAGGGTCAGAACCAGATAAGCAACTACTTGAGACATAAGACAAACTCTAGGTCAAAAATAGGCCAGGGTCAGAACATAAAAGCAACCACTTGAGACGTAAGCAAACTCCAGGTCAGGAAAGGCCAGGGTCAGAACCAGATAAGCAACCACTTGAGACATAAGACAAACTCTAGGTCAGGAATAGGCCAGGGTCAGAACATAAAAGCAACCACTTGAGGCGTGAGACAAACTATAGGTCAGGAATAGGCCAGGGTCAGAACATAAAAGCAACCACTTGAGACGTGAGACAAACTATAGGTCAGGAATAGGCCAGGGTCAGAACATAAAAGCAACCACTTGAGACGTGAGACAAACTCCAGGTCAGGAAAAGGCCAGGGTCAGAACCAGATAAGCAACTACTTGAGAAATAAGACAAACTCTAGGTCAAAAATAGGCCAAGGTCAGAACATAAAAGCAACCACTTGAGACGTAAGCAAACTCCAGGTCAGGAAAGGCCAGGGTCAGAACCAGATAAGCAACCACTTGAGACATAAGACAAACTCTAGGTCAGGAATAGGCCAGGGTCAGAACATAAAAGCAACCACTTGAGGCGTGAGACAAACTATAGGTCAGGAATAGGCCAGGGTCAGAACATAAAAGCAACCACTTGAGACGTGAGACAAACTATAGGTCAGGAATAGGCCAGGGTCAGAACATAAAAGCAACCACTTGAGACGTGAGACAAACTCCAGGTCAGGAAAAGGCCAGGGTCAGAACCAGATAAGCAACTACTTGAGACATAAGACAAACTCTAGGTCAAAAATAGGCCAGGGTCAGAACATAAAAGCAACCACTTGAGACGTAAGCAAACTCCAGGTCAGGAAAGGCCAGGGTCAGAACCAGATAAGCAACCACTTGAGACATAAGACAAACTCTAGGTCAGGAATAGGCCAGGGTCAGAACCAGAAAAGCAACCACTTGAGATGACAAACAAATAGGAACCAGAAATTAGCAAAGGAAATCAGCACAAAGGAACAAGCAAGCTTGACCTACATTGGGCAATGAAATGAGCACTAGATAGCCACACTGATGGCAAACTCTGAGCACCTGTGGCCAAATTGACCACAGGTGAATTTACTATGCCTACCTGGAAACTAAAGGTGACCATAGCATTAAAGAAGAGCCCCTCTGACTGCTCGTATAGAGCAGCGGCAGGTAGGCTGTCTAGAAAACAGCAGGTCACCAGTTCAAATCCAAGCAGGATGTGACTGTAGGCCTATACAGGAGCAGATGGGTTGATAGAATTGCTACATGCTAGGTGACATGACTAGGTGACTGTAAGCTCTGCAGGGCGACTTCTAGAACTGGGCAGAGAAGGCCTCCATCCTCACACAGAAACCCTAGTAAAGAGAATGTGCAAAATGCACATTATTATTATCACGTCTGCATACTGTTGATCTGTAAATAACAAATCTTTTAAAGAAAAGTAAAACCATCAATGCCTCCCACTGTGTTTGATATTTTAGGAGCTGTGAATCTCTCCCAACACTTTGCCCTTATAGTTCTTGCTCACGCACTGTAAATATCTAACAAAGGATGTAAGCTCTTTGTCTGATTATAGGAAGAAACCTCTTCCAATAAATGTAGACAGTATTTCCGTTGATCACATTGTGTTCCTCACTGTTTCTGTTATTTAATATCTTGCCAACCACTTTGATGCTACCCTCAAAAATGTGGAAGAACAGAAAGGTTTACTGGAGATTCTCTATTAAATAATTGTTGTGAAAGTTGACACTGGAGCCAGAATGGGAAATGGGAGACCATGAGACTAGGGACATCGAAGAAAAGCTAGATTGGGACTTTGTAGATAAGGAGATTTCTGTTGCATCCTAGGCAGCCCAAGTCATGCCGAATGTGCATTTGAAATCTTAAATTGATATGGGAAAATGTTTTCCAGTGGGAACCCCGTTTGCATAATCATTTTACATATATATTAGTCAACCTTCTGAGACCTTAACAAATTTTAGGCATCTTGGACTCAGGAATATAGAAGTTTTTTGGTGCCACCTCTTCCAAACCTTTAGTAAGAACCACATATATATTATATTTCAGCAGGAAGGACACCATAATTGACCCTCTGTCCTCTTTTGCCTCTGGCAGCCATGGGCTGCAACTTTTGACCAAGTCTGCACATAACAAAGTTGCAAGTACACAAAACACGTTCATGACAACCCTCCTGTTTTGCGAAGTCATGCAAAGTACAATTAAGAATCCTCTCCTAAATTTCCTAATTTGCCTTGAGACCGGGTTCCCCTCCATGATTTGAATCATACTTAGGGTGCAGCCCCACTGCTTGGGAATCAACATTTCCCCCCCGAACATCACTGAAACAATTCAGAAAAATTCAGTGAGACATATGCAACTTGCCATTAATGATCTTACAAATCAGAAAGCAATTATTTAATCACCTTGTATCCTATACATATTTTTCAAATATATAACTTTAGTCAGAATGCCACATGTTTCTATGGAAAGGTTAATAGTGGCCCAAGAAAGTGTTATCCTGAATCATTCCATTTTACACATGGTCACTTCCTCTCATTTAACACCTAATTGTTAGATCCAATTACGTCTGGAGAAGTGTAATTGTGCCGCTATTGTTTGGAATGTTAGAGTTTCATCTGATAACCAGTGATCATCTGATCTGGATACTTTTATGACTTCAAACTTTGTATCTCTAAAGAGAAAACTCAACAAACACTTGTAGTAAATGACAACAATTGTTTTTACCATAAGCACAAATGATCTCTTATTTGTAGCTGTGTAGACCACCTGCACACTCACTAGCCTTGCTCTGTGATATAGGGAACGCTGGGTAATTATGTAGATAGAGTTCCCATGCCTACAAACTGCAAGTAAGAGGGTGTGAGAAGCTCTATATTACATTGATGCTAAAGTTCAATCACAAGAAAATACCAGTTTATAGACTTTATATTTTTGGGGCTCAAACCCTATGAGTTTGAAGTGGAGACAATGATCTTTTTAACACAACAACAGAGATTCTTACATATAATATTTGTAGACAAAAGCCAGTGCTATTCAACTCATTGGCTGGTCTATGCCAGAGTTTTCCATAGAACATGAAATCAGGAGAAGGAACATGTAGTAAAGCCTGCTTTACTACATGTATTCATAACATAAAAAAGAAGAGGTGCCTTCTTCAGGGATAAAAAAAATACTCACACAGCATACAACACCAGCATGAAGCTGTTAGGGCAACCTGTGGATTTAGTTGCTAAAATCATGATACAAGGCAGACCTCTCCAACCAAGGATAATACTGAACATCAACAGCAGTCTATTAGTTGGGGATCTCAGTGGATAGTGATAAGAACATCCAGTGCAGAGCAGAGACTTTCAGACAAAAAGGGCTAAACTGTAGACCAATTTAGGCAAACTTTGATGCCCAGTGATTCCTAACAGTGGCTTGCGAGCAACATGTTGCTCACCAACCCCTTGGATGTTGCTCCCAGTGGCCTCAAAGCAGGTGCTTATTTTTGAATTCCAGTCTTGGAGGCAAGTTTTAGTTGCATAAAAAACAAATGTACTGCCAATCAGAGCCTCTTGTAGGCTGTCAGTCCACAAAGGGCCTACCATAGCTCTTATTTGACATCCCCGGGGAATTTTTCCATGCTTGTGTTGTTCCTCTACAAATACATGTGGCTCACTGGTAAAAAAAGGTTGGGGACCTATAGTCTGGAAACTTATGATCTAGAATAGGGCCCAGCAGGTCTGATTTGCTGGTTCCCAACATCTGGTTGTTATGAGTTGCTAGACTTTTATGATACTGTTATTAGGCCAGAATCAACTGGTTGAACAAAAACGTATCTCCTAATTCAATTCCAGGTTTTTCCATAGGCGTCAATGGAATCATGACGATGAAAAAGAACAAGAAATGTTTTTCAAATTGAATTGAATCCGTCAAATTATGTAGTAATGGGTTTATGAAATATCATAGGCCATTGGGAATAAATGAGAATTTTGGATAAGTAACAATTAGTTTGCATTCAAGTGTACATGTAAATTTATAAAATAAGTTATTTCAGGACATCCATGTCATTTGGACCTTATTTATTTCTCTGTGAGACTACAGATTACAAGGCCCTAAAAGGTCAAGTATTTGGGCCAGACACAATGCAGCTGGAAGCAGATAGAAAGGTAGGTTGGCAACAAAACTCATCATACAAGAGGATTATTTTTGTAAGTTATAATGAATTTAACAGAAAATCAATGAGAGGATTTGTAGAGCAGACAAGAGGCTTGTTTCTAAGGGTTGGATGCAAGATGGGATAATAAGGAGCAGACTAGCAGAAATTTACCAGATAATTCTTTCTTTTATTTTCCTATCAAGAAGCAAGCCGGATTTACTTATGGGCTTTGCAGAAACGCAGGAAAATTGGAAGATTTCTTTCTTGGAATGTGCATTTATTGCTCTCTCAACTGTCCGCTCAATTGATATCAATAATCTCTGTGTTTATGTCTCTGAGAGCAATATCTCTCTGTTTATCAGATGTGCAACAGCATGCGATTGTTTAATAGTCTGTAACTTCTGGACCTGTTCTGGTTTATTGATAATTGTGCCGTCACCCTGGATTACTGTGTCGATTTCCATCTATTTCTCGGCAAGGGGAGGAAAAATAAATATTTTTTGTAAATCTCTGATATTCACTGAAATGTATTCTTGATCCAAACGATTTAAAAAAAATATTGAATTAAATATTTCTATAGACTGCCAATAAGAAAATATCACACAAAAATGGCAGTTTTGTGATAGAATTTTGATTCTTTTTGCCAAACTTGCAACGAGTTTTGCTGTAGGTTATAATAACGGTTGAACAAACCCAACCAGAGGGAACATTTTTTAAAAAAAATAGCACTTAAATACATATTTTTTAAATAAAATATTAGCACTGGGAAAATAGTTGGGGGGGCTGATTTATTATCAATTGAGGTAAAAAAACCCAATTGAGTTTTTCTTTATCTTGATCGAATTACTTTGCATTGATTGTTTTTTTCCTATTTTTTTCTTAAATGTCGATCATGTTTTTCGGAACCACCGGTAGGACCTGTTATCCCAAAGGCTCAGGACCTATGGTTTTTGGATAATTTCCATAATTTGGGTGTCCATACTTATCAAGTAAAAATCCAAATTTTTCAGATTTTTTAAATAAAAAAAGTCCGACCAAACTTGAATCCACGATTTGCCCATATTTATCAATAAAAAAAACTTGAAAAAACACAACTTTTTCGGATTGTCGTGCAAAAAACCCAAGTTTGATGCTTGAAAGCTTAAAAAAAATAGAGTTTTTGCTGAAAAACCAGCATCAAACCCTGAAAACTCTGAACATTTTGTGAGGGTTAAGGGGACATCTGCCATTGCCTTTTACATCAATCTGGCAATTTTTAGATGGAGTATTTTCTCATTCAGGGCATAATGGATCGCTAAAAAATCGCATTTTTTTAACCGCTTCAAAACGGATGCCTTTACAAGGAGCAACCATTAAAAAAGATAAATGTGCCCCTAATTTGGATTTGGAGGGGGGGTAGTAAGCTTTATTTTGTTTTTTTGTGGACACTATATCAACTGTGAATCATATAATGTATTTCAAATCAATGACATCGTCGATCAATGGCATCAGTGACATCAGAATGTATTAAAGATCACTGTGACTGAGGTCAGTGGCAAAAATGCTAATTATTTGATTAAAATGGAGTCTATGGGAAATGTCCTTCCTGTAGTGCAGAATTTTCTGGATAACGGGTTTCTAGATAATGGATCCTATATCCATTCTGTAGTCATTATACCCAGGTTAACTGATTGATATTCCTTGCATGTCAGTGCCATATAGACGACTACCATAGGCGTGGGATGTGCAAATGTGTTATCCAGAAAGCTAGCTGCACATTACTGAAAGAATCCCATAGGGTCCATTTAAGAAAATAATTCAGTATTTTTTTCAAACAAATTCCTTTTTTTGTAATACAGGTATGGGAACGGTTGTCCTGAATGCTCATGGCCTGGGGTATTCAGGATAAGAGATCTTTCCATTATTTGGATCTTCATACCTTAAGTTTAATGAAAAATCATTTAAACATTAAGGGGCCGATTCACTAAGGGTCGAATATCGAGGGTTAATTAACCCTCGATATTCGACTAGGAATTAAAATCCTTTGACTTCGAATATCGTAGTCGAAGGATTTAGCGCAGATAGTTCGATCGAACGATCGAAGGATAATTCCTTCGATCGAACGATTAAATCCTTCTAATCTAACGATTCGAAGGATTTTAATCCAACAATTGAAGGAATATCCTTCGATCAAAAAAAGTTAGCCAAGCCTATGGGGACCTTCCCCATAGGCTAACATTGACTTCGGTAGCTTTTAGATGGCGAACTAGGGGGTCGAAGTTTATTTTAAAGAGACAGTACTTTGACTATCAAATGGTCGAATAGTCGAACAATTTTTAGTTTGAATCCTTCGATTAGTAGTCAAAGGTCGAAGTAGCCCATTCGATGATCGAAGTAGCCCAAAAAAACTTCGAAATTCTACGTTTTTTAACTTCGAATCCTTCACTCGAAGTTAGTGAATCGGCCCCCAAATAAACCCAATAGGCTGGTTTTGGCTCCAATAGGGATTAATTATACTTTAGCTGGGATCAAATGATGTACAGATCCTATAGCTGTAATAAAACAGTAACTTGTACTTGATGCTAACTAAGCAGCATGAATCCATATTGGTGGCAAAATCAAACAATCATATAAGGTTTATTTAATATTGGAATATTTTTTTTTTAGCAGACTTAGGGGCAGATTTATCAACAGTCGAATTTCGTAGTAAAAAATACTTTGAAATTCGACCATCGAATTAAAATACTTTGAATATCGAATTTGGGTATTCTGCGGTCGAAGTAAAATCGTTCCATCCAACGATTAAATCCTTCGAATCAAACGATTCAAATGATTTTATCGTACGATTTTACTTCAACTTCAAAAAACTTAGAAAAATGTTGTACAAGGTCCCCATAGGCTAACATAGCACTTCGGCAGGTTTAATTTGGCGAAGTATTGAAGTCAAAGTTTTTTTAAAGAGATAGTACTTCGATTATCGAATGGTCAAATATTCAAACTATTTTACTTCGAATCGAATTCGAAGTAAACTCAAAGTCGTAGTATCCTATGCGATGGTCGAAGTATCCAAAAAATTACTTCGAATTTCGAATTTTTTTAGTTCGAAAATTCCCTCGAATTCACTTCGACCCTTGATAAATCTGCTCCATACTGTATAGAAATCCAAATGACAGAATCCCAGTTAATAGATCCCATCTGCATGGAACTATTCCGTGCCCCGTAGCAGGGATGTAGACCCAACATTGGAGCAGCCGTTTCAGTTCCATTCAAGGTTGAATAGGGGGGAATTAATTACGTTTGCGTTTTTCTACATTCCTAGACTTACATGTTTCACCTTCATGTTTTGAAGACCAGGATTGATTACAGAAATGTTTGTCCTTGGTGATAATAATTTGAATGTAATTATTTTTTTAAATAAAGTTACCCCATGGTAATTCTCCGGATACAGCGATCATATAATGGGGTCCTTTGACTTTAACATATAATGGGGGGCTTAGGCCTCACCCAGCCTGATGATTAGTAGATTCTTGTAAATGCAGTGGGGGGTATTCTCTACTGACAACTTTATATCAAGTTAATAAAAGTGCAATTTTTAGCTGTATATGGCAATTCTATCCCAGTGTTAGACTGCCACCTGCGGGTGGGCTTAGTCTCATAACAGCTGTACAATAAGAGCACTCATGCTAACTCATTTGCACATACAGGTATGGGACCTGTTATTCAGAATGCTCAGGACCTGGGGGTTTCTGGATAAAGGATCTTTCTGTAATTTGGATCTTCATACCTTAAGTCTACTAGAAAATCATGTAAACATTAAACAATAGTTCTGCTTCCAACAAAGATTAATTAACGGCAAAGCGTTTTCTATAGTCGCCCGAAGTTGCCTCACTAAGGCAACTTTGGGTGACTATTGAAAATGCATCGCCGCGTGTGCATTAGCGCAGGCGACTTTTCATTGTAGCCTATGGGGAAAAACGCTGAGGCAGTTCGCGGAGATAGTCGTTCAAAAGACGAGGCGATTAGTCGCCACGAATCTCCTCGTGTGCACTAGCCCTTAAGTGCTGAGGATAAATACAAACAGATATTAATGACTCAAAACTAGAATTCTGCACTGACTAACTGGTTTTTGCTGCCAAAGTTAATGTTTCTGTGCCTCTAACCCAAACTTTTTTTTATCCATGAGCCACATTCAAATTTAAAAGAGTTTTAAAGCAACACAAGCATGAAAAAAAGTTCCTGGGGTGCCAAATAAGGACTGTGATTGCCGATTTTGGTAGACCTATGCAAAGTTGCAGCCTACAGGGGTATCATCTATCTATCGATCTATCTGTCTGTCTGTCTGTCTGTCTGTCTGTCTGTCTCTTTATATCTATATGTCTGTCTATAATCTCTCTCTTTCTATCGATCTATCTATCTATCTATCTATCTATCTATCTATCTATCTATCTATCTATCTATCATCTATCTATCTATCATCTATCTATCTATCTATCTATCTATCTATCTATTATCTGTCTGTCTGTCTGTGTATCATCTCTCTCTCTCTATCTATCTATCTATCTATCTATCTATCTATCTATCTATCGTCTGTCTGTCTGTCTATCTTGTCTTGTACCAGAAGATGAAATATTATCCCAGAAAAGATATATACCAAGAAACAACAGTTAGTTTTGTTATTCAGAGACAGGTCCCCACATTTAGATGATAGCAGCTCTAATACCAGCTCTGCTATTTCTGGATATGAACATATGGAGCCCTCTCCCCCTCCCCCACTGTAGCCAATGAATTAGGAAACAAATAGCTATTTAATCCCTTTTTGTTTGTTTTCCTTAGTTCAAGTTGTGCAGGTACAGTACCCGATTTCTATCCCTTTCTGGGGCCTGTCAGAATGTCCTGACACAGAAGGCTTTATTTGATTAGGGGATTGGGTGCAACAATAGCCATACACAGTGCACTGATGGGCCCACATTGTTTGTTGTGCAGTGAAACTTGCTCATTAGAAAGTGCCAGTGGGGCGGCAAAGAAAAGCTTTATTCTTGTGCAAATGGGGAACAGTTTGTATCAATAGACACAGATCCAGAGGTTAGTAATGCTTTAAATATCAATAGGAGGTACAAATTGCTTGGGATAAACATTTAGATAGAGTCCACAGGGGGCAGGTTTGGAAGCAGGACTAAACAAATTTATTTATTTAGCATTTCTTTTCTACCTTGTCCTGGTCTTGTTTTGGGAGATGCAGGTTTTCAGGGGGCTGTATATAACGAGGACTTAGTGTCAAATCTTGGGGGTCATTTCCCTTTATGTTGAATCAGTGTTGATTTTTGAGGGTGTAAAGCAATGGGCACCAACCAAAACGATTACAATACATAGCACAAGCTACACATTTATAGAATTTCTGGTGCCTTTAATCAACAGGAACTGGCTCAAGAAATGCAAAACAAAAAAATGTTTTGACAGGTGGAGTTTGTTTTTATGTTTTTTAATATCTTCTTTATGTCAAGGTATGGGAACTCAAAAGGGCAAGCGGCTGGCTGTAAAAACATCTCCATAACATGTCTGTACCATGAAACACAAAGTTTTTGTTTTTAAGGTTATCAACATTTATGAAGAATGGGTACAAGATCCCAGACTGCATTGAGGAAATTCAATTCAGAACTATCCTCTCTGGGTAAAAGGTACTACAGCTTCCATAACCTTATATGAATATTTTATTTTTCTTATTTCACCAATGTCACACTTGAAACAACATTTTGTCTCATAAATGTAATTATATGACACCATGGAATATGGACTAAAGATACACAAAAAGGAAGAACACCTGGACTTTATTAAACTTTCACATTGTTTTTTACTTGATTGATTTGAACATGATTGGGGGTGGGTCCCATACCTCCCAACATTTTGGAAGTAAAAAGAAGGACAAAAATTTTTTTTCCGCACGTAGCGCAGCTATTTTTTGACCACACCCCTTTCTGTGGCCACACCCCCTAATTACCATGTTTGTTTTACAAAATTTGGCAGGTTATGGAAGTTTAAAAATATTTCTCCTAATCTAAACTGTGTTTTTGTGTCTCAAAATTGTTACAAAGTATCTTATTTGCACCGGTTAGCTGTTCTGGGCTCTCTGCTAAAAGCCAATTAAGTGAGAAACTTTGTTTCTTTTTCTGGCTGTTCAGTGCAGAGAAAATAGGGACTTTCCAGTATAAATGAGGGACTGCGGGTTGAGCAGTCAAAAGAGGGACTGTCCCTCCAAAAATGGGACAGTTGGGAGGTATGGTGGGTCCTGATATGGTGCACTCCCCCTAATGTGGGGGATAAATGTTTGTATCACACACTATCAGGCAGGCTTGAGAAAGGGCAAGACCAGGCCCGAAACGTTGCCTGTTGTTTTACTGACCAATTGAAATAAATTTTCATATTTTGCAAACAAGAGGTGCTGCAGTTTTTCTCTCTTCTGCTGTACTATGAAACACAAAGTGGCTATATGTATTCTACATTCCGTCAGTCCATTAGTACAGTTACTAATTCACTGGTCAGAACTACTATTAGATAGTAAAAGCGAGAGATTAGGGCAAAAAGCGGCTGAAAACAAGGAGATGTTGCATTAACAGTGTTGGATGGTAATACGAGGGGCCCATGAGAAAACCTTATCTGTAGACCTACTCTACAAAAGTCTTACTCCTAACTCTTGTTGCTCTCCAACCTTATGGATGTTGCTCCCAGTGGCCTCAAAGCAGGTGTTTATTTTTGAATTCCAGGCTTGGAGGCAAGTTTTAGTTGAATAAAAACCAGGTACACTGCCAAACAGAGTCTAAATGTAGGTTGACAATCCATATAGGGGCTACCAAGTGGCCAATTACAGCCCTTATTTGGCACCCCAGGAACATTTTTCATGCTTGTGTTGCTCCCCAACTCCGTTTACTTCTGAATGTTGTTCATGGGTTCTAAAGATTGGGGATCCCTGCTCTAGACATAGAAAGCAAAATGGTTTGGTCATTGACAACTTGGCCCACAGGAAGTTTTCCTGGTACCCTGGTTAGCCAGCACGACACTGCACATTAACACAAGCTCATTTCTACAAAGGGAGAATTATGAACATTTTGGGGCTCTAATGAAGGATGCTTGCAATTCATAATGGCACTATAATCATCCACTGGTGTCATGCAGTAATTGAAGTAATTTGATCTGGTCGCTGATAGTTTCACAAATTTGTTAATGGAAGGAACAATAGTTGTACACATTAGTAACAAAACAGCTTTTCTAATCTAAGAGACTAATCTCCCCGAATTGCCTCCCCTGCCTTCCGCTGGCTATAATGTATATTGCTGGTGGGATGGCACTCAAAGTACTTTGTTTTCCGAAGTCGCCTGAAGTTGCCTCTTGAGAAAACTTCGGGCGACTTCTAAAAACAAAGAGCTCCGAGTGCCATCCCACCAGCAACTTACATTCTAGCCAGTGGGAAGGCAGTGGAAGGCAGTTCGGGGAGATTAGTCACCCTGAAGAAGAGGAGATTTGTCCCAAGGCAACCAATCTCCCCAAAACCCAGTCTGTGTCTCTGCCCTCAGAAGTTTTTGGCCCATGGAATTAAATTATTGTAAGTGTTCAAAACTTGAAAACACTTTCTAAGTCTTTTCAAGCCAGGCCATATTTTTGATTCTGGAGCAAACCTGTGAAGAACTGCAAAATTGTTGGGACGAGTTTTAGAATTTCTGGAATTTTTTGGAATATGTCACTGAAATGTAAAAAAAATTAAAATATGAAATGTAAAAAATAGACCGTTGGGCAATAATACATTAAAATCAATATAATATTTTTTAATGAATGTTTCAAAACACCAACCCAACTTTTTTAGGCCTGCAGCGGGTCGGGTACCCTCGGTTTACCCTCAAAAACCTGTGGTAGCCTGTGGGTTGCAGGTAGAATTTCCAGGTGCGGATATAGACGCGGGTTGGCAGTTCTGCGGGTTTGCCGGTCACAGGTCCGGCCGCGGGTCTTCTCAATAGCGATTTTTACTCCTTTTTTCTGATCACTCCTACTTACGATGATGTCATTTCCGGTTTACAATGACAGCATTTCCTGATTCTTGATTGTCAGCGGGTCGCGGGTCCGTGTTGCGGATAAGGTACTTGTAGGTCGGGTAGCGGGTTCAATCGGGTAAGAATGCGGGTTCGGGTTGTGGATTGCAGGTTGCGGGTATGGGTCGGGTACAGGTTCCAAGAAACAGACCTGTGCAGGACTCTAATCTCAACACCCCAAAATGTCAAAAACCTTTTGTTTCATGTTCCTAGAAACATGAGTGCAAATTTACCATTGCACAACGGAGAAGTATGGACAAAGGAACACAAAAACCCTCAAAATCCTTAAAACACTGATCTGTGATATTCTACCAGCCAATTCAGTGTTGAAATAAACAAGTACAGATGTTTTATGTTGCTGGGTGGGTTTCTTCTCACTTTCTTTAAGTGTAAATTTAAATTTAGAAATTGTATTTATAATGCAATTATTTTTATATATTTTAAATATTATAATTCTTTTTCTCTCTCTTTGGGGATACTATAAACCCAATTGAGCATAGTGTTATAACCCAAATGAGTAGGCAGAGGAGAGTCTAAAGCTGGTCATAGACGCAAAGATTTGATCGTACGAATCTCCGTTTCTTACGATTTTCAGGCCGTGTGTGGAGTGTCCCGACATTTTTCGTGCCATGGCGATCAGTCACTCAGATGATCAGACAGGTTTGAACATTTCTGTCGGCTACCGATAATATCTCTGCATGTACTACCGATCTGACCATATTAGTGTGAGACTGACACCAGCTTTTGTCGGACCTAACTTTCGTAGGATTGCTGTCAGGGGCAGAACATCAGCTGACTTGTTCTTTTACTACTTTATTTTATCTGAATGGTTAGTGGCAGGTCGGGAGATGGCGTTCGTCTGATATGAAGATAAACCTGCACGTCTATGGCCAGCTTAAAAGTTCTGTAAAGTGTCAGTTGAGTGAGTCAGGGGCACCTGAGAATTATAAAAAGAAAGGAGACTCTTTCAGTAAGGACCTGTTTGATTTAAGGTTATGGGTCCCACAACAGAAAGCTCTTTACACTTCAGATAAAAATACATGGATGCAGAGGTAGCACAACTAGAAACAGATATTCTATCTCTAGCAGAAGAGAACGGGGACAAACTATTCCCTAAAAAATAAAGAAGCAACTTTATTTTTTTTTTGTTGCTAAACCCTCATTAACTCCACTCATGCTGTCTCTCTCTGCTTGCCAGTTCTTAAGTAGCATTTTCTCAGAAAAAAGAGGGAACCAATTAGCACCTCATCAGCTCCAATTAGAGGAGACAAAGGCAGGGTACAGATAACTCAATGAGAGGCCGTGGCATGACAACATGTAATCACTTAAGACAGTATTCAGCATTGATTGTGCTTGCTGTGCTGCCTCTAATCATTTTTTAGCCTTCCTTTTGGATGCTCTTAAAAATGTTTTTGTGGGAACATGGAGGCCATTCTTAGTATACCTGTTTATGGCTTTTCAAGCAGCCTGGCCGCAACAATCGCATATTGTATCTTTAGTGCTTCCTTAAACTCAGCCCTTAATTACAGAATGTTTTCAGTGACCGGGCAGAATAAGTTAGACATTGGCTTTATGCTCAATAATTGTTCTGGTGCTACTGTCTTCTATTTACGCAGGAGAGCTACAATGTAATTTTTTTTCTCCCCGCTCCGTATCTTTAGCTGGGGGGGGGGGTTCTTTGGAGCAGTTAATTTGGTGCCTGTTCTAAATACCAACCATCGTTAATTAGTGTGGACGGATCCCTAATTTCCTCAGCAGCTTTCCTCTCCATTTAACCCTGTTGTTCTCACATAGGCTTGGATGGCTCTCCATAATGAAATTACCTCATTAATACCTTTTATATCTACACAGTTACTGGTCCACCATCCAACATTTAGATTTAATTGACCACTGTCGAAAGCAACATGGGCATTCTTGTCTCCGATTAAGGAAATTTTGGGGGTTTTTTTTAGGGGGATGGATAAATTTAAATTATTAGGATGGTGAGCAGTAAGTTATAATTGAGTACAAGCAGCACTTCAGCAAAATATTTAATGCATTCAAAGCCGGTTAGTCTGTCAACTAACTATTAACCACTTCTGCCATGTTTAGTTTTGAGTATTTAAACTCGTAGCATGAACTCTACCAATGGGAAATTATTTTTACATTTTTCTTGGGTTATTTGAAGAAAAAGACATACTTGTTTTATAGGTTTCTGTTTTACATTATTACTATTATTATTTAATAATAATAATAATAATAAAAATAGTACTTAATTTTTTTTAAAAATCAGACTAGGACCAGTAGCTCTGGGATTATTTGAAGGAAATTACATAACTTTTTTTATTTTTTTTTAATTTTTTTACAATTTTTTAATTGTAAATTATTTTTATTATTTTTTATTATTATACTATTATTATATATATTATTATATATTATTTTATATTTTTATTATAAAAACATTTTTTTTTAATTTAAAATCTATTATTGTTTTTTTTTATTTAAATACATTGAAATACAATTCAAGAATAAATATTCAAACTAGGTTTCCAGCACACTATTAGTTATTGCTTTTTCAGAATCCACCAGTATTTATTATTTAATATAAATATATGTAGGGGCTGATTGACCAATTTTCATATTTTGTGAATTTCCCCAAATTGCATTTTTTGGCACTATAGATCATGGATTACACTTATTACTTTAAACCATGAAAAAATTGTTAAATTGATAACAGTAGTACAGAAGCTCGACCATCTAAAAGCTGCCAAAGTCATGTACAATTCAATGGTTTGTGTCTTTATCCAGTTGTACCAGTTTTCTTTAATTTGGGGTTTTTGGGTTTTTTTTGCTACTAATTTCACAATGAATTTGAAGAAATCGTTCTGTTTTTTTTTATTTGTACTTTTTATGTTTGGCTCTTTTAAATATTGCATGACATTCATGGTTTTAGAGAAAGTGAGTTTATTCCAGGTTTAAAAAAATGCTAAAACCACTAAAATGAGAATGTTGATAAATGGACTTCTAAGCATTGTCCAAGCCTTCATGATTTGTTATCCCAAAACACCCGGGTGTTTTGAATGTTAAGTTCTCTAGGCAATGGTAATTTTCTATAAAAAATAATTGGATTTATATCAGAAATGTATTTATTAAAGGTCAAATTATAGTGGTTTTAGAGGTTTTTTAAACCATGACTAAACTCACAAACTCAAAAAACACAATTGTCATTGAATTTATTAAAAGATACAAATATAAAAAGTACAAACACAAAAAAATACAAAACCTCTAAAAATTCAAGCTTTCCGTACAATTTGTAGCAAAAAAAATCCAAAAACCACTAAAATTCTTATTTGATCAAAAATGGATCAACTCAGCTCCCATTGACTTCTATAGCACTTCGACAACTTTTACTTGGTGAAGTGTGGCATTAAAGGCATTCGTGTTTAATTCAGAATTTTTGTAGACTTAGAAAGAACTTGAATATTTGGTGATTTGTGGAAAAAAAATGCAATTGAATTGTTAGTACAGTAATTGGACCCCTTGGAGGCTTATTTATTAAAGGTTGAATTTTAGAGTTTTTAGAGGTTTTGAAACCAAAACTAAACTCACAAACTTTAAAACCATGATTGACACTGAATTTATTAAAAGATCCAAATATAAAAAGTATGAATGGAAAAAAAAAGGTGCAAAGATGCACTTAATAATACGAATACATCGAAAACCTAGAAATTTTGTACCAAAAAAACAATAAAATCTCTAAAATACTGATTGGATTAAAAAAGGTTCAATAGAATCAGCACCATTGACTTCTAAAGCACTTCAACAACTTTTACTTGGCAAAGATTTGTACAAATTTTTTCAAGATTTGTAGAAAAAAATCGGAATTCGGTTGATAGCAAACGGACTCCTCAATGTGGATTGATTTCATTGTCCTGGAAGCAGAATGATCCTTACATCAATATAATTTTTTATTTTATCGATTGTTACACTAATAAATTGTAATGATCACTATGGATCAATCAAGATTGGTTGGATTCGGGGGTTCGGCCGAATCCAAAAAAGTGGATTTTTGGAAAGTACACATTCTATCGAATCTAAAATAGGTACCCATGCCTTTCTGCTCCAAACTACTAAGTCGCAAGGCTTTCCCAAAATTGTCGGTTTTGGTGAAATACCTGAAAATTGCCTCAAAGCTTCAACTTTCCAGCATCGTATCATTCATGTATCATTACCAGCATAAAGCATCCTAAATATGAATGCCGGGGGTCTGCTAAACAATTTGATGCCTGATATGAAAAGATTTACCAAACTATTTGACATACAGAGACCCCCAAATCCAAATAGTGCATATGGATTCTCATGTACAGTATTACACTCGGGCTACTACAATATAAGCACCCGGTATGTGTGTTATGTGCCATGAGACCCCGTTACAGTATGAAGGCCCTAGTAAACCATATATTTTCCGAAAGTACATATTTTGACGAATCTGAAGCAGGTAATTACATTTTTGTACTGTAAACTACCAAACCACAAACCTATGCTAAACATAATGCTTTTTTAAAAATTCTGAAAATAGTCACAAAGCTTGCATTTTACCCCATTATATACATCACATTTCATAGCCTACCAGCATAAAGCATCCTAAATATAAACGCCAGGGGTCTGCTGAACAGTTTGATGCCTGATTTGAAAAGATTTACTAAATTAGGTGGCATACAGAGACAACCAAATGAAAATAGTACACATGAATTTTCACATATGACACTCCGACTGCTACAATACAAGCACCCGGTATGTGTATTATGCACCATAAAACCCCCTAAAAGTATGGCGACCCTATTTTCCGAAGTACACATTCTGACAAATCTAAAACAGGTAAATACATCTTTCTACTGCAAACTACCAAACTGCAAAGCTATGCTAAACATAACGCTTTTTATGAAATTTCTGAAAATAGTCACAAAGCTTGCATTTTACCCCATTATATACTCCACATTTGTAAAGTACCAGCAAAATGCATCCTAAATATGAATGCCAGGGGTCTACTAAACAGGTTGATGCCCAATAAGCATAGATTTACCAAACCATGTCGCACACGGAGACCCCAAAATGAATATATAGCAGATAAAATTTCCATTGGCAAACTAACAAAGAACAGAGTAAAATGGTTTAAAATCACTAAAATCCAACAAAACAACAATAATCAATGCTTTTTTTTTTCACCTAGTGTAATCAATAGTTAGAATCAAAGTTTGAATATTTTAACATGGCCAAATGTGTTTTACGGACAGAAATACGCTCACGAGTAAACTTCGGGCGACTTTGGAAATCGAAATGAGTGCATTGGTGCAGGTGTTTTTTCATTACAGCCGGCAGAAGACACAGGGAAGCAGTTTGGGGAGATTAGTCGCCCCAAAGAAGAGGCGATTAGTCAACGGGCGACTAAATCTCCCCGAATCTCCAGGTGTGCCCTTACCCTTACACAGAACGTAGATTCTACGATCTGTGGCATTTAATGGGTTAAACACATGTAAAACGCAGAAAAAACGCCCATGTGTAAGAGCCCTTAACAAAAATCGACATAGACAGCACTTCTGGAAAATTTAATACAGCAGGTTGCTGGACAAAACCTAACGTGTTTCGGGATCAAATGATTAGGACCTATGATTAAGGGATTTGATCCAGAAACGCGTTAGGTTTTGTCCAGCAACCTGCTGTATTAAATTGTCCAGAAGTGTCGTATATGTCGAGTTTTGTTATTGGATACAGTGGGGACACTGGAGACTGAGCACCTGGCAGGAGGAGGAACTAGTGGTGAGCTTGAGCAGTCTCTTCTTTTTTTTGTGTTTTTACTTGTAAGAGCCCTTAGTCTACTAAAAAAACATTTAAACATTAATCCCAATAGGTTGGTTTTGCCTCCAATAAGGATTAATTATATATTAGTTGGGATCAAGTACAAGTTACTGTTTTATTATTACAGAGAAATATTAAATCATTTTTTAAAATTTGGATTATTTGGATAAAAAAAGTCTATTGGAGATGGACTTTCTGCAATTCTGAGCCTTCTGGATAACAGGTTTCCGAATAAGGATCTTTCCATAATTTGGAGCTTCATACCATAAGTCTACTAGAAAATCATGTAAATATTAAAAAAAAACAGTAGGCTGGTTTTGCTTCCAATAAGGATTAATTATATCTTAGTTGGGATCAAGTACAAGTTACTGTTTTATTTTTACAGAGAAAAAAATTGTGAATTTTTGTTTATTAAAATGGAGTCTATGGTAGATGGCCTTCCTGTAATTCAGAGCTTTCTCGATAACATGTTTCCGGATAACAGATCCCATACCTGTATAATAATCTACCTAATAATTTGGTGAAAAAAAAAGATGTTTTGCAAGTTTTAAAAATAACATAGAATTCTGGCTATCATTTTCTGACAAAGTTTTAAAAGGTTTTTGTTTTTTTAAAAAAAAAAAGAAAAAAAAGACCAGAGGGAAACTTGAAAAAAAAAAATACTCAGAAACACATTTTTGGGAAAAATTATCTTGTAAGAAAATGTAATACAAAATAATATAAATTGAACTTTTTATAAATGTTTTATAAATGGCAAAATGCCACAAATGCCATTTTTATTGTAAAATGGAGAAAAAAAATCAACCTTTATTAAACTTGTCCATTTCAGCATCTCTTAAACATTCTATTATTGGGTTTACAAGAGATAAATTGATTTAATTATGTTATTAAGCCCGGCTTGTGTACTTTGGCACTTCAGTTATAAAGTCTCAGTAACTGGGAAATGATTGCTAATTTGTTCATTATCCCGGCAGAGAATGAGACTTTAACCTTGCGCTCAC
This sequence comes from Xenopus petersii, assembly GCA_038501925.1. NCBI lineage: Eukaryota > Metazoa > Chordata > Amphibia > Anura > Pipidae > Xenopus > Xenopus petersii. The sequence goes on along the minus strand of CM076673.1, from coordinate 195,162,707 downwards.
TACTTTATGGATTACGGGATGTTATACCAACACTGCAGCGACTAACAAAAGCCGGGCACAACATAATGAACTCTCATGTTTGTTTTTGCCGTTTGCGTATCCCAGAGGCCGTCCTTTGTTCAGACACAAAACTTTTCCTGGGAGAAATTTTCCCACAGCAGCAGCCCTGAAGCTTCCAGTTGGATATTCTTCTAACAGAAGGAATCTTGCTAAGCCGTAAAGCAGCACATACCTCGAGTAGACAAGGGGTTTGACAGAAAAAGACAAATATTGACAAAAAGCTTAACGACTTCAGAGATAAGTCAGGATTTGGCATGGCCTAATTATATCTCTTACTGATAAATATGTAACAAGATAAACTGATGTCTTCCTTTTGCCTTTAGGGTAGAGTCCTGCATTGGGTCGGGTACCCTTGGAATACCCGCAAAGTGGTCAGATTTTGGCCAAAAGATCCCAGATTCCTTGGCCGTGCAGACAGTCTGTGGTTAACCTGACTGGGTACCCAACAAAGGTGTGGCCTTGATCCCTCCCACCCTGCCTTGTGGTTCTTCTAGTTTTTAAAACATTTTGTGAAGATTCAGTGCCAGAGTGACGTCACTTCCGGTAAATTGTGACGTCACTTCGAATGTTCCCCGGGTCGGAAGGTTAGTTGGCCTATTGTAGGTCGGGTAGCGGGTACAAGCGGGTCACATTGTGGGTACGGGTTGGGTACGGGTTTCAAAAAATGGATCCACACAGGACTCTACTTTAGGGTAAATATTTTTTATTTTCATTTACTTTATATAGAGGCATCAGACAGATGAAAGGTAGACGTTCACAATTAACTCCAAGGAAGTAGGATTCATCCAATACAGAATAGGTAGATATATAGGCAAGGGATCTGTTATCCAGAGACCCATTATCCAGAAAGCTCCCATAGACTCCACTAGGAGGATTAAAAAAAAATAGCAACTGGCATATCTACCAATTATCTATGTATTTGCTAAATCCATTATCAATGCTGAATCGCCATCACCATCATCATCCGTTTATATTGCACCAGCAAGTTACGCAGCACTTTACATGAATTTATTCCAAACAATTCCAACAATAGTCACGGACGCTTGGGACTGAAGATCAGAATCAGAACGATGCATTCAAATTAACTTGGTTGCCCAGTACAAAAGTCATTAAAGGAACAGTTCAGTGCAAAACTAAACACTGGGTAAATAAATAGGCTGTGCAAAATAAAAAATGTTTCTAATATAGTTAGTTAGCCAAAAAAACTCATTTATAAAGTGAATGAATGTCTAACATAAAAGAACATAATCTAACTTCCTGCTTTTCAGCTCTCTTTTCAGCAACTATAAGGGGGGCCACATGAGACATAACTGATCAATGTGTTTGCAATTGATCCTCAACATTCAGCTCAGATTCAAAAGCAACAATTATGACCTATGTGGTCCCCCCCTCAAGTCACTGATTGGTTACTGCCTGGTAACCAATCAGTGGAAACCAAGAGAGCTGAAAAGCAGGAAGTAGTGTTCTGGCTATTATGTTACACATCCAGTCACTCCAGCCTTTATACATTACATTTTTGGCTAACTAACTATATTAGAAACATTTTTTATTTTGCACAGCCTATTTATTTACCCAGTTTTTAGTTTTACACTGAACACTTCCTTTAAGCTTGATAAAGGGCCAAGCGTGGCCCAAATGTTGCTGTAATGCCCTATAAAATTATGCAATAAAGGTGTTTTTATTCTTCAAAAAAACAAGAGGTGCTGTTCCATCTCAAACTCTATAAGTAATTAAGTGGAGAGCATTTCTGGCCAATCCATGAAATATTTTAGCAGCACACCTCTTGGTGGGACTCATGGGGGCTGGCTATATCACCTCTAGACATGTAGCTTCTGGTGCCTTTCAAACCAAGTAATATGATAATTGCAGGGGCCCCAACAAAGACTACAGCTGTGCCCCCTTTTTCGACCATGGGGGACCAAGCTGAAGATAGAGGGCCCACATTTGGCCCTGAGCCGCCAGTTGATATCATTGCCGTAGGCAGATGAAGACACAAAGAAGTAATGTACCGTACTGATATCAGCGTCCCCTACATAAGTCATATTGCACTTGTCCTTTATTGAATTCTGATAATAGGACTGGCCATTCACGAACGTTTTTTTTTTTTACAACTCTTGCCCAAAAACGTGAACTGATCTTGGTATAGACATCTGTTGTTTGTAAGGTTATTTACATAATTACTCCATTTAATAAGATATGCGCACAGAATAGCACAAATATTTGGATCCAAGTGGGCATGGAAGCAGAGTTCTATTGAACTCATCATAATAAAGCCCTGTGGGAACCAACCAGGGATAAAAGAAGCTGTGGAGTATATCTAAATGGAGAGGGTACTATAGAGAAAGAGAAGGAAGCTGCCCTCAAAGTTGTTTGGACAAGTGCATATTATACAATGTTAGCCCAAGAGAAGTGTTGGAGCTAATTAAAAAGAAAATTCCCCAAGGCATCTGTTAAAGGCAGGACCGCCGTACTCTGCAATTGCCAGTCCAACACTGCTGCTAGTGCTATCCCACAGTCACACTCCCTTCCCAAAGACTATTATCCACTGTTACTATAGACACCATCTCTCCCTACTATACCTGCTATCCCACAGTTACACTCCCTTCCCAGAGACTATTATCCACTGTTACTATAGGCACCATCTCTCCCTACTATACCTGCTATCCCACAGTCACACTCCCTTCCCAGAGACTATTATCCACTGTTACTATAGACACCATCTCTCCCTACTATACCTGCTATCCCACAGTCACACTCCCTTCCCAGAGACTATTATCCCACTGTTACTATAGGCACCATCTCTCCCTACTATACCTGCTATCCCACAGTCACACTCCCTTCCCAGAGACTATTATCCACTGTTACTCTAGGCACCATCTCTCCCTACTATACCTGCTATCCCACAGTCACACTCCCTTCCCAGAGACTATTATCCACTGTTACTATAGACACCATCTCTCCCTACTATACCTGCTATCCCACAGTCACACTCCCTTCCCAGAGACTATTATCCACTGTTACTATAGGCACCATCTCTCCCTACTATACCTGCTATCCCACAGTCACACTCCCTTCCCAGAGACTATTATCCACTGTTACTATTAGGGATGCACCGAATCCAGGATTCGGTTCGGGATTCGGCCAGGATTCGGCCTTTTTCAGCAGGATTCGGATTCGGCCGAATCCTTCTGCCCGGCTGAACCGAATCCGAATCCTAATTTGCATATGCAAATTAGGGACAGGGAGGGGAATTGCGTGACTTTTTGTCAGAAAACAAGGAAGTAAAAAATGTTTTCCCCTTCCCACCCCTAATTTGCATATGCAAATTAGGGTTCGGATTCGGTTCGGTATTCGGCCGAATCCTTCGTGAAGGATTCGGGGGTTCGGCCGAATCCAAAAAAGTGGATTCGGTGCATCCCTAGTTACTATAGGCACCATCTCTCCCTACTATACCTGCTATCCCACAGTCACACTCCCTTCCCAGAGACTATTATCCACTGTTACTATAGACACCATCTCTCCCTACTATACCTGCTATCCCACAGTCACACTCCCTTCCCAGAGACTATTATCCACTGTTACTATAGGCACCATCTCTCCCTACTATACCTGCTATCCCACAGTCACACTCCCTTCCCAGAGACTATTATCCACTGTTACTATAGACACCATCTCTCCCTACTATACCTGCTATCCCACAGTCACACTCCCTTCCCAGAGACTATTATCCACTGTTACTATAGGCACAATCTCTCCCTACTATACCTGCTATCCCACAGTCACACCCCCTTTCCAGAAGCTTCTGATGCATTACTTTTGGAAAAGTGAATATATATTGTATGGATGGCCTCTTTCTGCCTCTTTCTGCTAACAACCACTACTCTAGGGTTCTTAATACTTGCAAGTCTTTTAGAGGGATCATGATCGAAAACATTTAAAAAGAATTGGTAATATAATTTAACTATATTTGCCATCTGGCTTTGGTGACATGTTTCCTTTTCTCTATTTTTTGGTAATCTGAGCTGTCAGTTTGCAAAAGTCAGCACAAGATTCCCTTTATCAGGATATGGAGAAAGGTACACATACTGTATATAATCCTACACTGTATACCTGGTAGTGACTTGGAGACTTAAAGGGCCATTTAAAATTGAAGTGTAAAGTGTGCAAACTGCAAAGTGCAACTTGAAATATTTTCTTCCAAGAATTCCAGTGTTATTATTGGCTGCAAGAGTTGTGCTTTACAGTGGCACTCAATGTGTCATAGTAAATGCTGTTGGACCAAAGAAGTTTGGGATTGGGCTCAAATAAAGTATAAAGGTGTATGAGGTGATATACTGTAAGTGAGTTCAGTTAGACCATTCTATCATGTGCTGCCAGGTTCCTGGACTTACAGTAGACAATTTGTACCAGTTTACAACATACATTGGATCCTACAAGAAGGTCCATATTCACCAGCTCCTATTTTAACAGCAGGGTGGCTTTGCACCCTAAGGAAAAGGAGCAGGAGTTGCACCCGTGGAATAACCTGTGCACCACCGTGTACCAGCCCCAAGGCTACACCGGTTGCATAAGGTGCAATGAATGGCAAGTCCCAGGGATGTGGTTAAACTGTCTGATGTGCCAAAAAATATACATAATAGGATAATCAGTAGAGCTCCCTCCGTTCCATTTACATATGATCCCATTAACTTTATTATCCACAGCTGAGTGTGTAGCACTCCAGCCCCCCCTCATATCACATGACATTACCACCCTCTTCTGTAGTCAGGGCACTGTGCCTACACCCTCAGCATTTGCGAGGCATTTGTAAAAACTAATAACAAGCAGTTATGATTAACGGACAGAATAGGTACAAACCTAATGCAGTCCTATGGTACCTATCAACAGTCAGTGGCTTAATATAAGGATTTTATTTTTCCAATAATTACATTTGCCTCAAGGCGGCAGTGCAGTCGCTATAATAAAGTGAAAATATAAAAAAAACAAAAGGCTTATACTCCCCCTATTGTCCCTTTAGTATATAAACATATAAATATTAAAACCTGCTTGAATGTTACAATTTATATGTATGTGCAACGGTCATTTGTAGGGTACCTTTAAGCACAAAATAGAGACATTCTAGGATATGTTCAGAGTCTAAATAAATTATTCTACCCTCGTCTATAGTTCTCTTCTGACACCGAGCCTTTGGGTATTGTAGGGTTAAATCGAGAGGGCATTAAAGAACATACAAATGGTTACTGTATATCAAACTTTAAAGGTTAAGTAAACCTTTAAAATAAGTGAATAATTTTTGATACAACAGCACCACCTGCTGTCAGTTTCTGAGGAAGTTGTCAGGAGAGAGAAAGAGCTTGCTCTGAAATCTTTCCTAAGCAGAAGAACATCAGAGCAGCCTCTTTCTTTCTCCTGACAACTTCCTTGACTACTTGGCGGTCAGACTGGTGGGAAACTGACCAGCAGGTGGCGCTGTTGTAACAAAATTAATTCATAATAACAGTACATGTATCCTTTAATATTTTATAATTAAAAATAAATAAATAATGAATCTAAATTGCAAAAGTTCTTAGAATAGCCCCCTCATCAATCTTACATTCACTTATTTTAAAGGTTTACTTATCCGTTAATAAATTAGGGTAAACTGTAGCTCACCAGTATCGGTTATTTTTTAGTAGATTCTCCTGCAAGGGTGTCCTGTGTCCACACCCCAAAATGACACAATCAACGAATTGTAGTCAGCACCGGATTTCTTCTCCGGCCGCCCCTAGGCCACGCAGTCCGACAAGGCGACCGCGTGGTCCTAGCGCCCGCCTTCCCAGCGCGCCGGGGAAAAAACGCCGGCGCAGCTGGTGTCGTTCAATGGGGAAGCAAAGATCCCCATAATGCGGCTGGGCGGCATTCCGCCCCTATTCTTTGCCGCCTAGGCCCGGGCCTATGCGGCCTTGCCGCAAATCCGGGCCTGATTGTAGTAGAATGCAGGACAAATCCAAAGCAGTAAACTTCGACTGCAAAGGCTTTGGATTTGTCCTGCATTCTACTCCAATTCGTTGATCGTACTTTTCCGTTAACAACCGTCCAACTTAAAAATAAGACTTAGTTTTAAGCAGCTGGTAACATTTTGCTGGTGAGACTGTTTATGAGAATAACCCTCTGCAGCAGAGGCAATCATTAACTGGGGGCTGTATTTGCTGCCCCACTTTATGCCCCACACACTTGTGTTTAAGGCTGCTATTCGAAAGTTACATTTTCATACTTTGTTAGTCTCACAATGATTTAAAAAAGTGTTAAAAATCAGGATGCCGTCTGATTCGTTTCATGCTGAACTCATTAATATACAGGCCATTATATATGGGCCTCATTAATATACAGTATGTGTCAAACACAAATGCTGGAGTACTATCAGGTGCAAAATTACATTCAGTAAGCACTTGAGTGCATGTTGGTGCTATGTGCATTGAACAAAGCTCACTGCTGGTTTGTTTAAGGTCACTGCCTTTCCTTAAAGGGGAAGTAAAGTCTAAAATAGAATAAGGTTAGAAATGCTGTATTTTGTATTCTAAATATAAACATGAACTTACTGCACCACAAGCCTAATTAAACAAATAATTTATGATTTCACAGTTGGCCACAGGGGGTCACCATCTTGTAACTTTGTTATACATCTTTGCAAGACTAAGACTGTGCACATGCTCAGTGTGGTCTGGGCTGCTTAGAGATCGTCATTCCCAAAACAGTCCAATAATATCTGCCAGAAGCCGATACAGCAAGACTGATTAATAATCAGAATATACAGACTGCACTGGGTCCTGTGTTGTCATGTAATCTAATGTGGATTTTATAGTTTTTGCATTGTTTAATACAATCTTTCTCCAACTCTGCAGAACCAGTGGCTGCAGCCAAATAATCCTCCAAATAGAATCCCAGTTTATCTGTTTAAATCCATGATCTTTGTCCCTGCAGCTGGAATTGGGAACAGTAAAGGGGATGTAAAGGCAAAAATAAAATCCAATACAAATCTCTACATAGTCACCGACTGCTCTACAGGGAAACAAACAAAGCTGCTTGAGTTCTGCATGGCTGGGAAGTAAGGCGGGGGCTCCCCCTGCTGTTCATAAGTATGATTGTTTCCCTGCAAACAACCCATTATCAATATATTTGAGACAGAGATATTTTGTGCATACAGCTACTGAAAAATGCCTTACCCTTTAAACAAAACAGGGATTGTTTGTCCATATATTGCAATATATTTAAGCTGGCCAACTACGTTAAAGTTATCCCATATCTGGCCAGTCCTATGCTCAATTTTCATCTTATTTATTATGAATTCTATTGCTTCATATTTTGTGGTCACAGCCTCCTTGCACCCTGCCTAATGGATTTTAAAGATTAGCGGTGAGCACAACTTTCCCTTATGACTATGAAGATTTTCACAACTTTCCCTTGTTTTTTTTTGTTTCCCTGCAGAGCAGTTAGGGACCGTCTGACAATTCCTATCCACAGCAGTAAATGAAGGGAGAATTTCACTGCATACAGTCAGGTTTCTTATAAAAACGGTACATATTTTTTTAATTAAAGTATATTGGAGATAGGTTTCTTTTTCATTTTATTTTTTTGCCTTTTCATGTCCTTTAAAGACTGTAATGGGACAGATGTTAAAACATGGCTTTGCTCCCTTTTTTAATTTGCAATTTACACCCTGTCCTGCACTTCCTAAAAGAGCTTTCTGTCTCTGGCAGCAATCTTCCCCCAGAAGCATGCACACAGAAATCCAGGGATTTCTACCCAGCCAATCAAAACCAGCTGTTTAATGAGTGGGTCACATGCTGGTATACTATATAGTTCCCCTTTAATCAAGGCTGCGGCTGTGTATTCTTCATAACTGCCAAACGTAAGTCAAGAGCCATGTCTGCATAACAGTCTGATTTGGGTGTTTAAGTGTGAATCAGTATCACATTCCCCCACCCCCCAAAAAAGTGGTTGCGAATTTTTTCTCCAATGCCAAAAGTTGATAAACAACCAGAAACCTTTATTTTGAGCTGTTTCAATAAATGCCAAAGATTTGAGAAATTATAGCAGCTTTGTAAAATATCCGCACAGTGCATCTCCCAAGCTCCCCCAGCTGATATTTCAGTTTTTTCTTTATTTTTAAAGCTAAAAGTAGTGAAACATATTCAGAGCAGCTTTAAAGGAAAGTGTGGCTCAATTACAAGTTTCACTTATAAGAACATATATATTGTATCTTTGTATACTGTATAGTCACGGTATTTCTAATGACATGGAATTGCAGAGGTTCTTAAAGGCATGGATTTGAATAAGAGACTGGAATATGAAAAGGAGAGGCCTAAATAGAAAGATGAATAATACAAAGTAGCAGTAACAATACATTTGTAGTTTTACAGATCATTTGTTTTTTAAATGGGGTCAGCGACCCCCATTTGAAAGCTGGACATGTCAGAAGAAGAAGGTAAATCATTCAAGAGATAACTTACGCTCCTCTTTAGAAAAGGCAACATGGCGACGATCCATCTTGCGGCTATCGATGGATCGGCCAATCGCTTTCTGAAGAGGAGCGCAAGCAGAGTTTCGGTAAGTTATCTCTTAAGACTTTGCGATTTTATAGCTTAATCCAGCCAGGATTTGGCCATTTTCAGCAGGATTTGGCCAAATCCTTGTGCCTGGCCGAACCGAATCCTTAAAATCATTTGACTTTTCGTCACAAAACAAGGAAATAAAAAAAAATATTTTTGCTGCTTAATTCGGGTGTGGCTCTCTTTTTACCCCCCCAGTGATTTGTATATGCTAATTAGTGTTTGGCTTCGGTTCGGTAATTGTCCAAATCTTTCACAAAGGATTCAGGGGTTCGGCTGAATCCAAAAAAGTGGATTCGGTGCATCCCTAATACTAATGAATTTTTAAAAAAATGTTTTTGATGTTAATGGTTCTTTAAATGGCTTTCTGATTGGCCACTTGGAACTTACTCAACATCCAATCAAAACACTGTCAGTACATGAATGACAGAGGCTTATATATATATTTCTATATGTCTTTTTTTTTTACAGGTATGGGATCTGTTATCCAGAATGTGAGGTTTCCGGATAACGGATCCTGGGGAAACCTGGAGGTTGGATCTCTATACCTTAAGTCTACTAAAAAAAGTAATTTAAACATTAATTAAAGGAGAAGGAAACCCAGTCGGCGCAAAAAACCTCCCCTGCTCCCGTGTGTTGCCCCATTATTTCATGCTTCATTGTGGAGCACAAAGACTTGTATTTCCTCCATGAATACAGTGCTGCCAGTGTGCAACTGAGCTGTATTCATGAGTGGCAGCCTGGGTTTGGCTTAATGAATGAGCACTAGAGAGGTAGGATTATGTGCCCCTTGTGTGCTAGGACTTGCGTCTAGGGCCCCTAAATCCAGAAAACGACAGAAAGCAGAAAATAACAGAAAGCAGCAGCCCTTTAAATCCAGGCTTCTCATTGGCCAATTGTGCATGTACTTTCCCTACATTCATATTGAGAAATGTTTTCATTTTTCCTGCCTTTGTTAAAACGTATCCAGCTAGGGTTATTTCCGTGGACAATCTGAAAGCAATTTGGCTGGTACAGCACTCGCTCTTCCAGGATATTCATAAACGTTCCATTACAAACACATGCCCGCAGAATGCTCACCAAATACTTTCCCTCTCTCTCGTGTCACAGAGTTGCAACCTCAATGGCGTAATGTGTTGCTCATAAGTGGAGACGGCAGATGAAATGGGTTCCCAGTCATGTTTTGCAGTGGAATGCGATGGGTGGAACGTGCTCGCAACACGGAAATGCAATGTCACTGCGGCTGTTGGATGGGATTAATGGTAAATGGGTCGGAGTTGGAAAGGGTGAAAAGGATAAATATAGCATGAAATGCCATCAGTTTCAAACATATTCTCTCAGTAGTCTGTAGTCTCTTTATTTTACTTTCTAAACAATATTTTGAGTATGAGTGGAAATTCTACTTATCAGTAGCTCTAGTTCAGCTTATTTTTATCTATGTTTTTCTGTAGTTATTGATTATTCTGCTTCATGTAGCTACATCTATGCACTCGTACTTCTTCCACTTCACAGACTCCAAAGCCTCTAATACATAAGAGGCCATGGATCACCTACAGAACAGCCATTAAATGGAAAGTATTGGCTCTTCTAAAACTCTAGTATTTTTACCTAAATAGTGTTGACTTTTTTTTCCAGGGGATAATTCAAAGATGAATGCATTTGCCAAATAAAGATCTATACTTGATGACACCTGCAGTACCACCTTGAACTTGCTTTGTTTGAAGGGCCACCAGGAACAAAAGACACAGGTCCTGATAACCAACAGTCTGCTCTCTTTAGTCTTCCTTTCCTCCTTATAATTTCATCTTCTCTCTCTCTCTCTGCCTCCTTCCTCTCTCCTCTTTGGTCTTCCCATTGTCCTTTCCCCATTTGTTGCTCCTCCCCTTGTGCTCCTTTTAAATTCCCTCTACAAATAGCACAACTTACAATTTTCACCGTGTATGGTGGCTGCACAATCTCAATCAATAGCTTTATACCACAGATACTGTACATTTGTGAGTTCATCTGTTACGTAGGCTTGAAAATGTCATCTCCTGATGGACCATGTCCCCATGGGCAGGTAAGAAAGTGAAGATTAGCTACAGTTTCTAGTTTCTGCATGTCCAATCTTTAAGACTTTCAGGAACAATAGAAATGCAGCCCTACCATGTATGTTATCTCTCCACCGGTCTGTCAGCCATATATGTGAGCCATATACTGCCACTATTTCTTTTCTTCACTATCTTATCACTTTAGTATTCCTCACTCTTCCATCTTCTCTTTCCCACTGCCATTAATTAATAATGTACAAAGCATGGAGTACCCAGTTTGCAGTGACTAGTTCAACTTTGCAACTCATGCAGTGGTCTAGAGTAAGGGACTGGTCCACAACCAATGGCTCATGAGTAACATGTTACTCACCGACCCTTTGGATGTTGCTCCTAGTGACCTCAAAGCAGGTGCTTATTTTTGAATTCCTGGCTTGGAGGCAAGTTTTGGTTGCATAAAAAACAGGTTTATGGCAAAACTGTAGGTTGCCAGACCACATAGGGGGCTACCAAATAGCTAATCATAGTCTTTCTTTGGCACCCCAGGAACTTTGTTCATGCTTGTGTTGCTCCGCAATTCTAAATTGCATTTAAATGTGGTTTAGGGGTGAAAAAGGTTGGGGACCCCTGGATGATGGTGCTGGCAGTAAATTGAATTCAACTAGTTGGAATAAAGTCCCCATTAATACTGGATCAACAGATTGATCTCCTGCTATACTGGTGAGCCAGTCTGAACCTATTGATGAAAAGTCCTGTCTCTTTAGGGTTATGGCAACCCAGTTGTTTTCTCCAACATCATATTTCTGCAGCAGTGAAAGGTGCATTCTGGCCTGAAAACATGCAGTTTCAACTGTAACTGCTGCCAATAGGGAGCTACCATTCAAGGCAATAGCGGGCAACAAGGACTTCTTCTCCAGTGCAAATTATCTGGCATAAAAAACCCAATGAGTCATAAAGCTGAGTTTTGTGCTGTAAAATCAACAACAGTTACCACTTTCCCCATCAGTAAAAGTAATAGATCCAATGATATGCTCTGGAGGCCCAGCAGAAAAAGCAGACGTTCTATTACTTGGAAAAATCCAGTAGTAAATCAACATTCAAGGCACCTGGAGATAAATCAACACAGAACTCTGGCTATAGAACAATTCCAGCATTTCCAATTCAATTTTCAGTTCTATTGCTGTTCCACTGGGGCTTCATATTCTTGGATTTTCTGTGCCAGACTGACATTCTCATCATCAAGCAAAGACCAAAATTAGCTCTTTGGCTGTTTGTGGTTGCTTAAAGGTTATTAATGGGTTCAACCTCAGGAGATGCAAACACAATGATTTACATTTTTAGTCATTACATGAGCTATGAACGAGTTTTCTTTCCATTCGATCCCTCTCCAGTGGAATGCTATGTGCCCCCTTTGTTACTTATAGGTGTAATAATATAATGCTCAAGGGGGCATCTTTATTCTTAACTTTCCAGTATTCGGAAACGTTCCTGTAATTAATAGCATTAAGAAGATATCATTAGTAAAGAAATACCTTACTATTACTATTAGATATATATCAATGTAGGATAGAAATCTCATTGGACCAGGACAGCATTGTCCTCTCCCATTGGCTCTCCACATTCCAACAGTATGATCCAGTCAATTGGATCAACCCCATTTGGCCCAGGAAGCGGTTGTCCAGATCAAGGGAACATCCCTTCTATGTCCAGCTTTACTTGCAGCTCCCAATATTTTTAACAGGGACGTATATGATCCCATAGATTGGAAAGAAGCCATGTGACTCGTAGGAACCAGTTCCCACCCCTCCTCCTGGGCTTACAGAGTGATTCAAACGTTCCCTCACTTTGTTCTATTGCAAAGTGAAGGATTGTGGGAGTTAGGGAGATAATCTGTACAACCACCCTTTATGGAAAGCAGAGGGACTTCAAGTCCTATAATCCTTTACTTTAAAAAAAAAAAAAATTTAATAGACCATCCTAGGGTCTTAAAGAGGTAGTTCACCCTTAACTTAACGTTGTAGCAGGTTATAAAATGGCCAGTTCTTAGAAACTTTTCATTTGCTGTTGGTTCGGTTTCAATTGGTTTAATTATTTTTTATCTTTTATAGCCTTTGAATTATTAACTTTCTTCTTCTGATTCTTTCCGGCTTTCAAATGAGGGTCACTGACCCCAGCAGCCATTTCTTTATGAGGCTACACTGATATTGTTACTTTTTATTACTTATCTTTCTAGTCAAACATCCAGAGCCGACATCTGCTTCAGATTGCTGGGTCAATGTCAGGTCCAGGTTGACCTGTTCCTTCAGCTCTCCCTGCCTGTGACCTTACTGTGCCGGCTTCCGCCTCCGGCAGCCTCTATTTATGTGCGTGCTCTTTCCCAGCCCCCTTTTGTGATGTCAGAGATGGGTGGGTCAGTCGCAGGTCCCAAAATAAAGCTGCTGCATTGGGTTGGGTAGAGTTCGGGGGCTCGGCTTAGACCAGCATATCACTAATTTAGACCCTCTCCTATTCGTATTTGAACTGCTGAACAAAAGGCTTAATATTTTGAAAACCAAAAACAATGAAAAATTAAGACCAATTGCAAATTATCTCAGGAAAGCACTCTCTACAACATACTAAAATTTGATCTAAAGGTGACCCACCCCTTTAACAGATCTCAATCATGATTTTCAGAGAAAAAATATACTATGCCAGTGCCATTTTTTGTGGGTGTATGAAATCTGGCAGTTAATGAATCACAACTTTGTACAAAAACTTCTTTAACTGATATATTCTCTGATAATAATTTGCAATTGGTTTGTGTTTGTACATGAAGAAATAATTCATATCTGGGAGTTGCTTACAGTCTCCCACCAGCTGTTTGATGTGCAGGTTTTAGGCAAATGTAGGCAATTTGCACCTTCAGCGCTAGGGAAACACAAATGAAAATATTCAGACGAGGCTGGCATTTCAGTTTACGAGTTTTCATAATTTAATTAATGTTTTCCATTTACAAAACAAGTGTACAGAGCGGGCACAGAAAGGTTAGGACAAGGGAATATCAATATATAATTCTTTGGAATACTAGATATAAAACTTATAGCCTTTCAGCTGCTGAGCACTACAAATCCCAGCATCCTCTGTGCTGTGGCTCATACCTTAAGGGTCACTAGAGTGGTGTAAAGCTTGAAGGTAAAAATGTGTTATTCATAAGAGGACTATGGAATTCCAGTACCTGGTGTAACAAAAACTCACCGTGGTGGTCTAGTGGGGGGGGCGGCAAGGACTTTGCAGTTATAGGATCTTGTTTCCTGGTGCTTCTGAGCTTAGAGCTATTATGTTTATCTGATTCTGATTCCTGTTGTGACCCCTGCCTGGCTTTTGACGATTCTGACATCTGTATCCTGACCCCTGCCTGATATCCGACTTGTCTTACTCTTTATGCCTACTGATTGATCTCCTGGTTTGACCTTTGCCTGCCTGACTCTGTTTTTTATTCTGCCTGATCTGACTACGATTCTGCCTACGCCTTGTACCGTGACCCTCTGCCCAAAAGACTCTGCTTTACAGTTGTGCCCCTTTGCTTGTTCAGAACCCCTCGCTTTGCACCTCTCTTTATAAGGCCTGGCGGCATCCAATTCGCCGAGGGCTCCTCCAGAGGTGAAAGGCGGCTGTTAAAGGCGGAAGCAAGAGCTGAGAACAGGGTGCTTAGCATTGGTTCTGGATTTAGGGTGCCAAAAGTGACACCTGGAAATGGAACACAGTTTGGACTGGGTGTAGCCATGACTGTTCTTAGTAGCAGGAGGACCCTTATAGTGTCTATAAAGTTGGACAGTTGAACCAATGACTTCTCTGGGTGCTGTACCCTTTCCCCTGAACAGCTAAAGGCAGGAAATGGGGGCTGGTTTATTAGCTTACTATGCAACAAGCACCCCTCGCCCTTGACAATTAAGTAGAAAGGAGCCCCAATTTAAAAAAAAAAAATGCTTGTCTAAATAGGCTATGCTTTTTTCTACAAAAACTCACCCCAAAATTGCTAAATCACTACTGACACCCCAGCAATTTCTGCCAACTCCAGGCCTATCAATCATGTCTGGATGTAGTTATACGGCAGGAGGTTCTAATTAATTGTTCTCTATGACCTTCTCCTTTTTCTGCATTTTTTGAATTGCTTATGAATGGGAACTGCCATACTGCTTGCCTCAGCTGAGCCATTCCTCATGAGCTTCAGTGAAACTACACCCTCTGCTATGGATTACTTGATGGTGTTTCAATGAAGTCTACAAAATGCTTTTCCCAATATATATATATATATATATATATATATATATATATATATATATATATATATATATATATATCTATATATATATTCCTTACAAACAATCTGGTAGCTAGGGTCCAACTTACCCTCGCAGCCATGCATTCATTTGAAAACAGAGACTGAAATATGAATAGGAGAGGACCTTACTAAAAAAGATGAGAAATACAAATTAGCAATAACAATAGCAATAAGTGTAGCCTTACAGAGCAGTTGCTTTTTAGATGGGGTCAGCAACGCCCATTTGAAAGCTGGAAAGAGTCAGAAGAAAAAAGGCAAATAATTATAAAACTATAAAAAATAAATAATGACAACTAACAGAAAAGTTGCTTAGAATTGGCAATTCTATTACATACTAAAAGTTTGCTTAAAGGTGGACCACCCCATATCCATATTGGAGGCAAAACAATGCTATTGGGTTTATTTATTTTTTAATTGATTTTTTACTAGACATGATACGGAGATCCAAATCACAGGAAGATCTCTTATCTGGAAAGCCCTAGATCCTTTGCATTCTAGATAACAGGTCCAGTACCTGTATCACTAACTTTGCCCCAGGCTGGTATGTCACTACTTCAATGAATGAACCAACCTGGGGTACCTTTGCATGGGAAGCATGGTGGAATGATTTCTGTTTTACTCCCAGATGTTCTTTGTATAGGGCTGGGATGGGCACAGGTGAGGAACATTTCAACTTCTAAAATAACTGTACTGCACATGGATCCATCCCAAGCTCGAAGGAGCACCAGGAAGTAGAACAAAAATGAAGCCAATTTACCCCTCCTGCTAAGTTCCCATTCTGGCTTCATTTCATATAGAAGAGATGCATCAACCCAAGTTATCAGTTAGCAATTTTGCTCAGCGGAAAAGTATAACCTATTGGCGCCACCCCCCAGTGATTTTAACTTTCATTGTCCTATCTTGTTGAAGCTACGTCTCAGGTTGTCCATTGTCCATCATCATCATCATCATCATTTATTTATATAGCGCTGTCAAGATACACAGTGCTTTATCTGTATTCTAGCTGGCCAGTCCCCCAGCCATCAGTCCATGCCTCTTAGTTGGATACTGTAACAAAGGCGTAATACTATGGGACAGCTATGGGAGAAAAAGGAAGAATATATCCAAGGTCAGACTGGGGGGGGGGCCCAGGGACCACCAGGGCTGAAGTTTTGGGGCCCCTCCGGCCGTCGCTATGAGAAGTCTGTTTTTGCCGGTTGCGTTGAAGATCAGCAGATTGCGGCACATAGAAAAGCGCAGTCCGACCCTGGATATGTCCTATTTAAAGGAGAAGAAAAGTCACAACCAAGTTGAAAAGTCACAACTGGTGCTCACAAAGAAGTATCCTGGGCCAGTGCACCTACCAGCAGAAAACTGTCCTGGCCCAGGGTACTTATGTGTGAGCACCCAAGAGCACCCTCTTCCTGTTTCTCATTTCTTTGCAGTTGTGCATGCGCAGTAGAGCAAAAAGCTGAACTTTAACAAAAAAGCTGAACTTTAACAAAAAAGCTGAACTTTAACAAAAAAGCAGAACTTTATCAAAATAGCAGAACTTTAACAAAAAAGCAGAACTGTAACAAAAAAGCCGGATTTTAACTAAAAAGCTGAACTAACTAAAAAGCTGAACTTTAACAAAATAGCCAAACTTTAACAAAAAAGCCAGCCTTTTCACTCTATGACCAGGAAATTTGAAGAAACAAGAAGCGGAAGAGGAGGATCTTTCCATGGTGCACATTGGTTTTCTGCAAACAGAAGCACTGACCTTGGGTTTTAGGTAAGTGAATACAATCACAGGGGGTTGCCTAACATTTGCCCCCCCCCCCCCCAGTGATTATTTGACTTCGCTTCTCCTTGCAGGCTGAAACTGAAAGCTGAGTCAGTAGCAGTGCTATAAAAGCCAGGGCAAAACAAAGCAAAATTAAAATTATTGTACATTCAGCTCTTGATACCTCTATAAGACATATACAACAGGAGAATAAAACAGAAGAAATATATGGACCCAAGGTTAAAAATGCTTTTTTTGTTCACATTGCTCAGGAAATTACTGCTGCTTTTTTTAAATTCACCCTTATCCATAAGATAAATGTCCTACAATCCTGCTGCCAATACAGAATACAGGCTCCTTAAAAGAGAACTAAAGCCTAACTAAAAAAGTAGCTAGAAATGTTGTACATTATGTTTTGGGCTTCTGTACCAGCCCAAGGCAACCACAGCCCTTTAGCAGTAAAGATCTGTGTCTCCAAAGATGCCCCAGTAGCTCCCCATCTTCTTTTCTGCTGATTCACTGCACATGCTCTGTGCTGCTGTCACATACTGAGCTTAGAGACCCACTCACAATATACAGTACACATAGAATAGAAATGTCACAATATAAGGCTGATTAGTAATTAATACAGATAATTACTACATGGCAGCACAGAAACCAGTGCAATTAGCATCAGAATTTAATAATCAGCAAACCTGTAGCATCAGCTTATATTACAGGGGAAGCTCACTTTCTGCTGGATAATTAGTGACGAGCCCTAAGCTTAGCTTCTCAACAGCCAATCAGAGCCCACTGAGCATGTGAGTGTCACAGACACTTTCCAAGATGGTGACCCCCTGTGACAAGTTTGAAGTCCTGGATCATTGCTGCTATTGACAAGCTCAAACTTTAGCCTTGTGCAATACGTTCAGTATATAAAATATGGCATTTTTAGCTATATTAATTTTTAGGGTTTACTTCTCCTTTAATGTAAATATACATAAGCAATGACATGCATTGGAAACACAGACACTGAGCACTTAAGGACAGACCTTTAGTTAGTGGTTGTGGAGCCTAGAGCATATCAGACTTTGTGCAACCCAATCATTTCTATAAAGCAGCTTTGTCCAATCTATGGCCGGTCAGCTGTTGCTAAAATACACGTCCTGGAATCCTATGACAGCCTTAGTTGCTGATATTTGTACTTGAACAGCAACTGGACCATCAAAACAAATTCATTTAAAATGGATCTCTCTTTTAATACTAGTTTCCAATATATTGGCAGTTTTTAAACTGCAAATATAATGAATGTAAAACAACAGCACCACCTGCTGGTCATTTCATCTAACTGGCTAGTCAACTAAAACTGAATTTCTTGAGAAAATAAATATCTTGTGATGTAGAACTGCCATGAAAAACATCAGATGATGTTTCTCTGCTCACTAACTTAATTTATTGAGTAGAGCAACATGACAAGATGCTTCTTGTCTCAAGAGATTCACTTTCAGGTGACTATAGCCAGTTGGCATTTTCTTTAAAGGGATCCTGTCATTGGAAAACATGTTTTTTTTCAAAACACATCAGTTAATAGAGCTACTCCAGCAGAATTCTGCACTGAAATCCATTTCTCAAAAGAGCAAACTGTTTTTTTTTATATTCAATTTTGAAATCTGACATGGGGCTAGACATTTTGTCAATTTCCCAGCTGCCCCTGGTCATGTGACTTGTGCCTGCACTTTAGGAGAGAAATGCTTTCTGGCAGGCTGCTGTTTTTCCTTCTCAATGTAACTGAATGTGTCTCAGTGGGACATGGATTTTTACTATTGAGTGTTGTTCTTAGATCTACCAGGGAGCTGTTATCTTGTGTTAGGGAGCTGCTATCTGGTTACCTTCCCATTGTTCTTTTGTTTGGCTGCTGGGGGGGGGGGAAGGGAAAGGGAGGGGGGTGATATCACTCCAACTTGCAGTACAGCAGTAAAGAGTGATTGAAGTTTATCAGAGCACAAGTCACATGACTTGGGGCAGCTGGGAAACTGACAATATGTCTAGCCCCATGTCAGATTTAAAAACTGAATATAAAAAAATCTGTTTGCTCTTTTGAGAAATGGATTTAAGTGCAGAATTCTGCTGGAGCAGCCATATCCCATGATAGTATCCCTTTAAGCATCACTAAATCACTGAATCGCTGAAGTTTGTATGCTTGTCTTTAGCCTCTGGCCAATGGGAGATGTAGATTCTGAATATTCCAAAGTGGGATTCAGAGGAACCTGTTTTACAACGAAAAAGCAACAATAATAATACAAAATAATAATATTAATAACAATAAATTCAAAAGTCAAAAATAGATACTCTTTACATTTTCAGTGCATCTTTTTTTTTTATACATTGAGAAATAAAATATAAAGTTATTTCCATCTGGAGTGGTGGCAGTTAGTGGCGGCTGCTTTTGTCTTTTCTTAGGTTCTTTGATACAGTTCTGTGTTTGTAGTCCTCTCCTGAACCCAAGTCCACAGAATCGTGATGGTTTGTAAACTCGTGAGGTAAGGGAAACTCTTCTGCTGAAGAATGTGTCCTGCGGCCAAAGACTCTGTCCTGTAATTCAGCAATGTCGTTCCTTATGTCTGCCATCATCAGGAGAAGAAAGTCAAAGGAACCTGGTGAGCCCTGCAAAAGAGGATATAGAGATGTCTACCTTAGAGCTTCAGTGACTGACCCTCTCCTGTTCAAGCTGGACAGCTAGATATTCTCAATACGGTATGAGAGATCAGCATCAAGATAATTAAAGGAGAAAGGTTAAAACTAAGTAAGCTTTTTCAGAAGGTCTATATACAGTAAATGCACCAGTAAACCCTCAAATTAATGCTGCTCTGAGTGAAAAGAAACACAGCATTTCTTTCCTTCTGTTGTGTACTCATGGGCTTCTGTATCAGACTTCCTGTTTTCAGCATAAACCTCCAGGGCTTGGGCTTGAGCATGCTCAGTTTTCTCCTCTCCCCCTCCCTCCTCCCATCCCTGCTGTAATCTGAGCTCAGAGCTATGAGTGAGCAGGGAGAGACTCAGGCAGGAAGTGATGTCACAGCAAGCTAATAAGGCAGCTGCTAACTTAAACAAACAGAGATAGTGTCTAGAGCTGTTTACTCAGGTATGGAAAAGCATTCTAAAGAATAAAAATGGCGTTCTATCTTGCACTGTTGTGGCTAATCTATTGGCAATAAACTGCCTTGGTAGCTTTCCTTCTCCTTTACCATTAAGTGGTTTTAGCTTCCATCTCCATGGCGTGCCAAACGGGCAGAATTTTAGGATTTCCCTAAACTAGTCATTAGATGGCCATAGCATGAAAAGACTGGATGAATGCACATGAAGAACTGACAACATTTGCAAACATGAAACCACAGTCATTACTGCAGTACCTCAGTGCAAGTAGTTTGGAACGAGTTGCTGGGATTCTGTCCCACCACTCCTCTTTTTTTGCATAACTACTGGCTTAGCCGGGGAAAACGGTGCAAGAGCAAAGGCTTGTACAGTGAATGTGGAATGTAAAGGAGGCCTGGCAAGGTGGGAGGGCAATTGGTGGTAGGATCAAAGTGCAGGTAAGAGTTGGGAGCTGAGTGAGGTAATATGTATGAGACCAGACTGTGTCATTAAAAACTGGGTTCCATACATAAAATTCTGGGGGGGTCAAACTGTGCCATGATAAAATTCTGGGTTGGTGAGAATATGCAATTTATTGCATTAAATCTGGAGGCCACAGTGTATCTGCTGAGTTCATAAAAGCTAGGGACCAAGGCATATCCTTAAAGGATAAGTAGACCTTTAAAATAAGTGAATGTAAAATTGATGAGGGGGCTATTCTAAGAGCGTTTGCCATTTACATTCATTATTTATTTTTTTAAAATTTCAAGATATTAAAGGATACACGTACTGTTAATATAAATGAATTTTGTTCCAACAGCGCCACCTGTTGGTCATTTTCACACCAGTCTGACAACCAAGTAGTCAAGGAAGTTGTCAGGAGAAAGAAGGAAGCTGCTCTAAACTAAGCAGAAGAACATCAGAGCAGCCTCTTTCTTTCTTCTGACAACTTCCTTGACTACTTGGTGGTCAGACTGGTGGGAAACACTGTGCTCTTCCTGTTATGGTTACATTCAAGCCTGTACAGCTATGCCAGTTGTTGCCCCATCTCAAACCTGGGTATATTTCATACTCTCGTCTAAAAAGATCTGGAAACACCTAGAGATCAGGACTAATGAGACTTTTATAGACAAATCATCACCCTGAAACCACATTCTAACACCCTCATAGTTTGGGTCAATAACAATGGGGTGTTCTACTTTTGTTTGAGGAGATCCTGGAAAACAGAACACTTGGTGACCACCGAGGAGCAAAGCTGAGCACAAAAGAACACGATAAAGTTATAAAGAAGATTACAGTATGTTACATTTGCAGTAACACTGACAATGCAAAAGGCTTTGCATTTAGACAATCAACTCAACAAAATATATGATCTCCAAAGATTGCTCACTTGGAAAAAAAAATACAATATTATTTTACTTGTTGCCTGGTTCTGTTTAGGCACTAAGAGCAGAACAATGGGGGGAACATTTGTAGAAATATGGTGGAATCTAAAGAACAATCACATCAACATCCTGACGCATATGTACTCCATAACAAGTGTTAAGCTGTATAAACTGAGCCTGGGATTTCTCCCAAACTTTGATCTTCCAAGATGGGTGTGACCATGGCAAAGTCCTTCACATTTGTTGGACCCCCCCCTAGGGTGTTATGGAAATCAGTAAGAACTTAAACAAAATATACAGCTAATATGGATGTATTTTGGATGCCTCTACCATCTTTCCGCTACATTTACCGTTACCTTTGTCTTTTTTCCCTCTTGGTAAATGAATATCCTACTAAATGCTCAGACCACGGACTAGAGAACCTGCCAACAGCACTGAACTTGCCAACTTCCAAATGCTGGTTTTGTTCAAGGCTTTGTTATATATCTATACAGAGAGATGTTTGGCAGATACATTAAATACAGGACGTAGATTGTGAAAAGCCCTGCAATAAGCACAGGGATTATGGGAGGAGGCTGCCAGTTACACGTGTTTTGATCCCATCAGTTTTCCCTGAGAAAATGCAGGAATCAAAATGTTCTTCTTGACATTCCGTAGCAGGGAACCACTACCTATGCTGTCTTGCTGGTGATAAGGGAAAGCTCATGCAAGTTCAGTATCATGGTTCGGTGATGTGCCATTGTGATTGGTGTACAGAGTTAACTTTAGGTTGGTGCATCACAGGATTTGTAGAACCATTAATGCTAGAGCCATGTGGGGGAGCTACAGGGTCATATATGTCTAAGTAAAGTCTTCTATTTGCCCAAAGCCACTGTTTTGTGCCTGGTAACAGTGGTGACCAAAGCTACTCCTGAAATTTGGCAGCACTGCAGAAAAATGGCATTGAGAAGACTTCCGAAGTATAACTGGTAATTCAATTCAAATGAATATTTTCATATTTAGGGGAAACTTACCGGAGGTCCTCTTGGTCCTGAAGCACCTCTATCTCCCTGGAAAAAGAGAAGGAAACCTTAATATTAATTTGAAAGAAATTCTGCTCTACTCTTACAATTGGAATAGCCGACTCCCTTAGCAACAGGTTTCATAGCGGCAGTGGCAGACATCTTCGTAATAAAGCCAGATTAGTGTATGGGCCCCCTCCTTAGCATAATACAGGTATAGAATCTATTTTCCAGAATTCTCTGGACCTGAGGTTTTTCAGATAAGGAGTCTTTTCATAATTTTCATCTCTAATGTAACATTAAATAAACCCAATAGGCTGGTTTTGCCTCCAATAAGGATTAATTATATCTTAGTTTGGATCAAGTACAAGCTACTGTTTTATTATTACAGAGAAAAAGGAAATCATTTTTTTTTTAAAATTTAATATAAATGTTTCAGATTCTTTGGAAAAAGTATCATAATTGGGAAAAAAATCAGGTTAAAACAATGTCACCTTTGATCTGGCACTTTGTTTTGCAATAAATGATGATGCCACTGTGTTTTCTAAAGTATTAAATGGGCAAAGGTCCGAAAAAATAATTCACAGAGCAGTTTTAAGGAACCAAAATAGGGTAGCTGCATTAAACCCATGGGTGCACACAAACTTCAATGCCTGTGCAGACAACAGATGGTCGGGAGGGGTACACTGATCGTTACCCTTGCAGTTACCCCCATGAATACAATGCTGGGGTGCGCCAAGGGAGGCACTTAGGTGTCCCTTCTCTTATTCAGACACACAGGTAGATGTCCTCTGCATGAGCGCTAAGGGGCTAAGCGCTCTTGAACATCATCTGTTTTCCCATGAGATGAGTGCTTATCATCTACTGCATGTATAAAATGTGCTGTAGCCATACCTTTGTGCCATCCTTTCCTGGTGCCCCTGGT
Organism: Xenopus petersii; assembly: GCA_038501925.1. NCBI lineage: Eukaryota > Metazoa > Chordata > Amphibia > Anura > Pipidae > Xenopus > Xenopus petersii. The sequence goes on along the minus strand of CM076673.1, from coordinate 195,139,545 downwards.
GGACCCTGGAGAATAAAAGGAAACATTTTCATTAATTCTGAACTACATATTAAGGAACAACATGAGATCGCTGGTAACATCAGTTCACCATCTAAAGCAGTGATCCCCAACCAGTCACTCGTGAGCAACATGTTGCTGTCTGACCCCTTGGCTGTTGCTCCCAGTGGCCTCCAAGCAGGTGTTTATTTTTTTATTCCTGGCTTAAAGGTAAGCTTTAGTTTCATAAAATACACATGTACTGCCAAACAGAGCCTTCTATTGGCTGCAGGTCCACATAGGAGCTACCAATAGTCAATCACAGCCCTTATCTGGAAGTCCCAGGGACCTTTTTCATGCTTGTGTTGCTCTCCAACGTTATTTTACACTTGAATTTGGCTCACAAGTAAAAATGGTTGGGGACCCCTGATTTAAAGCCAGGGGCGGAACTACCGGGGGAGCAGGGGGTGCGAGTGGGCCAGGGCCCGCACCCCCTCAGGGCCCCCGGCAGTCCGCCCGCCGCATGTTCGGCGGCCACTTCCGGGTTTACGGAGGGGGGCGGGGGCCCGGCTGCGCGTCCTGCGCCAGGGCCCGCCCCCCTCTAGTTCCGTTTTTGTTTAAAGCCACCATGAAGGTGCCTGACCCCTCCTAAGGGCCATGGCCACTACTGCAGGCGACAAATCTGCTCTAGATTGCTCATCAGTAATAATTGAAATCACTGGTGGTAGAAGCTACACGATGCAAAGTTGCCCAAAGTTTCCTCGTAAGGCAAGGTGGCCATAAGTTTTGCCAAAGGAGCAAATTTATCATAGAAGAAATCTCCCCATTGGCCATTACCCTAAAGGAGAACTGACCAGCTGACTAAGATTTCATTACTTACAACGGGGCCTCTCCGGCCTTGTTTGAGCTGAGAGATTTCAGGAGATGGTCCGACCGGACCCATAAATCCTCTTGGACCTGGTGGGCCGGGAGGTCCCGGTATTCCAGGTTGACCCTCACTTCCTTTTGGACCTGGTAATCCTTTAAGCACAAAGAGAAAACACAAAAGAATCCTCAATTTTCATCTAAACAAAGTGGGAAAATGAAAAGCATGTGCCATTCCCTAGACCCTTTATACAAGTACACATTATAAGGATGCTTATAGGAAGGGATGTAGGGTTCCCAGTGAAAACAAGAGACTGGCAATTAATTCTGCCCCATGCACCATGGATTCATTTACAACAAGCCATCATCGTAACAGACATGCCGAGCATTTATAAGTGTTTTTCCAACATACAAATAGTTTACGTTTTACTCTGCAGATCAGTAATATTACTCTTGGTGTTGATATATTGCCTTAATTTCTAGTTCAGAATAGATGAGCTCTGTCAGGGTGGAAGTCTATCGGGAGGATTCTCGATGAGCTCCAGATAAAATTCAGCTATAGAGACTGCAATCAAAAGAGCTGTAATTGCAGGGACTAGAATATTGTTTAATGCCTCTAACATGTAATTAAGTATTTAACATGCAAAGACAAGGCACATTGGTTACTTCTCCATTCTTCCTCTGGCGGCTCCAGTTGCCTCCCAGACGAAAGCCATGAAAGCAGTTCTTCAGAGCACTTTTGCACTTACATTTATTATTTTATTTTTCTTCTAATTTTTAAAATCAAAGGAATTTTTAAGCTGAAAATACATTTAGAGTCATTTAGACAGACTGGCTGCAGTTGGCTGAAAATGTATTTCATGAGAAGAAGAAAGCCTTGTATAGTTGCTTTGCTTGGAACTGTCCAAGAGATGAGCATAAACAGAGGGAGGGTCGGACAAGGCCAGTGGGCCCTACAGACCCACTCCTGCTGAAGCCCTGGGTGCTGCTGCACCTAACCCTGATTGTGGCCACAAAAAGAGGTACACAGCTGCTCGAGGCATTCTCAGGGGGGCCAACCCCCCAGTTTGGAAATCACTGTCTTAGAGCAGCAGTCACATGGACACTAGCAGGTATAGCTGTTGGACAGCCTGGGGCCCTTTCACTACTGATTAGGCAATGAATTATTGTGCTCAGCTTTGATCTGCCAATGGCCACAACCTGACTGAGCAACTGCAGAAGTCTTTGTGACACTTTGCAAAGTAGACCATAGAATCATATAAATTCAAGCATGAGCTCAATGTCTATAAGAAGGCACATAAGACATTTCCTGGCAACAAATTCAGTTTGACTCTGAATGTTGCTTAGAAGGCTTAGCAAACTGGAAGCCAATGGGCTGAGTGCAACTTTTGAAAGCATTACTATTACTATATTACAATGCATCAGTATGTTACTATGTCTCAGTGTTTGCAGATGACACAAAACTATCAGCCCAACTAATTCCATCCAGGATGTGGCACTTGCAACAGGATCTTGACAAACTGGCAATCTGGGCAGCTAAGTGGCAGATGAGATTCAGTGTTGATAAATGTACCTGGGATGTGACAATATCCAGTTATTATACACAAAAGCCATGAATATCTTGTCAAGTATATCCTTATAAACAGAGGCTAGGGATGTCATCAGTTATAAATGGTGAGTAGTGACGTCATTTTTGTCACACGACTCACTAAAACTTGTGTATTATAATAAATAAAGTAACCTTTTTGGAAAATATCAGGATATTAGAAGTAACCTCGGAGTTCCATGTCCTGTATAAAAGCACCTGGCCTTCAGCATTGTACTTTTATACGGTCATGGAACTCCTAAGTGACTTATAATATCCTTATATTTTACAATAAGGGTACTTTATTCACTATATACCCTTAATGGAACTGAGCTAGGCAAATCCATAATGGAGACAGAGCTTGGAGTCCTTGTAGATGATAAACTTGTCTGTAGCAAGCAATGTCAGTCAGCAGCATCAAGGACAAATAAGGTCTTGAGTTGTATTAAAAGGGGCATAGAGTCACTGGAGGAGGATCATTCTTCCACTGTATAGAGCACTGGTAAGGCCCCATCTAGAATATGCCGTACAGTTTTGGTCTCCATCACTCAAACAGGACATTATTGTATTAGAGAGGGTACAGAGAAGGGCAACTAAGCTGGTAAAGGGAAAATCTTAGCTATGAGGAAAGAATGGCCAAATTGGGCATGTTCACGCTGGAGAAGAGGCGCTTATGGGGTAATATGATAACTATTTATAAATATATAAGGGGATCATATAATAATCTCTCTAATGCTTTATTTACCAGTAGGTCTTTCCAGCTGACGTGAGGTCACCCATTCCGATTAGAAGTTTGTTACAGTGAGAGCTGTGAAGATGTGGAATTGTCTCCCTGAATCAGTGGTACAGGCTGATACATTAGATAGGTATAAGAAGGGGTTGGATGGTGTTTAGCAAGTGAGGGAATACAGGGATATGGGAGATAGAGATGGCGCGAACTGTTCGCCGGCGAACTTGTTCGCGCGAACATCGGGTGTTCGCGCTCGCCGGAAGTTCGCGAACGTCGCGCGACGTTCGCCATTTTGGGTTCGCCATTGTTGGTGCTTTTTTTTGCCCTCTCACCCCAGACCAGCAGGTACATGGCAGCCAATCAGGAAGCTCTCCCCTGGACCACTCCCCTTCCCTATAAAAACCGAAGCCCTGCAGCTTTTTTTCACTCTGCCTGTGTGTGCTGAAGAGATAGTGTAGGGAGAGAGCTGCTGCCTGTTAGTGATTTCAGGGACAGTTGAAAGTTTGCTGGCTAGTAATCGTTTTGATACTGCTCTGTTATTGGAGGGACAGAAGTCTGCAGGGGTTTGAGGGACATTTAAGCTTAGGTAGCTTTGCTGGCTAGTAATCTACCTTCTACTGCAGTGCTCTGTATGTAGCTGCAGTGGGCAGCTGTCCTGCTTCTGATCTCATCTGCTGACTGCTGCAATAACAGTAGTCCTTGTAAGGACTGCTTTTATTTATTTTTTTGTTCCAATACAGAGCAGTATCAAGAAGATTACTAGCCAGCAAACTTACTATCATCTGTCCCTGAAATCACTAACAGCTCTCCCCCTACACTATCTCTTCCAAGCACACACAGGCAGATTTTTCAGATACATTTTTGCCCTTGATCCCCCTCTGGCATGCCACTGTCCAGGTCGTTGCACCCTTTAAACAACTTTAAAATCATTTTTCTGGCCAGAAATGTCTTTTTTAGATGTTAAAGTTCGCCTTCCCATTGAAGTCTATGGGGTTCGCGAACCGTTCGCGAACCGCTCGCATTTTTGCGCAAGTTCGCGAATATGTTCGCGAACTTTTTTTCCGACGTTCGCTACATCCCTAATGGGAGATAGCTCATAGTACAAGTTGATCCAGGGACTGGTCCCATTGCAGTCAGGAAGGAATTTTTTCACCTCTGAGGCAAATTGGAGAGGCTTCAAATGGGGTTGTTTTGCCTTCCTCTGGATCAACTGGCAGTTAGGCAGGTTATATATAGATTTAAAAGGTAGAACTTGATGGACGTGTGTCTTTTATCAACCTAACTTACTATGTATAGAAACCCACCCACACAACTGTTCTAAGCTATGTGTGACATTGCCTGGGTGGTGTGCACAATAAAGCAGAACATTATCGTTGACTGCTAAGATTTATGAGGCTGCCCCCCCCCCCCAGCATCAGGTAGATTGGGAACTGCTGGGCCGTGCCGGGGAATGGGAATCAGACATACACAGCAGAAAGAACAGTTGAAAGTGGAATCCTAATGATAAACTGTATGTCACGGCCGGCACCCGATACCAGAACAAATGCCAAGCACCCTGATCTCGGCTCGGCTTCACCAGTACTGTGACCACCGTTGGGCTTCGGGAGGAGCCCTCAGCTTACTTGGGTGCCACCTGGACTTAACGAGGGGTGCAAGGTGAGATGTTCTGGCTGGCAAAGGGGCACGGCTGTTAGCAGAGTCTTTAGGCCGAAGGTCACGGTACAAAGGTCAAGGCAAACGGATGGTCAGACAGGCTGGATCGAGGCAGGCGGATATCAGAATCATCAGGCAGGCAAGGGTCAAAACCGGGTAATCAATCAGACAGATGGGATCAGGCAAGAGAGTGGTCAAAGTTCAGGCTGGGTCAATATTCAGAGTTCAGAGTAGTCAGTGTACAAACAGGGTCAAACACGGGTATTCAAACAAGAATCAAGGTCAAGATCAGCAAGCACAAACACAGGAAGCACCAGGATATCAATCCTATCACGGGCAATCTACAATTACAAACTGTCCCTTTAAATATATTCAAAACTAGAGATGGCGCGAACTGTTCGCCGGCGAACTTGTTCGCGCAAACATCGGGTGTTCGCGCTCGCCGGAAGTTCGCGAACGTCGCGCGACGTTCGCTATTTTGGGTTCGCCATTGTTGGCGCTTTTTTTTGCCCTCTCACCCCAGACCAGCAGGTACATGGCAGCCAATCAGGAAGCTCTCCCCTGGACCACTCCCCTTCCCTATAAAAACCGAAGCCCTGCAGCGTTTTTTTCACTCTGCCTGTGTGTGCTGAAGAGATAGTGTAGGGAGAGAGCTGCTGCCTGTTAGTGATTTCAGGGACAGTTGAAAGTTTGCTGGCTAGTAATCGTTTTGATACTGCTCTGTTATTGGAGGGACAGAAGTCTGCAGGGGTTTGAGGGACATTTAAGCTTAGGTAGCTTTGCTGGCTAGTAATCTACCTTCTACTGCAGTGCTCTGTATGTAGCTGCAGTGGGCAGCTGTCCTGCTTCTGATCTCATCTGCTGACTGCTGCAATAACAGTAGTCCTTGTAAGGACTGCTTTTATTTATTTTTTTGTTCCAATACAGAGCAGTATCAAGCAGATTACTAGCCAGCAAACTTACTATCATCTGTCCCTGAAATCACTAACAGCTCTCCCCCTACACTATCTCTTCCAAGCACACACAGGCAGATTTTTCAGATACATTTTTGCCCTTGATCCCCCTCTGGCATGCCACTGTCCAGGTCGTTGCACCCTTTAAACAACTTTAAAATCATTTTTCTGGCCAGAAATGTCTTTTTTAGATGTTAAAGTTCGCCTTCCCATTGAAGTCTATGGGGTTCGCGAACCGTTCGCGAACCGCTCGCATTTTTGGGCAAGTTCGCGAATATGTTCGCGAACTTTTTTTCCGACGTTCGCTACATCCCTATTCAAAACTCGCGCCATTGCACGCTGACGTCACACGTCAGCGCGCCTGCGCCTTTAAGACGCGGACGGAAGCGGCGCGTGCGCCCTAGGCGCAGAAGATCCCTGCAGGCGTCCCCCCTTGGAGTGCGACGGGCGTCCCCGCCGAACTCCACAACCCCTACCGGGCTAAGTTATTACATTACCCCCCTCTCTGGGGGGGCACTGGACCCCCAGGCTTACCAAGAAATTTGGTGTGGAATTGTTTCCTGAGGCGATCAGCCTTGATGTCTTCAACTGAGACCCAAGAGTTCTCCACAGGACCAAAGCCCTTCCACCTAGTAAGGTATTGTAGCTTACCACGCACAAGGCGGGAGTCAAGAAACTCTTGGATCTCATATTCAGGCTGACCTTCAACCAACACTGGGGGAGGAACAGACAAGTGACGAACATTAGATGCAGATTTTAAAAGGGAAACATGAAAGGAATTAGAAATTTTGAAATTAGAAGGTAATTTTAGACGAACAGAGGAAGGATTGATTATGGCAATGATGGGATATGGACCAATGAACATGGGACCAAGTTTGAGAGAGGGAACCTTCAGTTTAATATTCTTTGTAGATAACCATACCAAGTCCCCCACCTTGTACTGAGGTGACTCTCTACGGGATTTGTCAGCAGCTTTTTTCTTAGCTGAGGAAGCTGCGGACAGAGAGTTGTGGACCTGGGACCAAATCTTGAAAAATTGTTCTACAGAAACATTGGGTACAGAAGAAGTAGAGCCAGAAAAAGAAAAAGCTTTGGGATGCAATCCATTGACTATGAAAAAAGGAGATTCCCCAGAGGAAGAATGGGAAGCATTATTATATGCAAATTCAGTCCAAGGCAACAGTTCAGACCAGGTGGATTGGTTATGGGACACATAACATCGAAGATATTGTTCAAGGGATTGGTTGACCCTTTCAGTTTGGCCATTAGTCTGGGGATGGTAGGCAGAAGAAAAGGATAATTCTGTACCAACTAAAGAACAGAAAGCACGCCAAAATTTAGAAACAAACTGAAACCTTCTGTCTGAAACATTTTTCAGGAAAACCGTGTAACTTAAAGATATGAGTAATAAACAGGTCAGCCAGAGTTTTAGCAGAAGGAAGATGGGGAGAGGAATAAAATGAGCCATTTTACTGAACCTGTCTACCACCACCCAAATCACAGTTTTCCCCTGAGAAGAAGGTAAATCCACAATAAAATCCATGGAAATGTGAGACCACGGTTTTACAGGAATGGGTAAAGGATTTAGCAGACCGTGGGATAAACTATGGGAGGAATTAGATCTTTGACAAATTGGACATGAATTAACAAAAGCTTTAGCATCCAACTTAAAAGATGGCCACCAAACATGACGGGATAACAGAGAGATTGTCTTTGCAATACCTGGATGACCTGCCGCCTTAGAATCATGAACTTCCCTCAACACTTGTTTTCTAAGCTCCTCAGGTACGAACCATTTACCAGACGGAATTTCAGCAGGGGCGGAAGACTGTACAGGGGACAACAAGGAAGAGAGGTCAGGATCTAAGGCTGCGACAAGTATCTTCCTAGGAATGATGGGAGTACACTCACTGGAGTCATGAGAAACTGCTTCGAAACTCCTAGAGACTGCATCCGCCTTGACATTTTTAGATCCAGGACGATAAGTTAAAGAAAAGTTAAACCTTGAAAAGAATAGAGCCCATCTGGCTTGCCTAGGATTGAGGCGTTTGGCAGACTCTATATATAAAAGGTTCTTATGGTCTGTATAAACCGTTACAGGATGCTTCGCACCTTCCAGAAGGTGCCGCCATTCTTCAAAGGCCCACTTAACGGCCAACAATTCCCTGTTCCCAATATCATAATTCACCTCTGCCGGTGAAAATTTTTTAGAGAAAAAGGCACAGGGATGCATTTTGTTGGTCGTCAGGTGCCTTTGAGAAAGGACTGCCCCAGCTCCTACCTCCGAAGCATCTACTTCTACAATAAATGGAAGAGAGGAATCGGGATATCGGAGGATAGGGGCCGAACTGAACTCTTTTTTAAGAATTTCAAAGGCTTGCACAGCCTCTGGAGGCCATAAGCTGGGATCAGCTCCCTTTTTGGTTAAATTGGTAATGGGGGCAACGAGAATGGAAAAATCTTTAATAAATTGACGATAGTAATTCGCAAAACCGAGAAACCTTTGAGTCGCACGTAACGAAAGGGGTTGGGTCCAGACTGCTCTCACCTTGCCTGGATCCATTTCTAGACCCATGCTGGAAATCATAAACCCCAAAAACTGAACAGAAGCAACCTCAAAGGTACATTTTTCCAGTTTTGCATAGAGATTATTCTCTCTTAGTCTACGTAAGACCTCACAAACATGTTTACGATGTTCAGATAAATTGGAAAAGAAAATTAGAATATCGTCAAGGTAGACCACTACGAATACTCCTAACAAGTCCTGAAAAATGTCGTTAACAAATTCCTGAAACACTGCAGGAGTGTTACAGAGGCCGAAAGGCATTACAAGATATTCGTAGTGGCCGTCCCTGTTGTTAAATGCAGTCTTCCACTCGTCCCCTTCTTTGATTCGAATTAGATTATAAGCCCCCTTAAGATCAAGCTTGGTGAAAATTTTAGCAAATTTGACTTGGTCAAAGAGTTCAGATATTAAGGGGAGAGGATAGCGGTTCTTAATAGTGATCTTGTTAAGTCCCCTGTAATCAATACAGGGACGAAGACCGCCATCCTTCTTCCCTACAAAAAAGAAGCCCTCCCCCGCAGGGGAATAAGAAGGTCTAATGAAACCCCTCTCCAGGTTTTCTTTAATATACTCCTTCATTGCCTGGGCTTCGGGCAATGAAAGAGGATATGTTCTACCCCGGGGAGGAGTTGACCCGGGAACCAAATCATTCGGGCAGTCATACTGCTGATGTGGGGGTAGAGTCTCGGCTGCCTTTTTAGAAAACACATCAGAAAAACCAGAGTAGGCAGATGGTAACCCTTCTAGAATGGCAGTGGCCACTACCGGAGGAATACAAACACCCCCATACTGAGACCCCCACTGAATAACCTCCCCAGCCACCCAATCAATAATGGGGTTATGGACCTGGAGCCAAGGTAACCCTAATATAAGGGGGGAAGAGGCACATTCAATGAGGAAAAAGGCTATCTCCTCATGGTGGAGATTATTTATACACATGGATAAAAACACGGTTTTACTAGAAATTTTCCCTGACCCTAAGGGTCTCTTGTCCACCGCTAATATATTCATGGGGACACTTAAAGAAACGGAAGGAATATTATGTCTGGCTGCAAAAGCAGCATCTAAGAAATTACCCTCCGCCCCAGAGTCCACAAAAGCAGACACCAACGCAGAGCCCGTAGGCCAGGTTAACTTGACCTTGAGGCAGAATGGGGAGAGGAAACTCCTGTACCCAAATGGAGCTCCTCTTCTCCATTTAGGCTTGGGAGTTTCCCGGCCTCTTAGGACAAAAGTTTAGAAAATTACCCTTCTCTCCACAATACAGGCAGAGACCCAAGGAGCGCCTACGAGCCTTTTCCTCAGGTGTCAGATGAGAAGTGCCTATTTGCATAGGTTACTCCTGAGGAGAGGGCGCAGTAGCCTTAGAGAACTTATCAGAAGGGAAATTTGAAGAACTCTTTTCACCCCTTCTCTCCCTCTGTCTCCTATCCACCTGGATGGCAAGGAACATGAGATTGTCCAGGTTAGAGGACAGAGGGTAATTAACAAGACTGTCTTTAACCGGATCAGACAGCCCTATTCTGAACTGGCTACGTAGAGCTATATCATTCCACACGGTCTCTACTGCCCACCGGCGGAACTCGGTGCAGTACACCTCCGCGTCCCTTTTCCCCTGGCGTAACTTACGAATCACGGTATCGGCCGAAGAAGCACGATCCGGGTGATCGTAAAGTATGGCCATGGTTTCAAAGAAAGTGTCTAAGGAAAAACGGGCTGGATCAGAGGTGGGCAATCTAAGAGCCCAAATTTGGGGATCACCCTGTAATAGGGTCATGACAAACCTTACTTTCTCACCTGTTGGAAACGAGTGAGGGAAGAAACCAAGGTATAATTTACATGCCTCTTTAAAGACAAAAAATTTTGCTCTATCCCCACTGAATTTATCAGGAAAAGCAATCTTGGGTTCTTGGGGTCTAGCAGAATCACCCCACATAGCAGGGAAACCCACAGGGGAAGAGGCAACTGGATTGGTTGGCTGCTGCGGAGTTTCCAGCCTGCGGGTCAGATTGTGAAACCCCTGAAGCAGGTAGTTTTGTTTCCGCTCATGGTCCTCCATGCGCTGTAGCAGGGCAGTAAGGAGCACTTCGGTGGTAGTTGGGGGAGGCGTAACGGAAACAGCAGCAGAAGCACCGTCTAGACTTTCGTCCTCCATGGCCCGTGATAATGTCACGGCCGGCACCCGATACCAGAACAAATGCCAAGCACCCTGGTCTCGGCTCGGCTTCACCAGTAGTGTGACTACCGTTGGGCTTCGGGAGGAGCCCTCAGCTTACTTGGGTGCCACCTGGACTTAACGAGGGGTGCAAGGCGAGATGTTCTGGCTGGCAAAGGGGCACGGCTGTTAGCAGAGTCTTTAGGCCGAAGGTCATGGTACAAAGGTCAAGGCAAACAGATGGTCAGACAGGCTGGATCGAGGCAGGCGGATATCAGAATCATCAGGCAGGCAAGGGTCAAAACCGGGTAATCAATCAGACAGACGGGATCAGGCAAGAGAGTGGTCAAAGTTCAGGCTGGGTCAATATTCAGAGTTCAGAGTAGTCAGTGTACAAGCAGGGTCAAACAAGGGTAATCAAACAAGAATCAAGGTCAGGATCAGCAAGCACAAACACAGGAAGCACCAGGATATCAATCCTATCACGGGCAATCTACAATTACAAACTGTCCCTTTAAATATATTCAAAACTTGCACCATTGCGCGCTGACGTCACACGTCAGCGCGCCTGTGCTTTTTAGACACGGACGGAAGCGGCGCGCGCACCCTAGGCGCAGAAGATCCCTGCGGGCATCCCTGTTTGGAGTGCGACGGGCGTCCCCGCCGAACTCCACAACCCCTACCGGGATAAGTTATTACACTGTATTTACTAAACATGCCATTGTTTCAACTGTTTCCAGATCTTTTGTGGAATGTAATCCTCTGCCTTTTATTTCTCAGAAGAACGGGGATGGAAAATTGGTAATAAGCCCTTAGAGGGAAAAGGGCAGCGTTTATTCATATTTCTGGGCCTGCAGTCCCCAATAATTATGTTATATATGGAATCCACAATCTGCATGTAATCCCTATTCTGCCCTTTTATGGCCAGAAGTGGTCGCATGCAAGTGAAGAAAGGATCATTATTTACCTGTAATAAAAACACTAGTGTTCATCTCTATGTATAAATCTCCTGGTGTGCAGAGTTAAAGGGATGGTTCACCTTTAAGTTAACTTTTTAGTATGTTATAGAATGGCCAATTCTAAACACATTTTCAATTGAAATAATTTCTTTATTTTTTATTGTTTTGAATTATTTCCTTTCGGCTTGTGAATCTTTCCAACTTTCAAATGTGGGTCGATGACTCCAAATAAAAATAAATGCTTCTTTAAGACTACACATTTATTGTTAGCTATATTACTTTTTATTGCTTATATTTCTATTCAGACCCTCTCCTATTCATATTTAAGTCTCCCTTTCAAATAAATGGAAGGTTGCTAGGATAATCTGGACCCTTGCAACCAGAAAAACTGGAGAGCTGCTGAATAAAAGACTAAAAACCACAAAATCAATTTCAAGTTGTTTGAGTCTTTACATCCTACTAAAAGTTCATGTAAAGAGGATGGGGATGTAAAGGCAAATATAAAATCCAATACAAATCTCTACACAGTCGCCGACTGCTCTACAGGGAAACAAACAAAGCTGCTTGAGTTCTGCATGGCTGGGAAGTAAGGCGGGGGCTCCCCCTGTTGTTCATAAGTATGATTGTTTCCCTGCTCAGCAGTTAGGGACCGTCTGACAATTCCTATCCACAGCAGTAAATGAAGGGAGAATTTCACTGCATACAGTCAGGTTTCTTACAAAAACATTACACATTTTTTAATTAAAGTATATCGGAGATAGGTTTCCTATGGGATTTTATTTTTTGCCTTTACATGCCCTTTAAAAAGAATGGGTCCATATTTTTCCAATGTCTGGTAGATAATTTCCAGTATGGCAATAACACAGTGCCTGGGACAAAAGATATCTTTTAAAGGGGACAGATACCCATTTGAAGAATGTAATGTGCAATTGACAGTAATCAAATATGTTTCTTTTACTTGTCATAGCATAAGCAGTTTTTACTTGCTTATATAATTAATGTATAACAGGAGAGCCTCCTGCTGTTCTGAACACTCAGTGTGACAGGAGCCACAGAACGGGGCAGAGACATGTCAAAAGATGCTTCAGGCATCAGTGAATGAAATCTTTTGGCCCTGCCTGCTTGGAAAGAACTGCAAGTCTCCTTTGACACAGCATGATATTATCAGTGAATACTGGCCAGTGAATTCACAACATAATCTGTATATATAGTTAATAAAGTACCCCCTATTGTAAAATATAAGGATATTATAAGTTACCAAGGAGTATCATGACCATATAAAAACATGAGGCTGAAGGTCATGGAACTCCGAGGTAACGTCTAATATCCTCATATTTTGCAACTGGTGGTACTTTATTTATTATAATACACACGTTTCAGTGAGTCGTGTGACATAAATGACATCAGAACTCACTGTTTATAACTGATGACATCAGAACTCACCGTTTATAAGGATATAATTTACAGGATATTCATGGCTTTTCTGTATGTATATATATATATATATATATATATATATCTCATTTCAGTTTTTCACTTTTGCACCTGAGGATTCTGAAAGTTGCAGTTTAACAAACCCCATTCCCTATGTTTCAGCCCTAAGTGCTAATGCTCTTAATATCCCTCATTCTTATCTCATGAGCGTTCAGTTGTTTATACCCGCTGAGTCGTACACATTTCATTACACATTTGGTTTTTATTTTTGCTCCTTTATTACTGAGGTTCTTTTTCCATAACGCCATTTATTCGACGATTCAGCTGCATTAGCAAAGTGGCTTATCTTCCCTGAGAATATCTTTGTATCTCTTCCTAATAATGACTCACTCTGGGCAGCACTGCTGCTCCCCTGTTTATTCATCTTTAGCCGTTTACTGACTTGGCGCTAATAGAGAATTTGTCAGGGCAGGAACCATGTTTTGGTCTGTCATTCACTCCCAGATTTGCCAATTTTTCCATGTGTGGGGGGTGGGGGGGGGATCATACAGGATAGATTTATACTCATGATATATGTGTTTGGATTGACGTTGTTCCAGACAGATCCGTTAAATCTTTACAAGTGTGTGAATTTACAGGTGTGAAGATTCTTAGGATTCTTGAATGCAGATGTTGAGTATTAGAGCTCTTTCCCCCCATTAGACTTGGGCCATTTGCTTTTTTATTTTCCACTCCCATCCTCCTTTCCATGGCTCCATATTCTGTGTAAGCCTGAATTTCTGTTCCTTTCTTATTCTTACCCTTCACTTCCCTAAATGTCCCTGCTTCTCTTTGTTTCTCTTACACCTTTACCTCCTTTTTCACTTCAACAATTTCTTCTTGTCTCATTCAATCATCTTAACTGCCCTTATTTTCCTTTTCACTCCCTTTTCCCTGTAACCATTAATGTCTGTCTCCATCAGCTTTTATCTCACCCTCCTGTTTCCTTCCTCTTCTTAATCTTCATTCTTCTCTATTCTGCTACTTTTAAGTCAATCTTTACCTTCTCTTTGGTGCCAACAAGTTCTTCTCACCTCTGCTTCTCATCTATTTTTTCACTGCCCTTCTATTTCTTTCCTTCGACACCTCCTTAGTCTCCATCAGCTTTTCTCCCCTGTTTCCTTCCTCTTCTTCATCTTCATTCTTCTCTATTCTGCTACTTTAGAATCTCTTCAATGTGTGCCTTATTTTGGTGCCATAAATGTCTTCTCATCTCTGCTTCTCATTAATTTCTTCATTTTTTTCACTGCCCTTCTATTTCCTCCCTTCAACATTTACCTCCTGTCTGAGTCTCCACCAGTTTTTCTCTCCCCGTCCTCCTCTCTGTCGTCTTCTCTGCCTTCCATTTACAGCTTCTTACCTTTGTTACACGCTCCTTCTTCAAAAAGAGCTCCCATTCTCCTCTGATTGTGGGACAATCTACCAGCATTTATCTCATCTTTTTCCTGTTATCTTTCACCTTTGTATTTTCTGCTTCTCATCCTTTGTCACAAAGCTCTTCCCTTCCTATCCCAATACTTCATCTCTTGTCTTCCCTACTATTTACTCTTCTTGCTGTTAGATATAAAGCAAACAATTGATTTAAAAAATAAAATTAAAATTTTAGCTGAAAGGAAAAAGACCTAAATGGTAGAATTAAATATCCATTATGTCATTCTAGTTTATTGTGATCTATAAACTCTTGTGTCCAGCTATTTTCTGCAGTAAAGAATGTCTACTTCTATGATTCAGCCTGATGTCACATCAGGACGATACTTTTCCACCCCTCACAACCATGGTACAATGCACCTGCCTAAGAGAAGCTCCCTGGAGATCCCTCATACGAACACCAAACATGGCTTTGGATGATATTATGATCATGCATCCAACACACAATCACAGTTTAGTGGAAGTAGATTTGCAGACAGACAAGCTGCTAGGTCACCCTGATTTCATGGAATAGTTCAGTGATGAGGGTGGGGGAATGATGAATTGTGACAGGAGCAAGGAATACGGATTTGTCCAAAACAAAACTCTTGAAGACGGCACGTTTTGATATATGGGGCAATTACACAATGAAACATATTTAACATGTGAAACTTAGTTTGAAAGTTTGTTGTTACCTGGGGGTCCCTGTGCACCAGGTAAGCCAGGAGGACCCTGCACGTATGTGGTAGAGGCCAACACCTTCTCAGCATTTATATGTTTGCTGGATTCCAATACGCTGTTTGGGAGAAACGCAAGCTAAAATAAGGAGACATGGCTGTTAGTGTACAGGGAGTTACAGGCTCCAGAAACAGAAAGTTATAAAGAAATGGAGCACAGAGACCTGCTGCAGGGCACAAAGTGCAAAAAGCATGGAGGATTTGCACCCTGGCCTGCAGGTAGTAAATAGCCCCATGTCCTATGTAGCAGGAACTTAACACTCTACATGGTACATGTACACACCATTGTCATTAATACAGTCGCCTGTTAATTATACATAATGGCAAGCAATTTGATCTACAAAAAGCTTGTTTTATAGATTTTCTATACTTTGAAATCTTCTACTTATATGGACACATTAGAAGTAAGTAAAGTATCAGCTGCCGTGTCAGAATTTGTACAGTACATAAAGGGACTTGGCTATATACTGTATATATATATATATACAGTATATAGCCACATTGCTGCGTACAAGCAGAAAGTCCTTTGATTGGCTGCCAGATATAGCAAAGAAAATGTTGTCTCTTCTTAATTACCGAATTGCAAATTGAGAATAAATGGCTTTGGGGTTGTGCAAGTGAATCCAAAGAACATGTTGCTTTCCTGTGCGGTTCTCATGTCGGCTTAGGCTACAGTTCGTTATTAATGGCCGGCCCGCTGCGCATTCCCTTTATGTGCTGTCTGGGCTTTGGGACATTAATATTGAGATTTGTTTTGACAGCAGTCCCTCAGTCTGATTTATGTTATACACTAAATGCTTTTAATCACAAGGATGTCGTACAGATGTAAAACATAATGGCAGATCAGAGTTTTCGGTTTATGATTTCCAAGGCCATATTAATTGCTGGAGGGGCCTGAAGCAATAAGTCTTTGAGACGGGACTGGCTCAACTACAAGGTGACTTGCCTTAGACTTCTGATACACAACGCCCCTTACCATTCCTAACCATGTGTGCTAGCACTCACTAACATTAATGTCACTGGTCACAACAAGCAGATTCTGGCCCAAAAAGATCAAGGATTGATTCTGCCACATGTGTACAGAGCCAGGCAGTTGCTATTAAAGTCAATGACTCACTTAAAGAAACAGTAACACCAAAAAAATTGAAAGTGTTTTAAAGAAATGAGGATATAATGTAGTGTTGCCCTGCACTGGTAAAACTGGTGTGTTTGCTATAGAAACTGTACTATAGTTTATATAAACAAGCTGCTGTGTAGCCATGGGGCAGCCATTCAATCACAGGATACACAGTAGATAACAGATAAGTACTACTATAGTTTATATAAACTAGTTGCTGTGTAGCCATGGGGGCAGCCATTCAAGCACAGGATACACAGTAGATAACAGATAAGTACTACTATAGTTTATATAAACAAGCTGCTGTGTAGCCATGGGGGCAGCCATTCAAGCACAGGATACACAGTAGATAACAGATAAGTACTACTATAGTTTATATAAACAAGCTGCTGTGTAGCCATGGGGCAGCCATTCAAGCACAGGATACACAGTAGATAACAGATAAGTACTACTATAGTTTATATAAACAAGCTGCTGTGTAGCCATGGGGGCAGTCATTCAAGCACAGGATACACAGTAGATAAAAGATACGCTCTGTAGAATCCCATTGTATTCTATAGAGCGTATCCGTTATCAGCTGTGTATCCAGTGCCTCTATCTATCTACACGGAGAGACACACAGGAAGATTAATATAAAATCCTATGGGGAAGTGAACAGTGTCCTTATGGAATACAATAAAACTGTATTATTTCTATAATAGGGCGACCCAAGCAAATATTTAGGAAATGCAAATCTTAAGGTTAATGCAACAAAAAGTCATTTCAGCTAGGTGGTTGAAGTGTTTCATATGTTCCTCCAATCCAGGGGGGATTAGCACATTTAAGGCATGTATGGAAAAAATCAGGTACCTTTTGCTTGAGCTGTAAAACGGTCTGTTTTATTTGGTGGAAATCCTTGCACGTCTCAGAGCAGACCCCAGCCTTCATCACATTGTTGGATTTCTCAAAATCTCCTTAAAAGCAAATCATTGGGAGTTAGCGTTGCCACCTTTTCTGGAAAAAATACCGGCCCTCCTATATATTTATCTTTTTTCCCTATTAATAACATTGGGATCAGCCATCATTTTTACCGGTCAGGCCGGTAAAATAGTGGCCAGGTGGCATCCCTATTGGGAGTCAGAATGAGGAATTGCTAGGAGATGAATTCATCGGGTATTGGTGCACAATAACTGGGGTGCTGGGCTTTCCCTTTGCATAAGTGCTTTTAGGGTGATGCAGAGGAAAGGAACACAACCACAACAAATGAAATTCATTGTACACATTTCTACAGTGGGGATATAAAAATGAGAGAGGGGCACAAAGGTACCCACCAGGGCCCTACCTACATGGAGTTTTTGTGGGTCATTGACACAAAGTGCAGTTGTTGGACACAGACTGCCATGTGATTGAGTTCATTCAGCAGTGAGATGTGAGAATATAAGGGACCCGGTGAGACCAATGTAAGGCTACTTGTTACTGAGCTCATTCATTATTAAGGGAAACTCACACCATGTACAAAGAGTATTTCTGCCTAAAGCTCACCATACACGTTAAGATTTTTCTTTCCTTAAAGGGATATTTTCATGGGAAAACTTGTTTTTTTTTCCAAAACATATCAGTTAATAGTGCTGCTCCAGTAGAATTCTGCACTGAAATCCATTTCTCAAAAGAGCAAACAGATTTTTTAATATTTAATTTTGAAATCTGACATGGGGCTAGACATATTGTCAATTTCCCAGCTGCCCCAAGTCATGTGACTTGTGCTCTGAAAAAATTCAATCACTCTTTACTGCTGTACTGCAAGTTGGAGTGATATCACCCCCTCCCTTTCCCCCCCCAGCAGCCAAACAAAAGAACAATGGGAAGGTAACCAGATAACAGCTCCCTAACACAAGATAACAGCTGCCTGGTAGATCTAAGAACAGCCTGCCAGAAAGCAGTTCTGAAATAAAGTGCTGACTCTTTCTGAAAGCACATGACCAGGCAAAATGAACTGAGATTAGGGTTGCCACCTTTTCCTATATTTTTTCCTATATTATTCTGGTGGGGGGCGGGAACAAAAGGGGTGGGGTGTGATGTCAAAAGGGGCGGGGACATGAAGTAAAGGGGGCTGGGCCACAACACGGAGAGCTGAAGACAGAGGACAAAAGCTAAGTTTACAGGGGATTGGGGGCAGGCCAAGGGGTCTTTTTGAACAGTATTACAAATTTACTGGCAGCTACATCAGGAATGAAATTTTATATTGTACAGGTATAGGGTCCCTTGTCCGGAAACCCGATATCCAGAAAGCTCCGAATTACGGAATAGCTGCCTCCCATAGACCCAATTTAATCCAAATAATCCACATTTTTAAAAATGGTTTCCTTTTTTTCTGCAATAATAAAACAGTAGCTTTTTACTTGATCCCAACTAAGATATAATTAATCCTTATCGAAGGAAAAAACTAGGTTTATTTAATGTTTCAATGAATTTCTAGTGGACTTAAGGCATGAAGACCCAAATTACGGAAAGATCCGTTATCCAGAAAACCCCAGGTCCCGAGCATTCTGTATAACAGGTCCCATACCTGTATAGTGAATTTGTAAAAACCACACCATAAAAATCAGAATCCCTTAAACGACCAATATTAGTGCAGTCCGACAAATCCGACAAATTATAGTGAGGTTGGTGGGCACCGAACAATCATGCATTTAATAATTTTTTTGCGACATTGGTCAGAAAATCGATGGGGCAAGTTAGAAGACTTTCATTGTCCAGTTGTTTGAAGGGCCAAGCAGGCAGCTCCACACCGTTTTCCTGCCTTCAACTAGACGATATCACTTGAAATGGTCTTTTTAGTTGATGGACAAATTTAAAGCTTGGTCTTTCGATAACAAAAAGATCTTTTAAAGATCTTTACATCTATAGCCATCTTAAGCCAATTCATGTGTTGAGCAATATGGAGCATTACACCAGCTGTTAAAGGGGCAGTTTATCTTGAAATGAATTTAATAGTGTGTGGACATGTATCCTAGTTGAATCCGCTGCTTGATTTAACCTCATTCCATGTCACTGATTGTGCCATTTTTTGTTTATCCTCTCTCTTTGGGCTGCCATCCTAGTGTTCCTCATTGGGTAGCACTTCTGCCTCACATCATGGGATCCTGAATTCAATTCTAGCCATGGCACTATATGCAAGGCGTGTGTATATTACCCTATGGGGCATAAATGTGAGAGTCTATAGAGAGAGTACCTTGTGATCCCTTTGTACAGGTTTTCCCATCCTCCTCCAGAGAGTAGCCTTCAGGACACTCACACCTGTAACTCCCCGGGGTATTGATGCAGATATGAGAGCAAACGGTCTCGTTCTTGAAGGCGCATTCATCAATATCTGGAATCGGAAAGAATATATCATGAATAAAGGGTGAAATCTGTTGCCCAGGTAGGGTTTGACCCCAACAGTTTGAAACCCGAACAATAGCCTGGCCAATAATTCAACAACATCTAAATATTGTGATACTCGCTGTGATTTTTTGTATCAACTGGCTTAGTTATCATCGTCAAGTACATTAATATTACAGAAAGAAAAGGAAAGCAGTCTAGCAATTGCTTTTTTAAATTAGCATTGCTGTATTTCAGAGCTTTCAGGATAACTGATTTCTGTATAGTAGATCCCATATATTTAATTAAAGGCTAGGACTTACTTCTCACAATATAGAAAGAGATGGGGTTGCCACCCGTGTGGTATTGGAGAGGACATTCCAGTTTTTCAAAGGGCTATCCAGTTCAAAAGTTTTTGTCCAGTTTAAAACATTGAAATAACTGGACAGAAATCCAGCCACTTGCATATAAGTGATACCCCAGTGTCGTAAACCCACCAATATCATTGTGACCGCTTCTGCGTCATCGTACCTACCCCCAGCATTACTGCCACACCCCCAATACCATCTGCCCTGCCCTTTGTTTGGGTTTAGCCACCAGTGAAGGTGGCAACCCTATGCCCAGGTGTTGCATTGCCTGCACTGCTGTCTATTGCCTATATTCACAGAACTAGGGATAGTCAGAAGAACTTGGGGTAGGCAGAAGAACTAGGGAAATAACTAGTGGTAGTCAGAAGAACTAGCGGTAGTCAGAAGAACTTGGAGTAGGCAGAATAACTTGGGGTAGTCAGAAGAACTAGGGGTAGTCAAAAAAACTTTGGGTAGGAACTAGGGGTAGTCAGAAGAACTTGGGGTAGGCAGAAGAACTAGGGAAATAACTAGTGGTAGTCAGAAGAACTAGCGGTAGTCAGAAGAACTTGGAGTAGGCAGAATAACTTGGGGTAGGCAGAAGAACTAGGGGTAGCCAGAAGAATTTAGGGTAGTCAGAAGAATTTGGAGTAGGCAGAATAACTAGGGATAGTCAGAAGAACTAGGGGTAGTCAGAATAACATGGGGTAGTCAGAAGAACTAGGGGTAGTCAAAAAAACTTCGGGTAGGAACTAGGGGTAGTCAGAAGAACTGGTTGTAGTCAAAAGAACTAGGGGTAGGCAGAAGAATTAGGGGTAGTAACTAGGATTAGTCAGAAGAACTAGGGGTAGTCAGAAGAACTAGGGGTAGGAACTATGGGTAGGCAGAAGAACTAGGGGTAGGCAGAAGAACTAGGAGTAGGAACTAGGGGTAGTCAGAAGAACTTGGGATAGTCAGAAGAACTAGGGGTAGTCAAAAGAACTAGGGGTAAGAACTAGGGGTAGTCAGAAGAACTTGGGGTAGTCAGAAGAACTAGGGGTAGTCAAAAGAACTAGGGGTAGGAACTAGGGGTAGTCAGAATAACTAGAGGTAGGAACTAGGGGAAGGCAGAAGAGGCGCATGCCTAGTTGCAAATCTTGGGGGGGGGGCAGCAGGCACATGCCTCCCCTGCCTCCTACCCCTATTTAGGCAAGAGTACATGCACCTGTTTGCTCGATTATGCTCAGACACAAGCTTGTTTGCTTGTTGCCTGTTTGGTTGCCTGTAGTGCCTGGCCCTTCCTGGGGTCTTTACATTGGTCTCATTTGCCCCCTTGCCCTGCAACAACTGGGGGCTGTGTCAGGCCACAATGTGGTTGGCGACTGATGTATGCAGAAACCACAGTGCTGGTTTTTAGCCAAAGTTGCTCAAAGCTGGAAGTGCAGTTTAATCTCCTGTATGGATCCAGTTACATTATTTTTCAGCAGATCCAGAGATCTTTTTTTATATTCACGGCATATTCACTTTCTTAGCAGTGAAGGACTTGTCTTCAGAGACAAACACAGCACATGTTGGGGGATCACTGACAGACTGGGGGGCACTAGAGACTGAGAACACTTATCACAAAGTTAAGCCAGTCCTGGGATGAAAGGGATCCCCTTCTCCTGCACTTAACAATGGCGGCAATGTGTAGAAACCGTGTAAGTTTTACATAGGATTGCACAGAGCAGATGTACCAGATGAAAAGCAAATCATGGCAGTTATTATTGTATTTAGCACAGGGCTTTCCAACATAAATATACAAACAGAGCCGTGGAAGGGTCACGCTGAGAGCCCGCAGCTATTCATGGCACTGTTTGTGCTTTTATTTCAACGTGAATGCAACATAATAATAAACCCAAAGAGCTATTTAATCCTTGCACTGCATTTGGGGTGAAGTGAGAAAAAACAAGGGAGAAAAAAGTTCTGATTCTTGATTAGATTCTATTCTAGCAGAGAAGGTTCAATGTTTAAAGGCAAAGTAAAGCTTAACTAAAGAAGTAGGTAGAAATGTTGTACATTATGTTTTGTGCTTCTGTACCAGCCCAAGGCAACCACAACCCTTTAGCAGTAAAGATCTGTGTCTCCAAAGATGCCCCAGTAGCTCCCCATCTTCTTTTCTGCTGATTCACTGCACATGCTCTGTGCTGCTGTCACTTACTGAGCTTAGGGACCCACTCACAATATACAGTACACATAGAATAGAAATGTCACAATATAAGGCTGATTAGTAATTAATACAGATAATTACTACATGGCAGCACAGAAACCAGTGCAATTAGCATCAGAATTTGATAATCAGCCCTGTAGCATCAGCTTATATTACAGCCAGGGAAGCTCATTTTCTGCTGGATAATTAGTGACGAGCCCTAAGCTTAGCTTCTCAACAGCCAATCAGAGCCCACTGAGCATGTGAGTGTCACAGACACTTTCCAAGATGGTGACCCCCTGTGACAAGTTTGAAGTCCTGGATCATTGCCGCTATTGACAAGCTGAAACTTTAGCCTCGTGCAATACGTCCAATAAGGGTTTAGTTCTCCTTTAAAGGCAAAGTAAAGAAGAAGAGCAGTGGGCTGTAGCTGTGGGATAGCAAGTATAGTAAAGTATAAGGGGTGGGCAGAGGGTACCTGAATTATCAGCAGTGTGGCCAGTTGTGCAAATGGGTCCCCTCAAATCATCTTGGAAACCCTGCCCATGGTGTCAAGGGACCTGTTATCCAGAATGCTCGGGACCTGGGGTTTTCCGGATAAGGGATCTTTCTGTAATTTGGATCTTCATACCTTAAGTTTACTAGAAAATCATATAAACATTAAATAAACCCAATAGGCTGGTTTTGCTTCCAATAAGGATTAATCTTATTTAGGATCAAGTACAAGGTACTGTTTTATTACAACAGAGAAAAAGGAAATCGTTTGTAAAAATTAGAATTATTTGGATAACATTGAGTCTATTGGAGACGGCCTTTCCATAATTTGGAGCTTTCTGGATAACAGGTTTCCAGACAACAGATCCCATACCTGTATCAAATAAACTTTTGCATTACATCAGACAAAGCAAATAACATTGTGGTGGGTTCAGAGTCTGACCACCTACGCTATACTAACATTACATTTCAACTTAAATATCCCTATATGCCCTGCAGCCATGCTGGCAAGTAAGGGAGACTGCCCTTAAAGGACAAGTTAACCCCAGAAAAAAATGTGCCTAATAAAAGAAAACATAACTCTAAGCGACGTTGCAATATACATTTGTTAAAAATTATAAAACAATTGCTATTGAAAGCAACATTTGCTGAACTCCTGGTTGTTACTTTTTAAACAATGTTGCAGAACTCTCCGTTCCCCAGTAAAGACGGGTCTGTTAATCAGCTGCCTTGTTCTACATTGTATCAGCAGTCTGAACCACCAGTGCAGAGAATAGAAAGGGGCAGACACTGTTTTCAACAGCAATACATTTACAAAATAACTTAAAAAAACATAGAAAATGTGTAATGATTGTATATTGCAAGTTGTTCAGAATTACATTTCTTTTATTAGGCAATTATTTTTTTTGGTTGACATTAACCCTTTAACCAGCATCATATCATTCTTAGCCTTATGAAATTGCCTCATTATTACTTTACAGCCCATTACTATTTGCACTTTGTGTAAAAAGTCAAAATGCTTATGTTGACAGTAAAAGTTCCCTTAGTACCTTGAATATACAAGGAATTTTTTTTTAAAAAAAACTTTTCTTGCAATACCACATTTTTTGCAATGTCACATACTGTGCAATACTTCTCCAATATCATTTTTTGTTTATATATATATAATTCTTTTGTACCCTTGTATTGTGCATTTCATTGGGACATGTTGCAATTCTTTCTCTTTTTGTTTTTAATGTTGGTTCTTTTGTACCTCTATGTGAGGAGCCTGTATGTAAATAGGTATCCAAATGGGTAATTTGGTAATTAGGCTACTCACTTGGTGATTGGCTGTGATGTATGTTGTTTTGATTGGTCGTACCCCTATATAAGAGCTGTACAGTGGTATGCCCATTAGCCTATGAGTAAGTGCCCTAACAGCCACGAAACGCGTTAGGCCGTTTTCTACTATGTCCTAATAAGTCATTTTGCATATAAAAGTAAATTTTTTTTAATAATCTTGTTTTTGGAGGGACTCACAACTATTGTTGCAATTTCTTCATTAATAACACATATTTTTAAAGCACCGATATATTCGGCAGCTCTGTACAATAAATCGACTATATCCATCTGTAGAAGCAACTGTGTCGCAAAAACCATACGATTAAACCCAGTTTCTTCTTTCCCCTCTCTCTTCCCAACACATAAATAATCCCGGTGTTTCTCCGCCACCGATCATAATCCTCAAGGTAAATCATTTTCCAAACATGACTTTTTTTAAAAATATTCCCTTAAACGTCTCCATCTGGTGCGAGGGGTTTCCAACATCAATGAAAGGCAGAACTCCCGGTGCCCTGAAGATTTATTCCGTGACACGAGAAGCACTTTATAAAGCAGCGAGAGCCAACGGGGCTGCCAGGCGATTCCTGATATTTAATGAAATTGTACAATAACATATGTCACTGAATGCAAGAGAAAGGGAACCGAGATGATGCAGCGCTGCAGCCAAACAGATAAATCTCTGCTGGGAACGTATGAACCCTCAGCGTGATCCATAGAAACCAATACAATTATCTAAATAACACAACTATTAGGGGCTGATTCACTTACTTTGAGTGAAGGATTCGAAGTAAAAAAACTTCGAATTTCGAAGTGTTTTTTGGGCTACTTCGACCATCGAATGGGCTACTACGACCTTCGACTACGACTTCGAATGGAAGGATTCGAACTAAAAATCGTTCGACTTTTCGACCATTCGATAGTCGAAGTACTGTCTCTTTAAGAAAAAACTTCGACCCCCTAGTTCGCCATCAAAACCTACCGAACTCAATGTTAGCCTATGGGGAAGGTCCCCATAGGCTTTCCTAAGTTTTTTTGATCAAAGGATATTTCTTCGATCGTTGGATTTAAATCCTTCGATCGCTCGATCGCACTATTTGCGCTAAAATCCTTCGACTTCGATATTCGAAGTCGAAGGATTTTAAATCCCAGTCGAATATCGAGGGTTAATTAACCCTCGATATTCAACCCTTTGTGAATCGGCCCCTTAGTGTATTGGTATAAGGAAAGTGCTCAGCAAGCTGTGAATAATAATAGTGCCTGTTGGACTGTTCATCTTCTTGAAATAAATATGTTTATTTTCTATTGTCTTTCTGCATTTGTGGAATTTACAGAGTCCAAGAATGCAATGCAGTGTTAGCAGAGAATCCTAGTCAAGATATTAATTTGGGGGAGAATGTATCTCCCACAATTTTGCCCTACATTGATCCAACCATAAGGGTTGAATATCAGTTAAAACGGAGTGAAAACAAGCTCCCTGACCTCATAAAGGTATTTGTCCCCTTTCATTAAGGGGGGTTTCTACCAGTAGGTGAGCACCCTGCACTTATTTGCTTAAAGGAGAAGGAAAGCTATTGAAGCAGTTTATTGCCAATAGATTAGCCACAATAGTGCAAGCTATAACACTATATTTATTTTGCAGAATGCTTTACCATACCTGAGTAAAGAGCTCTAGAATCTCTCTGTTTGTTTAGGATAGCAGCTGCCATATTGGCTTGGTGTGACATCACTTCCTGCCTCCAAGCTCACTCATAGTCTGGGCTCAGATTACAGCAGGGAAGGAAGGGAGGGGAGGAGCAAACTGAGCATGCTCACGTCCTAGCCCTGGAGGATTAAGCTGAAAACAGGAAGTCTGATACAGAAGCCCATGAGTACACAATAGAAGGAAAGAAATGTGATGTTTCTTTTGACAGAGGACTCAGAGCAGCATTACTTTGAGGGTTTACTGGTGTATTTATATAGACCTTTCTGATAAAGTTTACTTAGTTTTAGCCCTTCCTTCTCCTTTAAAAGGGGTTGCTTGAGTCAACTTTTAGTATAATGTAGAGACTAGAGAGTGATATTCTGAGACAATGTGCAATTGGCTTTCATTTTTTTTTGTTATTTAGCTTTCAATTCAGCAGCTCTCTGGTTTGCAGTGTCCACACTCTGGTTGCTAGGGTCACAATTGCCCTAGCAACCATGCATTGATTTGAGCAAGAGACTGGGATACGAATAGGAGAGGCCTGAATAGAAAGATGACTAATAAAAAGTAGCAATAACAATACATTTGGAACCTTAATGAGCATTTGTTTTTTAGATGGGGTCAGTAACCCCACCACTGGAAAAGGCAAATAATTGTACAATGAATAATGAGGACCAACTGAAAAGCAATGTAGAATTGGCCATTCTATAACATACTAAGGGGCTGATTCACTAAGGGTCGAATATTGAGGGTTAATTAACCCTCGATATTCGACTAGGAATTAAAATCCTTTGACTTCGAATATCGAAGTCGAAGGATTTAGCGCAAATACTGCTATCGCACGATCGAAGAATTATTCCTTCGATCGAACGATTAAATCCTTTGAATCGAACGATTCGAAGGATTTTAATCCAACGATCGAAGGAATATCCTTCAATCAAAAAAACTTAGGAAAGCCTATGGGGACCTTCCCTATAGGCTAACATTGATTTCCGTAGCTTTTAGCTGCCGAAGTAGGGGGTCGAAGTTTTTTTTAAAGAGACAGTACTTCGACTATCGAATGGTCGAATAGTCGAACGATTTTTAGTTTGAATCCTTCGATTCGAAGCCGTAGTTGTAGTCGAAGGTCGAAGTAGCCCATTCGATGGTCGAAGTAGCCCAAAGAATACTTCGAAATTCGAAGTTTTTTTACTTCGAATCCTTCACTCGAATTTAGTGAATCGGCCGTACTTGTTAAAAGCAGTAGAGAGTAGTAGAAAGAAGTGGAATTCTACCCGGCTCAGACTCATAAAGAACATCCATTTTGATAGACTCTTTTGATAAAGGAACCCTTCCTGTGCTGATGGTTAAATCTCCTTTTCTGCCACAACCGAGCCCTTCACAAAACCCTACTGCTTTTACTTAAAGCTGAAATACAAAAGCTCCGGTGTTGTTACTGATATTCCTTGTCATTTTCTAACTACCTATGCACTTTTTTTTCACCTGCTCCAGGCCAATATGCGATACAGATTGACTAAGGGCAGATTTATTAAAGGTCGAGATGAATTTTCGAATGAAAAAAAATCTAATTTGCTATTTTTTGTTTACTTCGACTAGGGAATAGTCCAAATTCGATTAGAATTTTAAAAAAATTTGAATTTCGAAATTTATCATGTACTGTCTCTTTAAAAATTCGACTTCGACCATTCGCCATCTAAAATCTGCCAAATTGCTGTTTTAGCCTATGGGGGACCTTCTAGAACCTATTTGGAGTCAATTGGTGGACTTTAAAAAAATCTAAGTTTTTTTTGGGAAAAACTTTGAATCGAATTCGATCAAATGCGATATTCCTTCGATTCGTATGATTTGAATTTGGACCTATTTGATCGAAAATGGACCTATTCAACCAAAAAAAAACTTTGACTTAATTTCGGTTGGCCTTTTTGAATTCGAAGTTTTTTCAATTCAAAATTCGACCCCTGATAAATAAGCCCCTAAATGATACTGGGCTGATTATTAAAGTCTAATGCTAATTGCACTGGTTTCTGTGCTGCCATGTAGTAATTATCTGTATTGATTACTATTAATTAATCAGCCAAATTGTAAGACTCTTAGGCGCAAATTCACTAAGCGCCGAAGCGCCAAACGCTAGCGTTAATTCGCTAGCGTTTGGCATTTTCGGTACTTACGCTGGAGTAAATTCGCTAGTGTTACTTCGCACACTTACGCCAGGCGAATTTTCGCTAGCGACGTAACTACGCAAATTCACTAACTTGCGCAGTGTACTGAACGCTACCTTTTACACTAGACTTCCTTCGCCACCTCAGACCTGGCGAAGCGCAATAGAGTAGATAGAGATTGTTTCAAAAAAAGTCAAATTTTTTTCTAAGTCCCAAAAAACGCTGGCGTGTTTTCTACATGATGGGTGATAGGCTGAAAAAGATCGAAAATATTTTTGGGGCTCCCCTCCTTCCCCCCTACATTTCCTGACTCATGGCAACTTACCTAGACAGTGGGCACATGTGTAGGGCAAAATAACATTTATATTTGCTGATTTGAAGGTTTTCTAGGCATTTGTAGCGCAGATACGTGTTCCTCCATTGAAATTTAAATTTCGTGCCATATGCAAATTAACCTTCGCTTCGCTTGGCGAATTAACGCTAGCGCAACTTCGCAAACTAACGCTACCCCTGTGCGCAACTTCGGATTTTAGTGAATTTGCGTAGCGCTGGCGAAAATACGCCTGGCGAAGTGCGGCGAAGTTGCGCCTGGCGCAACTTCGCATCTTAGTGAATTTGCCCCTTAGTACAGAGAAACCCTCCATCCTGACTGTTTGCAAAGACTCCACACGTGTAAATGAATACGGTGCCAGTTATTCAGTTTATTCATTTGGAAAACAATCGAATTCCTTGTTGACTACAGTGCACAATTGTATCTGAGAGTTGAAAATGTCTAAAATCTGAAAGAAATCAGCTGGTTTATGTTTGAAATCAATAAAAAGATTGAAACCCTGAAAATGTCTAAAATGAATGTCTTAGATGAGATTGAAACAGGCTATGATCATAGACATTACAAAAAATAAATACAATAAAATTAATACAGCTATAGGATCGGTTATTAGCAAACCCCATTACCCAGAAAACTCTGAATTGCGGGAAGGCCATCTCCCCTAGACTCCATTGCCATCAAATAATTCAAATTTTAAAAAATAATTTCCTTTTTCTCTGTAATAATAAAACAGTAACTTGTACTTGATCCCAACTAAGTTATAATTAATCCTTATTGGAAGCAAAACCAGCCTATTTGGGTTTATTTAATGTTTACATGATTTTCTAGTAGACTTAAGGTATGGAGATCCAATTTACAGAAAGACCCCTTATCCAAAAAACCTCAGGTTCAGAGCATTCTGGATAACAGGTCCCATACCTGTACTTATAACAAGGTGTGTGACATTCCAAAGACATAGGATTATATCATACCAATACCTTCCATGTATTTATCCCATTTAATTTTAGTTTGAATTCAGCTGTATGATGTTCTGAAGATGACTCTGGGTTGCAGCACAGACACCCCTAGGGGGCACATTTACTATGGGTCAAATATCGAGGGTTAATTAACCCTCGATATTCGACCATCGAAGTAAAATCCTTCGACTTCGAATATCGAAGTCGAAGGATTTACCGCATTTTCGGTAGATCAAAGGAAAAATAGTTTGATCGAACGATTAAATCCTTCGAATCGAACAAATCGAATGGATTTTAATCCATCGATCGAACGATTTTCCTTCGATCAGAAATTACTTAGAAAGCCTATGGGGAAGGTCCCCATAGGCTAACATTGGTGCTCGGTAGGTTTTAGGTGGCGAAGTAGGTAGTCGAAGTTTCTTTAAAGAGACAGTAATTTGACTATCGAATGGTTGAATAGTCGAACGATTTTTAGTTCCAATCGTTCGATTCAACGTCGAGGTCATAGTCGAAGGTCGAAGTAGCCTATTCGATGGTCGAAGTAGCCAAAAAAAACCTTCGAAATTCTAAGTATTTTTCATTCTAATCTCTAATCCTTCACTCGAGCTAAGTAAATGTGCCCCGTAGTATTATCCATGAGAGCAGGATGCAATTCTGTCCTACCGCCTCTAGGTGTCAGTGTTGGGAAGCAGTTGGCACACGGGATACAGTTTTCCTATAATAAGATCACTCATATTGGCTTCTTGCATGATAATTCTGGAAATATGAAGACTATACAGTCTGACTTTTTAATGTTAATATTGATGTTTGCTGTTACTAGGCAATTTTATTTTGTCTGCAAATATTTTTAGAACTGGTACATCAGTGACCCATGAGTTAAGTGCTAATATAGTTGAATAATATCTCCCTTGGTTGGGGTGGGACAGAAGTGAGATAGGGGGCTGCTATTATAAATACTTGCCTGTAATATCCTCCCTTGGTCAGGGGAGAGATAGGGGTAGAGTAATAGGAGGCTGCTAATACAGTATATATGTCTATAATATCCTCCTTTGGTCTGAGGACAGAGGGGGAATAAATAATAGAGGGCTATAATACTGGGCCGTATATAAAGATACATGGCTGTAATATCCTCCCTCATTCTGGGGTGAGACAGGGAAAATATAATGCACAGAACATTCATCCATCATATCAATAAAATGCAGGAAATGCAGGAGAAGTTTATGTTTCCAAGCAATAAAAATCTCCGACTCCTTCCAGAATACTGAGAATTCCATTCTCTATATACTTTTACATTTTAAATAAACTATGACCATGAAGCTGATCTACAACTGTTATTTTAAGGCCCCTCAGCGGAAGTCTGAGTCTGTCCTTTCAGTGGCAACTGCCATTTGCCATAATGTTGTATTTTACTAAACTCCGTTTCACTTTTTTTTAACAATTTCCTTTTTTCCCCTCTGTAACAATAAAACAGTACAGGTATGGGACCTGTTATCCAGAATGCTTGGGTCCTGTGGTTTTCCAAATAAGAGATCTTTCCATAATTTGGATCTTCATACCTCAAGTCTACTAGAAAAATATAAACATTAAATAAACCCAATAGGCTGTTACTTATATCTGAGTTGGGATCAAGTACAAGCTGCTGTTTTATTATTACGGAGAAAAAAGGAAATCATTTTTAAAAATTTGAATTATTTGGATAAAATAGAGTCTATGGGAGACGGCTTTTCCGTAAACTTTCTGGATTACAGATTTCCGGAAAACAAATCCCATTTGTATTATTAATGTTATTAGTTCATTCATTTTTTTATTTTTTTTGGACAGCATTAATATTATTTTATACATTTTTCATTTTCTATTACATATTTTGTTATTAGGTTTATTTAGGTTTTATATTTGTATAGTCTTACTTTTAGGGATGCACCGAATCCACTATTTTGGATTCGGCCGAACCCCCGAATCCTTTGTGAAAGATTCGTCCGAATACCGAATCCGAACCCTAATTTGCATATGCAAATTAGGGGTGGGAAGGGGAAAACATTTTTTACTTCCTCGTTTTCTGACAAAAAGTCACGTGATTTCCCTCCCGCCCCTAATTTGCATATGCAAATTAGGGTTCGGATTCGGTTCGGCCCAGGCAGAAGGATTCGGCCGAATCCGATTCCTGCTGAAAAAGGCCGAATCCTGGCCGAATCCCGAACCGAATCCTGGATTCTGTGCATCCCTACTTACTTTCATTTTCATTTTTCTTTATGTGTATTATTCTTTTTAAAACATTTTAATTGATTTCTTTTTGCATTATGATTTTTTTAAGACTTTCATTTAATTTTCGTTTTCTATTGCATATTTTTGTTCTTATGGTTATCATTATTATTTATACAGGTATGGAATCCGTTATCCAGAATGCTCGGGATCTGGGGTTTTCTGGATAAAGGAACTTTCAGTAATTTGGATCTCCATACCTCCCTACAAGTCTAGTAAAAAAAATCATGTGACCATTAAATAAGCTAGTTCTGCTTCCAATAAGGATTAATTATATCTTAGTTGGAATCAAGTACAAGCTACTGTTTTATTATAACAGAGAAAAAGGAAATTTGGATTATGTGGATCAAATGGAGTCAATGGGAGACGGCCTTTTCATAATCTGAGCTTTTTGGATAACAGATTTCCGGATAACGGATCCTGTACAGGTTTCCAGATAACGGATCCTGTACTCAAATGTGATAAAGCTGCATAAATTCATGTTGGTAGCAAAAACATTATTTACTGTGTATAATGTTTCAATAGGGGTCCTGTACAACCACATGTGCATTCATTCAGGGTACTCCTTGCAATCTGGGATTATTGTCCTGCTGAAATATAATTGAACCCTACTACAAATAAAAATGCCCATAAATCCTGTCCATGTTTTTGCTGAACACACAAAGCAAAAGAGATAAGCATGACATTGGGTAAACGTTTTAACGTTTATATGATTTTCTAGTGGACTGAAGATATGAAGGTCCAAATCCAAATATGAAGATCCAAATTACGGAAAGATCACTTTCCCGGGAAAACCCCAGGTCCCGAGCATTCTGGATAACAGGTCCCAAACCTGGAAAATACAAAAAGGATTCACTGGCACTCGGAGGCTGGTGCAAGCAGGGCTACCCGAAACATTGCATTTTTCTGCAAATAAACACGCAAGGGTTAATCCCTGCTTGCACCAGCCTCCGAGTGCCAGTGAATCCTTTTTGTACTGTTCAATATGGAGGGTGCGACCCCTTCCTCACCGCGCACCAGGCGTCGATTGTGTGAGCGGTGCCTTTTCCCAAGCCTGGAAACCCATTATCCGGAAAGTTGCAAATTACACAATGGCTGTCTCCAATTGACTTCATTTTAACAAAAATAATACAAATATTTAAAAAGTATTTCCTTTTTCTGTGTAATAATAAAACAGTAGCTTGTAGTTGATCCCAACTAAGATAAAATGAATCCTTATTGGAGGCAGAACCAGCCTATTGGGTTTATTTCATCTTTATATTATTTTCTAGTAGACTAAAGATATGAAGATCAAAATTACGGAAATATTCCTTATCCAGGAAAACCCAAGGTCCCGATATTCTGGATAATAGATCTCATACCTGCCTCGTCTCTCAGCTAGATACCTTAACTTTCAGCTCAAGTATATTTTGGTTTCCAGGGTTTTTAAATCTTACTTTCTAAAATCCTCTCATCATATATATTTCATCGACTGGTTTTTCCTATGGGTGTGTTGCACATAATGGATGAAGCCGACGCCACGTGCATTCTGTATAAACTCCCAGGAATATATATTAGCAATATTCCGCTTAGAAATCACTGTATAAATGACTCTGTGCAGGTAATGAGGGTTTCTATCATCAGCTCCATGATAAAATTCCTAAAGGTCGGCCCGGGAAATCCCATGCCTGTCCGCCGCTGCCTTCTAATGACAGTAATAGAGATTACAGGCATTTTTTGGGATACCTGCCTCTTACCGTGACAGCGATTCATTAGAACATCCATATATATCAGTTACAAGAGAAACACTTTGTGCTGTGTTATTAATTAAACTCATATCTTAGATGACAATATAACAGACTCTAAAGCTCCATCAAAGGCAAATGTGAATTCCACTAAAGCCCCTCCAGGGGGAGCTCAAGACTGAGGGTACAGTGAATATTAAAGGTAATTATCTACAATAGATACAATATGAACACAGCAAAGGTTCTTTACAGACACTCAATAATTTCATTTTCCCCTTCACATTTGTCTTATACAAACAGATGAATGTAGAATTATTTACTCTCTTGCTTTGCTTTCCATTTGAAGACCAATGCTGGAATGCTCTCGCCAGGGGGCTGTCCGTAAGGGTGTGGTCTAATGTCATGGGGCGTGGCCAGCTAAAGGAGGTCGTAAAGAATTTTTTAACAGAAACGGGGCTAGTAGAAAGAAATCTTATGATTGCTCCTAGCCTGTTAAGTGAACATGCCATACAATTGTCAAGTATTCCCCCCCTGTACTAAATTGACAGCACAATTTTAATGTATAATAGTGTGGCCCTTTAATTGGGGGTGTGGCCAAAGCAGTTGTTATGCCATTCATGGGCATAGAGCTAGCAGCAAGAAACCCTACATTTGTTCCTAGACTGTACAATAAGTTTCAAATGGGGGTCACTGACCCCATCTAAAAACAAATATTCCAGTCTCTTGTTCAAATTACCCTAGCGACCAGACTACTGAAATTGCAAACTGAAGAGCTGCTGAATAAAAAGCCAAATAAATCAAAAACCACAAATAATAAAAAATGAAAACCAACTGCGAATTGTCTCAGACTATCACTCAATACAATACATCACACTGAAAGTTAATTCAATATTGAACAACCCCATTAAGGACGGTTGTTTCCCTAGTTATTAAGGAGAAAAAAGGTTGGACTGCTCTCACAAAGGGCTTGTCCTAGAGGGTGTGGTTTGATGTCATGGGGTGTGGCTAGCCAAGGGTAAGTATAATGGCTTTTTATAGGGATTGGGCCAGCAGAAAGAAATTGTATGTTTGCTCCTCGCCTGTACACTGAAATACCGTACAACTGCCATCAGAGGTATCCTCTGTACTAAGCACACATCAACAGCTTAATATTTATGTATTGTATAGAGGCCCTTAAAATATTTTTTTCCCCTCTAAGACAGCCAGACCCTGCTTATAAATTCTATTTCCAGCTTAAATTTTTGACTATTGAGAAGAAACATTTTTTTTTTTTTTTTTTTTTAAACTGGAATATTACAGGAGATTAAGTTTATGAATTTCTCTGTCTTTCAAACAATTAGCAATCGCAGAAAAATGCATGATGCGTGTGCTTATTTATAATACCATAATTGAGTAAAACAATTTAAGAGAAGGACAAGGGATGAGTTACTAAACGCGTGTTAAGGAATGAGTCTGGTAGTGCCAGGACTTTGTTTTCTCTATGAAAGCAGCAACAGTATAGTGGGAGGGGACAGAACTCCATGTTATTTATGTTTTGGCCTTGATACATAATGGACTTCTAAGTCACAAGTGTTTGTCAATGTCTCCAACAAATTTTCTCCTACTCCATTTGCTTTGTCAGCCTGTGGTAGAACAGTGCCGTGAACTGGGCTTTCATTATAGTAGGCAAATCATGAATCACTTATGTTGTATTGAGATTATTTATTGGGGTCTAATATGTCCAAATATCAGCTTCATGTTCTTAAGTGTTTGCAGATCACTGTCCATGACAAATCTGAGCCTTATCTGAAGGGAAAGCCAATATACAAACAGACTCCATAGTGTCATCCAAATTTAATCTGCTTTTTCATAAAATGTGCCAGATTATTATAAAACAGTGGTGGATTTTGGATATGATGGGGCCATAGAAGAATCACACCTGGTCTGTAGTGATGGGCAAATTTGGGGCGTTTTTTGTGAATCTGCCGCGAAATTTGTGAAACAGCGAAAAATTCACGAAACGGCAACATCTCATTTTTGACGCCGGTCTCCGTTTTTGACGCCGACATCCATTTTTTTTAAGCCGGCATCCGTTTTTGGCAAAAATGCGCCGGTGGTTTCCCGAATTTATTCGCTGGCGGCAAAACACAGGAATTCGATGCGAATTCGCGCCTGGCGAATAAATTCGCCCATCACTACTGGTGTGTAAGCTTTCTGTTGGACAGCCGTGATACAGAGGAAGGAGGCCGAAGGCTGACTGTCTTTACAGAGGACATATAATGATAAGGTGACTTCTATTATTTATATTAGGAGGTAGGAAGAGCAGAAGGACTGTTCCATGAACATGTCTGTGGAGTATTTAGGAATTAACCTCCCTATTAAGGACAAAAAGTAGGGGATATTGTAATCCAATGCTCTTATTGGCTACAGGTTACTCTAGGCCCATCGACATTTCAATGTTCTTATTGCCAAGCAATAGCACTATGAATGTTTTAATCCTCTGACTGGCTAAAAGTAGAGGGTGGTCTACACCAGGTTTGGAGGCAACTTTTGGTTGTATAAAACACAGGCGTTGTAAGACGCGCCGGGAGATCCTCCGGTATTCTTGCCTCCCAGCGCATCTCTGCTCGGCTGAGGGGGTGCAGGCGCCTGGCTCTGACGTCACACGCTTTGAACTGACGCCATGGTCACCTGACTGCCGTTTGATGATGTGCGTCATGATGCTCGCGTCTTGACACCGAGCGTCATGAGGTCATCAGTTGGCTCCAAGTTTCCTTTAAAAAGCCAATTCTCCATTTTGAAAGTGCCCAAGGTGGCTTCTGTTTTCAGATCCTGTCAAAGTGTTTATTCTGTGTTTGAATTCCTGGTTTTTGACTCCAGCCTGATTTTTTACTTCGATTCTTACCGCCTGCCTTGACCCCATTGCCTGATCTTCAACTACATCTTGCCTAAACCCTTGCTGGTTCCTTGTTTTTGGACTTCTTACTAATTAAACACTACTCCTTGGAGATTCCGCAGCAGAAAGCTTGGGGCCCCAAAAGGGCATCAGTGAACACTGGAATCCACAGGGGTGCCCTGTGCATCTGAGTGTACCCTCGGCTTTTAAAGGTTCCAACTAACTAATATGTTATAGGTATATAACCAAACAGAGCCTCCTGTATGCTGTCAGTCCACCTAGGGGCTACTATTTAGCCAATAAAAGTCCTTCATTTGGAACCAAACTTTGTTCATGCTTACGTTGCTCCCCAACTCTTTTTACATTTGAATGTTCCTCATGGGTTCAAATGGTTGGGGACTCCTGCTTTACGTCATACTAAAAGGTGAACAAACCCCTTTAATGTTGGCTGGGTTGCCCAAGCCCTATTAATACTGCAATGCCCTTTACTGGCTACAGGTTTGTCAAACCCAATGAATGTTCTTATGCTCCGATTTCCTTCCAGAAGGACTACGCCCAGCAAAATGTCTTCTAATAAAAAGCACTTGCAAAGGATTCAGCATGAAAAGAAGAATGAAGCACAGAAAAGAGAAAGAGAAGGGATGGGGATAATGGGTTGGACAGATAACAGAAAAAATAATTGTAACATTATTACCTAAGCAATACGGCTTCTCTCTGTTCCTGTGCCTCTCTCTGTCATACACGTACCCAGGATAACAAGTACACAGGACTCTCCCAAAGTTGTCTGTGCACTGCTGCTCACATGGAGCCTCTGAACAAACATCATAATCTGGCAAAAACAGATAACAGCAAAACATGACTACAAATACCCTTGTGTTTATAATAAATGTTAGATGTCAGAAGACACAAAACTATACAGATAATATGTTCTTGGGCATGCGGGTAAATTTCTTTATTGAAGGAAAGACACATCTTGGCACCATGAAGGACTGTGTCCTTCACACACATAGCCATGGCCCTTTTCTCCAGTTTCTCCAGTGCTGTGTGTCTCATATGCATTATGGTAGCTCCATCTATATATTAAAGGAGAACTAAAGCCCCCCCTTATGAGCCCCCATCCCCTTCCCTCAATTAGTCCTTCCTCCCTGCATAGTCCATTACTTGAAAAAGTGTTGAAAGGGGAACTTATGGGCACCATCTTCAGGTATCTTTGGATCCTCTTATTTTGGTTTGGCAATCTACGGAGCTTTCTGGCACATGCACAGTAGTGCAAACACCAGTCTGGCCCCAACTTTGCATTGAGTGTTGGCAGTCCCTTGCAGGAGAAATCTGAAGATACCGAAGACGGAGCCCAAGAGCTCCGCTGTGCTATTCCGCATGGATAGGTCAACGTTAATTGACTATGTGGGAGGAAGCAGGGAGGAGGGGCCCAGGGAGGGATAAGGGATGGGATCTCTCTCTTAAGGGGGGTTTAGTTCTCCTTTAAGTGGTGCAGTCATTATGGGTTTAATCCATTCAATCTGTGCAAGCAGGCAGTGACCATACAGCCCAAATATTGTCCACCATCTGCCCTGTCCATAACACTTGACTTTAAGTTAGGTGCTAAGTTTGCACCGGTGCAGTCACTCATAGCTATCAATCAGATCTTTGCTTTTATTTTGTAACTGGTAATAGACTTACCCAAACCAATTGGTTGTGAAGGGCAACTGTACTTGTATAATATAGTGCTTTTGTTACTAAATGAGAAACTTATACCCTTAGAGGAAGCTAACATGGGGCATATTTTAGATGCTATGGGGGCACTCGCTGCCATCACTGGGGCTGTGACCAGCTAATGATCACCAACAATAGATAACTCCAGGCACAGATTTAGCTGGGACACATCCTTACATGAGTTCATAGATATTCCCATGTACTAAGCACGGTTCAGCATAAACCTACTAAATCTACTTATAGCATGTACAGAGGGATACTATAAAACTATGCTAGCATGGGTACATCCCTGTACTAAATACAGTTCAGCAGGAACAACCCAAGAGGTGCAGAGAGATACCATAAATATGTGCCAGAATAAGTATTCCCTTGTATTAATATACACTTGGCCTTTAACTGGTGGACCTCTATCAAGGACAGTTTTGTTATCCCTATAGCTCCCTTCTGGGAAAGTAAATGCCGGTACAATTGTTCTTCTGGATCAGGCCGTGTTTTGGCTAAAAATAGTTTAGAGGGCAGATCCATTCACTGAAAAAATATTTTCATTATTAATAAAAGGAATGTGAAAAACCTAAACCGTACTATTTCAGTGCTCTTTTCCCAGCTGAGAGAGCCCCAATGGCGGGGAAGGGAATCAGAGCTGTCATCACATGGAGTGAATGGAAGAAAGATATTCTACTTCTCCACAATTCACTTTAATGCCAAAGCAACCACCTTTATGTGATTGTTCTCTGAAATCTATCCCTTTACACTTCAGGGGGCTTTAATGGAAGCTGGCCATCAACTGCCATTAGTTATGACTCATGACGGGTTGGCATGCCAAAGACCTGCTAATCCCCATTAAATGTACGGATAAACTTTAACGCCTGCAGAGCTTTGCTTGCCCTTGGGGAATGGAAAGGTTCGAGTTTATGGTGTAAATCCTTTGGATTAGGACCAGGGAGTGAAGTAAATTGGATCTAATGCGAACAAGATTGATCAAATTACCTATTGTCAAGCATAGAACGACTCTACAATGACAACTGTCTCTTCTTATCTGCAAGCTTTCAAGGGCAGTTAAACCTCAGGTTTTATTTTCTCTGTAATCTGTCTAATGGAAGTATAGTATAAATATATTTTTCAATTATTATACCAACCAATTGACAACGACATAGGGTTCAATCAACACAACTTAATATAACTGCCCAGACAGGGACTGAGAATCCATTGCACAACCTGAAAGAAGTCCCTGTCTCAAAGAGCTTACAGTCTATTAGCAAAACAAATACTAGACTGGTTCCAGTTATAAACAAATTAAACACACACATAGAGGTCAAGTAAGAGGGACAGTTGGGTTGCAGCCTGGAACCGTTCCCATGATCCTACACTCAGCAGAGAGGCACTTACCTTCTGGAATGCACTGCCCTAGAACAAATTTATATCCTTTGCAGCATTTTTTCCTGAAAGACAAAAACAAATAAATGTCAGAGAAATGCATAATAAAATAACACTGCATTCAATAGCAAAAACTACACAAAGCAGGAGTCTTGATACCCTGCTTGGCATTAAACAATGAAACTATGTCACTGTGCAGGGGCAGCTGGTAGTTTGGACAGAAATGGCCAACCAGCCTCAAAAAGGACCTCTTTTCCAGAAAATACAAACTATATAAATGAAAGTATCCAGACACCTGCTTGTCCAACGTCTCATTCTGGAACTAAGAAGACTAATATGAAGTTGGTCCATCCTTTGCTTGCTCCTCTACTTTTCAGGGAAGACTTTCCACGAGATGATGGAACACTGTTGGTTGGAATTACATCCATTTATACATAAAAGGTTGGGCAGTGATGTTGGGTAGAGTTCAAGGCTTTCTATCGGTCTTCCACTGCATCAGAACAAACCCATTCTGTATGGCCTTTCTTGGTGCATGGGGGGGGGGCATTATTGTACTGAAACAGTGAAGGATGTGTCTCAAAATACTTGGCCATATAGTGTATTTGGTAAAAGTCCAAGTGTTACTGCCATTAGTTTTAGTTCTATGGCAGCTACACTGGTCATCATCATATAAAGGTAAAAATCTAAATAATAAGAGAAGGCAGAGGGTTGAAGCATCTGGGTGGATATTGTTCAGAAAATGCCCCTCCCCCACATTTTAATAATTTATTTTAAAAATATTTGCTCCAAACTGGATATGAGTAACTGGTTCATCACTGCACATAAATACTTTAGTAGCAGTTTTTAGGGGCCATTTGATCCTTTAAATCCAGCAATAAAATCCTATGAGAAACAGGTTCCAGGATGCTCACTAGTGTGCTAATCAATGTAGCAAGTGATTAGGGCAAGTCTAAGAGAACAAGGTACTTTGTGGTCCAAGTCATGGCACTTTGCATCCTGTTCCCTTCACATAAACGAGTCCTACAATGTTTAGGTACATCTGTTTGTACCCCATTATCTGCTATTAAATAGAACACTGTGTAGCTCAAACAGCTGGAGGACCAAAGGTTGGACATCACCGAACAAAACAATTTATACTGATAAATTTAGTTTGCAAATAAAGATACTGATCCCCCAGTCAGTACAGAAAATTTTGTAGCTACACCCAAGCTCCCCGCAGTAAATTCAACTTCAGTTCATTTTAGAAATATTTATTGTAACATGAAATCACCAGTAACAATAATTTTTTCTCTCTTTATCCTGGAAACTCTCAAATGTAATTTGCTGATAGCGATAACGTTGCACAGAACATTTAATTGAACACGTGCAGATCTCATTTACTCGCTGAGGAACTTATTAAATGATGCTGAGGAAATACTAGGGAAGTCCTACATAGAATGCACTAGATTGAGTTTCAAAGAGAAACAGGACTGCAAACAGTTTTATGACAAACACGGTACAGTTCTGACTACAAGCACTGCACATCGCCGTGAAAGCTTGGGATTTTTTCCGTCAATGTGATTGGAAATCCTGAGAGATCCGATAAAAGTTTGGTTGCAAGATTTACTGAAACTTTCCAATAAAGAGCCTATGGAGCTTTAGGGTCAGGCCACACATGCAGATTTAGGGAGGTTAGTCACCCGGTGACAAATCACCTCGACTTCAGATCGACTAATCTCCCCGAACTGCCTCCCCTGCCTTCCCTCCAGCTAAAATGTAAATCGGAGCGATTGGTTTTCCGAAGTCGCCTGAAATTGCCTCACGAGGAAACTTCGGACGACTTCGGAATCCGAGTGCCATTGCACCGGCAATTTTCATCCAGGCAACCAATCTCCCCGAATCTACCTGTGTGCCCTGACCCTTAGAGAGCTGTCCAACGTTTTTACATAGAGAGACAGTTTAACACAGTGCCATTCGTTTGTGGGCAGTTTAATAATAATAATAATAATAATAATAATACAATAATAATATCCTACAAAAAGCTTTTGTAGTAATTTGGTAAGCTGAGGACAGTGACTATTGGTGGGACACGGCACACATGTTTCTACTGAGTTTGCCCCTAGTTATACCATGTGAAAATAATATAATAATATAATTAATATAAGGGAACGTTTATAACGGGGGCTTCCTGTGCATGAAAAAGGATCTGTATTCCATCATAACAATTAGGGACCAATCAATTTATGACCCCTTATCATCAGCACATTTTAATAAACCTTTGACCCTTGCAAAAGGGGTTGCAAGGGGTTTCAAGAATAGGAGATTTGCATACCTCCCAACATTTTGGAAGTAAAAAGAGGGACAAAAAAATTTTTCCCGCATGTAGTGCAGCAATTTTTTGACCACACTGTGTTTTTGTGTCTCAAAATTGTTACAAAGTATCTTATTTGCACCTGTTAGTTGTTCTGGGCTCTCTGCTAAAAGCCAATTAAGTGAGAAACTTTGTTTCTTTTTCTGGCTGTTCAGTGCAGAGAAAAGAGGGACTTTCCAGTACAAATGAGGGACTGCGGGTTGAGCTGTCAAAAGAGGGACTGTCCCTCCGAAAAAGGGACAGTTGGGAGGTATGGATTTGTTGCCGGGCGAATCTGACCATGTGTCTCTGCCCTAAATTTAATTTCCCATGCCGCATGCACAGTTTTGGAACCACTACCTTCCAATAAAAGATTCCTTTATTGAATATTGTTTGCTGAGGGTGAACCCCTTTTCCTAAGCTCTAGAGCAAGAGAACAGCCTTTTTGAGCAGTGCACCTGTCACAGTCATTGTGCTCATCTTTATTATTCCCTAAGACTTTCCAAAGAAAAAGATACTTTTGCTCTCTTTACATGTACTATTGCTATCCTTAAACAGCCAAGGACTAGCACGGTTCTTATATGGCTTTAAATGAGAACGGTATCTAACAAGCATTAATGTTCTGCAAGTGTTGCTCTTTCTTCCCATTTTTTTTTGACTCTCGATTAGAACCAAATGGAGATGCCTCCCTCATCTGCTTTTTATACTCTGCAGCCACATTGAGCCATCTGTTTCTATTTCTTGGTTTCTATTTTGATTGTAGTATCTAAGGTATGATCCCAGAAATGCCGATCACACGTTAAAATCGTCTTTTATCATTACCGGGGATGGTTTGTGAAGCCTTTCAGTGGGCTAATAAAGTGTTTTGTTTCGATGCCAGCTACAAGTGCCGGAATAAATTGGAGTGATTGCCTAGAGCTTCCTTCCATGTTTTGTCTTCCTGTTATATGAAATACTGCTCAGAGATCTGTTGCCGATTAGAAATACTTTAAAATAGCTGTGGCCTCCTTCCTGGCAAAAAGGTTGGGTAGCGAACGGAAAACTGGCGTGCGTTCGGAATACTGAGGATGGTTGGATTCCAAAGGGAGGCAAAACAATCTGCATGCAGAAACACGAATCATCTGAAGTCTTACTGACCAGTAAATACACTCTAGCATCAATTAATGGCTTGTCCTCATTTGTGATTGACAGTTTTCTATTGCACTACTAAGGATGAATAGGAGTACAGCTGGCCACAGACGCAAAGATCCGATCGTACGAATCAACGTACGATCAGACTTCCCCGACCTGCCACTAATCATTCCGATCAAATAAAGAACAGATCAGCCGATGTTCTGCCCCTGACAGCAATCGTTCGAAAGTTATCTCCGACCAAAGCTGGTGACAGTCTCCCACTGAAAATCGTATGATCGGCGATACACGCAGAGATCGGCAGCCGACAGAAATCTTTTAACCTGTCCAATCGACCGCTCTCCGCCAGTAGAGATGTCGCGAACTGTTCGCCGGCGAACTTGTTCGCGCGAACATCGGGTGTTCGCGCTCGCCGGAAGTTCGCGAACGTCGCGCGACGTTTGCCATTTTGGGTTCGCCATTGTTGGCGCTTTTTTTTGCCCTCTCACCCCAGACCAGCAGGTACATGGCAGCCAATCAGGAAGCTCTCCCCTGGACCACTCCCCTTCCCTATAAAAACCGAAGCCCTGCAGCTTTTTTTCACTCTGCCTGTGTGTGCTGAAGAGATAGTGTAGGGAGAGAGCTGCTGCCTGTTAGTGATTTCAGGGACAGTTGAAAGTTTGCTGGCTAGTAAACGTTTTGATACTGCTCTGTTATTGGAGGGACAGAAGTCTGCAGGGGTTTGAGGGACATTTAAGCTTAGGTAGCTTTGCTGGCTAGTAATCTACCTTCTACTGCAGTGCTCTGTATGTAGCTGCAGTGGGCAGCTGTCCTGCTTCTGATCTCATCTGCTGACTGCTGCAATAGCAATAGTCCTTGTAAGGACTGCTTTTATTTATTTTTTTGTTGTTTTACTACTACTACTACTACTACTACTACTATAAGAGCCCAGTGCTATTAGTCTAGCAGTGTTGGGGAGTGGGACTGGTGTGCTAATCTGCTGCTCCTAGTAGTTCAGCAGCACCAACTTTAATTTTTTTTTATTTAACTTTTTTTTATTTTACTACCGCTGTAGTAGTGTATAAGTTGACCTTTTAGGCATTATTTGCCCTGTAGGCATTTTTTGCCCAGTGTGTTATTCAACCAACTGCTATCTAGCTGTGTGACCGTGTTCACATTCTGTCTAAATATCCATAATATTACCGTCTCCAGAAAAAACACCGGAGTGACTTTTTTCAAGCAGCCATAATAAATTTTACGTAATCCGTATCCATCGCTGTAGTAGTGTATAAGTTGAC
This sequence comes from Xenopus petersii, assembly GCA_038501925.1. NCBI lineage: Eukaryota > Metazoa > Chordata > Amphibia > Anura > Pipidae > Xenopus > Xenopus petersii. Next base: position 195,095,896 of record CM076673.1, on the reverse strand, counting down.
CTTTTAGGCATTATTTGCCCTGTAGGCATTTTTTGCCCAGTGTGTTATTCAACCAACTGCTATCTAGCTGTGTGCCCGTGTTCACATTCTGTCTAAATATCCATAATATTACCGTCTCCAGAAAAAACACCGGAGTGACTTTTTTCAAGCAGCCATAATAAATTTTACGTAATCCGTATCCATCGCTGTAGTAGTGTATAAGTTGACCTTTTAGGCATTATTTGCCCTGTAGGCATTTTTTGCCCAGTGTGTTATTCAACCAACTGCTATCTAGCTGTGTGACCGTGTTCACATTCTGTCTAAATATCCATAATATTACCGTCTCCAGAAAAAACACCGGAGTGACTTTTTTTCAAGCAGCATTCTTATATTTTACGTAATCCGTATCCACCGCTGTGTATACGTTGACCTTGTAGGCATTATTTGCCCTGTAGGCATTTTTTGCCCAGTGTGTTATTCAACCAACTGCTATCTAGCTGTGTGACCGTGTTCTCATTCTGTCTAAATATCCATAATATTACCGTCTCCAGAAAAAACACCGGAGTGACTTTTTTTCAAGCAGCATTCTTATATTTTACGTAATCCGTATCCACCGCTGTGTATACGTTGACCTTGTAGGCATTATTTGCCCTGTAGGCATTTTTTGCCCAGTGTGTTATTCAACCAACTGCTATCTAGCTGTGTGACCGTGTTCTCATTCTGTCTAAATATCCATAATATTACCGTCTCCAGAAAAAACACCGGAGTGACTTTTTTTCAAGCAGCATTCTTATATTTTACGTAATCCGTATCCACCGCTGTGTATACGTTGACCTTGTAGGCATTATTTGCACAGTGTTTTCTTCAAACCGCCATCTAGCTGTGTGAGCTTGTTCACATTTTGTCTAAATATTGATAATATTATCGTCTCTAGAAAAACCACTTGAGTTACTTTTTTTCAAGCAGCATTCATATATTTTACGTAATCCGTATCCACCGCTGTAGTAGTGTATACGTTGATCTTGTAGGCATTATTTGCACACTGTTTTCTTCAAACTGCCATCTAGCTGTGTGTATTATCGTTTCCAGAAAAACCAACTGAGTTTTTGTTGTTGTTGTTTTTTTAAAAATAATGCCAGGCAAAGGCAGGCCGCCACGCAGAGGCCGTGCTAGGGGCCGTGCTGCTATGCAATCCTGTGGCCCTAGCAAATTGCCCAGTTTTAAAAAGAGAATGACCCTGAACTCCCAAAATGCTGAAGAGGTAGTTGACTGGCTTACACAGCACACCCCATCCTCTACCGTTTCTAACTTTACCACAACATCCTCCTCATCCTCCACTGCTATGGCCACCCCACGTAACACTTCCTCCACCACCGGTGCCCCTTCTTCACTGGAGTCAGAGGAGTTATTTTCCCATGAGTTTCTTGAACTGAGTAATGCGCAACCATTATTGGCAGAAGAAGATGAAGGAGATGAGGACGTTACACCAGATTTAATTCTGGCAGAGAACACGACAGAGATGGACATAATGATGAGTGATGAGGAGGAGGAGGAGGTCCCCGCTGCTGCTTCCTTCTGTGATGTGTCAGAAGAAATTGATGCATCTGAGGAGAATGATGATGAGGAGATTGATGTTTTGTGGGTGCCTAGTAGAAGAGAGCAAGAGGAGGGTAGTTCAGATGGAGAGACGGAGAGTCAGAGAGGCAGTAGGAGAATAAGACTTAGAAGAAGCAGGGAGGCCAGCCCGCAGGGATCAGTAGGGCAACAACATGTATCGGCACCTGTGTTCAGCCGGCCAACGCACCCGCCATTGCCGCCAATGCCGCCAACTTCTACTGTTACCGCCAGATCGCACACTTCCAAAAAGTCAGCAGTGTGGGATTTTTTTAATGTGTGTGCCTCTGACAAAAGCATTGTAATTTGCAATGAGTGCAGTCAGAAACTGAGCCTTGGTAAGCCCAACAGCCACATAGGTACAACTTCTATGCGAAGGCACATGAGCGGCAAGCACAAAGCACTTTGGGAGCAACACCTCAAAGGCAACAGGCAAACTAAAAGCCACACTCCTTCTGGTCCAGCATCTTACTGCTCTACCTCTGCTCTCCTTGACCCATCTGAACCACCCTCCACTCCGCCTTCCACCTTGACCACCTGTTCCCATTCCCAGTCATCTGCCACCAGCCAAGTTTCTGTGAAGGCCATGTTTGAGCGTAAGAAGCCAATGTCTGACTGTCACCCCCTTGCCCGGCGTCTGACAGCTGGCTTGTCTGCACTCTTAGCCCGCCAGCTTTTACCATACCAGCTGGTGGACTCTGAGGCCTTCCGCAAATTTGTAGCAATTGGGACACCGCAGTGGAAGGTACCCAGCCGCAATTTTTTTTCTAAAAAGGGAATACCACACCTGTACCAACATGTGCAGAGCCAAGTTACCGCATCTCTGTCACTTAGTGTTGGGCCAAAGGTCCATATGACTACTGACGCATGGTCCTCCAAGCATGGTCAGGGCAGGTATGTCACCTACACTGCCCACTGGGTGAACTTGGTAATGGCTGGGAATGGGAAGCAGGGAATGGGTAGCTCAACAACAACAACAACAGTGGAGTTGGTGTCACCGCCACGGATTGCACGCGGTTCTGCCACCACCTCTACTCCTCCATCGCTCTCTACCTCGTCTTCTTCCTCTTCTTCTTCTTACTCTGCTGCTGGGTCCTCCTTCTCCTCCTCCACACCTGTGCACCCCCAGCTCCCCCTAGGCTATTCGACGTGCCAGGTACGCCGTTGTCACGCTGTCTTGGGGATGACGTGCCTGGAAAGCAAAAACCATACCGGATCTGTACTCCTGTCATCTCTGCAGTCACAGGCCGATCGGTGGCTGACCCCACACCAACTGCAGATCGGAAAAGTGGTGTGTGACAATGGAAGCAATCTGTTGGCAGCGTTGAGACTGGGAAATTTAACACATGTGCCCTGCATGGCACATGTGTTAAATTTAATAGTCCAACGTTTTGTCTCCAAGTACCCAGGATTCCAGGACGTTCTCACCCAGTCCAGAAAGGTGTCGGCCCATTTCAGACGTTCCTACACAGCCATGGCACGCCTTGCTGACATTCAGCAGCGCTACAACATGCCAGTCAGGCGTTTGATTTCTGACAGCCAGACTCGCTGGAATTCAACGCTCCTTATGTTGGAACGTCTGCTGCAACAACAAAGGGCCGTCAACGAGTACCTTTTTGAACTGGGTGGTAGGACTGGATCTGCAGAGCTGGGGATTTTTTTCCCCCGTTACTGGGTGCTTATGCGCGATGCCTGCAGGCTCATGCGACCTTTTGAAGAGGTGACAAATATGGTCAGTCGCACCGAAGGCACCATCAGCGACATAATACCCTTCGCTTTCTTCCTGGAGCGTGCCGTGCGACGAGTGACAGATGAGGCTGTAGACCAGCGTGACGAGGAGCTGGAAGCGCACGATTTATGGTCGCAATCACCAGAACGAACCCAGGCACCTGCTGCAACGCAGGGAGAGGTGCCAGAAGTGGAGTCAGAGGAGGAAGGTGGCTTTGTGGAGGAGGAGGAGGAGGACCAACAGGAGCAGGCTTCCCAGGGGGCTAGTGGTGACCTTTTGGGGACCCCTGGTCTTGTACGTGGCTGGGGGGAGGAGACCGTGGATGATGCAGTCCTTGATAATGAGGAAGCGGAGATGGATAGCTCTGCATCCAACCTTGTGAGAATGGGGTCTTTCATGCTGGCATGCCTGTTGAAGGACCCCCGTATCAAGAGGCTTAAGGAGAAGGACCTGTACTGGGTCGCAACGCTACTAGACCCTCGGTACAAGCATAAAGTGGCAGAAATGTTACCAACATACCACAAGTCCGAAAAGATGCGGCATTTACAAACCAGCCTGCAAAACATGTTGTACAATGCTTTTAAGGGTGATGTCACTTCAGGAACTCATCAACATTCCAGGGGCAGAGGTGCCAGTAATCCTGCCACGAGCACACCTGCAAGGACAAAGCCCTTTGGCCGGTCTGTAACATCAGACATGCAAATGTTTTTCTGTCCAAGGCAGCGCCACAACCCTTCTGGATCCACCCTCAAAGAACGCCTCGACCGGCAGGTAGCGGACTACCTGGCATTAACTGCAGATATCGACACTCTGAGGAGCGATGAACCCCTGGACTACTGGGTGCGCAGGCTTGATCTGTGGCCAGAGCTGTCACAATTTGCCATGAACCTCTTGTCTTGCCCAGCCTCAAGTGTGCTCTCAGAAAGGACCTTCAGTGCAGCAGGAGGGATTGTAACTGAGAAGAGAACTCGCCTAGGTCACAAAAGTGTCGATTACCTGACCTTTATTAAAATGAATGAGGGGTGGATCTCGGAGGGTTACTGCACGCCGGAAGACTTGTTCTGACTTCTATGCAGCTGTCCTTCTCTTCAAGCCTCATGACTCCACACACAGCTGTCCTTTAGCGTCCTCCTCCCTCCGCCACCGTTACAAACTAGGGTGCAAACCCTACTGGTTTAATTTTTTCTGGCCTCTGTGCTTCAGTGGCTGCGTCCAAAAAAACGGGGCAAACAATGTCTACAAGGTCAACGTATGGCGAAAAATTACTATTTTCAGCATTTATATGGCATATTTTTTCTGGCAACTGTGCTTCAGTGGCTGCGTCCAAAAAAATGCATATTTTCTGCATTTATATGGCATAATTTTTCTGGCCTCTGTGCTTCAGTGGCTGCAACCAAAAAAATGCATATTTTGTCCATTTATATGGCATAATTTTTCTAGCCTCTGTGCTTCAGTGGCTGCAACCAAAAAAATGCATATTTTCTCCATTTATATGGCATAATTTTTCTAGCCTCTGTGCTTCAGTGGCTGCAACCAAAAAAATGCATATTTTCTCCATTTATATGGCATAATTTTTCTGGCCTCTGTGCTTCAGTGGCTGCAACCAAAAAAATTTATATTTTCAGCATTTATATGGCATAATTTTTCTGTCAACTGTGCTTCAGTGGCTGCGACCAAAAAAATGCATATTTTCTGCATTTATATGGCATAATTTTTCTGGCCTCTGTGCTTCAGTGGCTGCAACCAAAAAAATTTATATTTTCAGCATTTATATGGCATAATTTTTCTGGCAACTGTGCTTCAGTGGCTGCGACCAAAAAAATGACTATTTTCAGCATTTATATGGCATATTTTTTCTGGCCTCTGTGCTTCAGTGGCTGCGGCCAAAAAAACTGGGCAAACAATGCCTACAAGGTCAACGACGTTGACCTTGTAGGCATTGTTTGCCCAGTTTTTTTGGCCGCAGCCACTGAAGCACAGAGGCCAGAAAAAATATGCCACATAAATGCTGAAAATAGTCATTTTTTGCCATACGTTGACTCAACGTATATGGCAAAAAATGACTATTTTCAGCATTTATATGGCATATTTTTTCTGGCAACTGTGCTTCAGTGGCTGCGTCCAAAAAAACTGGGCAAACAATGTCTACAAGGTCAACGTATGGCGAAAAATTACTATTTTAAGCATTTATATGGCATATTTTTTCTGGCAACTGTGCTTCAGTGGCTGCGTCCAAAAAAAACTGGGCAAACAATGTCTACAAGGTCAACGTATGGCGAAAAATGACTATTTTCAGCATTTATATGGCATATTTTTTCTGGCAACTGTGCTTCAGTGGCTGCGTCCAAAAAAACTGGGCAAACAATGCCTACAAGGGCAACGTATGGCAGTTGTTTAAAGAGAACAGTAGATTACTAGCCAGCAAAGCTACCTAAGCTAAAATGTCCCTCAAATCCCTGCAGACTTCTGTCCCTCCAATACAGAGCAGTATCAAGCAGATTACTAGCCAGCAAACTTACTATCATCTGTCCCTGAAATCACTAACAGCTCTCCCCCTACACTATCTCTTCCAAGCACACACAGGCAGATTTTTCAGATACATTTTTGCCCTTGATCCCCCTCTGGCATGCCACTGTCCAGGTCGTTGCACCCTTTAAACAACTTTAAAATCATTTTTCTGGCCAGAAATGTCTTTTTTAGATGTTAAAGTTCGCCTTCCCATTGAAGTCTATGGGGTTCGCGAACCGTTCGCGAACCGCTCGCATTTTTGCGCAAGTTCGCGAATATGTTCGCGAACTTTTTTTCCGACGTTCGCTACATCCCTATCCGCCAGACGAAAAATGATGGGACTCGCCACATACAGTGCGAAAATCGTACGAATCTTTGCGCAAGTTAATGGGTGAAAAGAAACAGTGCTGGCTGGGAGATGTCATGATTGTGCTGATGACTCCCCTAATGAGAATTAATTCAATAACCTGCCTAGATTTCTGTTGACATAAGGAAGATATGGATCATTAGCTAAGTATCCCTGTTCAAACATTTTACTACAGACAGCTTTTCAGTACAGGTATGGGATCCATTATCTGGAAACTCACAAAGACTCCATTTTAATCAAATAATTCAAATGTAAAACAATGGTTTCCCTTTTCTGTATAATATAAAACAGTACCTTGTACTGTGATCCCAACTAAGATATAATTAATCTTCACTAGTGGCAAAACAATCCTACTGAGTTTAATTAATGCTTATCCAGAAAACCCCAGGTCCAGAGCATTCTTGATAACTGGTCCCATACTTGTACATAGTAAATCATGTCCTTCTAAATTCCTGTAGCTCTTACTCACAGTCACCTAGCACTTGTCCCCACCTTGTAACCCCTAAAACTGTAGTTTCTGCTCAGGGTCAGACTGGGCCGGCTAAGATCTGTTCCCAAGGCTGTTCCCAGGGACACTTCAATGAGGCAAGTTGAGGCTCTCGCTCTGGCGGCAGCGCCCCACTAGGTACCAGGGGTGGCAAAAATGCCGTTCCTGGTACTTTAAGAGCAGAATTTCAGTTTTTCAAATCGAGAATTCGTCTCTTTTAGCGCAGAGAGGGGGTCACAGTTAGGCTCTCTGCATTAGCATCCTGGCCCTCTCTGCCACCCTCGTGGACCCCCATGGACCCCCTCAGGTGCAAAAAGGTAAGCGCATGGGGGAGGGGGGGGGCAGCAACTGCTGCTGCCTCAGGCGGCGGAGGGGCCAGGATCGCCCCTGGCTGTCCCATAAAGAACTGTTTGCTGTGGGAGTTGGCTTTGGAGGTCATGAGGGCCCTTTGTTTGGCAGTCCCGATGGGCTCTCATTGCTCCAGTCCCAAGGAAAACTTTTACCCTTTTCTATAGTGACATCTACTGGCCATTTACTGAACTGCCAACAGAATACGTTCACACAGGAATAATGAAACCAAAGAACATAAAGGTTAGCAAAACCTTTACCCTCCTACAATCCTATTACAAGAAATAATATAGTCTAGCAGCTCAGGTCCATAGCATGATCACTGGATAATCTCCTGGGGGTCATAAATGGTCTTCTCCACAGCAGAGACCACTCCATAGATTTCCTCATAGTCTTTATAGTAAGATACCATAAAACAGTGCCAGCATTGACATTGATATTCTAGTAGGGATTGGCTGAATCTAGGGCATTAATTCAAAGGGGGTTCAGGATAGGTGCAACAGTCCAGATTTACAGTTACCAAAAGGGAAGAACTGGGAGTGGACAGAGTTTGGTTTGATTGGTGTACATGAGGTAGACAAGGGTTGGGGGCATGGTTTTTTTATTCTGTTTAATTGCCAAGGCCCATCCCTAGGTGACCCAGTGGGATATTAACCTGTGCCCCTTGGGAGGGAGGGATCTGCCAACTAAGTAATATGGGGCTCCATGATTCCTGACTGCAGCCCTGCCAGTATCTAATTATAGAGGAAGATATGATTATATGGTAGTCCTATGAAAAAAAGACAAAACACTTAAAGGGATTCTGCCTTGGGAAAAACACGCCAGTTAATAATAGCAGACTTCTGCACTGAAATCCATTTCTCAAAAGATCAAACAGATTTTTTTATATTCAATTTTGAAATCTGACATGGGGCTAGACATTTTGTCAATTTCCCAGCTGCCCCTGGTCATGTGACTTGTGCCTGCACTTTAGGAGAGAAATGCTTTCTGGCAGGCTGCTGTTTTTCCTTCTCAATGTAACTGAATGAGTCTTAGTGGGACATGGGTTTTTACTATTGAGTGTTGTTCTTAGATCTACCAGGCAGCTGTTATCTTGTGTTAGGGAGCTGCTATCTGGTTACCTTCCCATTGTTCTTTTGTTTGGCTGCTGGGGGGGAAAGGGAGGAGGTGATATCACTCCAACTTGCAGTACAGCAGTAAAGAGTGATTAAAGTTTATCAGAGCACAAGTCACATGACTTGGGGCAGCTGGGATATTGACAATATGTCTAGCCCCATGTCAGATTTCAAAATTGAATGTAAAAAAATCTGTTTGCTCTTTTGAGAAATGGATTTCAGTGCAGAATTCTGCTGGAGCAGCACTATTAACTGATTCATTTTGAAACCATTTTTTTTCCCATGACAGTATCCCTTTAAAAGAGGCAGCCCTGAGCCAACCATTCAATGTGCCCTGTTTAACAGAAATGAAGTACCATTCAGTACAGAGAGAAAGCATCAGACCCGTTAGTGAAACAGAATGGCCGCGCTCTGCGTGTGTACAACTGCCAATTGCACTGTAATGCTACGCTTAAAGTTTGCCTGAAAACATATGTTGTTTGTGCAGTATTTCAACATTACCGAATACTGTACATAACACATACAATTCTCTCTCTCTATTAAGGGTCACAGATTGCACTCACAAGCCAAAACATCTGCTTCCCAGAGATGAGAATGTGTTGGGTATCGACCAGCAGCTCTAATGTGGATATGGGCGGATAACACACATAAAACCCTCGCAGGGTACACTATCTGTATATAAAAAATGGAAGTATTGGTGTAACTGAAAAGTGTAATGGTTGGCACCCTAAACCCAGAAGCGATGCCAAGCACCCTGGTCTCGGCTCGTGCTTCCACCTGTAGCAGCCGCCTTTGGCCTCGGGAGGAGCCCTCAGCTACTCAGATGCCGCCAGGTCTTATAACGAGAGGTGCAAGGCGAGGGGTTCTGGACAAACAGAGGGGCACAACTGTAAAGCAAAAGTCTTTGGGGCAGAAGGTCGCGGTACAAGGCGTTAGACAGAATCGTAGTCAGATCAGTCCGGGTCGGGGCAGGCAGAGTACAAGCGGAGTCAGGCAGGCAGGGGTCAAAACCGGGTGATCAATCAGAAGGGATTTAGCAGGATCGGAGTCAGATAACAGGCAAGGGTCAGGTTTCAGAAATCAGGATAGTTGAATAGCCAGGCAGGGGTCACAACAGGAATCAAACAAGATCAGAATACAGATAGCTCAAAGCTCAAACACCACAGGATAAAACCAATCACGGGCAAGGTCCGGAAGCCCAAATGAGCTATTTATACAATTAAAATTTTGCGCCATTGCGTGCTGGCGTCACCACGCCAGCTTGCCTTTTAATTTTGCAGAAGCGCACCGTGTGCGCCCTAAGGAACAGGCACCTGCAGCCTAATAGTGGAGCGGTCAGAATAATGCAGCGGGCCTCTCCGCCGTCCCCCCCACTAGACCACCAGGTACGATTGTTACAAAAGGTCTATGATTTGGCTACTGCCGCTTATTTTTATTCTGATCTTACTGTATTTGGTGCATTTGGGTTCAATAGCTGAATGTTTCCCAGTGTCAGTTTAATGGCTCTTGTTATATTGTTACTGTTCTTTAAAATACAAATACCTATAATATATAGGGCCGGTAATGCATTAAGCTTACTTGGCTCCTAAATAACTCTCCTTTGGAACTAGCCATGTATAGCTGCATATATGTAAACAGCATCGAATCATGCGGCATTTAAGTACTTTACACTTGTAAATAAGCTTCTAAAGGTGGCCATGGACGCACAGATATCTTACCAAACAAAGTTCTGTGCGATATTCAGCGGGAGACAAGCTGATATCGGCAGAAGACTTGGCTACCAGCCAGCTCGTTGATCGGCAGGTTGGAGAATTTTGATTGGGACCTTCATTGACCCATCAGCGAATGTTTACTGCTGAATCCGAATTCTATTGTTTCTACCTGCACCATCTTCTGTATTTTTGGTCTTCTTCAGATCCCCTTCCCTTCTGCAATTTCCTGGAACTTTTCTGCTCATTCGCAGTAGATGGGATTAGCGGCCTGACCCCAACTGGGCATGTGCCAAATAGCTCAGTGTCGGTTGTCCCTTACAGAAGAAGGCCAAAGATGAGGAATTCTGCATGGATACGTGAGCATGATGATTCACGGACAATTATTGGAATAATGTGCTATGCAGGGAGGAAGCAGAGAGGGGAACTTATCTAGCTAAGTGGATGGGGCTTTTCTTATGAAGTTTTTCTTTAAAGAAAGTTGGGTTGGGGATAGGTCCAAGAAGAGTAAAGGTATGGGACCTGTTATCCAGAATGCTTGGGACCTGGGGTTTCCCAGAAAAGGGATCATTCTGTGATTTGGATCTCCATAAAGTCTGCTAAAAAATAAAAAAATAAATCCAATAGGATTGTTTTGCCTCCAGAAAGGATTACAGTAAACCCCCCATTTTATGTTTTTCATGGGACCAGAATAAAATGGTGTAAAATCCAGGAAAATGTAAAATCAGGGAAAAGTATTATGTATAATATATAGTTGGGACCACAAAACAACAATGTAAAATGAGGGGAAACTTAAAATCAGGGGATGTAAAATTGAGGTTTCACTGTAATTACATCTTAATTGGGATCAAGTAGAAGCTACTGTTTTATTATTACAGAGAAATTGGAATTATTTGACTAAAATGGAGTCAATGGGCAATGACCTTCCCTTATTCTGAACTTTCTGGATAATAGGTTTTCAGATAACAGATCCCATACCTGTATCAGGTTATCCAGGTCATCGCTCCTAACAGACCTGCTCTTCTCTTGACACCATATTGTATCCACATATCATATGAGCTTCATAAAATTCATATATACAGTATGTCATATGCACTCAATAAACTTTCAATAAACATGTTAGCATTTAAAATTAATATTTAAAAAAAAATGGGCTTTTTGTACCAAGTCATAAAGATAAAATGTAGGTTCTACAGGCTACATAAGAAATAAAAGGATGTTTTACAAAAGTCCCTTTAATTAACATCATCAGTCTTTTCTCAATTTAACAAGTTGCAATAACAGGGAATGAACTGCTTGCAAATCTCCTTCTGGCCGGAATGAAGAGACTTTTGCCCTTGGAATGTTAAGATCAAAAACAATTATCAAAAGATCTTTCTTTATATGACAGGGAGGGGGGTGTATCTGTTTAAGATAAAGATAAGCTGTTTGTACATATTTATTGGAAAAGAGAAGACGTTATCTGATTGGGGAAACCTTTACTGACACTTGAAAGTCTATTCACCTAAATACCTAATAAGGTTGGTATGTTGATGAATTGCACCTCTCACAGACGTTGAAGCAATTTTATTCTATACAAGGTGTGTAATACACTATTTAGATTTACAGAATGACCACATGCAGGTTATATATTAAATATAGTTAATGTATCATATATGAACTCACCAAACCCAAATGTTCGCCATGGTATTCACCATGACCGACAACTGAAGATGCACTAATGTTGGTCAACAGTGTCTTTGGCTTTTGCAGCACAGTTGGTAAATGCTTAAAGGACACGTAAACCCCCTTCACAAAAATGTAATCAGTGAACAGCCTCTTTGAAATCTTTAGATAACTGCCACCCTGAGGCTGCAGCATCCCCTTAATCACTTAGAAATCCTTCTCCTCATCTAACCCGCTCTGCCCCCTCCCTCAAGAATTTACTTTGGCTGTTGACTTATGGGCATGCTCAGTTCTTCTCAGCTCAGATTACTAAACACAGCCTCCAGTCTAACAGCCAATGAAGAGATAGCATTACTGGTTCCCATAGAAACTCTAGTTGTCCTATTTATTCTCCTAACCACCTCTCCTGAGCTGAGCTTAACCATTACAGTGATCACCCCCAGCAGAACTTTTTATCAAATTATGTTGTGCCTGTGTAAACCTGCATTACAGCCCACATGTCCTGTTTGCAGATGTCAATGCTACTAATGATGTGTCAGAGGGAAAATAGCCGCCGGGTGAAAGCAATTTGTTTTAGGAAAAGGTGATTGTGCTGGCAAATGGAGGGGTATATGCAGTACAAATGATGTGGCTTGGTGGGGAAGATATGCCCACCTTATATACTGAACATGGTAGGAAAATGTAGGCTTTACAGGTCCTTTAAAGGGCACCAATCATGACCAAAATAATTCCCGAAGTAAATACACTATGTGAAAGTTCAAGAAATCTGATTTTTAAAACAGTTAGAATTGTTTGTATAATATAAATGATCAGCTCACTATTCCTTCTGCAAGATCTCCCCTATCTCCACTGCAGTTCTAGCTGAGGCAGCCATCTTGGATTTCACTGGCTCCTCCTACCTATATCTTCCCAGCCAACTGCAGCTCTGAAATCTTGCACATGCTCAGTTGAAATTCCTTGATGTTTATCAACCCTTCTAAGCTATTTTCAAATCAGCCAAACCTCATTTGCATAATGACTTTACCAGCAGGGGACAAGATAGGGAAATCTCCTGATACTTCTAGTGGAGTTAGTAAAACAAGGCATTCTGGGTAGAATACTCAAAGCAGTGTTACAATCTGAGCATGCTCCTGAATTTGCATATTATAGTCTCTGTTATAGTCTCAGTATGGCCTCCATCAGTGAAAGAACCCATTTGAAAAAGTAAGGGATTTTTTTTAAAACCTGCAGTTTTTAAAAAAAACTATATATGTAGTTTGATTAAACGTGTTTATATTGTACTGGTCAGATTGTTAATATGTGTTTGATTTTGGCTGTGATAGGTGCCCTTTAATGGAATCTTAAAGGGGCACACTATGGGGCATATTTATCAAAGGTCAAGTGATAGAGATTTTTTTACCTCGCATAAACGCAAATGACCTCGAAACGCGAATAGTATCATATTTAAGGAAAAACTTGAATTTAATTCGACGGAACTTAACTCGAGTTTTACTCGAAAAAAAACACGAATGTCAGGAAGGCTATTAACATTTACAACAAATGGGTCACTGGACCTCAGACGTTGACTTGTACATGAACTTGGCAGGTTTTAGGTTGCGTACTATCGAATTCGAGTTGTTACCAGGGTCGAGGTATGATAAATTTCAAACTTGAATTTGAATACGAGTTTGGATTATTCCCAAATCAAATTTGCGAGTTTTGACCAAAAAACCACCTCGAAAAATCAAATTTGAATTTACCATTCGAACCTTAATAAATCTGCCCCTATGTGACCCTCAGTAGAGGGCAGAGTTGGAGTAGAAGTCTACTTATTAATGTAGTCCACTCTTTTACCTTCTACAGCATGAAGTACAAAGATGTAGACTCTCTCCAGCCAACAGAGGCTCAACAACTCAAGAGCCACTGTTATTGAGATGATGAGTAATTGCAATATGCTTTAAACAAGTGTTATGTTAGAGATCTTTTAATCAAACCAAAAATTTAATTGCATTAATGGAGCATCTACTTTGATAAATAACCACCCCATCCCCAAATAAGTTCAGAAACCCCAATAAGATGCAAATTCACACTTGAAAAAGAAGGACGTTTCTTGTATTTATGGTATTTCTTAAAGAATGGCATGACAAATAATTGTGGGAAATGCAAACCTGACTTGACACAATTCCACAATCTACAAAATATTTTAGTGTTTTGATATGGCCACACCCTGAGAGGCTTGTTGGTCCCTATAAAATATATCATGAGGAGTAAGATCTGCTCAAACCGAAGTGTTCTCACCAGTTAGAATCGCTCAGCAATACCTTGATATATCCGAGTCCGCAGCCAACATTAGATCTTGATTCCATTCATCGTCACCTCTAACACTTTTCCCAAGATTTTCTAGTCTCATTATGAAAACGTTGGAAAGAGAGAGATTAAAGAAAGCACCACGGTGCAGATGGAAGTTTATTGTAAATAAAGTTTTAATATTCAGGGAATTTTTATGTTTACATTACCTAGGCCCTTTAAACAAAGTATCAGTTGTCCTTTCAACACTAACCCAATTTTGGGTGCAAATGAAAATTGTTTCCCCAATGGCGAAGCCTCAGATAAACTGAGATAACCCCAAAATTCCTGCTTTTCGCCAAATCTCCCACGAAAATTCGCTAGTGAAAATTCGCCGGAGTCAATTTACGATTTTGCTCGAATTTTTCATGAAAACAATAGAATTTCACGATTTGGTTTTTTTTGTGAACTTTCTGATTTCACAATTTTTCGCCGAAGAGAAACGGGAGGGATTCGCCCATCACTAGATATTATTTTGGGCAAGATTGCAAAAGTCATGATTGTGTAATTTTTGCCATTGATATGATGTTGGCATGTAATTATTTGTGTGCAAGTCTGTTGTGTCTATTGATATTACCACCATCTTCTGGGTTGTGGAAGCATCAGGGTTCACCTGTGCCAATAAGTGCACTTTCATACAGTTTATAGACACACTTGGTGGGTGCAACGGCACTTGGTCCTTTAACAAATAGCATCAATATGTGCTGCATCCATTTTAGGACAATCATTCTTGGAGTTGCATTTGTGAATTAGCCTTTATGTTACATGATGATAGCACCACATTGTGCTTTCAGGAAGAGCCAGCATTTCACAATCTAACTGCTTTCAGATAAGCTATTACTTCTCTTTTAAATGAAGGTGCTGCGGCTTGGGTTAGCAGACTTGGTTGTTCTCATATCTACCACTAGGTGGGGCAAGGGAGCATTTTGAGTGAAGCAGGTGTCAGTGAGCTGTTATCTGGTTATCTCCCGATTGTGTTAGACTGCTGGGGGGGGAGGTTGCAGTTCAGCAGTAAAGAGTGACTGAAGTTTATCAGAGCACAAGTTACATGACTGAGGGCACATGGGAAACTAACAACATGTCAGAGTTGAAATTTAAATATAAAAAAATCTGTTTTGCTATTTGGAAAAACAAATTTCAATGTAGGATTTGGCTGGAGCAGCACTATTGACTGATGTATGTTTAAAAAATAAAACCTGAAACCTAAAAAAAACAATAAAACCTCATTTTCATAAGAAGTTTTGTGAGACTACAAGCAAAAAATATCCTGAAGACCTCTACAACCTTGAAATAAAGATTTTACAGTTTGATACAGACAGCTCCCATACATGACCTTGCCAGCTTTTAGATGGTGAAGTTTTGTATTACACTTTTTTATTACACTTACTATGTTTTTATTGAGAATGTATTAAAATGAAACCTGAAATGGCTGGAGCCATCTGATCCTTCTACCAAATCTCAGGTTTGGCAACATGTCCCCAAAGCTTCAAACCATATATTGCCCCATTGTGCTCTTCCCCGAACTGTTGATGAAAGGGGGGCTGGGGTATTTTGTGGGACACAAAGAAAAGACCCATGGACAGTTTTTTGTCACTGTTTTTATATTATCATTTCACTATAATGAATGAGCCAAACTTGAGGAGCACAGAACTTAGGAGCCAACACAAGAGCATATGAAGTTGAGTCATGGAATGATATGAAAGATTTCCTTCCTGAAAGTGTAACAGATGGAAACAGAATACAAAAGGATTCACTTGAGTCGATAAGTAATACGCGGCTCCTTCACATCTCTCTTACAAAAATCTCTTGGCAGTACGAGAGAGTTCGGTGCCAGTGTATAGATTTGATATCAAAGGCGCCACGGAAGCACTAGAAATGCAGGTTTGATTGTGTAATTCTAAGATATAATAATTTGAAGAAGGTACAGGGCCAAGATCCAACCAGAAGTAGTTACATACCATTATAATAAGCACCGAGATTGCTTTCCATTTTCAAGAGATAAGTACAGAAGAATGAAGTTGGCAACTTGAATGAACTCTCTCTTTTTTTCAGGGGTTCTATTTGCTCTATTTTCAGCCCACGTTCCTTGACGTTATGAAGCAGTGATGCCTACTGTTGTTGGCCTACAAACTGCTGCATTCTTCAAAACTGGTCTACAAGGGTGACCTTCATTAAATCTAAAGAGAGCACATATTTAAATCTAAGAGAGCATATATTTTTCATACAGGGTAAATTATTCATGTTTTCTAGGATTTGGGGTCATTCATGATGCAAGAGTGTGCCCCTTAATGCCAGGACGCCCATGCTGGATAAATAAATGGTGCACAGCGTGAGGAAGCACATAGGGCAAGCATTGCAAATGTGTCATGAATACAGCATTGCCAAATGCATACATGATACAGCACTATATTTATGGGGCAGATGCATTTCGCTCCGTAACAGAGGGCAAAGAACTGCAGCAATTCTGCAACAGTGTGGTGCCCACTGCCCAGGAAGTCATCGCTTAGCCTTTTGGTCTTTCAAAATATATTTTACCTGGTGCCTTTGTAAACTTAACACACAAGATATGGAAGACTTTCTCTTAAACAGTTTAAGTTTATTGCTGTGACTCATAACAGGTAGACAGCGGCACAATCTTTTATCCTAACCTCTCCCTAACAAAGACTGCAGCCCCTTCCTCTATCACTGCCAGAATGTCCACCGTATTTCCTGTTCCTTTATGCTTTATTCACTTTTCACTACCAACAACTTTCACAGCTCATTTTAGGAAGCACTGCCACCTAGTGGCCAAACTAATTATACATTAACTATTTAACAATTCACATTTTGCCTCCTTCTCCATGAAACACAAGTGTGTGGTACTTTGTCAAGTACCTGTCAATACAATTTGAAGTCTCCCCAACTGTAAGAGCTCTCCTTGGGTGGGAAACATTGGACCCTAAACTTGATAAGGACAGTGGCCCCTTCCTTGTTTGCAGAATCACCTGCTGATTGACTCCTCCATGAATATGGGGCCTGGAGTGGACAACTTTCCTCAGACCCCTTGACCCCATATTAGCACTGCCCTACCAACCAGTTTCCTTGATCCTGTGGATCCAGAACTAAAGCCCTCTCTAACCAAGCCTATTTCCAGCACCTCTATATAACTGATGAATGGGTCAGAAAAATTGTGACCAGCACTCAACCCTAAATTGTTCATAAAAAATTGTGACCCAGCCATTCCTATATATTAAATTTCTCATGACAACACCCCACTAGTTGGTTCTTGTCTCAGCCACTGACATCACCAATGAAGATACGGCCATAAGATTAAGGCTAGGGATGCACCGAATCCACTATTTTGGATTTGGCCGAACTCCCGAATCCTCCGCAAAGGATTCGGCCGAATACCAAACCGAATCCAAATTAGGGGTGGAAAGGGAAAACATATTTTACTTCCTTGTTTTGTGACAAAAAGTCACGCGATTTCCCTCCCACCCCTAATTTGCATATCCTGGCAGAATCCTGAACCTAATCCTGGATTCGGTGCATCCCTAATTAAGGCCACTGCTTCACTGCTCTACAAAGATATCCCCCTATCTTCTCTTTTAGCAGTGGCGTAACTACCGGCGGAGCAGGGGGTGCACACCCCCTCAGGGCCCCCCGGCAGCTTGCGCCACTGTTCTAATGCAGGCGTTTCTGGCCATACGGAGGGGGGCGGGCCCGGCTGCACAAGGGCCCATCCCCCTCTAGTTACGGCTCTGTCTTTTAGAACAAACATATTCAATAACATTATGTTGCCAGGCATTACTTATATATTCGTAAAGTAACAGATAAAAGATAACATAAAGTCTTCTTTTGCATGGAAAACACAAAATTATAAAATGTAATATTCAGGGATTTGCTAAATGCATTAAAATTGGCAACTGTCAGTGCTGTTACCACGGTGATGTTTGTGGCTGTTGCATTGTGTAATGTATAGGTCTTTATTGCCGATCTTCTTGCCCATATACACATGTCTGATTCAGAAAGATCTCCGGATACTGTAATCTGAGTATGTTTTGTTCTGTGTGCTATAAATGAGCTTTTGGAATATTTTGGACTCATAAGTGCATCTTTGCCAAAATAAAAAGTTCCAATGTAAATAAAGCAAGGCTTTTTATTGCATTAGAACTAGACAACAGTCAAAAATAATTATCCTGTTACCTGCTGTCCAATCTTTTAGAGAGATAAATTACATAATTGATAATATTGCCAAATCTGCCAATTTCCATAACACGGGACAGGAAATTCCATAAAGAGAAGATAGATTTAACAGAAGAATTAAAGGCAGGGACAGGTATCCATAATAATCTAACACTATGGCTCTCATATGAAATCCTATCATTCTGTTTTGTGCCACGTTTGCTCTCCATCACTTATTTATTTCACAGTACAGTAATAGTTCTGTATGGCTCTTATTGTTGTCCCAGTTTTTAAAAAAATTAAAGAAAGCAGCATTCTGTATCATTTGGCCCCTTTATTGGACTAGATGATATTTTATTTGCCAGATAATAGCGGTAGGCCCACCCTTTATAATAAATATAAAAAAAAAATGTCTGAATAAAATAACTTATGTCCAGTTGTTTTTATCCACGATAATTTCTCCTAAACTACAAACCTCCAAGGCTCTCACCATACAGCAAAAATAATTATTTTTAAAGGACTCAAGTGGCCCAATTGAAACGAAGTTAAAAATCTGCCAATTATGGAGAAGTAAGAAAATAACTTTTAGGAAGTTTATACTGTATGAGGTGTGCGGGCTGATATAGCTTAGTAAAATTATAAACAGGTATGAGCCAGGACTGGCGCACAGGAATACCAGGAATATCATATCTTAGTTTGGATCAAGTACAAGCTACTGTTTTATTATTACAGAGAAAAAGAAAATAATTTTTAAAAATTTAGATTATTTGGATAAACTGAGTTTATGGCCATACTGTAATTCAGAGCTTTCCAGATAACAAGTTCCTGGGTAATGGATCCCATCCCTGTTTAGGTTCTTAATACCCTTATCTAAGACAGCAGCTTCAGGGGTCATTTCTCAGGTTATTTTTAAGCTTTGAACCCCTCAACAATGGCTCTGGGTACCCCTAGAACCCCCTCGGTTTCATGCTCGGACAATTGGAAGTGGACGAGGGGAAGCAAGCCTAGTGATGTGCCAGATATTGATCCAGTGCTGGTCTGTACACATGCCGACTAGTTGAAAACCGAGTCTAGAGAGGCCAAGCTGGAAGCCAACATCCACCCATGGGCTCAAAAAATGTAAAACAGCTTATTTACATTATATTCACGCAACTTTAGATGCCAACATTCAAACACAATTAAACCAATTAAAACACCATATTTATATAATGCACTTGAGCCTATCGATGCTTCTAGGTGCCATGTTACAGGAGATGATCTCGTGTAAGCCCCTTAGTGTTAATATCTGGATTTAAGCAAAGTTTCTAAATCCCACATCCTGCAGCCAAAATACACGCACGCGTTGTACAGAACGAATGGTTCAGGTTTAAACAACAAAACATATATGCCAAAAATCATCTTACAATGAAGGACAGATTCCTTCTCTGTTTTGGTTTTTTCTCAATAAGAAATGCAGATAAGATATGTTATGGACTTCATTTCAGGTTTTATAACGGAAGGAGAGCCCAAAGCTGTGAAGTCAGGAATGCGATATTTATGAGTTGGCTGAAGCAGAGCAAGGCCGTATTGCTGGCAAGCGGGTGAGATTTTGGGAAGGTCAGTTTGGGTTTTGTGTACCTCACCAAACACGATTCCAGATGTCTCTACTGAAAAGATTAGGGGCACGATATCCTCAACAGTGAAGAATGAAGCTTGGAGGCACGCGTGGATTTGCATATGGAGAGAGTAGATCAGAGGCCATCTCACGCTCGGAGTGTTGGACGTGCTTTTGATATTCCAGCAACTCATAACTGAGATTCTCAGGTTCAGCAATTACCAAATGAAGAACAGAGAACTTAACCCACCAATGGTAACCCACTTAAAGGGACATTCCACACCAAAACGTTTTGTCAATAATAACTGAAAATGGCATTCAAAGCTCAATAAGCAGTCATTCAAAATTGTCAATGGTTTCCAGGTTATTTATAAATGGATTTGCTACTAAAAGCAGTTTCAGTCTCTTACAATTCCCTCCTCTTCTTCCCCTGTCGGTTCCCATTGCAACATTGTTTCAGTAGTCATCTCTCCTCCAGCCAAGACTCCAGGTCCCACCTTTATTTATGGGGCATATACAGGGCACTCTATGTCCCATTCTGGAATACATCTGGAATGCCTTGCAATTGCTAAACGTTCAGTATCCAGTGACATCCCTCTGCTGATGGTGGGAATCAAGGAGGTGCAATTTAATATCAGCTAAGGGGCAGAAGGTAGGACCTGTAGAACCTTAAAAATGATGACATATCTAATAATATTTTGTTCTTACTTTTACCATTAAAGTTTCTTGCCAAGGGCCCCTCTGTAAAACTGGGCCCCAAGAACATCTCCTCTTGCTTTGCCCCAAACAACATTTTGGGGCTGAAATGTCCGACCGACGCCACTGACTGTGAGCAAGAGTTCAGCAAGCTTCCCCAAAAAGCATCTGACAGCTGCTGATCCAGTGCACATGCCTGGCCTGTAATGTGCAGCAGATGATTTATCTCTAAATATAACCAGGCAGTGAGACAATATTATTGCTATCATAAATAAGGCTGGGATAGCTGTGAGTGCCGACAGCACCTCGTCATATTCCAAAGCCTCTTCCACCGAGCAGAGAAAATGCTGATTGACTTGGGCAACGGCCACAAGCGAGACACTCTTATTATTGCTCTTGCACAATTCCCATCCAGAAAAAGCCTCTGCTCCTGTTCATATAATACCTGGCCTCTTTATGCAACCTTAAATGTTCATTTATCAGTTTTATTGGCTTTATCCTGATATGAAAGCCAAAGCATTTCCTCTGTGTTTCTTATGAGTTGAGAGAGCATCGGCCTGTAGCAAGGGGTATTTTTATCTATACTATTTATATATATATATATATTGTAAGCTGCGGGATCCACAACAGACACTTCTCTTTAAGGCAGTTTATTTACACACAGGGGTGACCATTTCAGGATACAAAACAAATAATAAAAATAAATCCTGCCCACTGGGCACTACCTTTACACATGAAGAGTTCCCTTACTAAACTGGGCCCCTTGTGGACTACCAGTAAGCAAACACATAAGTAGGGGTCACCCCTGTACTCACGAATCTTCTGGGGGGATTGCTCAGTCTCCTGGCTTTCCTCAGTCAGACAGACCCTCTGTCACTTGGTCTCCTCTCTCTGCACCTTGCAGAAGCAAATGGCACCCCAGTTCCTCACACAGGCAGGTGTCCTTCCTGGTCTGTGTCCTGCTCTGAGAGACCTTCCTAACAGCCTCACTAGAACTAAATACCTTTCCACAGGACAGCCTTCCTGTGGAAGGTGAGCTCTAATCCATGAGCTGGATTTCTGGATCGGATTACCTGGCTTGCCTGTTCTTTCCAGAATACTCCAGCTTCCAGGACCTGGCAACCAAAGCTTTTAAACAGAGAACCTACGTGGTGCCTACCTCTCCTACTATGGTGAACTTAAAGGGAAAACACATCTTTTCCCACATTGTTTTCGTCACTCTACCACAATATATATATATATATATATATATATATATATATATATATATATATATATATATATATAATACATATGTACAAAAATGCTTTATTTCTTTTTAGGAGAGAGATTCTAGAATCCTAACATGTCCCATATTAAACTATTTCTATTGGGTGTGCTGTTAAATAGCACTGGAATGGGACCCAATGACCCGCCTAAGAAAGCAGGGACTTGACGGTGCTAGGAGAGGGCCACTCCCCGACCCCTCTGTTGGTAAGGTGTGCTGTGATTGGCTGGGCGTTCCCGGGTATCGCAGAAGAGGCAGAGCTACACGTATTACTCACCATTCGGTTCCGGGTCGCGGAAGCAGCAGGACGCAGCAAATTAGATGTGTTTATTGTCGCAGTTGGCAGAGGGTAGCTTTACAAGGACCCCCAGGGGAAGTGAAAATGGGGTATTTCACAGCAAGTGCAAGTAGCCTGGTAGGCCGGGTCCTCGTGGGAAGGTAGGCAGACTGGTTTAGGGCCCGGGAAAATGTAGCAGGAACCCACCTTGGCTGTGGCGGCACAGTCACTCCTCTTCTCCCCCTACACCCTCTTTTCCCGGGGGGGGGGGGAACGATAGTAATAATATGAAGGTTGTAAAAGGTTTGTTATACAAAGTTTTTGGTAAAAGTTTTAAAAAAATGTTATACATGTAGAGACCCTGAGATTTGGGTGTATTTATCTCAGGCATTTCCCCTGGGTAAAAGGACACCTAAGGGCCCTTTAGTTAATTCAGGCAGCTATGTCCCTTGCTGGGTTCACATTAGTTCATGGAGTTTGTCCACTAGATGGCACTGTTGGTTAATATAAAAGGGTTTAGCACCATGCGGTCTGGGTCTGTCCTGGGACTTTGCCTCACTGAGAGGTACTACAGGTCCAGGTCTGCCGGGAAAGTTAGTTAAGTGTAAGATAGTGATAGTAATACAGTAATAGTCGCTCTAGGAGTGAAAGTCAGCCCAGGGTAGCTAGTGAGCAGATGTGGCTCCAACGAGGAGGTATAGTTGGGTTAGGACCCCGTGGTATTTGAACCACTAGTGCAGGGACTACAGTGGGTGAGTTGAGGACCAGATAGGATACCAAGACCCAAGACCACAGGCTGAATACAGTGGGTGAGGTGAGGATCAAGTCCGGTGACAAGATACAAGACCTCAGGCTGAGAAACCCATGCCTTAGTGCTTCACCAGAAGGATAGTGCCCAGTGAGAGTGGTAACTATTCCCCAAGTCTATTGTTGCAGTAACTTTGAGAAATATTGAATATTAGTACGTCTGCTGTACCTTGTACCCCCTGGAGGGAATATTGCTGTTTGAAGCTATTCTTTGATTACTGTGAACATCAAAGTGCTTGTGAACTACTACCTTGCCACTGTTCTCTGTAAATAAACCAGTTATAGTTTACTGCAAAGAACCTGTCTGGCTGAATATCCTGCTGCATTTATCCACACCAGGTACCGGGAGTTGCAGGGGTACACTGGGGGTCTGGGCACACTACAAGCAGTTTTAGCCTGGTCACACATCGCCTAAATACACAGCAAAAGTACACTCAAGGGTGTGCTACATACATGTTACAGTGTTATGATCACTTTGTTTAATAAACAACTGCGGCCATCTATTTCCAAACCAGTGGTGTGTGTGTTATCCTTGGGTTAGGAGGTATGCGGTTGGGTCAAAGGGGAGGGGCGCAGACTCAATGCTGTACCCGTCAAGTCTAAACAACATCCAGTTTCATGAAATGATACATTATAAATGAAAATGACAGGGAATTATTTGCTTTGAGTCAGTGACATTATGAGTGGGGCTATGACATCACATACTGGACAGTTTGACTGAATTTGTCCAGTTTTTGCATAACTAAAAACCGGGCAGGTGGTAACCCTAGTAGGGGGATGCCCATATGCCACCCAATTTCTGTTCATCCTGAATGCCACACACAGACAGTTCTGCAGAAAGAGAAAAGCCCGCCAGTCTTTGTGCTTCATTTTAGAAGCAGAAAGAGCTTTACTTCTGGGTGCAAAGTACCAATTCCTTTGCTACACTTTCACCTTGTTACTGTTTTTGTAAATGGTCATCTCAGTCTGGGCATTGGGTGATCAGTCGGGTGCACGGGTGCCCACCATTCCTCAATGCAACCCTGTCTAATACTCTCCAAGTTTGTGTTTAGTTTCCAACAGGTTCTGATGTTCATCCCACAAGCTGACTATCATCACTGCACAATCACATCTACCAATACCAATCCCTAGATAAGGCATCCACATATAGTGGCAGGTTAATTGGATCCTGGTGAAACTGACACTTTCAGGGCTATTCCACATGGGGAGATAGCCACGCGTTTGCGGTCGCGGCGACAAAGCGCCGCGACAGTCGCCGTGACCGGCGCAGGCGACAGTTTTGTATGGGCGCCTATGTAAAAACGCCTGTGCTAACCACATGAGGCGATGCGCTTTTCAACAGTCGCCTGAAAATGCCTCACCAGGCTTTTTCAGGCGACTGTTGAAAAGCAAATCGCCTTGTGTGGTTAGCACAGGCGTTTTTACATAGGCGCCCATACAAAACTGTCGCCTGCGCCGGTCGCGGCGACTGTCGCCGCGCTTTGTCGCCGCGACCGCAAACGCGTGGCTATCTCCCCGTGTGGACTAGCCCTAAATGTCCCTCAATCCTATCATCCAATTTTCCTTGCTAATGCATGTGGGGGTAGGAAAAGTAGATTCTAATATTTAGTGGGGTCGGGTGCATATAACAAAGTACTTTTTCAGCACTACATATCAAAATGAAAACAAAAGATTGAGAACGTAGAGGAATAAAGAAACAGCCCAGAATAAACAGATGGTTCCAGCCTCTGGCACTATTTTGCTCTGTAGATTCCATACATAATACAACCATTAACCTCTAAGGAAACCCAGTGTTAGAGCAATAAGAAATAAGCTCAATGGAATAACATTCAGCCTGTCCAGAACAAAGGTCACTTGTCCCCCCAGAAGGAAATTTGGAGCAGCTTGTGACTTGTGTGTGAACTTTACCTGAAGACCGGTCCACCGAACTAACAGAGTGGGAGGTCCGATCCATCAAATTTGCAGCTCTGTGAGCCCTACCTTGTTAATTTATACAACTGATAAGTGCACAGGAATTTCTATCCACAGCTGCCTCAAGCCTCCTACAGCTGAGAATGGGCCAACGGGTCCATCTAATTCTTAGGCAGAATGTTTGTTTTCTTATATTTGTTCCTTTATGCAGACATGAGAGCAAAACATGCCCCAACTTTCAAAATTACCAGATTTACAGTTAAATCCGAGGATAATATTTCCATAGACAAGGCCTACGTTTTAACCACTCCCCCTTTAACCCCCTTTAACACACCCACTTACAGTCAAAGCCACATTTTTTTTTCTTTGTATATAGTCCTGTAGATGCTGCTTTTACCTTAAAAAAACAGTTATAACGACCGATATATTATCAAGGATCACTTGCCTAACAATAGTGAAAGATCCTCTAACCCACCTACTGGGGCTGCCGCTTGGGAACGTCGGCAAACGTATCCAAAAAGTTGCACAGAATATATTGATGGGTACACGGTGCTTGATTGCGGCCCATTGGAAGGTGCAAACGGCTCCAACTACGTTAGCTTTAGTGAACAAAATACAGCAAATAAGGAGAATGGAATATTTAACCGCCCTGTTACACGATAACTCAATGTCCTTTATGGAGGACTGGTATCTTTGGGATTCATATCATGACCAATTTCCACGGTAAAACATGGATTCTCAAGAGGGGTGTGTGGTGTCACTCTGCAAATATGGTGCGAGGTTCTTTTCTTTTATATACTCGATTACTGGGTAAAAGAGTAGTTTACATATATATATATATATATATATTATTCTTGATTGTTTCGCATATCTAGGGTTGTACTTGATGTGCGTGGGAATATGTTGCTCCCCTTCTCTAGTGGCATCCATTTATGGAGATGTAACAGATGCACAGTGAACCTTTTGTTATTTGTCACAGATTGTAACATTGGGGTTCATTTTTGTATCCTTCGCATTATTTCCTTGAGATATGTTTTGTCTTATGCTGTCATGTATTGTGATTTAAAAACCAATAAAAAATATGGTTAAAAAAAGCAGTTATACAGATACACAAAAATAATTGTAGTGGTGATTTCACATTTAATGCATGAGAACACATAGCTAGTTTAAATACAGAGCAAGTGTCAGTTTAATGTTTAAACGGGCAATCTGGGCAGATGAGATTCAATGTTGATAAATGTAAAGTCATTCACCCGGTATGTAAAAATATCCACTTACCGTATATACTCGTGTATAAGCCGACCCGCGTATAAGCCGAGGGAACCTAATTTTACCTATGAAACCCAGAAAAACGTATTGACTCGCATATAAGCCTAGACACAACTCAGAAAAGTCTCAGAAATATCAAACAGTCGGTTTAATGTTAAAAATCAAGCCATGATGCTTAAAACATTAATTCATAAAAACAAGCACAAGTTTAAAAAAAAATTTAATTTTTATGAATAACCTGTTCCATGAATTTCAAAGGCCCCAGTGTATCTTGGAGACTATTGGCCCCATTCCTTCCACAATATCACTCAGGACTAATGGAAACTATTAGTGACCCAGCTGATGCCCAGCAGCAAAATGACCCACACTGTGTAATACACGAAGATGATCGAACTCAAAACCACCAGCCCCGCCCCCACTAATCGATCGCTGCCTGTCGCCTAGAAAAGAACATGGAATAAAAACATACACATAGAACATAAAGCAATGTGTGATCTGTCAGACTCGCAAGTGGGAAAGTCACAGATACACTTACGGTACCATCTCTCCGCAACAGTGCTCCCACACGCTTACTACCGGATTTGCGCGGTGCATCTTGGGACCCGGGTTATGGCCACATAGCGCACGCAGGACGCAGTGTCTTAGAGGGACGCGTTGCCATGGAACCTCTCTCTCTTACTGCCTCTCACCGCGCTGACCCGCGTATAAGCCGAGGTAGGATTTTCAAGCACATTTTGGGTGCTGAAAATCTCGGCTTATACGCGAGTATATACGGTATACCCTTAATGGGACTGCACTAGGCAAATCCATTATGGAAAAGGACCTTGGAGTCCTTGTAGATGATAAACTTGTCTGTAGCAAGCAATGCCAGTCAGCAACATCAAGGGCAAATAAGGTCTTGAGCTGTATTAAAAGGGGCATAGAGTCACGGGAGGAGGGGGTCATTCTTCCACTGTATAGAGCACTTGTAAGGCCCCATCTAGAATATGCCGTACAGTTTTGGTCTCCATCTCTCAAACAGGACATTATTGTATTAGAGAGGGTACAGAGAAGGGCAACTAAGCTGGTAAAAGGTATTGAAAATCTTAGCTATGAGGAAAGACTGGCCAAATTGGGGATGTTCACGCTGGAGAAGAGACGCTTAAGGGGTGATATGATAACTATGTATAAATATATAAGGGGATCATATAATATTCTCTCTAATGCTTTATTTACCAGTAGGTCTTTCCAGCTGACACAACGTCACCAATTCGGATTAGAAGAAAAGAGGTTCCACCTAAATATTGGGAAGGGTTTTGTTACAGTGAGAGCTGTGAAGATGTGGAATTGTCTCCCTGAATCAGTGGTACAGGCTGATACATTAGATAGGTATAAGAAGGGGTTGGATGGTGTTTAGCAAGTGAGGGAATACAGGGATATGGGAGATAGCTCATAGTACAAGTTGATCCAGGGACTGGTCCCATTGCATCTTGGAGTCAGGAAGGAATTTTTCCCCTTCTGAGGCAAATTGGAGAGGCTTCAGATGGTTTTTTTTTGCCTTCCTCTTGATCAACTGGCAGTTAGGCAGGTTATCTATAGACTTAAAATGTTGAACTGGATGGACGTGTGTCTTTTTTCAACCTAACTTACTCAGTTACTATGTAATGCTCCCAGAACACATAATAGTATACATATAGTGGCAGAATGTTGTTCAGTGGTCAAGAACGTATAACCAGTAGTATATTATCCCCAACAAGACAGGGCTCCAAGGGCTCCTTGTCAGGGGCTCCAAAGTTTGGAGTTTCAAATGATCAAAAACTTTCTTGATGAATTAGAGTGAATAGAAAGATGTTCTGTTCATCACAACATTCATCACATTTGTGAATAACCCACAGACCTCTGAGAGCCGGCACTAGTGTCATTCTCTTCTCTGATGGTGATGAATGATGGTTCAGCCAATGAGAGGGTCTGGAGTAATAAGGAGAAATATTATAACGCAGGTCTCTACAGGCAGATTCTTAACAGTAACCATATTGTTAGTGTACCTCTGAGCTGGTGCAAATCCACTAAGCACAGCAAAAGGATTTCATCATATAACAATCCGCCTACATTTCAGCATGGGCTTTCTAGCTCTGCTAGAGAGAGACATGCCATCCGGCAAAAGCTGCTATCAACATTCAATAAAGTGGATCCCCTGGGCCTTATTATCCAATGTCCCTGATTGGTGTTTATTAATTTAGTGGCTACATCTCATTTGTCACGGGGAGAGCAAACGGCAATTTGTTGTGCTTATCGAGGCTATTAAATTATAATGCTTTATTATAGCAGATCATTCACTTGTGTTCACATTTCCTCCCTCCCCATAAAGAACCCATTTATTTTCCCCTGAAACTGCCCACCAAGGTAGCCGAGTGAATTAACTGCCCAGAATGAAAACAGCTCATTACAGTGTTTATTATTTATAGGCAGCGATCATTTGTTTGTCTGTCTCAGGAGCAATGAAGGATTTCTGTGGGACTGCGAGGCTGCAGCCAAACCAAATTCTACAGCTGAATCAGGGTGTAAGGAGCCATGACTTGGGCTGCTAGTTGCCCACAATTCAGATTTGGCTGTCATATATTGGGGTGGCACAGGTACCCTTAGGGGCCCATTCACTAAGTTCGAGTGAAGAAATAGAGGAAAAATACAGTAGTTCGAATTTCGAATGGTTTTTTGGCTACTTCGACCATCAAATTGGCTACTTCGACTACGACCTTCGAATCGAACGAAAAATCGTTCGAATATTCGACCATTCGATAATCGAAGTACTTCGACCCCCTAGTTTGCCACCTAAAACCTACCGAGGCCAATGTTAGAAGGTCCCCATAGGCTTGCTAACAATTTTCTGATCGAAGGATAATCCTTCGATCGATGGATTAAAATCCTTCGAATTGCGCAAATTCCTTCAACTTCGATATTTGAAGTCGAAGGATTTTAATTCGGCAGTCGAATATCGAGGGTTAATTAACCCTCGATATTCGACCCTTGATACATCTGCCCCTTAGCATTGGAGATCCCTAAAGCATACAATGTTGGTTTAACAGGGAAGTTATTTGAAGAGTAGAGTCTCCTGGGAATTGCAGGAATCTTGGTCTGCTAATGAGAAAGTGATTAGATTAAATCTAATGCTATAAAGTCTTCAGGTGAATTTCCTGCATTCATATGGGCACCACTGTCTGTGGACCTGAATTGTCTGATGAAAGTAACAGGCTATTAAAGCTGAGACATATGAAGCACCCACCAGTAGTCACTATGGGTTTGGGTGTAGCATGATTTCAGCAAAGATGTACTCTCTCTCTGTTTCAGATCGTAACCAGGGTATTGGATCAATAAGCAACAACTACATGGGAAAAATCAGAGACACTTCCAAAACATCAAGACAGAAATGCTGCACTGGTTGTGTTTAACATGTCAGCGACCAGTGAAGCTAAGCAAATCCTGATTAGCAAAACATGCATCAGAGTTAAAAAAATAAACAATAATCCAATCAAATTGGCATAAACTGTATCCAATCAACATGGTGACCCATTGTAACACTTGTCTCACATTCCACTCGCAGGTCCCAAGGGGGTACCCCCCCATGCTGAAAGCCATTAGAAAGCAAATAATGGACTAAATACATACCATGCATAAAACTGTGTATATTATACCATTTTCTCCAGGCCCTATCCAAACCAGATGCTAAACTATTACCTGCCATATGTGTAATAGTATGCCATTTGCAGGGCACAACTGTAAAGGGACCAGTCATGGCTCTTACCCCAAAAATCAATATTTACTATGGAATCAGGGCACCAAATGTAACATTTGGGGCAATAACGTAACTATGATCGCAGGTGGAGGCAGAGCTTTCTTTCCATTGTCACCAAAATATTTCCATTTTTTTATGGAACTGAACTCTTATAGTTTATCTTTTCATTAATGATATAGTTCTACATTTTGGGGGGAATTAGACTTTAACCTCAAAATTACTTGGATATAGACCTCAGTAGATATTAGCTCACATGTTGGAGTCCCCTAGTGACCAAATAGAGGTATAACCTCATTTAATACAAAAAATCTCCAGGAAACATGCTTTAAAGTTAAAAAATACAAAAAAAAAAATTAGGCTCCATGAGGGTTTTTTTTAATATATTTTTTAATATGTAATACATTTGTATTTTTTAACTTTAAAGCATGTTTCTTGGAGATTTTTTGTATTGAATGGGGATTAGACTTTTCCTTTGAAGCTATCAGTTCCTCATTTTCTATTTTTCCATCAGAAAAAAAAAATCTATCAGATTTCTGTTGTACTAAACCTGTTGCAGGTATTTATACACTCTAAAAGAATCATCTGTCCCTTCTGACTTCAATCCAGTTAACTTCCTTGCATCTGAGTTGAGCTACATAGGGTAACGCTTTTTTCCTGGTGGAATATATTAACAGTAATAATTTAATATCATTTTAAACAACAGCTATTTTAAGCTGAAAGCCTAATGTCGATGAACTCAATGTATGAACATTGTCATTTATGCTGAGAGTTCACTTTGTAAGCACAAAATTCATTTCATCCTCCCCAAATGATTTTTGTCACCACAAAATTAATTCTGCTAACAGAATATAATATTGCAGTCACAAAATGTAATTTGTCAACAGACAACACATTTGTAAATATGTACTGTGTAAATATGAGCAAAATACATGCTGTATATGTTTATATTGACAAAAGACATACATAAATGTAATATGTGGCTGCAAACTAAATGTCATCACAAAATGAGTTCTGATAAGCCTATACCCGGCCTTTCCATTCGATTTCCAGAAACCTTATTGGTGGGTTGGGATCAGCCATTGAGGGCTGACTCTGCCCAATATAAGTCCAGCCCTACTGTTTGAGCATTAGCTACTGGGGCTGGGGAGAGTGAGTGCGTAGTTGGGGGCTGGAGTGAAGGTAAATTACTGAACCACTTTGTAACCAATCCTATATAGGCAAAAAGAGCACAACCAGGACTAGTTTCAGAAAAAAACAAAAAACCCTTAGCCCTGGCTACAAATGAATATCAGCATGAGCCGTGTTGACATCATATATTAATTTTCATTACAAGCCTGTGAATATGGGCATTTTGTAGCACTTTGTTTGTTTCAGAATAGCCAGTCTGCCCAATATAAGCCCAGTACTACCTCCTGCTCACACCTCATACGATCCTGTTCTACGCCCGCCTCATTCTGTCCTATAAATGATCTTTGCCCTCATCGCCCTGTTCCTAATCACGGATTCTTGGCCAAAGTTACCAATTTTCAGCTCCTATGGCACTCTAACTGTTCTTTGCCTGAAGGACTCGTATCTTCTCCACTTTTCCTTCTCAGCACCCCTGCTGCGAGTGCTTGGAATGACAAAATCCAAATCATCGGATACAATTGCCTCATGTACATCACACCCTGGCAGCCTCAATTAGGAAAACACTGCATTGTGGGTATAAAAACGGTTACTGGCACCCAAAATCTGCCTTTGCACTGCGCTTGTAAATGAGTTGTACTTTATGTTACAAAATTAATTTTGTGAGCACAAAAAATGTTTTTTGTGCCCATGATGAAATATACAGTATTCTGTGATCAGAAATCGAAATCTAATAGGACAATATACAATGCAGCAATTTCAGGTTTATGAGATTTTGGGAATCATTCTACATTTGTCCAATTTATTTTGCATTTATATTATACTATGGAAGTTATTCACTTTCTCTATACTAAGCGTCCCTACAACTGACTGGGGAGCAGTTTTCCCTAAAGCAAATTCTCAGTCTGTTGCCAGTGATGTGTAATGGGCCGTAATGGGCCGTTGCCGGGAGTAATGATATGGTAAGTGAAAACATATTAGCTCAAGGGTCTGTGGCGGAGAGGAGTACAGACAGACCCCCTTACCGAGCATCTCCATTCCCCTTTGCCTTGCAGTACCATTCCCAATTACAACTTGAAATGTGATAACTGACTAATTAAGGATACATTCCATTGAATTTTTTTGCATTTTTTTAGCAATTTTTTATAACATGTTCCCATACATTCTATACTGGAAAGTTACAGAATAAAATGTTAATAAACAAATTTTTCACATTAATTTTCAGCTTCTCTGCTTTTCAGCTTCTGGTACAAAAATTTGGATTATTTGGATAAAATGGAGTTTATGGAAGAAGGCCTTTCCGTAATTCGGTGCTTTCTGGATAACCGGTTTCCAGATAACGGATCCCATCCCTGTACAAGGTACTGTTTTATTAATACAGAGAAAAAGGGAATTGTGTTTAAAAATGGAATTGATTGTTTAAAATGGAATCTATGGGAGGCAGCTTTCTGAGCTTTCTGGATAATGGGTTTCCGGATGACAGTTCCCATACCTGTATATACTTTTCAAATTAAAAAAACAAAAATACACAGGTTAATTAAAAGTGTGTGAGGAATCAATTGGGAATGTTTAAAGCAGATCTTAAAGACTGGTTAACAGAGCTTCCTCTCCTCTAGAATAAGCCATTAGATAACAGACGAGCGTTTGAAGCTGCGCTCCCCTGCATTCCGTTTTTATGCGTTCAGCCGCAAGGGAGGGCAGGAGTAGACGCATTCTTTTCAATGGGGCTGTACTCACACAGGCGCATGTAGGCGACGAACGCAGGAAAAATGCAGCATGTTGCATCTCAACCTGCGTTCGGCGCCTACATGCGCCTGTGCTGCGTTTGCCAATGTCCTAAATCTATGGGGCAAATTCACTAAGATGCGAAGTTGCGCCAGGCGCAACTTCGCCGAGCTTCGCCAGGCGTAGTTTCGCCAGCGCTCCGCAAATTCACTAAAATCCGAAGTTGCGCTCAGGGGTAGCGTAAGGTTGCGAAGTTGCGCTAGCGTTGATTCGCTATGTAAAGCGAAGTTACGCTAGCAAAGGCTAATTTGCATACGGCGCGAAATTCAAATTTCAATGGAGGAATACGTATCAGCACTACAAATGCCAAGAAAACCTTCAAATCAGCAAATACGAATTTTATTTTGTCCTACACATGTGCCCACTGTCTAGGTAAGTTGCCATGAGTCAGGAAATGTAGGGGGGAAGGAGGGGAGCCCCAAAAAATTTTTCGATCTTTTTCAGCCTATCACCCATCATGTAGAAAGCACGCCAGCGTTTTTTGGGACTTAGAAAATTCTTTGACTTTTTTGGAAACAATCCCTATCTACTTTGCTTTGCCAGGTCTGAGGTGGCGAAGAAAGTCTAGCGTAAAAGGTAGCGTTCAGTACACTGCGCAAGTTAGTGAATTTGCGTAGTTTCGTCGCTAGCGAAAATTCGCCTGGCGTAAGGGTGCGAAGTAACACTAGCGAAACTACGCCAGCGTTCATTAGTGAATTTGCGCAGTAGCGAAAATGCCAAACGCTAGCGAATTAACGCTAGTGTTCGGCGCTTCGCGGCTTAGTGAATTTGCGCCATATGTGTTTTGCGGATCGATTTGTTTTCCCATCACACAACATTCTTATGTAAAACCTATTTTTTTAATGCAGATGGGGGGGGGGTGATTCTAATTAAGTGGAAATGACTCTGCTCTTTGCCGATCTGTGTATCATCTGTTTGAAGGAATGACAAAAGCTCGGCAAGAATACGAGGGGATAAATTTAGCCGCTTGTCTGGTTTCAATAAATTGTCAAGTTGCGCTTGTTGTTATTGGCTCCTCGGAGGCCTTGGCAAGAGCAGGAATGAGGAAATACTAAATTGTTTACCAAGTGAGAGAGATTCATTATTTGCAACACTATGACTCCGCCAGTGTAAGGCTATGGGGCCCGTGCATGAACCCCTTGTTACTTTTTATAAGCCGTAATGACTATTATTTCTCCTGAAAGTGTCTATATATGTTACATTTAACCCAATTCTTATTTCTTGCGCTTGGTTGTGGGTAGTTAGAGTTCATCGCCATGTGCTGAGCTCTAACACCCATATTAAAGAGCTGAATTCAACTGTTGATTCCTTTCTGAAGAAATGACTCATTGATCTGCTTTAACAAATGTATCGACGATACATTCAAGTACCTTGGGGTAATTCTGTTAAAGTGTCTATAGAAAAGAAATACGTTACATTTAACTCAATGCTTATTCATTGCTCTTGGTTGTGGGTAGTTAGAGTTCAGCACCATGTGCTAAACTCTAACACTCATATAAAAGAGCTGAATTCAACGGCTGATTCATTGATCTGCTTTAACAAATGTGTCGATACATTTATGTATCTTTGGGTAAGTCTGTTAAAGTAGCCGTAAAGCACATGCTTTTCTGCTGCAGCCACATTCCCAAGAATGCCCAGATTCCATCTAAGGAGAGTTTTGCAGCAGGGTTGGCAGCCACCACAACTGCTGGATAGGAGCATGACCATTGAAATTCAAACAGTTCTTGGCTTCCAGTGCACAGGTTACTGGTAAATCAGTTTCAGGAAGTCAAGCAGCCAAATATGGGACCACTAACCCCACAGAGCAGCTCTGGACAGGAACAGGGGAGCAGGGCCGTTCTTGGGGGTGTGCATGCTGCAATTGTAAAGGAGGCCTGTACAGTAGTGATACAAGAATCAAAAACTATTCCACTGACTCCATCCTTACACCATCTCCCAGCTTGGACCCAACTCAACCCACTGTGACATCATCACTAACATAGCCTGCCCAGTTTGCCCATCTCTGTAGTGACCAGAGGGGGTGGGGCAGACAGAGTGGCTAGTGCACAGTGATGTCACAGGAATGGAGTGCAATGGGCCCATCAACCACCCACAACCTGTTAAGAAAAATAATAATTTTGAGACGGCCCTACTGGCTCTATCTCGTATTATGTCTGTTTTAATGGATGTTATTGTAACCTTTTGTGTTGGCTTTTCTGGAAAGTTAGTAGTGGCTCTCCAGGTAAGTTCAATGTTACACCAATATGTCAGGATGGAAAAGTCAACAGTTCATCAAGTTTAACCTTTCTGTGAATCCATCCAGCATCACTGACCAACTATAAAGAAAAACACACTTGCCAACTGACCCCTTCTGTCTGCAAATAGTTGCACACATTTGTATGCACACAACATAGTAACATAGTAAGTTAGGTTGAAAAAAGACACACGTCCATCAAGTTCAACCTTTTAAGTCCATATATAACCTGCCTAACTGTTAGTTGATCCAGAGGAAGGCAAAAAAAAAACATTTGAAGTCTCTCCAGAGGGGGAAAAATGGCAATGGGACCAGTCCCTGGATCAACTTGTACTATGAGCTATCTCCCATATCCCTGTATTCCCTTACTTGCTAAACACCATCCAACCCCTTCTTATACCTATCTAATGTATCAGCCTGTACCACTGATTCAGGGAGACAATTCCACATCTTCACAGCTCTCACTGTAACAAACCCCTTCCCAATATTTAGCTGGAACCTCTTTTCGTCTAATCAGAATGGGTGACCTTGTGTCAGCTGGAAAGATCTACTGGTAAATAAAGCATTAGAGAGATTATTATTTGATCCCCTTATATATTTATACAGTTATCATATCATCCCTTAAGCGCCTCTTCTCCAGCGTGAACATCCCCAATTTGGCCAGTCTTTCCTCATAGCTAAGATTTTCCCTTTACCAGCTTAGTTGCCCTTCTCTGTACCCTCTCTCACAACATAGTAGTTAACATAGTAAGTTAGGTTGAAAAAAGACACACATCCATCAAGTTCAACCTATTATTATTATTACTTTTTTACCCATGAGCAACATTCAAATGTAAAAAGAGTTGGGTAGCAACATAAGCATGAAAAATGTTCCTGGTTGGTGCTAAATAAGTGCTTTGATTGACCATCTGGTAGCCCCTATGTGGACTGGCAACCTACAGGAGACTCTGTTTGGCAGTACACCTGGTTTTTATACAACCAAAACTTGTCCCCAAGACTGGAATTTAAAAATAAGCACATGATTTGAGGACACTGGGAGCAACATCCAAGGGGTTGGAGAGCAACATGTTACTCACGAGCCACTGGTTGGAGATCACTGGTCTATAGGATATGTCTGAAGATATCATTGGCAGACAATGACGCCAACATAAAGATGGCCATACCATGCCCGTGGGCCAATCACCAAACAGTATCAGCTTGTGTATGGTAACGTTATGGGTGGAAGGGTTGAGAATAGATCTCACCACTGACCCCAACACAAACCTAGGGGACTTATGGGTTTAGGACCAACCACTCATCAATACAATACATCCTAGTTCCCAAGAAAAATCTTAACATTTCTGAGAATTTTGGTTCTTTGACATTTTTTAAGATTTATGAAATTCTGATGAGTGGGGATCCCTCGCAGCAATCTGTATCCAAAGCAAAGTTTAGTTCCCAGACAGAATCATCCTGAGAGGCAGTGAGTAAGGCAATGGGGGCCCACCACAATTGTATTTAATGGCCGATCTCCATAGAGACACAGTAAAGCAGTTTACTAGATGTTTTACTCATAAAAGCAAATAGAGAACTCGGCACTGACATTTTTTGTCAAAACAATGAATAAGAGGAATTTGTTAAGGGCTTAGAGAGTCCATCTCCGGGGAGCTGTTAGAGACTGACTAACTGTTAAGAGAGCACAAGTATTTGCGCAGTGCGAAGGGAAAAATCATCAGGACGGGGATGATGCGACTGCCAAAATAACATAAAGAGGTTTCGAAAGTCCAAAATGGAATTTATAGCCTTAAAGATACAGCTTTACGTCGCAGCATAAATTGTATTTGCAATAAAGTGTAAGCCCCTGTGAAATAAAACACCTTGTGCTTTGAATGGCACGGATGTGCTGATATTATTCTTAGGGAGTTTATCAGCGAATCTTCATATAAAATCCTTCCTCAGGTGGAAAGTGTCAGGGACAGAAGGACAAAGAGCCGCACTGGAAAGCTTCACTTTAATGCACCTCTCATTGGCGTGAATAACACCTTAAATTAAAGGGGAACCGTCATATATAAAAATAAATCAACCTATAACGTATGCTTAATAAATGCTTATGCCTTATAGTTATTATTCCTCTGCTTGTTTTTTGCATAGAGAATTGCTGCAACTCAGCATCCCTCAGTCTAAAGATCAATCAACTATTGTAATCGACTGATGGAAGCAGACCCCATGGCCATGATGAGCTGCTCTCCTACGTCTGAGCAGGGACCCCATGAGGACACATGGAGGTAACAGAATGGGTTTGCTGGGGCGGGAATGGGCTGGCGGGAGACATTTAGGGATTTCTGTGCGCCAGGCCCCTCCGAAGATTTTTTTTGCATTGGGTCCTGGGCAGTGTCGGACCGGCCCACTGGGATACCAGGAAAACTCTTGGTACCAGTGGGCCTCTTGCTTCTAACCATTTAATATCATCACAAACATTTCTTTTCAAAGAGACTCACCACGTGAACGAGGAGGCCCAGATGCTCTGGCCCAGGCCTTCAGCATAAGGGAGTGGACATCACCTTATTGTTTGTAGGGTAGGCACTCCAAGAGCAATCCTCCAGGCAGTGTGATTAAGTGTTGTGAGAACACGAAACGCATAAGGCTGTAATCCACACTTGTACTTCAATGAAAGACCTTTTTTTACTACTACTACTGCCTGGAGGATTGCTCTTTGAATGCCTACCCTTCTAACCTATTTCATGGTCATTTCCAATTTCTTTATGGGAAAAAAAATGCGTAATAATGGAAGAATATAGTAGGTAGATATAAAAGACTAGGAGGTTTGAGGTTTTCTGGTGGACCCCTGACATCCCAGTCCGACATTAGTCTTGGGGCATTAAAGTTAAGCCACTGATATTGGTGCAACTCAATCACACAACCTGTGGTCAATTTTATCGGTGGCCATGCTGAATCAGTTGGTTCAGGTTGGAGTGTGGGACGGAAACCAGAACACCCAGAGGAAACCCATACATAACCAAAGAGAAACTCCCTGCGGCTGCAATCAAGCCTATGACCCCAACACAAAGCAGCAGTAGTGACGAGCGAATCTGTCGAGAATCTGTCGCGAAACGCATTGAAGTCAATTGGGTTTTTTTCTTATGGCGACTTTTCTGTCCTAATGCATTAGGGTTGGGGCAGACGAGCAGATTCGGGGAGATCTAGTCGTCTGGCGACTAATCACCTCTTCTGCGTGGCAACAATCTCCCCGAACTGCCTTCCGTCTGCTTGAATGAAGAATCGCCTGCGCTAATGCACTCGCAGCGCTTCGATTTCCGAAGTCATCCGAAGTGCCGTGAGTGCATTAGAGCAGGCGATTCTTCAATCAAGCAGACGGAAGGCAGTTTGGGGAGATTGTCACCATGCAGAAGAGGCGATTAGTAGCCAGGCGACTAAATCTCCACGAATCTGCTCGTCTGCCCCAACCTTTAAGGTCAATGGGCGTTTATTCTTATTGTGACTTTTTTGTCCAAATTCATTAAAGTCAATGTTTTTTTTTCTTATGGCGACTTTTCTGTCCTAATGCATTAAAGTCAATGGGCCTTTTTTCTTATGTCAATAGGGTTTATATCTTGTGGCGACTTTTTTCTCCAAATGCATTAAAGTCAATGGGCGTTTTTTCTTATGGCAACTTTTTTCTCCAAATGCATTGAAGTCAATGGGTGTTTTTTTCTTATGGAGACTTTTTTCTCCAAATGCATTAAAGTCAATGGGGTTTTTTCTTATGGGGACTTTTTTCTCCAAATGCATTAAAGTGAATGGGCGTTTTTTCATATGGCGACTTTTTTTGTCCTAATGCTTTGAAGTCAATGGGCGTTTTTTTCTTATGGCGACTTTTTTCTCTAAATGCATTAAAGACAATGGGGTTTTTTCTTATGGCGACTTTTTTTGTCCTAATGCATTAAAGTCAATGGGTGTTTTTTCTTATGGTGACTTTTTTCTCCAAATGCATTAAAGTCAATGGGGTTTTTCTTATGGCGACTTTTTTGTCCTAATGCATTAAAGTCAATGGGTGTTTTTTCTTATGGCGACTTTTTTCTCCAAATGCATTAAGGTCAATGGGTGTTATGGGCGTTTTTTCGCTGCAAATTTTCGCTGCATTTTTGAGATAAAACTTGCACATGGCGGAATTTGGAATTTCACCACAAATCCATGGCTGGCGAATAAATTCGCTCATCACTAGGCAGCAGCGCCACCGTAGATAATTTTCACCCAAACTAGACTTTATTAACCCTTGCCTATTGTTTCCAGGTAAAAAAAAAATCTGGAAATAGTAGGAGCATCACAATTTTAACTGTAATTCCAATGTGCCAACTGATTCCTAAATTGGCTGTACCAAAGCACAGACTAGCAGCAGATTAACACGCAGATTGTGTATTCAGTCCCTGCACCTCTTATAGAATAATTGCTGCCTTTAACCAAATGAAATAATTATAGTTACAAGGTTATTCTGACCTCTTGTAATCACTGCTTCAAAATCAACCTTCCCTTTCAGCTCCAATTCAGATACTAATGAGACAAAATACACCACAGGGATTATGGGAGCTTGTGGAATTGTTACAGCGCTACAAAGAATTCAGTAGTCGGAACACTCCCACAGACAGAAATACTGTAGCCTGACTAAATATTTATTTGTACAGTTGAAAAGCCTTCCCGTTTCCCCTTATTTCCAGGCTGCAACTGAAAATAATGTCTGGTTGTCAGGGACACTGACCCCGGGAACAAACATGTAAGACTGAGCAGCCAATCAAAACTACAGAGCAGAGATCCAAGTGCAGACCAAATAAATATAAATACTATATGTGAAAATATGAAGTAGCCAATCAGTAAATAGGTTTGATCAGACCCATTCAGTGTGAACTGTGAAAAAAACGACTCGATTTTTCTGACATTTATAGAAGCGTAACGCGAATGTGACCTCTTTAAGCATAAAAAGCTACATGTAAAAATGTAAATGT
This sequence comes from Xenopus petersii, assembly GCA_038501925.1. Taxonomy (NCBI): domain Eukaryota; kingdom Metazoa; phylum Chordata; class Amphibia; order Anura; family Pipidae; genus Xenopus; species Xenopus petersii. The sequence goes on along the minus strand of CM076673.1, from coordinate 195,056,177 downwards.
ATACTTTATGGGAATTTATATCTGTGCAAGGAGTTCCCCTATAATCTGCTGTGTAAGCCACAAACATTTGCTTGGATTTATCTCTACACTGGAACAATAAAAGTTAAGTGGATCTTTTACAGGGCTCTCGAGGTCAGAATGTCTGAGCTAATATCTGTGTACAGACTCTCTAATGCTACTCGGGTTCTGCTATAAACAGGTGAAACAAGGTCGTCTTGTTAATAAAATAGGAAAATGGCAGCGTATTGTGCAACACACGTTCCTTTCTGCTCTACTAGAGCCTCCGTGTTTAGTTGTGGTGATGTACTGGAACAATGAGCATCAATCACATGTATATTCCATGTAACCCACACTCCTTTCCCAGAGATTATTATCCTCACTATTACTATAGACACCATCTCTCCCTACTATACCTGCTATCCCACAGTCACACTCCCTTCCCAGAGACTATTATCCACTGTTACTATAGACACCATCTCTCCCTACTATACCTGCTATCCCACAGTCACACTCCCTTCCCAGAGACTATTATCCACTGTTACTATAGGCACCATCTCTCCCTACTATACCTGTTATCCCACAGTCACACTCCCTTCCCAGAGACTATTATCCCACTGTTACTATAGACACCATCTCTCCCTACTATACCTGCTATCCCACAGTCACACTCCCTTCCCAGAGGCTATTATCCCACTGTTACTATAGACACCATCTCTCCCTACTATACCTGCTATCCCACAGTCACACTCCCTTCCCAGAGACTATTATCCACTGTTACTATAGACACCATCTCTCCCTACTATACCTGCTATCCCACAGTCACACTCCCTTCCCAGAGACTATTATCCACTGTTACTATAGGCACCATCTCTCCCTACTATACCTGTTATCCCACAGTCACACTCCCTTCCCAGAGACTATTATCCCACTGTTACTATAGACACCATCTCTCCCTACTATACCTGCTATCCCACAGTCACACTCCCTTCCCAGAGACTATTATCCACTGTTACTATAGGCGCAATCTCTCCCTACTATACCTGCTATCCCACAGTCACACTCCCTTCCCAGAGACTATTATCCCACTGTTACTATAGACATCATCTCTCCCTACTATATCTGCTATCCCACAGTCACACTCCCTTCCCAGAGACTATTATCCCACTGTTACTATAGACACCATCTCTCCCTACTATACTTGCTATCCCACAGTCACACTCCCTTCCCAGAGACTATTATCCACTGTTACTATAGGCACCATCTCTCCCTACTATACCTGCTATCCCACAGTCACACTCCCTTCCCAGAGACTATTATCCACTGTTACTATAGGCGCAATCTCTCCCTACTATACCTGCTATCCCACAGTCACACTCCCTTCCCAGAGACTATTATCCCACTGTTACTATAGACATCATCTCTCCCTACTATACCTGCTATCCCACAGTCACACTCCCTTCCCAGAGACTATTATCCACTGTTACTATAGACACTATCTCTCCCTACTATACCTGCTATCCCACAGTTTCTTGCCAGAGGCTATTATCCCTATAAAAAAATCAAATATTTGTTGTGCATTACTCAGTTTCCCCACAGTGTCCTAGACTCTTCCTATAAAAGGTGCCATAAGGGCCCCCATTATTTGTCCCTGCACTGATCCAGGTCTGGAAAACAGAACTTTCATTAAATGTCACATGAGTAAATGGCCAACTTTTCTTACAAAAAAGCCTGATAAAATGAGCAAATTCTAACATACTTTTCATTCTCTGTTACTGTTCTCATGCGATAAAAAAAAACTATTCCCATTCCATAGGGAAAGTGGCAAAGCTCCAACACACACAGTAAATTAGTCTAATAAGGGTTTATTGCCCCTGAGAACATTAATACCTGAAAAACAGAATTGTCTTAACCTAATGGGGCCCAAATAGGCCCTGTACTTGCCCCACGTGGGAGTGACATAAATAACAGGAGACTCTTGTTATCCCAATGGTGCTATTATTGCACAGGAGAGCAGGGGAGTGCTACAAGGTTGTTGTTTAAAACTAAGTAATGTTTCTTAGCGACATTCTTCTCAAGATGCTTGATCCTTAGTTTCCACCCGACAGAATAGCCTTGGCAGAGTTATTTTGTGTTGTGTAGCCATATACATTGCCAATTTCCAATAGGAAGTCACAGTGCGGGGGCTGACCTATCAGACCCCAGGTATAAGAACCTCCTTTTCTCTGAAACACTTTAAATCATTTATATTTCTAGAGTTCAAGCTTGCGTTCCCCCAACAATTTGCTTAGGAAAAACCAAATGTTAAGGACTGAACTTAAGAGAAACTTGAGCTGTTTATTTTTCTTTTGTCTCAATGCTCAGGGCTGCTGTACAGTTCTCAAGCTAAACCAGCCCTAATTCCCAGTATGCCTCCCTATGACCTTCTATTTGCTGGAGGCCAGTTAGGCCTGGCTCCTTTATTAAGAGCTGGGGAGTTGGCTCGACCTTGATATTACATTATACACTGTGTATACATCAGCTCCATCTACTGAGATACAAAACAATATACTGTATACTCTATTGTGCACTTACAAAGAGGGAATGGCCTTGGGGGCGAACATAGAGGGGTTTTCTGTTTAAATCTCTTTAAAATGATATCAGCCTTGAAAGTTTGCACTACCCTGTAGTACCCAGTGGTGCCAAATCTACACAGATACTGGCTGAATAACTTATCATGCAGCATTGTGCCTCTGTATGGCCTCAAAACTTCTCATTATCATTTACAGTAGGGGGTACATTATCCCTTATAATACACAAGTGATACTCAGAGTTCCCTGTATAACTCAGCCTGCAGCCTTGTGCCTTTATATGGTCACAGAACAACCCCTCAGTGACTTCTAATATCCTTATCATTTACAGTAGGGGGTACATTATCCCTTATAATACATGAGTGATACTCAGAGTTCCCTGTATAACTCAGCCTGCAGCCTTGTGCCTTTATATGGTCACAGAACAACCCCTCAGTGACTTCTAATATCCTTATCATTTACAGTAGGGGGTACATTATCCCTTATAATACATGAGTGATACTCAGAGTTCCCTGTATAACTCAGCCTGCAGCCTTGTGCCTTTATATGGTCACAGAACAACCCCTCAGTGACTTCTAATATCCTTATCATTTACAGTAGGGGGTACATTATCCCTTATAATACACAAGTGATACTCAGAGTTCCCTGTATAACTCAGCCTGCAGCCTTGTGCCTTTATATGGTCACAGAACAACCCCTCAGTGACTTCTAATATCCTTATCATTTACAGTAGGGGGTACATTATCCCTTATAATACATGAGTGATACTCAGAGTTCCCTGTATAACTCAGCCTGCAGCCTTGTGCCTTTATATGGTCACAGAACAACCCCTCAGTGACTTCTAATATCCTTATCATTTACAGTAGGGGGTACATTATCCCTTATAATACACAAGTGATACTCAGAGTTCCCTGTATAACTCAGCCTGCAGCCTTGTGCCTTTATATGGTCACAGAACAACCCCTCAGTGACTTCTAATATCCTTATCATTTACAGTAGGGGGTACATTATCCCTTATAATACATGAGTGATACTCAGAGTTCCCTGTATAACCAGGGGCGTTCCTGGCCCCTCCGCCGCCTGAGGCAGCAGCAGTTGCTGCTGCCCCCCTCCCCCAGAAATTCGCTCTTAAAGTACCAGGAGCAGCATTGTTGCTGCCCCTGGTACCTAGTGGGACGCTGCCGCCTGAGGCGACAGCCTCAACTCGCCTCATTGGTGAAGCACCCCTGTGTATAACTCAGCCTGCAGCCTTGTGCCTTTATATGGTCACAGAACAACCCCTCAGTGACTTCTAATATCCTTATCATTTACAGTAGGGGGTACATTATCCCTTATAATACATGAGTGATACTCAGAGTTCCCTGTATAACTCAGCCTACAGCCTTGTGCCTTTATATGGTCACAGAACTCCGCAGTGACTTCTAAAATCTTTATCATTTACAGTAGGAGGTACATTGTCCCTTATAATAAATTCTACTTTTGCCACAATCTCCAGGTTATTACAATGTTCCTGGTTAGGGAGAGAGAGGCAGAAATGAGCACAATTTCTGTATCTCGATATCCATAAAACAAAACGATATAGTGACAGCCCGGGAGAAGGAAGACAGATCCGGAGACATCAGTGTTTCCTCTGTGCCACACTCTCTAAGGAGGATGGATTAGTGGGAGCTTTTAACTTCTCATCAGTCTTCTTACATGAACGCCATATTTGTCATCGGCTAATGCAGAGGCTTAAAGGGGTTGTTCACCTTTGAGTTAACTGTTAGTATGATGTAGAGAGCGATATTCTGAGACAATTTGCAAATGGTTTTCATTTTTTATTATTTGTGGCTTTTTATTAAGCAGCTCTCCAATTTGCAATCTCAGCAATCTTGTTGCTAGGGTACACATTCCCCTGGCAACCATGCATTGATTTGAATAAGAGACTGGAATATGAACAGGAGAGGCCTGAATAGAAACATGAGTAATAAAAAGTAGCAATAGCAATAAATGTGTAGCTTTACAGAGCTTGTTTTCTAGATGGGGTCACAGACCCCCCTCCCATTTGAAAGCTGGAAAGACTCAGAAGAAGAAGGCAAATAATTAAAAAACTATAAAAAATAAATAATGAAGACCAACTGAAAAGTTGCTTAGAACTTACCATTCTATAATATGCTAAACGTTAAAATAAAGATAAACCACCTCTTTAAACACTAAGGTGGGCCCTTGTTTCATGGGGTTGGGGTTGTGTTAATTATTTTCAGCATTAGACTGGAGGGGGGGCTCAGGCCTCCACGGCCCCAGCCAGGCTGCAAACCACCTCCACCACTAGGCCCAGTACGACCCTATTTATTTCATAAACTCAACTTAAAGGAGAAGTAAAGCCTAACTAAAGAAGTAGCTAGAAATGAAGTACATGATGTTTTGTGCTTCTATACCAGCCCAAGGCAACCACAGCCCTTTAGCAGTAAAGATCTGTATCTCCAAAGCCCTGTAACATCAGCTTCTGTAACACATGTAACTTCACTTTCTGCTTCTCAACTACAGCCCAGAGCACACTGAGCATGTGCAGTGCCACCAATACTCTAAGAAATGGCCTAACAATATCCAAGATAAAGAGCTGCTGTGAATAAATGTGAAGGCCTGGATCATTACTGTTATAGGACTGCTGAACCTCTGGCTTGTACGATAAGTGTACTATGTAAAATACAGCATTTCTAGCCATTTTATTCCTAGGCTTAGTTCTCCTTTAAGATTGAAAGATTAAGGAGCAACTTATTAATGACAGACTTCTGGTGCAAGAAGCAAAGCACATATCACCTAGGGGAGCCCGTCCGGCAAATCCGGCGCTGGGTTAGTGGCCCCGAAGGATCGTAGGACATTGGTTAGAAAATTTTCATCATTCACATTGAGATGTATTCATTGTCCAGTTGTTTGCAGGGCCAAGCTGGCAGCTCCCCACAGTTTTCCTGGATTCAACTAGACAATATCGCTTGAAATGGTCTCTTTTTATTTGATGAACAAATTGTACATTTAAATGATTGTTACAAGATAAGCTTGGCCCTATGATACTGAAAAGAGCTTTTAAAAATCTTAACATCTATGGCCAGCTTAAAGGGTGATGTAAAGTCTAAAATAGAATAAGGCTAGAAATGCTGTATTTTGTATACTAAACATAAACATGAACTTACTGCACCACAAGCCTAATCAAACAAATGATTTATGATTTCAAAGTTGGCCACAGGGGGTCACCATCTTGTAACTTTGTTAAACATCTGTGCAAGACCAAGACTGTGCACGTGCTCAGTGTGGTCTGGGCTGCTTAGGGATCGTCATAAATGATCAAAATAGCACAAGTCAAATAATATCTGCCAGAAGCCGATACAACAAGACTGATTAATAATCAGAATATACAGACTGCACTGGGTCCTGTGTTGTCATGTAATCTAATGTGGATTTTATAGTTTTTGTATTGTTTAATACAAACTTTCTCCAACTCTGCAGAACCAGTGGCTGCAGCAAAATAATCCTCCAAATAGAATCCCAGTTTATCTGTTTAAATCTGGCTCCATGATCTTTGTCCCTGCAGCTGGAGTTGGAAATAGTAAAATGGGTGTAAAGTCAAAAATAAAATCCAATATAAATCTCTACACAGTTACCGACTGCTTTACAGGGAAACAAACAAAGCTGTTTGAGTTCTGCATGGCTGGGAAGTAAGGTGAGGGCTCCCCCTGCTGTTCATAAGTATGATTGTTTCCCTGAAGAGCAGTTAGGGACCGTCTGACAATTCCTATCCACAGCAGTAAATGAAGGGAGAATTTCACTGCATACAGTCAGGTTTCTTATAAAAACGGTACACATTTTTTAATTAAAGTATATTGGAGAAAGATTTATTTTTCATGAAAGAAAGTAAAAGTGGGATTTTATTATTTTGCCTTTACATGCCCTTTAAGTTAACTTTTAGTATGTTATAGAATGGCTTATTCTAAGCAACTTTTCAACTGGCCTTCATTTATTATAGTTTTTGAATTATTTGCCTCCTTCTTCTTCTGACTCTTTCCAACTTTCACTGACCCCATCTAAAAACAAATGCTCTGTAAGGTTACAAATGTATTGTTATTGCTACTTTTTATTACTCATCTTTCTATTCAGGCCTCTCCGATTTATATTCCAGTCTCTTATTCAAATCAATGCATGGTTGCTAGGGGAATTTGGACCCTAGCAACCTTATTACTGAAATTGCAAACTGGAGGGCTGATAAACAAATAGCTAAATAACCCAAACAACAACCCCTTTAAAATAATATGGCAGCCCTCAACAAATGGACATTTAAGAAATATTTATATTTGGTGGCCTCAAAGAGAGTGTATTCATTGCCCAGTTGTTTGCAGGGCCAAGCAAGCAGCTCCCCACAGTTTTCCTGGATTCAACTAGACGATATCGCTTGAAATTGTCTTTTTATTTGTTATTGTTACTATGTCTCCTCTTTGTATTCAGGCCTCTCCTATTCATATTCCAGTCTCTTATTCAAATCAGTGCATGGTTGCTAGGGTAATTTGGACCCTAGCAATCAGATAGCTATATAACCCAAACCACAACCCCTTTAAAATAATATGACGGCCCTGAACAAATGGCCATTTAAGAAATATTTAAATATTTAGTGGTTTAGTGTTGCCTGTAATTAAACGCCAATCCTGTAAGACTGTATGGTAGGGGCTGCCATATAATCCATATTATCTTAAATATCACATTATTTTCAAGAGCCCCTCTTCTCTATAAATAACAGGGGTGCAGTCAGCAGCTCTTTGTTAATCCATCTCCAAAGAAGTGATATTTTTGGACATTGACATTAAAAGCTATAAAAGTGTCTTCCTTCACAAAAGCAGGATTATTCCTCCCCCGGCGACCCCTGTAGCTGGGGAGTGGGCTGCTGACTCCCTGGTACTACTCTCCCATCACACTGAGGTGGGAGGACTTGTTCGGATGGTTTAAAAGCTTTTTTTCAGTTATCCTCTCCATACACAGTATATATATTAGGTGTGAGAGATAAGCCCTATTGACGGCACTTCCTTCAATCCCTTAACCATGGATTCACTCCAAACAATCGGCATTAAAATAAAGGCCAAACAATGAGCTTTTAAATTTGTCCAAGTCTGTGTTTTTTTATTAAATGGCTGCATTTTATTTAGAGGGACAATTCCCCTACCAGTCACTTTCTCTCTCTCTCTCACTCTCTCTTCCTTTGTTTCTGATCCTGAGAAATTCGTACAAAATAGAACTGAAATTAATTACAGAGGGATTTGATCTGATGCATTTTGCCAAACAATTTAAATGGCCACTGACTGGGAAATAGCAATCTCTCTTATATTTGCCAGGTGACTGATTGGCTGGCTGCAGCTCTCCTAAAGCCTCAGCCAATCCCAAAGCCTCAGGGAGTGTCCCATTTGCCAAGACGCACAGTGCTCAACGCCCTGTCACCAGCAGGCAAAAATACGAATTATTTATAAAGCCCTGTGCTTAATCCCCTAGAAGTGGATATTTGCAAATATGTTGCATTCAGAGTTCTTTCCTCTATTGTGGGTTTTCTGTAGTGTTGCTCAATGGCCCACTGCCTAAGTTGTGGGGATCCCTACCACCCCACTGTGTACCTCCCCTTGCTGCCACTGCTTTTATCACAAACTTCCAGTTGCTGGAAAACTGTTCCCCCTACGTCTAAGGTTGCCATCTGGCTGGTATTTTACAGGCCTAGCCGATAAAACACCTGCCAGGGCCGGTGCCGGTATAAAAATTTACCGGCAATGTAGCTGCCGGTAATTTGTAATACCCTTAACAAAAGTCAGTGGAAACTTACCTTTTCTTCCTTATCTCGCCCTCGCGCAATGTGGCCCTGCCCCTTTTGCGGCATGACCCCTGTGGCTCCGCCTCTTTTTGCATCATGGTCTGCCCCTTTAGTTCCCACCTCCCTGCTGGATGGTAACATTTTTTTAAAAAGGTGGCAAACCTACCTACGTTATAGATCTCAAGCAGGCAGAGGGTCGGAGAACAGGGTCAGACTGGGCCAGCAGGAGAAAACCCATTGAACCCCAGCCCTCCTTGGCCTCGCTGACCCAGGCCAGCTCCCCACCTGAAACAATGGATCTGATCATGAGAAGTACAAGGTAACTTGAGGTGTGTGTGGAGGAAGGGGAGGTTATGGTGTCTGATATTCTGTATAGAGGACCTCAAGACTCTAACAGGTCCCTTACCTGTAATAGTATAATGCTGGCCCAGAGACCAGTCCAATTGCAACTGGACAATGGGCAGGATTGTTCCCACTGCAGCAAACTGGAGACATCATTCATTCATTAACCAGAAGAATTATTTGCTAAAATGGGTTGAAGTCACGTGATTTCCCTCCCTGCCCCTAATTTGCAAATGCAAATTCAGGTTTGGATTCGGTTCGGCCGGGCAGAAGGATTCGGCCAAATCCGAATCCTGCTGAAAAAGGCTGAATCCTGGCGGAATCCCGAACCGAATCCTAGATTCGGTGCATCCCTACTTTTTTTTAAACCTGAACTACTATGAACAGGGACAGGTTTCAGCCTTGGTATCTCCAAGGCAACTTCGGGCAACTATAGAAAACGCATCGCCGCGTGTGCATTAGCGTATTTCCTTGTAGTCTATGGGAAAAACCACTGAGGCAGTTCGGGGAGATAGTTGCTCAGAAGACGAGGTGATTAGTCGGCAGGCGACAAAATTTCCCCGAATCTTCTTGTGTGAACTAACCCTAAAAAAGGAAAAGTTGCAGTGTTTTTTGAACTTTAATGCATTTTCGGCTCACAGGATATAATGTAAGTGACATAAAATTGAGATTGAGCTCTAGCTTCTTTTTAGCACTTTGCCTGGTCTGAAATGGCGAACTCAAATCTGGCAAAAGAGGTAACGTTCAGTTAAATCTGCACTTTACTGAATTTGCGGTGTAACGACCATTCGCCAGAGCGAAAAGTCACCTGGTGATAGAGTACGAACGAACGCTACAGCTAGTGACAGTCTCTTTCGCTAGCGATTTGATGCCCACGCCTGTATATGACACATGTCACTGCGGATGTGATTTCTGGCGAAAAGTCGCTAGCATTAGTCACTTCGCCCTTTAGTAAATCTGCCCCTAACACTGGTGATAAGCAGATTATTGAGGAGTGCATGAGAAAGTTCTTTATCAGTTCCCCTTGACTGGAATGCCCAATGGATAATAGTGTCAACTATGACAAGCATTTTTGAGCTATAAATCCTCCCACTATCAAGAATTTACTATTGAACAAGATTCAATAGGAGGCACTTTCAATCATTCCACATAAAATGTCCCACAACTGTACAGTGTACCTGCAGTGTCACAAACACTTCTATGAACTCAACGCTACAGAATGTGACACAAACCCCTCTATTTGGGTTTATATTTCCTACAAACTACTTAGGTTCATGGACTTTTTTTTTCTTCTTTTTTTTTACCACCAGGCGACACAGCTGAATCCTGTCTCTATAACAGGGCAAGAGGCTGGAGACTGAGGTTTCATATCAGCCAATAGTACAGCTGAACTGTAGGAACAACAGGCCTCCCCAGCATTCTTTCTCTGATAAGTGAACTGGCCACTTACAGTGTTTTCAATCAATTACTGCATCTCCCAATTATGTTCTGTTTATGGCATGTCTTCAAATAATAAAACACTATGTTACAAGAGACAGCTGCAGCTATACTGGCTCATATTATTCTTGTCAATGGTCGTATTAGTTATGGCTGGGCTATACCTGCTATCCCCCTGTTATCCACTGTTACTATAGACACCATCTCTCCCTACTATACCTGCTATCCCACAGTCACACTCCCTTCCCAGAGACTATTATCTACTGTTACTATAGACACCATCTCTCCCTACTATACCTGCTATCCCACAGTCACACTCCCTTCCCAGAGACTATTATCCACTGTTACTATAGGCACCATCTCTCCCTACTATACCTGCTATCCCACAACTACACTTCCTTCCCAGAGACTATTATCCCACTGTTACTATAGGCACCATCTCTCCCTACTATACCTGCTATCCCACAGTCACACTCCCTTCCCAGAGACTATTATCCCACTGTTACTATAGGCACCATCTCTCCCTACTATACCTGCTATCACACAGTCACACTCGCTTCCCAGAGACTATTATCCACTGTTACTATAGGCACCATCTCTCCCTACTATACCTGCTATCCCACAACTACACTTCCTTCCCAGAGACTATTATCCACTATACTATAGGCACCATCTCTCCCTACTATACCTGCTATCCCACAGTCACACTCCCTTCCCAGAGAGTATTATCCACTGTTACTATAGGCATCATCTCTCTCTACTATACCTGCTATCCCACAGTCACACTCCCTTCCCAGAGACTATTATCCACTTTTACTATAGACACCATCTCTCCCTACTATACCTGCTATCCCACAGCCACACTCCCTTCCCAGAGACTATTATCCACTGTTACTATAGGCACCATCTCTCCCTACTATACCTGCTATCCCACAGTCACACTCCCTTCCCAGAGACTATTATCCACTGTTACTATAGGCACCATCTCTCCCTACTATACCTGCTATCTCACAGTCACACTCCCTTCCCAGAGACTATTATCCACTGTTACTATAGGCACCATCTCTCCCTACTATACCTGCTATCCCACAGTCACACTCCCTTCCCAGAGACTATTATCCACTGTTACTATAGGCACCATCTCTCCCTACTATACCTGCTATCCCACAGTCATACTCCCTTCCCAGAGACTATTATCCACTGTTACTATAGGCACCATCTCTCCCTACTATACCTGCTATCCCACAACTACACTTCCTTCCCAGAGACTATTATCCCACTGTTACTATAGGCACCATCTCTCCCTACTATACCTGCTATCCCACAGTCACACTCCCTTCCCAGAGACTATTATCCACTGTTACTATAGGCATCATCTCTCCCTACTATACCTGCTATCCCACAGTCACACTCCCTTCCCAGAGACTATTATCCCACTGTTACTATAGGCACCATCTCTCCCTACTATACCTGCTATCCCACAGTCACACTCCCTTCCCAGAGACTATTATCCACTGTTACTATAGGCATCATCTCTCCCTACTATACCTGCTATCCCACAGTCACACTCCCTTCCCAGAGACTATTATCCACTGTTACTATAGGCATCATCTCTCCCTACTATACCTGCTATCCCACAGTCACACTCACTTCCCAGAGACTATTATCCACTGTTACTATAGGCACCATCTCTCCCTACTATACCTGCTATCCCACAACTACACTTCCTTCCAAGAGACTATTATCCACTGTTACTATAGGCACCATCTCTCCCTACTATACCTGCTATCCCACAGTCACACTCCCTTCCCAGAGACTATTATCCACTGTTACTATAGGCACCATCTCTCCCTACTATACCTGTAATCCTACATTCACACTCCCTTCCCAGAGACTATTATCCACTGTTACTATAGACACCATCTCTCCCTACTATACCTGCTATCCCACAGTCACACTCCCTTCCCAGAGACTATTATCCACTGTTACTATAGACACCATCTCTCCCTACTATACCTGTAATCCTACATTCACACTCCCTTCCCAGAGACTATTATCCACTGTTACTATAGACACCATCTCTCCCTACTATATCTGCTATCCCACAACCATAGGTACCCTATCCAATGTTTGCCCATGTTATAACCTCCCTAAAGACAGCTCTAATTTTGTCATTTAATTTGGACTAGGCAGTCTGTGATTAAACATGCATGTATCCTTTAAGGCTTTTGTTTGGAGCACAGGCTTCCAAGCAGAAGTTTCCATGTTTATAAGAGTCATGTCATTCAGTAGCTGCTCCTCGCCATGTCTATTATTTACAGTTCAGGAATTATCTAATTTTAAACAAACCTCATTTTTTTAAATGAATGTTAATATTGCTTAGGCTTCTAAAACCCATGTGCAGTTATTATAGTCCGGATCTGTCAGGCCTGATATAAATATTCAGATAGTATTACACAAGCGTGTGCAGAAAGACACATGAGATTACAAGTGCCATTTAATAATAGAACACCCTGGTGATTCCCATGACAAGACAAACACTCTTTACTGCACTTAGACATTCACATGCAGCGAAGCAGACTCTGTCATTAATGTACATCGATTCATATTTTTCAAGGGCTTTAAAGTTATTTGTGACTTTAATTGCAATTCGAAACATCTATATGTTTGTCTTGTTCTGTCCTCTGGTGCTGACAATTGAAACAATGTAGCAGTCAGTTCTCCGGCAGGTCTGGTAATCGGCTTCTGCTACATTGTTTCAGTAGTCAGAACCAAGAGTACAGACAACTAGACAGATACTGCTTTCCATTGCAATTACATTTTGTCAATAACTTGTAAAGTCACTGAAATGTTTAATGAATGTATATAAGTTGCTTAGACATTTTATTTCAACTGCAAAAAACATTCTTTCCCTTTAAACATTTTCTTCGCTGCTCAATATAATTGGGGATCAATGCGCAAAGTAGTGTAACATGAGACGGGGTCTGGGATGTTGCTTCTGACAATGATTCTTGCCCAGTCCCCCCCAAAATGACCCCTAAATGGATTGGGGTGATCTGGTTCTGAATACTGAGATATATGAAAAGTTTTGGGAGCTAAGGATCATGTTAAAGGGCAAGTCAACCCCAAAATAAAAACTTGCCTAATAAAAGAAAACATAATTCTAAGCAACTTTCCAAAAATAAATTTATTAAGAATAAATAAGTTATTTGCAAAAACAGTTGCTATCAAAAGCAGCATTTGCTGGTTCTTACTTTTTAAACATCGTTGCAAAAGTCTGAGTTCTCCAGCAAATACATGTCTGCTTATCAGCTTCCTTGTCTTACATTGTATCAACAGTCTGTACCACCAGTGCAATGAATAGAAAGGGACAGACAGACACTGCTTTCAGTAGCAATACATATATAAATAACTCAGTTCACTTTTAATGAACTTTTAGCATGATTTAGAGAGTGATATTCTGAGACCAATTTGCAATTGGTTTTCGTTTCCTTTAATTTGTGGATTTTGAGTTATATAACAGCTCCTCTGATTGTTTCAGCAATCTGGTTGCTAAGATCCAAATTCCCCTAGTAACCATGCAATGATTTGAGCAAGAGACTGGAATATGAACAAGAGAGGCCTGAATAGAAAGATGAGTAATAAAAAGTAGCAATAACAATACATTTGTAGCCTTACAGAGCATTTGTTTTTTTATATGGGGTCAGTGACCCCCATTTCCTAAAGTCAGCGGACCCAATACATGGGCAGACTAGGGTCCACCAGCCATGTTGCCCAAGTACTGACTGATCAGAAGAACAGTTCTGTTCCGATCTTTTTGATACATTAGTCCAGTGACAATACAAGAAAACATTTAGGGGCAGGTTTATCAAAGGTCAAGGTGAATTTTCAAATTAAAAAAAAAAAAATCTAATTTCCAGCTATTTTTTATGTACCTTGACTAGGGAATAGTCCAAATTCGTTTTGAATTTGAAAAAAATTAAAAAATTAGAATATCAAAATTTATCATCTACTGTCTCTTTAAAAAATCGACTTTGACCATTCACCATCTAAAACCTGCCGAAATCGATGTTTTAGCCTATGGGGGACCTCCTAGAACTTATTTGGAGTCAATTGGTGGAAAATCGAAGGTTTTTTTTGGAAAAACTTAGAATCCAATTGGATCTAATACGCGATTAATTCGACTGAATACGGACCTATTCCTATTCGGCCAAAAAAAACCTACTTAATTTCGGTTGGTCTTTTGAATTTGAAATTCAATGTTTTTAAAGTTAGAATTTTGAAAAAACTTCAAAATTCTAATTCAAAAAGACCAAACGAAATTAAAAAAGTATTTTTTTGGGCGAATAGGTCAGTTTTCGATCGAATAGGTCCGTATTCGGCCGAATTCAAATCAAATTAATAGCGTATTCAATCAAAGTCGATTCGAAGTTTTCTCCAAAAAAACCTTTGATTTTTCAAAGTCCACCAATTGGCTCCAAATAGGTTCTAGGAGGTCCCCTATAGGCTAAAACAGCAATTCTGCAGGTTTTAGATGGCGAATGGTCGAAGTTTAACTTTTAAAGAGACAATACATGATAAATTTCAATATTGGAATCGAATTTGGACTAATAATTAATTTTTTTTATCTGAAAATTCACCTCAACCTTTGATAAATCTGCCCCTAAGTGTCAGGCATAAGAGAATTCACCTCAGTTCACTATAGGAACATTGCATAGTTATTTTAAAGGGAGTAAACTCTCACTTTCTCCCATTTGTTAATATGCCCCTAAAACTCATAAAGCTATAGAGCTGTGACACTGTAGTTTATAAATATAACCTACAATCGGATTTCTTATAGGGGGGCAGAATACTGGTGATGAGATTAGGGTTGCCGCCTCCCTTTCCTGCTTTGGAAACCAGATAGTTCAAGCAGAGAGTGTAGGGTCGGATTGGGCGAGTGGGACACCGGAAGAAAAAAAATGTGGGCCCTGTCAGCCCAGACCTGCTCCAGACCCACTACCTGCATGATGACCCTGTCACGAAGTTTTCCGATTTCACTTTGTGACATTCGGCGCATGCGCAGTAGATCCGTACCCAGTAAATGCTCCTACTGCGCATGCGCCAAAAACGCCAGTCAAAGCAGGAAGAAGACCGTTTGGGAGAAGATGGTGCCTGTGAGCTCCGTGGACAGGACCTGCCAGAGGGGTGAGTAACAAGTTTGGGGCATTTGCCCGGCGGGACAGGTAGGCCAGGGGGGAGGAGGGGGGGGCAACACAGGGGAGGGGGAGGCAACACAGGGGAGGGGGAGGGATTTTTTTCTTCTCCTTTAAAGTTGTATGAGAAATCCTAAAAAAAGTAGAATTCAATCTCATAGCTGAGAAATCCTGGGCCATCAGATGTGGTAACTTACAAGCCTTTCTGAAGAGAGCAAGCCTTTGGCCTCTGGTATACCCAGATTCTAAACTAGTTGAACTCTAGATGATAAATTGCCCTCTCACACTAAAACTCAAACCCAATTACAGCTCTGCCAAGGTGAGAAAATCTCCAAAATAACACAGACCTCTTAACCATGTCATGAACAGCTGGTCCCGTTGGACTTAATGTTGTAGTAGTTTAGTCTAGTAGTTAGTCAGGACGCATATATACTAAAAACAGATATACCGTATATACCCAAGTATAAGCTGAGTTTTTCAGAATCCAAAATGTGCTGAAAAAGTCTGCTAAAAAAGTCTACCTCGGCTTATACTCAGGTCAGCGGTACCGGACCCGAGTAGCTGAGATTGCAGTCACTTTTAATCATTCCTATACCAACAGTACACTTGGGTAGAGACTGCAATATCCCACAATGCCCTCTGTTGGTTATATGAAAGAATAACAGTGCGCCCTCTGTTGGTTATATGAAAGAATAACAGTGACTGCAATATCACACAGTGCCATCTGTTGGTTATATGAAAGAATAACAGTGACTGCAATACCACACAGCGCCCTCTGTTGGTTATATGAAAGAATAGCAGTGCACCCTCTGTTGGTTATATGAAAGAATAACAGTGACTGCAATACCACACAGCGCCCTCTGTTGGTTATATGAAAGAATAGCAGTGCGCCCTCTGTTGGTTATATGAAAGAATAACAGTGACTGCAATATCACACAGCGCCATCTGTTGGTTGTATGAAAGAATAACAGTGCGCCCTCTGTTGGTTATATTAAAGAATAACAGTGACTGCAATATCACACAGCACCCTCTGTTGGTTATATGAAAGAATAACAGTGACTGCAATATCACACAGCGCCACCTGTTGGTATAAGGAAGAATAACTGTGACTGCAATATCACACAGTGCCCTCTGTTGGTTATATGAAAGAATAACAGTGACTGCAATATCACACAGCGCCCTCTGTTGGTTATACGAAAGATTAACAGTGATGGCAATATCACACAGCACCCTCTGAACATGGTAGTGGGACAGTGGGACAATGCACACAGTAATCCGTTTGGCAATTCTCTGTCACCATCAACTTTGCAAAGAAGTCCGGTTGATCGCTGGGGGGGGGTCGCTTTGGCAGAATGTGCGCTGCTGGGAGACAGGGCTGTAGTTGTGTCTAGGCTTATACTAGAGTCAATAAGTTTTCCCAGTTTTTGTAGGTAAAATTAGGTACCTCGGCTTATACTCAGGTCGGCTTATACTCGAGTATATACGGTAGATTGTAAATCTAAGCTAGATATATCAACAGTTAGAAATATGATATTTCACTCACAAATAATATAGCATATTTACTAAATTTGCATGGGTGCTTGTGGTGTGGCCTCCAGGATTTCAGTAAGGTGGTCTTAATCCTCCATTTCCTGGAGAGCCACCCCTCGGATAACTCATGAGACAAAATTTTTCTACTTTTTTTTTCTTTCTTCATTGGTGATTCATTTTGGTTGAATTCTCAAATAGGGATGTAGCGAACTGTTCTGCTGTGAACTAGTTCGCGCGAACTTCGACCGTTCGCGTCCGCCGAATGTTTGGGAACGTTCGCATTTTGAGTTCGCGTTCGATTCGAATACAAATCGTTTGACCATTCGACCATTCGAATTCCTTCGACCGCTAAAAATCGAACGATTTCCATTCGTTCGAACGATTGTAAGCATTCGATCGAATGGTTTCGATCGTTCTATTCGAATGAAAATCCTTCGATCGAATTATTAAAATCCTTCGATCATTCGAATCGAACGATTTTAGTGGGTGTTCGAAGTTCGCGAACTGTCCGCGAACGTTCGCATTTTTTGCCGGTGTTCGCGAACGCCGTTCGCGAACACCAAATCGGCAGTTCGCTACATCGCTATTCTCAAAGTTATGAACACAGTTAAACCAGAATAGTTTCATAAGCATAGTTCAAATCAAGTTACTATACTATCCTATGGGTTTTTGCAACAGTTTAATTCCGTATTCAAATACGCATGCCTACAATTTGCATTATTTTACGCATGATCCTTAAACCATAAACATTCAAATACGCATATAGAATGCAGCATTACGCATATAATTTTACGCATGGTCTCATAAATGTATGCATCAAAAACCGGATGTAAAACACGACACTACACATGGGTTTGAAATAAACGCGTAAAAATATGCATAAAAACACGCGGTAAAGCTCGCAATGAAATACGCATTAAACAACAAATGATGCGTCTTTAAGAAAATAAATAAGACGTTGTGACAACTGGACCTGTAGGGGTACCTGGGTCAGTGTCTTGGGGCCGCTTTCCACAGTCTTTTAGGGTAAAAACAGTCACAGTAGTCGCTCCTCTTAAAGGCAAGTGCCTGCAGTTTATTCTGTTACACAGTCTTTAGTAACAAGCACACAAAGAAATCAAAACAAGGAAAAATAAACCCTTGCACCAGAGCGCTGGCTAAACACAGTTGGCAGCCTAACTACAGTTGGGTGGCTTTCCCAACACCAACTTAAAACAAAAGAATCAAAATATAACACAAAACTTTGGTAATCAGAACCTTCCTTGTGCAGTGCAGCTTCTGCTTTCTCTCTCACTCTCAGGTGGGAGGGGGTCCCTCCTCCCAAGGTCAGTCAGGTACTTTAGCTGCAGCAATTACCTTGCAGCTTTGGTCTGTATTAATTAATCCATGTTCCAGGGTGTTGTGTTGTATTATATAACACCCTGGGAGAAACATATCGCCCATCTATAACTAACCCAGCTGCTTTGTTACAACGTATTTAAACAATAAAAACGAGCTACACTTACATTTTAAGGATTACATGTTAATAACTAGGGATGCACCGAATCCACTATTTTGGATTCGGCCGAAACCCTGAATCCTTCGTGACAGATTCGGCCGAATACCGAACCGAATCCGAACCCTAATTTGCATATGCAAATTAGGGGTTGGAAGGGGAAAACATTTTGTACTTCCTTGTTTTGTGACAAAAAGTCACGCGGTTGCCCTCCCCGCCCCTAATTTGCATATGCAAATTAGGATTCAGATTCGGTTCAGCCGGGCAGAAGGATTCGTCCGAATCCGAATCCTGCTGAAAAAGGCCGAATCCCGAACCGAATCCTGGATTCGGTGCATCCCTATTAATAACAGAATGCGAAGGAAAAATATAACAAGCTGCAAAAGATTATTCCATGGAATGTATAAAGGTCCTATTAAAAATGTAATACTAAATATGTTATGTAAACAGTTATGTATGTTGATATGTCATTCATTTGACAAATGCTGTTAATAATTGAAAAAAACATTTCCAATAAAAATTATTGAAACATAAAGTTGAATGAGCAAATACTTTACATTTACACTGTTTATTACACAAGTCCAGGGAACCTTAATAAAGACAATACAGTTGTTACAATGCCCTACACATGAGCCCACTGTAAAGTTAATGTTCCATATGTTAGAAAATGTATGGGGGAAACCGGTTACAAAAAAAACATTTTTTAAGGACTTTTGCAGCCTATCACTCTGAAAAAAGCAAAAGTCGCCAGCGTTTTTTGAACGTTGATGCATTTTCCATTTAGAATTTGATGGAAGTGACAGAAGATTGAGGAAGATCGATGCCCTCCATTACATTTCACCTGGTCTGAGCTGGTGAAGGCAAATCTAGTGAAAGAGGTAACGTTCAGTAAAATCCGCATCTTATATGGTACAAATGCGCGGCTTCAGAAGATTACTGGAGAAAGGTTTTGAAAGCAATAGCCAAAATAACTTCTTTAAGAATCAATGAGGATGACTGGCCAATAACCCTGCTAAGCTTAGTAAGCGATAAAAACGGTATATTGTCAGACCCGCTTACTTTGCCTTTGTTAATCGCAGCAAGATCACTAATCCCCAGACATTGGAAAAAATCGTCTCCCCCGTTGTATATGGAATGGCAGCAGCTAGTTGAAGATACTAGAAAGACGGAAGAGATAACCCATATACTCCATAATAAGAGCAGAAGTTATTGGAGAACATGGGAACCATGGTTACTTTTTCTTAAGAAATACCGTAGATAGATATAAAAGGGTGAACAGAATAAATCGGAGATGAACTAACAACCAGAAGTAAGATAGGGGTATTGTGGATATACAGGGGTTGCTTCAGTGAGCCAATATATATAGTGAATAAAGTACCCCCTCTTGTAAATTATAAGGATATTATAAGTTACCGAGGAATTTCATGACCATATAAAAACGCGAGGCCGAAATGAAAATGACAGAAATGACATCAGAATTCACCGTTTATAACTGATGACATCAGAACTCACTGTTTATAAGGATATCATTTACAAGATATTCATGGCTTTTGTGTATTTATATATAAATATATATATATGTGTGTCTGCTGTCCTTTATATATATATATATAGAAGTGCATATGTCTACTGTCCTTTGTATAGCAAGAAGAGTTTATTTTTGTATCTATGTTCTATCTTTCTGTCTCCCTTTTTAACCCAAAAAAAGTTTCTAGTAAATAAAAAATTTGTGGAGTAACGTCCATTCGCCAGAGCGAATTGTCGCCTGGCGGTCGAGTGCGAATGATCGATAGCGTCTATCTCTTTCGCTAGCGAATTGTCGCCTGCGCCCATTAGTAAATTGACGATGTCCCTGCGGGCGGTAACATAGTAACATAGTAAGTTAGCTTGAAAAAAAGACACACGTCCATCAAGTTCAACCTTTTAACTTTTTTAACCTGCCTAACTGCCAGTTTATCAAGAGGAAGGCAAAAAAACACCATATGAAGCCTCTCCAATTTGCCTCAGAGGGAGAAAAAAATCCTTCCTGACTCCAAAATGGTAATTGGACTAGTCCCTGCGAATTGTTGCAATTTGCCGCTTCGCCCTTTAGTAAATCTACCCCCATGAGTGGAAGGCTGAACTGGACTCCCAAAGGCTCTCCCAGTGGGCCCTGCCCATTCCCACCATAGGCCTATAAATCCTCTATACCATTTGATACTGTGTCCATGTAACTATTGTGAGAGTTGCCACTGGATGTCAGACCCTTGTAAGCCCAGTCTGAGCCCAGCACAAGGTGGGTTTCTACACAATGGAAATCTAGTCAATACGGCCACTAACATGGTTATTTCCACAAGCCTCTCCAACTGCCTCGCTCGAGCTGCAAGGAGCCTGTGTGTGGGGGAAATGGTTTCACAGTGAATGAGCCGTTGCCGTTTTACTGTAAATATCTCCCCGCATACGGCCCACCTTATCTACTGTCCAATCACCCGGGGAGAGATCTATTAGAGGCCAAATTGAAGCCTGAATTTCAAAGGTCAATTTTGCTGCAGAATCAAGCAAATTAGCCAGTGACTGCTATCTGATTGAATCTGATTGAACCAAGGCAGCTATTTCCTATGAGATATCACTGCGTGCACATGTTTCCATAAAGCGAGCCTGGAAATTTCGCAGCTAATCTCTTTGGCAAGTGAAACATTACGTGGGCACGCCCTTCTCTGAGAAATAACTTCTTGGGAAGTTATTGCTTTGCAAAGCCAAGCAAATATTTTGACAGTTATCTTTTTATTTAAAGGGACAGTTACAATGAATAAGTACAGGTATGGGACCTGTTATCCAGAATGCTCGGGACCTGGGGTTTTCCGGATAACGGATCTTTCAGTAATTTGGGTCTTCATGCCTTAAGTCTACTAGAAATTCATTTAAATATTTAATAAACCCAATAGGCTGGTTTTGCTTCCAATAAGTATTAATTATATCTTAGTTGGGATCAAGTACAAGCTACTGTTTTATTATTAAAAAGAAAAAGAAAATCATTTTTAAAAATTTGGATTATTTGGATAAAATGGAGTCTATGAGAGACAGCCATTCTGTAATTCGGAGCTTTCTGGATATCGCGTTTCCGGCCTGTACTCAGTACTAGTCATGAGCAAATTTATTCATCAGGCAGAGATTTGGGGCAAAATTCTGCATTTTGTCCTCTTGTGAAACTGCAGCAAAAATTTCCCGCAGAAATATTCACAGAGACAAAAAAAGTCGCCATAAGAAAAAATGCCCATTGACTTTAATGCATTTGGACAAAAAAGTGACCAAAACCAAATTGTTGCTGAGACAAAAAAAGTCGCCAAGACAAAAAAGTCACCAAGACCAAATTGTTGCTGAGACAAAAAAAGTCGCCATAAGTAAAAACGTCCAATGACTTTAGCATTTAGAGAGAGAAAAAACTGATGCCCATTGACTTGCGTTTCGCAAAATATTCACCATTTCCGGATTTTTTTGAGTTTTGTGAATCTTTTGGCGAGCTGAAACGGAACAGATTCGCTCATCGCTACTCAGTACTTTAAAATGATCTGGGTGAATTCTATCAGGGGTTTAGACAAAATTGTTGCTGAGACAAAAAAAGTCGCCATAAGTAAAAACGTCCAATGACTTTAGCATTTAGAGTGAGAAAAAATTGTTGCGTGCATAAAAAATATTTTTGATGCCCATTGACTTCAATGCTTTTCGTAAATTTTCACGAATTTTGAATTGATGTGAATTAATTTTTAATATAGTGAATTCAAATGTACGCACAACTCAATCGGGAGGTTATTTATGAAAAAACTCAAACGTCTAATATTCCATTGAATAGTGCTGATCCAAAAATTTGGATCAAATTCGAATAGAGTTTTTCACCATAAAAAAACCTCAGATGTCAGGAAGGCAATTAACATATTCAAATGGTTCAACAGACCTCTGCCACTGACTTGTACATTAACTCGGCAGGTTTAAGGTGGAGAATACTTGAATTAGAACTGTTTCCATGGTTGAGTTGTGATAAATTTCATATTTGAATTTACATTCGAGTTGGTGCTTTTAAATTAGAATTTGCGAGTTTTGACACACAAAAAAAGAAATCCAAAAATTTGAATTGAATTGAAAAACCTTAATAAATCTGCCCCTTAATGTATCGATTTAGAACAGTGTACAAAAATCTAAAAACAAGAGGATAAAGTGAACAGGAAAGGTCCACTTCCTACTTTATATGATATGCCCTGTTACTTGCCAGAATCAATGTCTATTCTGCCTCTAGATACCGGTAGGTCCTACAGTACCAACAAAACCCACAACATGCTGCCAAATACAGTCCTTCACATACTTTTTAAAGAGGATGTTCAGCTTAAAACAATTTTAAAGAGAAGAAAATATTTTAGGCACGCTCTAGTCACTACTCCAAGCAATGGTCCATACCTCCCAACTGTCCCTTTTTTGGAGGGACAGTCCCTCTTTTGACAGCTCAACCCGCAGTCCCTCATTTGTACTGGAAAGTCCCTCTTTTCTCTGCACCGAACAGCCAGAAAAAGAAAGAAAGTTTCTCACTTAATTGGCTTTTAGCAGAGAGCCCAGAACAGCTAACAGGTGCAAATAAGATACTTTGTAACAATTTTGAGACACAAAAACACAGTTTAGATAAGGAGAAATATTTTCAAACTTTCATAACCTGACAAATTTTGTAAAACGGACATGGTAATTAGGGGGTGTGGTCACAGAAAGGGGTGTGGTTAAAATTGCTGCGCTACGTGCGGAAAAAAGATTTTTGCCCCTCTTTTTACTTTCAAAATGTTGGGAGGTATGATGCTCCACCAATTGTTCTCCCAGGTATTCCCAGGGTGTGTTAACAGAACAGAAACCACTGAAAGCATTTTGTACCGCGCTCGCACATTCCTGATGGGGCAAACTTGGCTGACCAGAAAAATATGGCGGTGAGGTGCTCAATAAACAGTGTCCCTGACTGGTGTATTTTTTGAAGTAGAGGTGTATAACAGAGGGGTAAGGGTCTATAATGACTAGGGGATGCCTAACAATTTGGCAATGATTTTACCTTTCCGTAATTATATGTACAGTTATGCAATCTAATGAAATTTGAAACTGATACTGGATTTTGACAGGGTCTGATTTATACATGGGGGGCCCATAGACGGGGATCGGCCTCCCCATTCATATGCACAAAAATGCATGCTCGAGTCTTACGTTGTCAGGTGCAGAGCACGGGATTGGCACGCGGTAGTTGTATAGAGCTAACAAATCTCCCTCATGTCCCCAGTGCCTCTGAACCCAATTGCGATGCGGCTGGACGGAATGTCGCCCCTAGAATTCTTTGTGGCCTCTGTACAAATCCGGGTCTGGATTTTAATACCTTTCTTTTTTATCCTTTATTTCTACGGTGCCATATTCCACCACCCTTTATAGAGATTATGCAACATTCCCATCAGCCAATCTAAGGTCTCCTATCACACACACATACACTGTGGCTATGTACAATTGTCCCAATTAAAGGAAAACTATACCCCCAAAATGAACACTTAAGTAACAGATAGTTCATATCATATTAAGTGGCATATTAAAGAATCTTGCCAAACTGGAATATATATTTAAGTAAATATTGCCCTTTTACATCTCTTGCCTTGAGCCCCCATTTCGTGATGGTGTCTGTGCTGCCTCAGAGATCACCTGACCAGAAATACTGCAGCTCTAACTGTAACAGGAAGAAGTGTGGAAGCAAAAGACACAACTCTGTCTGTTAATTGGCTCATGTGACCTAACATGTATGGTTTGTTGGTATGTTTGTGAGTACAGTGAATCCTACGATCCAGGGGGCGGCCCTTATTTTTAAAAATGGCAATTTTCTATTTATGATTACCCAATGGCACATACTACTAGAAAAGTATATTATTATGAAAATGGTTTATTTACATGAAGCAGGATTTTACATATGAGCTGTTTTATGCAATATCTTTTTATAGAGACCTACATTGTTTGGGGGGTATAGTTTTCCTTTAAGTGGTCTCTATGCTTTCAGTGTGTGGGATGAAACATATTTATTTTTCTCTGTTTCAAACTTGAAACAACCCTCCAGGTGTCCTGTGGCGAATGATATGGTCATGTCACATATGCAATAAATGAGCTGATATCTATCCAGCGAGCCCAGCTTGGCTTCTCATAAATACGCTCGCCAGGTTGCTGCCTGCACACGGAACCCACAGACATCCAATCTAATTTGGCCATGGCCATGAGCTGAAATCAATGCGTGATCTTGTCAGAACAATATTTACCTTCTCAGCGAGCAAAATACTTGACCTTACAGATACACAAAATCCCCACCACCAGCCTACTCAACTTTCAACTTTCAAGTAGAATTTCAACTGGGGTCCCCTCAGGCTCCATGTAATAAATAGCAGCTTTCTCCCACTTTGTAGCCACCGAAAATATTTCTGTTATAAAAACCATTATTCGTCTGTTTGAAATTTTAGAGCCTCTGCTGCCTTCTGGGAAGCTCACACCATGCTTTCAATCAGAAATGTCTTTATAATAAACAAAAAACATGAATATCTTGTAAATAGTATCCTTATAAGCGGTGAGTAGTGATGTCATCAGTTATAAACTGCGAGTAGTGATTTCATTTTTGTCACATGACACTAAAACTTGTGTATTATAATAATGCAGACGCATGGCATCACTCTGGGGGAAGAGAGATAGAGTTTCAGGCTGTCTGTTATATTGTGAATAAAGTACCCCATGTTGGAAAATATGAGGATATTAGAAGTACCTGTATCATGGAACTCCTCTGTGACTTATAATATCCTTATATTTTACAATAGGGGGTACTTTATCCACTATATAACAGACAGCCTGAAACTCTCTCTCTTCCCCCAGAGTGATGCCATGCGTCTGCAAGACCAAGTGCCATGAACTTTGTATGGAAGAAGCACACCTACAGTATATAATAGCAATTGCCTTTTACTCCATTTATTGCAGCAGAAAAAGTGGCACAAGCTTTCGGGGGAACAGCCGCTTCCTCAGGTGCAACTTAGGAAGGGGGTGTTCCCCAAAAGCTTGTGCCACATTTTCTGCTGAAATAAATGGACTAAAAGTCAATTGGCGGTGCTTCTTCCTGGATTCCATTTGGCCTGGAAGCAACCAAGGAAGTAAATAGACCTCAGAGAATCAAGTTAATGGTGTGTGGAAGAGTTTTGTTTCTGTACTTTAACCATGAACCACCCTGTCATTCTATTCTGCACACTGGTTCTTCAGATCTTCAGCCCTTTTCATTAGTAGTAATTTGTTATAGAGGCTAAAACAAACTTTAATCTCCAAGTTTAAGCTGGTCATGGATTTGCAGAATGTATTATTTGTGCAAAGAACACTCACTTGTTCATTTCAGTCTAACAAGAAACCATGAACTATTTATATTACAATAAGTAGTAAAATGAAACAAAGCGGACAATGTTCTTGCCATTAATTGGCAGACAGCAATTGTACAACAGTTAGTAGTGACAGTCACCTGTTGATATCGTCAGATAGGAATATATGCAGAGAAATTATTGGTCATTGATAAAAATCTTTTGACCTGTCCGATCAACTAAACAACCAATTGGCATTGTATAAATCCTGTTAAAACACTTCACACATGATCCAGAACCGGGAATCGAACCGGGTAGCACTACCGGCTTCCGATTTCCATCTTAATTTTTTATAGACGCACGCCTGCTCTTCCCGCCCCTTTTGTGACATCATTGGCGGGGCAGGTCGGTGTGGGCCTTTAAATGGAAGCTGGAAGTCGGGCTCGGGCGGGCACGGGTGGAAGGAGGGCAGGTTCACTATTGGTGGTGTCTACTTCAATCATAAGGCTAAATCCTATGAAATCTCATGGCCTGACTGCAATAAGGAATATTCTACATATCAGTGGCACAGTGGGGACCATCCCAGAAGACAAGCCAATTGAAGAACATAACTTACATTCTCCAAGGACTAATGAGTTCCCTTATACTATGGTTGCAAAGAATCCTAGCTTTGGTAAAATAAGAGTCCCTGACCAAAGTAAATCAGAACAATTAAAATCATGGGGCTTTAAACCATGTGACAATGGAAGGTGCCAATTTTGAGCGAATACTATTTTCTCTGGGATTTGGCTAATTTGCAGTTGCAAATATGGTTTGGTTTTGGTTAGGGATTTGGCCAAATCCTTAATGGAAGGTTGGTTCTTCTGTAGAATCAGGAAAAGTGTATTTGGTGAATCCCTGCTGTATACAGATGGAATGCTAATCCTCCAGGGAAACCAAAAAGGCATTTAGGGCTGAAGCAGTGGGATGGGACTGGGATGCCATGGGCCCACTCGACAACTTTAGACTGTGGTACCACTTTCCAAACTATTATTACTCCTCATGCAACCTTTTTATTCTCCTAATCTCTTTTCTTTACATACTATACTATATATATATATATAGTTTTCCATTATTAAGCCCATAGTTCCCATAAATAAATAGAGAATGACCATGAAATTGGCCAAAAGGGGTTAGAAGCAAGAGGCCCACTAAAACCTGGGCCCACCAGAAGTTTTCATGATATACTGGTGGGCCAGTCCAAGGCTGGGCCGAAGGAATTTGTTGCCCTCCATTCTTCTGATGCCCCAGATCTCATGAGCCTCATCACTATCCTCAGCTCCCAGTGCCATCAATCTATATTTTGTATATTTACTACCCTGCACTGCTGGCTGCCCGAGGACATACTGTATGCACTAACCTCTAAATATCATTGGCCACGTACTTAACTGGATATTCTCCATTGGCCACACTCAATGCTTTACATTTTAAAATGTTATTCCTCCCTAGATTATGGCCAGACAACTTAGATGCCAGCCACAGATGAGTAAGCAGTAAAAAATGGTTTACACCACATCTGTGTGCTTTAGATTTGCAGACCCCCTGCGATTCAACACAAAAACATTCATGTTACTCATCAGGTAACAAGAGTTTCACAATGCAAATTCCAGGCCAGATCATTTTCCTGCTCACCCCGCTAATAGAAAAGCAGCACGTGTATCGTCATCCATCTGTCTATGACAAGTACAATAAGCATTTACAGGAGAACATCATGTTGGCAAAGCTGGAGCAGCCCCAAGTGTGAAGCAGGTTTAACTTCAGAGTATTCCTAAATACTAATCTATGCAATGTAGTCATACGTGGGGCAGAAACTGGGGGTCCGACCAACATTTCACTGTAAATATGAGCATTAAAGAATCGTACACCATTTTTCTTCTAACACATCAGTACGTATGCCTAGTGATGGGCGAATTTATTCGCCAGGCACGAATTCGCGGCGAATTTGCGCGATTCGCCGCCAGCGAATAAATTCGCGAAACTCCAGCAAAAATTCATGTCAAAAATTTTTTCGAAAAATGGACGCCGGCGTCAAAAACAGGCGCCGGCGTCGGGAAAACGGGCACCGGCATCAAAAACGAGACGCCGGCGCCGTTTCGCGAATTTTTCACCGTTTCACGAATTTCACGCGAAATTCGCTAATTTTTCGGCGAAGTGAAACGGCGCAAATTCGCCCATCACTACGTATGCCTATAAATATGAAAACTATAAATATAATAATTCTCACCAGAAGTGCAGTGTGCAAATTAAGTTACATATTCCATACACTTGTTTTAATGAGGGCACTACCTAAAGTAACTCATGCAGTGGAGTAAGTAGAAGTTATTAGACAAAGGGATCCACTCAGGGGGACATGAGCGATCAGGTTTGCCGCAAAGGTGGTGGACAACATAATGGGGCGTAATGGGAAATAGGGGGTGTGACACGGCATAAATTATAGGCAGCCTTTGTATTCATTGATGTTCTGACTAGGCAGGGTCCATGGCCCAGGGGGACCAGGTGGGCAGTGGGCTAATACATACTGTACCTCCCAACATTTTGGAAATAGAAAGAGAGACAAAAATATTTGACCACACCCATTGTTATGTCCAAAACCCTCAATTACCATGTTCCTTTTGAAAATTTGGCAGGTCATGAAAGTTTGAAGACAAAAAATGGGACATTTGTAAGGTATGCTAATATCCTAGGCTCCCTTGAGTGGAGGCTCTACTAATTTATTAGTATGGAACCCTATTAATTGCTGAGATAGGGCCCTGACTGGCAGAGCTGGAACTAGGAGTAGGCAGAAGAGGCACGTCTCTAGGGTGCAATTGTGGGGACACGCCAGTACGTACCTCTTTTGTCTGGGCACTTGTCCCCACTACAGCAGGTTCCCACCACTCACCAGTAAACCCCATAACCCCCAACATGCACATTCACTAATTCACATGCACTTGTACACAGACATGGGGGAACATGCAGGGGGTATGGTGGCCGGATGAGTTTCCTGGGGCACCCAATCGGCTTGACCCAGCGCTTCTGACTGGTCCTGCAGCAACTTCATAAATCAGTCAGTACCCTACTGGGCCCCCTAAGACTCCTTGTGCCCCCCAGAAGTTTCAGGTTTTATCGCTTCTATATGGGGCCACTAGCCACAATCACTCATACACTGAGATACAAAAACTGCTTTCTTCCAACAGCGTTATGCACAAAGTCCAGTTCTCACTTCATTCAATTAAAAAATAATTAATAATAGCAGAAAGAAACCCATGAAAACAAGTCATTTTGAGGCAATTCAGCAGAATTTGGCTGCAGCTGACTTATATCCTTTCAGTGCCTGTTCCCTTGCGGCCGTTGTATTTACAGAATTTCTACAAACCCACCGTAGCCGCTCATTAATGTTTCATCGTGTAGCAGCGCTCAGTCATGTAACAGTTATTACAGCTGATAAGATGCATGTGTATAGAATAGGGCATTCCAGTCTCGGCCGCCCCTCTGAGCCCAATAAGACAATCTAGGGTTACAGAAGCAGCGCAAGGGGAACCCACACACACACAAATATATATATATATTTTTTTTTTTTTAAAAAAGATTTCAAGATTCCTTGGGGACTGTAGGAATGTCTAATGATGCAATAGAGAGTAATTTCTCTCGGTGCTTTGTGCTGATTTCCAGATGTGCCCTGGGATATAGCAGTGGAGTAACTATAGGGGGAGCAGAGAGGGGCTGTTAAGGTGCAATATTGGGGTGTGACCCCTCGCTCCGGCACAGGATAGAGGGGCTGAAATAATATATTAAGGAATGACAATTCAGTTTGCAGTCCTTGAGCTACTGAAGAGTTACTAGTAGATTGCACTTCTTTGCTTTGTTCATCGCATGGTGATTAGTTAAGGTAAATGAAACCTCATATGTCCACACCTGTCAACTCTGCAATATTTGGGGGGATTTCCTCATATTTATACTCCCTAGAAACCACGGCTGGGTGTAATAGATGAATGCTGTTGGCATGATCAAGAATATCCAGGTTTGGTTCACATGGGCCTGTATTAGGGATGCATTGAATCCAGGATTCGGTTCGGAATTCGGCCTTTTTCAGCAGGATTCGGATTCAGCCGAATCCTTCTGCCTGGCCGAACTGAATCCGAATCATAATTTGCATATGCAAATTAGGGGTTGGGAGGTAAATCGTGTGACTTTTTGTCACAAAACAAGGAAGTAAAAAAGTTGTCCCCTTCCCACCCCTAATTTGCATACGCAAATTAGGGTTCGGATTCGGTTTCGGTATTCGGCCGAATCTTTCACAAAGGATTCGGGGGTATTTCATAAATGGATTCGGTGCATCCCTAGGCTGTATGCCTTTTAGTTCTCTTATATATATATATGGATTTTTTGTAATAAAGCTTTTTCTTTATTAAGTTCCAGTATGTGCTTTTTATTAGATGCTTGGGGCAGTGAAATTACAATCAGTAGGTAAAGTAACAGTTAGTGCTCTGCTGGTTTAAAGCATACCTTTAGCAACCGTTGTACCAGTTTTTATGCCCCCACTCACTCTCACCTTAAAGGGGTGGTCAACCTTTGGGTCACCTTTGGTCTCTTACCGAAATCAATGCATGGTTGCTATGATAATTTGGACCCTAGCAACCTCAGAATATAACCCTCTACATCATACTAAAACTTAACTCAAAGGTGAACAACTTTTAAGCAAATGACCCAAGTATTTACCATTTCTATTATAAGGTAACCTATAACTTTATTTTCATTTTAGTCTTGACAAAGCTGTCGTTGCATTAAGGGGACTGACCAAAGTCTTAGTTTTTCCCCTCCTATTAAAATGTTTTATAATTCTTTCAGCAGATGTTATGGTGGGTTTTGTCTAACAGTTCATGGGGCATGGGCTGCAGTCAGCTAATATCTGCCCAAGTAAACAAATACGAGCCAAAAAAAATTCTAGTAACCCACTGCAAGTGACCAAATGCTTTCTAATAGGTGACAAGTAAATAGGGCCTGCTGATTGGTTGCTGTGGGTTATATTACATTACCTGGCCCAGGTGCGCACACATCCAATCCACTCACTGACTTTCAGTCTGTTATTTGCTTCCACGACACGGAAAATGTTTTTTATCATTCATGCTGAAGGAATTTCCCAAAGATTCACACGGTAAAGCCTTGGCTTACTCATATTCCCAAAAATGATAAATCATAACGCAACATTTTCATTGAACTGGACGGCTCTTTGGCCACCAGTGTGAAGGAAATGGCCGTGCCGTTAATCTGGCAGTCGGGGAGAGCTTGCAGGATCAGTACCAGAGAATGCGGATTCGTTCCCAGCAGGGGCCCATTAGGAATGGGAAGCTGCTGAAACACTTGTTGTTTAAATTATTAACACAATGGGTTCGTGGAACTATTAGAAATCCGCACAGGCGCAGGATAACAGGGAGTTGTATGTTGTCTGCTGGGTTTTAGCTTGTAGGTGATATTTAACCTGAAATGCACTCTGCACATATCCTGTTGGGTTGTAAGCTCATTGGGTTACAAGTGGCTTTCCACTGGACTGTTACTCCTTGAGCATATCAGAACTTAAAGGGATACATGTTTTTTTTTTACAACACATCAGTTAAAGCAGATTTTTTTATATTCAACTTTGAAATCTGACATGGGACGAGACATATTTTCATGTGACTTGTGCCTGCACTTTAGGATAGAACTGCTTTCTGTCAGGCTGTTATTTCTCCCATGTAACTGAATCAGTCTCAGTGGGACTTGGCTTTTACTATTGAGTGTTGTTTTAAGATCTGCCAGGCAGCTGTTATCTTGTGTTAGGGATCTGGTTACTTTCCCATTGTTCTTTTGTTAGGCTGCTGGGGGGGGGTGATATCACTCCAACTTGCAGTACAGCAGTAAAGAGTGACTGAAGTCACATGACTGGGGGCAGCTGGGAAACTGACTATATGTCTAACCCCATGTCAGATTTCAAAATCATATATTAAAAAAATCTGTTGCTCTTTTGAGAAATGAATTTCAGTGCAGAATTCTGCTGGAGCAGCACTATTGAAAAAAACATGTTTTTCCATGACATGTATCCCTTTAACTACAACAACCCACTAACAAACATAATGATATTTTATTACCATTGATTGATCCTCTTAACAACCTAGTGGCCCTCAAGCTGTTTCTATACTGGAACTGTCAACTTCCCCAAGTTTCAAAAATGAAAATATTGGAAGAAGTGTTATTGCAGGGTCGGACTGGGCCGACAGCACACTGTCAGGGTCAAAACTGTCGGAAAAATACAGAAAAAGTTATAAAGGTACGTGGGGTCGGGTGGCAAAGCTTTTAACTGGGGCGGGGGGGGGCAAGGAAGACCATTACTGGTATGGGAGGCCCCAGAAACCCCAGTCTGACACTGTGATATTGAACCAGACATGTCACCAGTAGTTTTCAAGAGTCACTCTGATTAAAACCTTCCTCACCTGGTCATCCACAGTATCATATTGGAATTTGGAAGGCGCACACCCATTTTATTAAAAAGCCATGCTGAGGTGCTAATCCAAGGGGGACTGGTCATCCACAGTAACAGCCCAGTCACCTAATGTCAGTCATTTGCGCCCGAATCATTCCCTTACATTGCTATGGAAACAGAAATTGCACCCGAAATCCTTAAAAGCAGCCCAAGTCTGGTTGGAGTAGATCAGGGGCTAAAATGGATGCGGCCATGCACACCCGGATCTCTTTAGACCTGGATATAACTTCCAAAAGCAGATCATTTAAGATAGTGGCATAACTAAAAGTTACTGGGCCCCACAGCAAATTCATTTTAGGACAAAGGTTGTGCTTTTTTTACAAATAAATGTGTAAATTGCTCATTAATCAGGTCCTCATGGGACCCCCTATATAGAGTTGCCACCAGGTCGGTATTTTACAGGCCTAGTCGGGAAAAGACCTGCCAGGCCGGGACCAGTATTACAAAGTTACCGGCAATGTAGTTGCCGGTAAATTTGCATACCTCCCAACATTTTGGAAGTAAAAAGAGGGACAAAAATTTTTTTCGGACGTAGCGCAGCTAATTTTTTGGACCATGCCCATTTATGTGGCCACACCCTCTAATTACCAGGTTCAGTTTACAAAATTTGGCAGGTTATGAAAGTTTGAAAATATTTCTCCTTATCTAAACTGTTTATTTGTCTCAAATTTGTTTACAAAGTATCTTATTTGCACCTGTTAGCTGTTCTGTGCTCTCTGCTAATAGCCAACTTTGTTTCTTTGTCTGGCTGTTCAGTGCAGAGAAAATAGGGACTTTCCAGTACAAGAAAAGAAGATGGGGAGCTACTGGGGCATCTTTGGAGACACAGATCTTTACTGCTAAAGGGCTGTGGTTGCCTTGGGCTGGTACAGAAGCACAAAACATCATGTACAACATTTCTAGCTACCTCTTTAGTTGGGCTTTAGTTCTCCTTTAAGCAATAAACAATGGGTTGAGTTTAGACAGGGATATCCAAGAGCTTTCATCTTTAACTTGCAATTCCCCCACTCCCTCAAGCACTTTAGCTGCAAGGGTAATGGTGAGTGTTGTAGTTCAGAAACAGGCTGGATATGTATTAAAAGGATTAAAATCCACCCAAAAATAGTTTTATTGCTGTATTAAAAAAATGTTATGTAGTGGCGGTCACGTTTAAGCACCCTCACCTTTATCACTGAGGCCAGGTCGGTGAAGGGCCATGACTAGAGCAGGATTTAGATCTGGCACTGATTCTGAATGCAACATCTGTATAAACTGGTGTAACTTCATGTCCCCCAGCCTCCGGGGAAAAAAAAACTTCTGGCCTCCTAAACTGTATGTGCATAGAGTCTACATGTATTGGCTAAACTTGGAACAGCTTAGGGACAGACAATATAGGTATAGAATCCGCTATCCGTAAACTCATTATCCAGAAAGATCCGAATTACGGGAAAACCATCTCCCATAGACCCCATTTAAATCAAACAATTTCAAATTTTTTCCTCTGTAATATTGCAACAGTACCTTGTATCAGATCCCAATTAAGACATAATTACTCCTTATTGGCGGCAAAATCAGCCTTTTGGGTTTATCAAATTATCAAATGATTTATTGACTTAAGGTATGGAGATTCAAATTACAGAAAGACCCCTTTTCTGGAAAACCTCTGGTTCAGAGCATTCTGGATAACAGGTTCCATACCTGTACTACGTACGTAGAGGGTTCGGGGAGTTGTACTATTCCTGCTCCTTTTTCCTGAATGCCATGGAAAAAAGAACCTAATTGCATTCCTCCATCTGATATAATGCATACTTAATGTGTTCTACTGTTGGGAATGTAAATAGAGCAATTCATTCTCATTAGATCACTACTAAGCCAAATATGGCCCTTTTTATAGTGTAAATGAAACGGCTAATGTTTTAATCATTAGAGTTGTGTGTCTGAAAAGCTTGTGTAATGCTGAAGAAAGTTTCTTCATGATATAAGCAAGTGACATGGCACTGCACAACCCCTCTGCTCTACCTTATCATTTCCATTCAGGAGGGAGGAAGCTGCTCCAGGGCTACTAACTTTTAAGGAAAGGACTAACTTTTAAGGAAAGGACTTTTTACTTGGGGATGACAAGTTATGCACCCCCAAGTGATCACATGTACTTACCTGAAACCCCAGTCTGGTGCTCCTTTTTGCAGAAAACTGCACCGGTCCGGGGGTTCTTTCAGCAGGCAGGCCTGGAGTTGTGGAGAGGTCACTAAGGCCCAGGCCTAGGGCAGCAGCATTTTAGGGGGCGGCATGCTGCCCTACCACACCCACATTGGTTCAGAAACACTGGGGATGTGCAGGAGATACAATCATTTTTTTAAATCTCCTGTGCGCCAATCCCCATTCCTCTGGTCCCGA
The DNA here is from genome assembly GCA_038501925.1 of Xenopus petersii. Taxonomy (NCBI): domain Eukaryota; kingdom Metazoa; phylum Chordata; class Amphibia; order Anura; family Pipidae; genus Xenopus; species Xenopus petersii. Next base: position 195,021,527 of record CM076673.1, on the reverse strand, counting down.
TGATAAAAATTTGAGCGAATAAAAGGGAGATGACTAGGGTTGCCACCTTTTCTGGAAAAAAATATTTTTTCCCTATTAATAACATTGGGATCAACCATAATTTTTACCGGCCAGGCCGGTAAAATACCAGCCAGATGGCAACCCTAGAGGTGACAGGGGGATGAATAACAGTTGGCCTAGGGGTACCCGCTATATAAATCCAGCCCTGTCAGCAGGCACCTCGGAGCGATGGTCTTTCGGCTTCTCCTTTCTTCAAATTTTCTGGAGCAGACAACCCCTTCGTTAAAGTTTGTCTTTTCACTCTACTGTACATGCGCAGCCACAAGAAAAAAAAAAGAAGCCAGAAGACAATGACTCCGTGGTGCTCGCTGGAAGAACCCCGTGCCAGGGCTCCTATTAGGAGAAAACTGCACCGGCCCGGGATTCTTCCAGGGAGCACCACGGAGCAATCATCTTCTGGCTTCTTCTTTTTTCAAGTAAGTAAAGGTGATTACTTGTTGGTGCCTAACTTTTGGCACCTCCGAATAAAAAGACCTTTCCTTCCCCTTTAAGAGGAGGAAACTACATGTTTCTTGTGTTCCCTTGTGCCCCTCCTGCCCCGTAGACCCCAAGAAAGATGTTACAACTGAGCTCTAAAGCAAAGAATTCCCTGTCCAACAGTCCTTCCTGGAGGGGGGCTGAAATTACGTGTGCCGTAAATAGGGATGCACCGAATCCAGGATTCGGTTCGGGATTCGGCCTTTTTCAGCAGGATTCGGATTCGGCCGATATCCTCCTGCCCAGACGAACCGAATCCACACCTAGGGGTGGGGTTGGAAATTGTGTGACTTTTCATCACAAAACAAGGAAGTAAAAATGTTTTCCCCTTCCCAGCCCTAATTTTGTATATGCAAATTAGGGTTCGGATTCGGTTCGGTATTCGGCCAAATCTTTCACAAAGGATTCGGGGGTTTGGCCGAATCCAAAATAGTGGATTCGGTGCATCCCTAGCCGTAAAGGAGAAGGAAAAGTGTTTTTACTTGGGGGTGCCAAAAGTTAGGCACCCCAAGTGATTGTATCTAGTTATCTGATACCCCAGGCCAGTGCTCCTATCAGGAGAAAACTACACCGGTCCGGGGTTATACCAGTGAGCACCACGGAACGATCGGCTTCCTACTTCTCCTTTCTTCAAATTTCCCTGGGCAGACGCTTACGCAGTAGAATGAAATAAAAAATGTTTTCCCCTTCCCCATCAAATTTGCATATGCAAATTAGGAGTCAGGTTCGGCGAAAGATTCGGGTGTTCGGCCGAATCCAAAATAGTGGATTCAGTGCATCCCTAAAGGTAAGGAAATGCGATTACTTGAGGGTGCCTAACTTTTGGCACCTCCAAGTAGAAAATGCCTTTCCTTCTCCTTTAATGACAACATATATTGCCACAAATGTGATATTTATGCAACCTTATCCTTAAACCTATTTTCTTAAGAGTAAAATATAAAAATACATTAAAGGAGACATATAAGACAAATGGAAAAAGCCTCATTTTGTAGACAATTATGAATAATATATGGTGCTGGTCTCACGTTGTGCTACAAATTAATATAATCTTTAAAAATAGCCCCGTTGTTGGAGCTCCCTATAGATGTTCACTGGTCCCTGTCCGTGTTTTAAATGAGGGGTGGGCGTGTCCTAACGATTCCTGCCAGAAGCACAGTAGGAGGGGAACAGCCAATCACAGCCCTGCAGTAACACAAGCGCAGACAGGCTTCAGTTCCCTATCAGGTCCTGCTAGCTGTTGATTGGTTCCTGTCCTACAGTGCAGTGAGCTGAGTATCACGGCTCCCCTGCACAGCCTGGGAAAGGAGGCAGCAACAAGTGGAACAGATGGGCGGGAATAGTAGGGTTTTTCAGATATTTTCAATAAAGTAACCAGGAACACTACTTTTTTAAGCACTTTCCTTCTATATTTAAAAGTGTATAATACACTGAATGTCAAAATGTCTCCTTTAAATAACCTAGAATAGTGTCAAAGAAGAAAACCCCTGAATCAATGCCTCCCTTTATTCTGATTAAGTAAAAACTGTAGGTACTGTAGCAAGTCCAGGGTGTCCCTGTAATCAAAATCCTAAAAATAACGGATAGTAAGACTTATTCTGTCATCACATTGCTATTACTTTTTCTTTCAGGCCAGGACATTTGATCAATCTTTTATAAAATCAGTTCCGTTGTTTTAAGGAAACAATTAGTAGATTCTGTATTTAAGGACAAGTTAATGGTTCATACGTATGATATCCAGGGATATGGAACATGCCAAAACAAGCAACACTCATTTATTAAGATCACCACGGACGCCCCTGTCCGCTCAAATGGATATTCTCCAAATACTGGTCATATTCCACCATCAAATAATAAATGAGAACCAGGGGGAAAAAAACTCGAATTACGTGTAAAAGAAGGCAAAGTGCAGCTTTAATTGACAGGCGTTATAAATAATGAAGTTTGATTTAATACGTTGTGCCAGCCAGAAACTGACACTTGGGACTTTAACATAAACCTGGGGTATTGGCCAAACATAAGCAATTTTATCAAATGTCTGACTGCGAATAGATGTAAGAGTAATTAGGCCCTGAAAAAACTAACTAACTCTGAATTTGATAGGATGATGAATCAGGAGCCCACCCGAACTTTCCATTTATATTCAAGGCACTTACTACAATCACTGTTAAAGGGGTGGTTCACCTTTGAGTTAAGACACACAGCGACAAATCTCCTCTTCTTCGGGGCGACTAATCTCCCCAAACTGCCTCCCCTGCCTTTCCGCCGGCTAGAATGTAAATTGTGCTTCTTTTTCCGAAATCCTCTGAAGTTGCCTCACAAAGCACTTTGAGTGCCAGCTCGCCGGCGATTTGCATTCTAGCTGGCGGGAAGGCAGGGGAGGCAGTTTAGGGAGATTAGTCTCCCCGAAAAAGAGGAGGAGATTTGTCACTCAGCGACTCATCTCCCCAAATCACAGCGTGCGTCTCTGCCCTTAATATGTTGCGGAATGGTCAATTGTAAGCAACTTTTCAGTTGGTCTTCATTATTTCTTTTTTATCGTTTTTGAATGATTTGCCTTCTTCTTCTTCTGACACTTTCCATCTTTCAAATGAGGGGGGTCACTGACCCCATCTAAAAACAAATGCTTTGTGAGGCTACATATTTGGGGGCCGATTCACTAAGGGTCGAATATCGAGGGTTAATTAACCCTCAATATTCGACTAGGAATTAAAATCCCTCGACTTCAAATATCGAAGTCGAAGGATTTAGCGCAGATAGTTCGATCGAACGATCGAAGGATAATTCCTTCGATCGAACGATAAAATCCTTCGAATCGAACGATAAAATCCTTCGAATCGAGCGAAAAAATCCTTCGAATCGAACAATAAAATCCTTCTAATCGAACGATAAAATCCTTCGAATCGAACGATGAAATCCTTCGAATCGAACGATAAAATCCTTCGAATCGAGCGATAAAATCCTTCGAATCGAACGATAAAATCCTTTGAATCGAACGATAAAATCCTTCGAATCGAACGATAAAATCATTCGAATCGAACGATAAAATCCTTCGAATCGAACGATAAAATCCTTCGAATCGAACGATTCGAAGGATTTTAATCCAACGATCGAAGGAATATCCTTCAATCAAGAAAAGTTAGCAAAACCTATGGGGACCTTCCCCATAGGCTAACATTGACTTCGGTAGCTTTTAGATGGCGAACTAGGGGGTCGAAGTTTTTTTTAAAGAGACAGTACTTCGACTATCGAATGGTTGAATAGTCGAACGATTTTTAGTTCGATTCCTTCGATTCAAAGTCGTAGTCGAAGGTCGAAGTAGCCCATTCGAAAAAAAACTTCGAAATTCAACGTTTTTTACCTTCGAATCCTTCGAATTGGCCCCTAATTGTTATTGCTACGTTGTATTACTTATCTTTAGGGGTGGGGAGGGAAATCACGTGACTTGTTGTCAGAAAACAAGGAAGTAAAAAATGTTCCCCTTCCCACCCCTAATTTGCATATGCAAATTAGGGTTGGGATTCGGTTCGGTATTCGGCCGAATCTTTCATGAAGGATTCGGGGGTTCGGCCGAATCCAAAATACTGGATTTGGTGCATCCCTACTTATAATATCCTTATATTTTACAAAAGTGGGTACCTTATTATATATAGTAAAAGTGATCACAGAGATCTCTATAAACAGACACTTTGTGCAACACTCACCAGAGCAAAATGATTGATTGTGGCATTAGAGCCTTGTACAAGTGCACTCAACAGCCAACTAGATGAATGGCTACTGTTCCCTTTGACTGAGCACAGGAGACGTTCTGCAGGCGGCTAATGACGTTTGAGTCCCTCTCAGTGTGAGTAGGAATGGCAGATTCTGGCCAAGAGATTTATAGTATTATTGGAATGTATGATGGTGCTTTTGTCACCGCAAAATGAATTTGGCCAGTGCCAAGGCAGGAGGCAGGAGTTAGAGCCCCTGGGAATGCGTGAAGGCTTGGGCCCTAATATGGAAGAGGGTCATCTAAATCAATCATGTCAAACTCTATATCTATTGCTGAACTACAACTTCCAATTCATTCCATTGATATACTGTATGTTTTGTTTTGTTGTCTGATTCTGACTCCGGGGAGTCAGTAGTCCTCTTTTTATGAGGTCTGGGATTGGCACATTGTATGAAACCGAGTCACACATCAGGCAAATAGTGTAACACTGTTTTTGCGCTTACACTTTGACCAACACAATCTTCCCACTAGAGCTGACCCATAAGACGGCGAAGTGGTCGTCACTGGCAAAATTTTGCCAGAAATCCAATCCGCAGGGACATTGCCAATTTACTAACAGGCGTAGAGGAAATTCGGTAGTGAAAGAGACCGTCACTAGTGCAGTGTCACGCTCTACCGCCAAGTGAATTTTTGCTCAGGCGAACAGTCTTTACTATGCAAATTCACTAAAGTGTGAACTTTACCTCTTTCGACACAGTTTCCTTCACCAGCTTAGATCTGGTGAACTGATAAGATGAAACTACAGCCTCCTCAATCTTATGTCACTGACATCATATCCGGGAAGTCATAAAAGTTGTGAAAAACACTGCCAAAGCGGGATTGCCTTCATTGTAACTATTAAAGGAGAAGGAAAGGTTAAAACTAAGTAAGCCTTATCCGAAAGGTCCATCTAAATATACCAGTAAACCCCCCAAGTAATGTTGCTCTAAATCCCCTGTCAAAAGAAATACTGCATCTCTTTCCTTCTATTGTGTACACATGGGCTTCTGTATCAGGCTTCCTGTTTTCAGCTTAAACCTCATTGCCCTGGGCAAGAGCATGCTCAGTTTGCTCCTCTCCCCCCACCCCTCCCTTCTCTACTGTAATCTGAGCCCAGAGCAGGGAGAGACTGGCAGGAAGTGATGTCACACCACATTAATACTGCAGCTCCTATTCTAAACAAACAGAGAGTTTCTAGAGCTTTTTACTCAGGTATGGTAAAACATTCTACAGAGTAAATATAGCATTCTAGCTTGCACTATTGCAGCTAATCTATTGGCAATAAAATGCCTCCGTAGCTTTCCTTCTCCTTTAAAGATTTTTGTGTTAACATTTTTTTTCCAACCATTTGAGGGTCATGCCACATTTGTTTTAGGGTGGGCTCATGTCTAGGACGTTATAGGATCTCTTTTGTCTTTATTCTGCTTCCTTGGACATTTGTAATAATAAGTGGCCACTTTAAGCATTTGCACCATCTCCAATAAAGACGTCTTCGCCAGTGTTCGGCTGCTGAGACGAAACATCCGCATTTTAGTGAATTAGCGTAGCGGTAATGAATTCATGTCTGGCGAAGTGCCGCGAAGTGTAGCTGAGCCTTTGCTGGAGAAAATTCTCCCTATAGTGAATTTGCCTCAGTGTCTTGGAATACGTGGCAGGTATCCTGCTCCCAAAATAACTCAACACAACTCAAGAAAAACAAATTGATCTAAGAATATTAGACAACCTTGTTCTACAGGAAAGTCAGTGAGAATGTGACCGCTCAAGACTCAACCCACTATATCAGTCTCCCCAATCAGCTCTATGAGCTTGACCCACAAGGGCAAGAAATCTTTGGGATGTGCAATTTATGTTGCACCATGCATTCACTGACTACTATTTATCCAATTATTGCAGAGGACCAGGAACTAAGTCTGGTCTTCAGTAGGAGGTTAGGAGACCTAGAACACACAGCAATATATCTCATTGTCCTATGTCGTATTTATCTCGTTGACAGCACTAACTATGTGGCCCCAGAACATTCCTACCAGTAGCCTAAAAGGTCCCAATCAATTGGTTGCTCACTCTGTATCCTCAATAAGTTCTCGTGCCATTAATGATGAGGCTTCCGCCAAGCCATCCATCTTCTATCAACTGGGACTATGAGGCAGCACACTAATGTCACAATCAATTGTATTCAGAATATTCAAATGAGTTGTGTGATTTACCCAATAAGCTACCTAAAAACAAATGACAAAACCCCTCTACAACTGATACTACAGAAGCAGCACAATTTAATAGTAGAGTAATCCTGTGATCCAGGTTCCCAGCCTACATAAATAACTCATGAACTATCATGCCCTCTAGCTACAGACCATTCCATTTTCCCTTTCCAGAAAATGCGTCTCCCGGGGGAAGGCCTGACATGAGCGAAAGTCACAAAAGCAAACAAGGGGTTTTCATGCTGATTTCACATCTTATTTGTGTTAGTCAGCACATAATGGGAAGTTGCAGCTAATGACACGTGGTGGGTTCTGGGGACACTTTGATGTGGGGATTGAATTACACACCAAAGGGGCTTCATATGGTCCGCATGAAAATTTTCTTCCTTGCTGAGTACACAAGCGCAGCTAATAAAAGCTGAAAAGCAAACACATTTGCTGCAGTCTCTAGGTCACAAGAAGTCTACGAAATAAATTCACATTATTCTGTGCTTATGCCACGTTATGTCACAGGCGGGAGAATTTTAAGTATGTAAAACCTCCCAGCGAGAATAAAGCCGGGACATCGACTTGGAATGCAGTGTTAACGGCTGAAAAGAACATGATATTCTGAATGTTCCTCGGCTTAGGCAACAGACTTGAAGTGTACTGGGAGCAGAAGTAGAATGATGTAAGTGTATGTAGATATGGCGCCTTGCTTATGTGCTTATAAATAAAGACCATGGAGTAAAGACAGCCATAGATGGGCAGATAACAGCTGTGGACTCAGTCCTCCAGACCAAGACAACTGTCTATTAGCCCATATCTAGGGGCCCTGAAGAAACAGGGGGCCTGAACTTCAGAAAAAAGGGTTTTCAGATCCACCATGACCACAGGGCATTTCTCATACCTTTAGGTTATTGAGCTCTGAAAGTAGAACTATAAATGGAAGCAATCATCTCCGAGGGGGCAGGATTGTTAATAAAGTGCACTTTTGTGGTCTTTATTCTAAAAGAGTCAAGTTTCCCATTCTTCCCTGGTAGAGTGCTTCCTAAGGCAAGGTTGTAATGCCATAAATGTTTGCTTTCAGGTAAATGCAGATATGTTGCTATAATTTATTAGACCTGATACAAAATTGTGGGTGTAATTACATTACCTTCCCCTTCTTTCATTAGAAGGTATAGAGGACCAGGGCTAGGAGACCCAGTCATTGTATTAGGACACCTTTAATGTTAGTTGGTCTTTGAACTTTTAGCTGTTGGTGGCAGGTCCATGTGCAAAATATTATCTGACCTATGGCCCTTAAACTGTTGTTGAAATACAGTTCTCAGCATTTTGTCTATAACAGCAAATGAAGGGGCCCAGGTTGGACAGCAATGAGCGTTACTATTGCCATCTTGCCTTGTGTCACCATCTTATCTTACAATACCAAATTATTAGCAATGGCTTTTGGCCATAATCCATCTCTATCTTTAATGGAATGGTCATCCCAGTAGCTACAGTCTGATGCTGGTGCTGAAAGAGACATAAAGGAAACTTGAACGTAGCTCTACTATACCATTTTAAAGGTTGTTAGTCCGGGACTGACATCCAAATTGAATTGTGCACTGCTGGGACTAAAGGACTAGTGGTATCTTTGTGGCCTACTTCATCAATGGTTGCTGACAATATACCTACTTAAAGGGATACTGTCATGGGAAAAACATTTTTTTTCAAAATGAATCAGTTAATAGTGCTGCTCCAGTAGAATTCTGCACTGAAATCCATTTCTCAAAAGAGCAAACAGATTTTTTTTATATTCAATTTTGAAATCTGACATGGGGCTAGACATATTGTCAATTTCCCAGCTGCCCCATGTCATGTGACTTGTGCTCTGATAAACTTCAATCACTCTTTACTGCTGTACTGCAAGTTGGAGTGATATCACCCCCCTTCCTTTTCACCCCGGCAGCCAAACAACAGAACAATGGGAAGGTAACCAGATAACAGCTCCCTAACACAAGATAACAGCTGCCTGGTAGATCTCAGGGTAAGGACACACTGGACGATTTGTCGCCAACGTTTTAAAAAAGTAAATCGCGGCGACAAGACGATCGTCTTTTTTGAACAGACGATTCACAGCGACTATTGGCACAGAGCGATTTGTATCCCATTACTCTGTGCGGTACGTGCTCCACCCAAACCGGAAACGGTTTGTGCTTCCCGCTGTAACCTGGCGTCTTTGCGTTCTTGCATCATTGCGTTCGCATTGTAATTTGAATACAATTGCTGCTACTTATCTGTATGTGTGTGCGTGTCTAGGAGATTTCAGTGCTTTTCTAAGTACATGCTATTTCTGATAAATCGCTCGGAAAAGGGTCTCGGTGCGTTTTGGAGCTACAGGCGATTCACAAACGCGCTGTGGGCACAGGAGCTGGCGTCTTTCATTTTGTTCAGAGACAAAACGAGCGATATGTCGCCGCGATTTGCTTTTTAAAAATGTTGGCGACAAATCGTCCAGTGTGTCCTTACCCTAAGAACAGCACTCAATAGTAAAAACCCATGTCCCACTGAGACACATTCAATTACATTGAGAAGGAAAAACAGCAGCCTGCCAGAAAGCATTTCTCTCCTAAAGTGCAGGCACATGTCACATGACCAGGGGCAGCTGGGAAATTGACAAAATGTCTAGCCCCATGTCAGATTTGAATATAAAAAATCTGTTTGCTCTTTTGTTAAATGGATTTCAGTGCAGAATTCTGCTGGAGTAACACTATTAACTGATTCATTTTGAAAAAAAATTTTTTTCCCATGACAGTATCCCTTTAAATGCCCTTGTGGGCTATTATACGTGGGGGAAACAACTCAGGGGATCAAAGACAGGATATCAAAACATAAGTCCACCATACGTACAGGGTAACAACATTACCTGTTCCAGCCCATTTCCAGCAGGCGGCCATTCAGTAGGCCAGTTAAAATTTCAAGTAATTGATTCTGTTGAACAGCCTAGGAGAGGGGGTTATTGGATGGCACTTTTACAGAAACTTGAGATGCTATGGATTAACAGGTTAGATACAATCTGGCCAAGGGGTTTGAATAGAGATTATACTCCCGCCAAATTTATTTACCAGTAAAGATGTAGACATTGAAATCATTTACTGTTTTTGGATTACAACTAACCATGTTTTTATTCTGTTTAAGGTTATTGATTGGGGAACGAAAATCGGAACATTCTGGGTGCAACAATTACCGTCCATTGACAGTGTGAAACTTGAACTAAGAATATGACTCATGGAAAAAGGTAATATGTAAGCATCTCAGATTTTTTTGATTTTCCGGACCTAAAAATGAATGTTTTCAGATCATTCCTTTAAAATTTATTGGGGTTATTGGAGCAACTATTATGTGGGATGGATATCAAGCATTTTAACTTATTTAACATATTTATTACTACACAATGATGGACACAAACACGAATATGGACACTTTATTGAAGAATGGATATGAACTTTTTACACAGATTTTTTACATGGATTTTATTTACTTATGGAATATTCACAGTTGATTTCATATCAATATCTTATTAATAACTTTGGACACAATATCGATATGATTGTAAATGTTCAGTAATTATCACAGATGTTTCCGCCCAGCACCTCCCCTCCCCTCCCCTAATCTCCACCCTTATTTTTCACTATATAAGATGTAACATTGGGCAGAATTACAGGCTTGATAAAGGGCCCTGTGAGGCCCAAAACATTGCCACTTTTTTGTCTACATGAGCTAATGAGCCAATAACATTATAACATTGAATAATAATCGTAATCATCAGAGTGCTGCAGTTACTGGATAATGTATGGTTGCTGACAATATGACACAATACAAGACATAGATGACATTTTAGCATTTGCCACTATCACTTTAAATTTGGGATGCACCGAATCCAGGATTCGGTTCGGGATTCGGCCTTTTTCAGCAGGATTGCTGCCGAATCCTTCTGCCCGGCCGAACCGAATCAGAATCCTCATTTGCATATGCAAATTAAGGGCAGGGAGGGAAATCGCGTGACCTTTTGTCACAAAACAAGGACGTAAAAAATGTTTTCCCCTTCCCACCCATAATTTGCATATGCAAATTAGGGTTCGGATTCGGTTTGGTATTCGGCCGAATCTTTCGCGAAGATTTTGCTGGTACGGCCGAATCCAAAATAGTGGATTCTGTGCATCCCTACTTTAAATAATATCCTTTCTTTCATTTGCATTTAAGGCTATTTTGAGTAACAATTGAAATGGTTTCTAATAACAAAATAACAAAACTCCAGGACATTTCAGTCTCACTGTGGGTAGCGATCCTTTGTTCTCTATAACCCGGCGTGCGGCTCAATATTTTGACATTTGTGAGATTCCAAAACGCGTGTGTAAGGCATGAAACACTTTCTGCTCCAAAAATTTGCTAAAACAAAACATCACAACTGATTATTTACCAAATGCCATAAAGTCGGCGTCTAACGCCATCCAGAATCTGGTTCCATATAATCTGATACTGAGGAACATCTGATTGCTATCAGGCACCGGAGCGATAGCGAAACAGCATCACGAATTTTAAACATGGAACGGGGATGGGCAGCGGAAGGTTGCCATTTAAGGGGGACGTATTGCAATTGGTCTTCGTCATTTATTTTGGGGTCACTGACCCCAGCAACCAAAAAACAGACTAACTGCGAGGATTCAGTTTTATCATTTGCTTTTATTTTCATCTTCTTTATATTCATCTTTGATCTATTTATGTTCTGTGTCCCTTCAGCTGTTATTGAAAGACAACTCCCAGCAAACGCTCTTAGCAGAATTGCTGGGAGTTGTCTTTCAATGAAAGCCGAAGTTGCTATGGTAGCACAGTCCTGCGTTATATAAATCAACTTTGCCTGAGCACTGGCACGACTAAAGACGTAGAAACGTCAGTGCAAGACAATTTAGGAAACCCATGTAACAGAGAAGAAATATTCGGCCCTGTCTTCATGCGTGATAAAGACGAACTACAGCTAAGAAAAAATCTGAGTATGGTAGAAATTAGAAACACATTACATGGGTTTTATGGGAATGAGACAGGGTACAACAAACAAACGCTGCTCCACTACAGGAAAAAGCCCACAAAAATCTAACCAGGTGGAGAAGTGTAGGGAATAGCACTTATTCCAAACAATATATAGAACTGCCCCACAAACTCCATGATAAACGAGGTGCAGAGTGAGTTGAGTGCTAGTCACACCACGGACGCACTAACAATTACTAACTATTTATAGTTCAGGCTTGTGGAAATACACTGCCCTGGGATTGCTAGGGGCTGCGCTTCTCAATCAAATCAATTACAACACAAGCTAGCCAAAACCTACGTGAGTTCAACGCTAGCCTGTTTAGGATACTAGTATGCAGCTAAGCATTAAAACTCTATTCACTTATCCTTTACAGTCCCGTCAACCCTACTATTTGTCCGAAGCCACCAATATTTATGACAGGGGAATGGCTAGGAAATGGAAATCTCTGCATTTGCTACAAATAAAGCATTTTGGGTAAGGAATAGGGTTGCCACCTTTTCTGGAAAAAAATACCGACCTTCCTTTATATTTATCTTTTTTTCCTATTAATAACATTGGGATCAACCATCATTTTTACCGGCCAGGCCGGTAAAATACCAGCCAGGTGGCAACCCTAGTAAGGAACCATTCCCAAAATGTACCTTTTTTACCTATGAGCCAGTGGCTCCCTTGTGTCCCCCTTCCTCGTCTCAGGTAAGAGAGTGGCTGAGAAGGGTTTTTTATTAGCTATAGAGGAAGCAGACATGACAATTCAGGCCCCCCTGTGACTGCGGGTCTGTTTCCTTTATAGTTACACCACTGCCATGAGCCAGAGTCTGATGTAAAAAGAGTTGGGAAGCAACACAGCATGAAAAATGTTCCTGGGGTTCCAAATAAGGGCAGTGATTGGCTATTCGGTAGCCCTTACATGGACTTGCAGCCTACAGGAGACTCTGTTTGACAGTACACCTGGTTTTTATGCAACCAAAACTCGTCTCCAAGCCTGGAATTCAAAAATAAGTACCTGTTTTGAGGCCACTGGGATAAAGGGGGTAACCCCGAAACGCAATAAATTTCTAGCAAGGTATAACCTGCTTGCATTACCTGTGTGCCGGTGAATTTCTTGTTAATAACTGGGAGCAACATCCATGGGGTTGGTGAGCAACATGTTACTCACGAGCTACTGGTCGGAGATCACTGCTTTATGTTTATGGCACTATCACATGCATATTATCCACTCGTTTTTTTGCGCTACTACTGCCAGTGTCCAAGGCTCCTGATATCACTAGGGTTGCCACCTTTTCTGGAAAAAAATACCGGCCTTCCTATATATTTATCTTTTTTTTCCCTATTAATAACATTGGGATCAACCATCATTTTTACAGGCCAGGTCGGTAAAATACCGGCCAGGTGGCAACCCTAGATACCACTGACATCAATAGCATTGATCTGTCAGTGTAGTGCAGGGTTTTCAGTATATGTAGAGATAGGGACGAGGATCCACATAAAAAATCTTTTTAGGGGAGGAGACCTTAACTTAATTGTATGGAAAGCAAAAGAAATCTTAGGAAGGAAACCCATTTCATTTTCCACCTTCACCATTTTTTATAGAGATAAATGGGAAACACGTTGCCTGGCAGACATGGAGGTGACAGGCAGACCACCAGTAAGAATAACAGTTTTGTTTTTTGCCTGGGCACGGCAGTGGTCAAATTACCCAACATGGCGTACGGACCTGTTGTGCCTGTGGACTTTGTCTACAGTACCTCATTTCTCTGCATTTTTTACCATCTGGACTAAAAACTAGCATGGCATCTATTATTTCTATGTAATTACATCTCTAGCATGCCTCATATACTACAATTAAATACTCACCACCAATAGTTTCCCAAACTGTTGTGCTGGCTCTCAAGGGGTCTCAGCCTAATAGTCAATTATGGTGAGATTTGGGGAGAAGGCCTGTTTGCTCTCCTAGATACACCTGAAAGCTCAGCTTGAAAGTCAGTATCCTACCTAGATATTGATTGATTTCAACACCAGAACTATAAATGGATGGTTCAAAATGTCAAAGACATTAGCCTTATGGGGTTCATTAAGATTTAGCCTTTTGGACTGGATTTATTTCAACAATTAGTATCATGAGGGGGTTGATCATGGCCTAATGCAAGAGCTAAAAAAGCAGCAGGTCACAGGCTGACTGTCTGGCTTGGCTGGAATTCTTACAATAGAGAATCAAAGTAAACAGAGCCGGCAGTCTCAGAGGTAGGCAGGTTGCTACAAACTGCCATATTTCATCATCAGACCTTCTCTAGGTTACTGACTGTATACTGCCCACAACTGCAAATACAATTAGACACTCAGACCTACTTCTAGAATGTTTTGCTCTGCTTCTGTTGAAGACTACAACTGTGAACATCATCTAGGCTTCCACCATGTGGAATGCAACTGTTTTGAAATGATTTAAGTCCCTCACACCAGGAGACTTTGGAAGCCAAGTGTTGCTCAACCTTGCATCTTGAGCTTTTGCTGAGCTGCATCTTTCAGCACAATCTAACACAATGATCCCCAACCAGTGGCTCGCAAGCAACACGTTGCTCACCAACCCCTTGAAAGTTGCTCTCAGTGGCATCAAAGCAGGTGATTATTTTTTAATTTCTGGCTTGCATAAAAACTAGGTGTACTGCCAATTAAAGCCTTCTGTAGGCTGCCAGTTCACATAGGGGCTACCAAATAGCCAACCATAGCCCTAATTTGGCTTCCCTATGGACTTTTCATGCTTGTGTTACTCTCCAACTCTTTTTACAATTGAATGTGGCTCACAGGTAAAAAAAGGTTTGGAATAACATATGCCCAAAGGGTAAAGCTTGATGGGATCTGGGCTCTCGGGATTGTGCTGCTTGGTAGAAGTAGTTGACTAAACCTCAAGGCCTATGGCACATGCAGCTTTTTTTGCGGCTCATTATTGCAGTTCTCTCCAGAAGAACTTCAGGAGAAGGGAGGAATTTTGTCAATAAAAGTGTTGGAGTAAATAGCAACAGGCATGCATACAGAGGCCTTCTACTTGCTACCTGCCAGGCTATTTTTGGATTATTGTGTCTGTATGACCTACAAGCCACATAGCACCCCTCCTAGTCAAATGCCCACTCTACCCAACCTTCCAGCTCACTTTGACAATATTAATACAGTAGAGAACTAAGCATTCCTTCAATATATAATTTTCTTGTCCATTGTGAAAATAATTGTTTTTGATAAGGCATAGGATTCTGGGACTGAAATCTGATGTTGTCCCATGGGATCAATCTAGTTACAGAAAGCATTTAGTTAAAGTATTAAACATGCCGAAAAAAATAAATTAAAGCTTCCAGCTGTTTAACAGAGCGTGAAGAGGAGGTTTAATGTGCATTGACTCTGAACAATATAAGAACCAAAAAAAAAGTGCAAGTATATCATGTTCCACTGTAAATGCCGTCGCTGTTGGTTAAACCAACTGATTTAATAAATGTTATGTTAAATTAGCTCTACAAAGAAGAGTCTAAAAGTAGCAATCTACAATGATTATTTTTTTATTTATTTTTTTTAGCTCAAATTGGAATTTTCTGATTTGAAATTTGAGGAGCCCTTAGGACTCTGCAGGAATTTATATCCAAATGCATTCAGATTAAAGTGCAGGTACAAGAAAAGTCACACAAAAAAAATCCTCTAAAATAATTATAGAACATTTGTCATTGCCCAATTCCCTCAGTAATCCTAGATGGTTGCAGAATCTATTGCAATAGCAAAGACAGAGATGTCCAATAAAAACTTTCTGAGTGTTTTGATCCAGTGGACTGAAGCAAAAAGATGGAATGCTGCAAGTTCTCGCTTAATTAATTTGTCTAGAGCCATTTGTGTAACGATTAGACTTCTTCATGGCAATGTTCTAAACATTTCTGCAGTTTTGGGCCACTAAAATTCTTTGTATGCAGATTCCCATGGAAGCTCCTCAGACTTGGATGGGTTTTGCTCTCGAGCTAGCCTTGGTACTACTACCTTGACCACGAGGAATCTGATTGGTTATTTGAGTAGTTCTTTGTTTTTCTGTACTGTGAAGATATATCTCTATGCCCTCGTAATGTTAACGCCCTTTTATGCCCATATTGTCGGGGGCCTATTGTCTCCCAGCGTGGGAAGTCCAGACCAAGGAGGAAGCTTCGGGTAAAAGTCCAAGTTTGCGGTAACAGACAAGGGATCAGGAATAAGCGCAGTCAAATCCAGGCAGTAGTTCAACAGGCAGGCAGATAAATAGCAAAGTCAAGGTAAAGGCAGGGTCAAAAGTCCAGAAATACAATAAACACGAATTATGGAATACCCAGGAATGCTTAAAACAAATCCTATAATCAGGCATAGAACCGGCGTCCTTTTATTTTGAATTTGGGACCAAAACTTGGCATTGTGACATCACACGTTTGTGCGCTTCCTTCAATGCGCCGGTGCCCGAACCCGTGCGGCAACCATGGCTGCCGCCATCTTGGATTTGTCGCAGCGTGCTCCTGACACATATGTTCTTACATTATAGGTTCCCAAGTTTATTAAAACTCTGTAATATATTTGTTTGTTGATACAGTGCCATTTAAAGGAGAAGGAAAACTACGGAGGCATTTTATTGCCAATAGATTAGCTGCAATAGTGCAAGCTAGAATGTTATATTTATTCTGTAGAATGTTTTACCATACCTGAGTAAAAAGCTCTAGAACTGTTTGTTTATAGGAGCTGCAGTATTAATGTGGTGTGACATCACTTCCTGCCTGAGTCTCTCCCTGCTCTGGGCTCAGATTACAGTAGAGAAGGGAGGGGTGGGGGGATAGGAGCAAACTGAGCATGCTCTTGCCCAGGGCAATGAGGTTTAAGCTGAAGGCAGGAAGTCTGATACAGAAGCCCATGAGTACACAATAGAAGGAAGAAATGCTGTGTTTCTTTTGACAGGGAACTCAGAGCAACATTACTTTGGGGGTTTACTGGTATATTTAGATCGACCTTTCTGATAAGGCTTACTTAGTTTTAACCTTTCCTTCTCCTTTAAAAGAACTGGTTTTTGAGCTGCCCCTATTTTTTCAGTCCTCATTGTTTTTATGGTTTGGGGAAATGCTTTTTAACTTATCTTGGCAAATTTTTGGTGTTTTTGGTATATGACAATGTGGGGTAGTAAGTCAATTTAATGATACAGTAATTAATTTAAGGATCAGGGCAAACGCTCAGATTCGGGGGGATTAGTCACTTGGCAACAAATTGCCTCTTCTTCGGGGCAACTAATCTCCCCGAACTGCCTCCTGCCGGCTAGAATGAAAATTGACAATGGGATGGCACTTGGAGCGCTTCGTTTTCCGAAGTCGCCCGAAGTTTCCTCGTGAGTCAACTTCGGGCGACTTTGGAAAACAGTCCCCTGACTTTTTCATAAGGCATATTATATATTAAAAGGAAGTTGCTACTTTGAAAGCTCAGCCAATGAGATAAACAAAACTCCAAAGAATTAAAAGGGGTTCCTCAACCTTTTGATATGAATGTAAATGAGCTTCAGTGCCTTAATCCTTGGCCACTTTATCAAGTGCCCGAATCATAAAATCCACAAATAAATAAAATAATAAATAATAATACAATATAATAATATAATAATAAATAATAATAAAATAAAGGACACCAAATAAAAGCTGTTGAGGTCATGTAGAAATCAATGGAATCAGACCGTCTTTCCTTGCAAAGATGTGTCTTTCATTTGGGTTTTTAGAGGTTTTCAGATATATAATCGTTCATTGTCGTAAGAACATTTGTGGATCGCTCAGCGGCTATTTTTGTTCATGCTTTTTAAAATTGGGTCTTTTAATAGCTTTCATGGCATTTGTGGTTTTAAAGAAAATTAGTTTAATTGTATTTTCAAAAAGCTCCGGTACCACTAAAATGAGAATGTTGATAAATCTTTTTTTTTTTGGGCCTGGTGCTAGTATTCCAGCGAGGTAGCAATCATATGCCCAGGGACATTACTAAGGAGGATGGTGCATGTCTAGAACCTATTACAAAGTTCCAAGAAGTATTGATCTGCTATTATAAACTGAAAGAGGGAGAGCGAGACGTTAGTACAGCAGAAAGATGAAGAAGGTACAGAAAGAGATGAAGAGAGAGAGAGAGAGTGAAATCTCCACTGAGAAGCTCCAGCTGTTGCAGATCAGCCCTGTACTTTGTATTTGCTGACAGGAGTGATTTAGGGCCCCACAAAGCTAATTCATTTGCATGCATTTTAAATTACAATTGACTCAAAGCTGAAGCTGTCAGAGAAGTTATAGAGCCCGGTAACCTCCAGAACGTTGCATGAGTTAAACCTTAGGAAAGCTGGGGAGCAGTTCTTGGACAGAATTCAGACCATGTGTACTATCGTATGTGTATAATCTCTATTTGGTTAAACAGTAGGATCAGAAGAACAAAGGACGTGGAGTCACTAATGTTTTACTGTCTGTTTACAAGCATTGCATTTCACTGTGACTCAATAAAACAGCGGCATATCACAGCTCAGCCTGTCCTGATGAATTTTACATTTTTACTGTGGCCCCTTTACAGCCAGATGATTGCCCCTGTCTGTGGCTTTAAAGGATTAGATGACTTCTCTCTCTTGAAAGCATTTTCATCATGAGGCTTCTGTAATATCTTCCAGCAGAAGTCTTCTCATTATCTCTGGCACCCGTCTTATTTTATATCTGAGCTGTAAAGCCTAAACTCACTTAAATCTGTGTCTCCTAATTGTTTATGCATTAGCTGAAAGGCAGACGGTGTTGTTGTATACACTTACACCAGTGGTTGTCTGATTTATTTTAGTTCAAGTCTCCCTTGGAGGTCCAGTTTTTGGTGAGGTTACATATACAGTAAATGTTACATGAGGTTACATATATATGGAAAACATTGGTGTATTGGTGAATATCAAGGAAAACAAACAAATTTCCACCTAATATACTATCAAGCAGGGCATCAGGCATATATGGGCATATTATACTCGACTCAAGTATATCTGGAGAGGAAAGAGGTATTCTACTATTTTACCTATATCTGACCCAAAGTGGCCTTATGGCTGGGCTTTCAGGCTTATCTTGGAGACCAAATAGACATTCTCCCCTTATTTTGCCCTATCAGGCCTTCAAGCTGGGCTTTCAGGTGTCTTTAAGAGAGTAGATAGACAAGCTACCTATATCTCACCCCAAGGCATGCGCCAGACAAGTCTGAATCCGATGAGCAGCAGTGGAGGAATGGATTTTTGGACTTTGTTTCTCCGCAGGTTGAGATCCAACTCATCTGGCACTAGCCTAATAGACCTTCAAGCTGGGATTTTCAGGTATATCTGACGGATTCATATATTCTTCTTCCTATAGGCATTCTCCCTAAATCTCACCATAACTGGCCTTCAAGCTGGGCTTTCAGGAGTATCTAGCAGAGTAAATATTCATTATCTAAATATCTTCCCCTAAATGGTATTCTCGTTGCAAGCTGACCCTCCTCCCCCCCACCAATGCTCCTTAGGGCAGAGACATGCTCAGATTTGGGGAGATTTAGTCACCTGGACGATAAATCGCCTCTTCTTCGGGTGACTAATATCCCAGAGCTGCCTACCGCCGGCTAGAATGTCAATCACCGGTGGGATGGCACTTGGATCGCTTCGTTTTCCAAAGTTGCCCGAAGTTTCCTTGTGAGGCAACTTCGGAAAACAATCCATCGATTTACATTCTAGCTGGTGGTTCGGGGAGATTAGTCGCCCCAAAGAAGAGGAGATTTGTCGCTGGGCGACTAATTTTCCTGAATCTGAGCGTGCGTCTCTGCCCTTAAAGCAGGACATCCCATAATTTGGGAACCACTGGCTTAAAGCTCATGTGGAGGAGAAACACTCAGACCCAGCCATGCCTTCATTTACTTATTTACCTAGTCTACAATGTCAACTTCATACCAACTGGATAAACTATAATAGATAATACCTTGCTCATTTGGGGAGCCTTCTTTTATAGTCATAGTTTGATGCAGAAAATGAATTATAGTATAGAAATAATCATTGTATAGAAATAAAATAGTTAAGGATCCACAATTGTAAAATAGATGTTGTGTCAGAAGCCTCCCCTACAGCTTCCACGTCTCTACATGCTTTAGACATCATTCATGGTTGCAAATGTAATGTAAACTATGTTTAATGTCATCAACCCAATTTCTCTGGTTTTAAATGAAATATAGGATCACATTTGAGAGAGATTTCCTAAGGACGTGGCACTGACTTCCACATTCATCTTGTTGCCAGTGGTCCAAATCTACATAGAGAATTCAACTTAATGATCTGCAGTCGCCGCACCCCAACCCTGACTGTTCCCATTTGTTTTAACCTTCCTCTTTATCATTTAATATTTATCACATGATGTGTCAGGCTCCATGGTTTATCAAAATGATAACATTAATGCAGTTCAGATGTACACCATTCTTATGGAGAGTTTATCTTTCTCTTATCTTCCTCTATATATTTATATGCATTTCTTATGCTGTAATCTACAAGCAACAAAATGAATGAAGGGGGGAAAATGTCATAAACTGATAAGGAATAAATTATGTTGTGTTTCCATTGCATTGTATTACCATGAACACAAGGACTATGGTTTTATCCTGCAATCAATTAATGGATCGCAATATCAGCTTTTTTTGCCTCAAGGGTCCCCAACCCTTTTCACATGTGAGCCAAAAAGTTGGGGAGCAACACAAGCATTAAAAAAGTTCCAGAGGTGCCAATTATGGGCTGTGATTGACGATTGGTTGCCCCTACTTACTTACTTTTTGCTTTATTACCCAAAATTATATGAAGCAGAGTCCTGCGCTGATCCACTTTTTGGAACTCGTACCCGACCCATACCCGCAACCCGCAATTTGACCCACATGTAACCGATACCCGCACCCGACCCACGTACTTCCTTCCTGGACAAGGACCCGCAATTTGACCAGCTTGTTCCCACTACCCGCATCACCCGACCGAAAATGGAGCAGACTCAGTCAGACACACTCACACAGCCCAGCCAGCGTGCCAAGAATTCTGCAATGTAGAGTACGTGCGTCGTGACATCACAACACACTCTCGCAAGACTCACAGTGTAGAGTCCTGCAGCAGGTCGGGTACCCGCGGGTTACCCGCAAAAAAAGTGGGCACCCTGCGGAACGAGGGGAAGAATTTCAGGTGTGGGGTATACCCGCGGGTTGCGGATAAGGCAGTTGCGGGTCTGGGTTGGGTAGCACATCAAAGTGGGTAAAGTTCGGGTCACAGGCTGTGGGGTCGGGTCTTAGAAATTGGTTCTGTGCAGGACTCTATCACAGTGCTTCAGACACAGTCAGGAAGTAACAGCTGGTGCCTGGTGTGCTTTCATCATAACCAGAATAAGCCAGGGCAGAAATAAACTGCTCCCAGCCTCCCACAATGACCGGACCCGATCTAGACGGCACAAGGAACAGGGGGTTGTGACCCGAAAACTGACATGCAGGGATGGGCGAATTTGACCCATTTCGTTTCGACAAAAATTCGCCGCCGGCGAAATGTCGCAGACGCCCATTAAAGTCTATGGGCGTCAAAAAAAATTTGTCGCACGGCGAAATTATTTTGTCGCGCGTCCTTTTTTTTTTGACGCACGTCTCCATACAAGTCTATGGGTGTCATTTTTTCTGCGAAACGAGGCGAAAAAATTCGCCCATCCCTACTGACATGCATTAAGGTTCGGTTATGATATCCCGTCCACATCCCTGGCAGATGTCGGGTATTCAGCAGGTACCCGATCTGATGCAGGACTCTGCTTTAAGAAGGGGTTGGATAGCTTTTTAGCAAGTAAGGGAATACAGGGTTATGGGAGATAGCTCATAGTACAAGTTGATCCAGGGACTGGTCCCATTGCCATTTTGGAGTCAGGAAGGAATTTTTCCCCCTCTGAGGCAAATTGGAGAGACTTCAGATGGGTTTTTTTTTGCCTTCCTCTGGATCAACTGGCAGATAGGTAGTTAATATATATAAAAAAAAAAAGGTTGAACTCGATGGACATGTGTCTTTTTTCAACCTTACTTACTATGTTACTATGTGACTCTAATATGAAGCCATATATTGTATATGGTTTCTCCCTGGCCGGTGTTTTACCAGCCCATTACTTGAAATAAGCCAGTGTTCAGTAACTTAAGGCTTAAGGCTTAACTAAACTAATATCTCAAATTCTAACTCATGCAATATAATTATAGAAAGGATTTTGGTAAAATAAGAGACTTGTTTATTAAATCTTTCGGGGAACTGCCCACCAAGCAATGATCCGATTGGTCATAAGTAACATTTAGTTGTTGGCATATGGGGATTGGCTGCGCAGGACATGCGATGAGAGAAGAAGTGGTAAAAAGTGCAGCCAGGGAGCGAGGATAATGGGTAACACTCGTTGTGCAGAGATAAGGAGAATGGGAGAAGCCCATCTGTGCCAAAGGGTGATCATACAGCTTGTCATGCAATAGAATGCTCTTAGCCAACGTGGATTTCCAGCAATTTCTATCAGCCCTATGATACAGTTACTGTGCCAAATCAATATTATAGCTGTCAGTATTAAAGGACCCAGAGGAGATACATTTGGGTGTTGAAGACAGAACACTTCTCTCAAATTAGATAATGCTGAGACTTCAAAAGCCTTGACTTGTAGTCTGGTGCTTGTTACGGACATCCTCTCCCCATGGCATCTGATATCTCCCAGGCTTGCACCAAACAGAGCTGTTTATTGAGTGAAAACTTGTACAAACGTACAGAACAGCACTGGTTATTTTTGCATAAGTTTTATTCATTCCTGCTGCATCATGTAGAGGACAGGCCAATCAAAAAGAAAATATAAAATACCTACTGTCTCTCACTGTACATCATGTATCTGGGGTGCCAGCAGCACTCGTTAGTATTCATTGGATATAATGTACTTGAAGATTCAGTACCCACTGGCAAAATTCTGGGGCTCATTTATAAACAATGGGCAAAGTTGCACATGGGCAATAACCTATAGCAACCAATCAGTAATTAGTTTTTTCAGCAAGCTGAGGGTTGGGCACTGAAAGCAATCATCTGAATGGTTGCCATAGGTTACTGCCCAGGTGCAAATTTGCCCACTGTTTATAAATGAGCCCAACTGTATTAAAAAGTTATTGTGATGTCAGTACCACAGTCTCTTATTATAAATGATGTTCTTGGGTGTCAGTGCTCGCTATCTCTCACTTTATATTACATGCTTGGGGTGTAATTACCAACTGTCTCTCAAGTATCATTTGCTTAGGGTGTCAGTACCCACAAGGGGTCACAATGGATTTACTTAGACCGCAAGCAGAAATTCAAGAGCACTAACAGCACAGGGTCTGGCTGCACTCTGCACCCCACTCTGGATAAAAAAAATCCCTCTTGCAAGGTAGAGTTTCAGGGGAGGCAAGGCAGCTATATCATTATCGGGCCCCAGTATAGGGCCCCAATGCAGCCTGTGCCCACTGGAACTCCCTGACAATCTGAATGATGTGAAAGGGGGATGGGCAGGGGGCTGGAGGCTGTCAGCCCGTCATGAATACAACTCTGCTGAATGCTGGCAGCACTGTATTGGGTGAACATAGGTCTCCGAATTCCAAACCATAGCACAAATCTTTGAAGAAAATTCTGCTACCGGGGGAAAAGTGCAAAAAAACATGGCGGATTAAGCCCATGTTTTGCACTCCGCCCTGCAGGTAGTAACAGCCCTATGACTGTTTATTACATGCAGGGCAGGGTGTCTACTGTATTATTCCCTTGGGGTGTCAGTACCCTCTGTTTTATACTTTATAAATTACAAGGGGATGTCAGTCCCCACTTCCTCTTACTGTAAATAATTTAATAAATAATAAACTTATTGTATATATAATAGGGATGCACAGAATCCACTATTTTGGATTCGGCCGAACACCCGAATCCTTCGCGAAAGATTCGGCCGAAAACCAAACCAAACCCTAATTTCCATAAGCAAATTAGGGGTGGGAAGGGGTAAACATTTTTTACGTCCTTGTTTTGTGACAAAAGGTCATGTGATTTCCCTCCCCACATCTAATTTGCATATGCAAATTAGGATTCGTATTCAGTTTCGGCCGGGCTGAAGGATTCCTGGAACCGAATCCTGGATTCCGTGCATCCCCAATATATAATGTTGGGGTATCCAATGTATATAATGTGCTTGGGATTTCAACACCCACTGTCTCTCGCTGTATAATGTTATTGAAATGCAAGTATCCATTGCTTCTCCCTGTACAGTGCACTGGGTGTCAGTATCATCTGTCTCTTGCTGTATAATATAATTGGGGTGTCAGCACCCAATGCTTTTTATTGTATTTAGCGTAGCTGTTGTGTCAGTACTCACTGTCACTTACTGAATAATGAGTTTGGGGTGTCAGTACTCTTTGTCACTGTGCTTGGAGTGGCAGAACCAATCTCGGGTACAATGAGATGAGGTGCTATTTCCCACTGCCTTTCACTGTATATTCTCCTAGGGGTGCTGGACCCACTTCTTTCATATAATACAATGTATAAATTAGCCATTTGTCTCACACTATAATGTACCGGAAAATACATTGACAATGTAAAGCGGCTGTCTAGCTGGCACTGAGAGCTTCCAGAACATACTAGATCTCAAAACAGTTGTTCCCAACACCCATGGATATGTCTGTAGGGCCCTATAGGGATACAGGCCCTATAGAGTTAATCTTTTCACCATTTCCTTGGGTTATTGGGTAGAATCCCTGTTACAAAATAACCTTTACAGTGATAGGCTGAGAGATTTGATGACACTGCTCTGACTCACTCCTATATAGTGTGAGCAGGGCGTGGCCTCTTCCTCTTTTGCCTCTGGATGTGATTAAAGCTGGATGTGCTCAGGGGGACTGAGTGCAATAGGCCCAGAAGAAGTCATGTGTCCAAGTTGGGGACCAGGTAACCCCGTGAATGAGGAACAGATACACTAGGGCAGACTTGTCATAGTCTCTCAAGGAGAGAAAGGCAGAGAGGTGAGAGAGAAAGAGCAGCTGAAGCTCCAACAAGGATTTGCAGAAAGGGAGGAGCTTCCCAGAGGCATGGGGCAAATTCACTAAGATTCGAAGTTGCGCCAAGCGCAACTTCGCCACACTTCGCCAGGCGTATTTTCGCCAGCACTCCGCCAATTCACTAAAATCCGAAGCTGCGCACAGGGGTAGCGTACGTTTTCGAAGTTGTGCTAGCGTTAATTCGCCAAGCGAAGCAAAGTTTCGCTAGCGATGGTTCATTTGCATATGGCGCCAAATTCAAATTTCAATGGAGGAATACGTATCAGCACTACAAATGCCTAGAAAACCTTCAAATCAGCAAATAAAAATGTTATTTTGCCCTACACATGTGCCCACTGTCTAGGTAAGTTGCCACGAGTCAGGAAATGTAGGGGGGAAGGAGGGGAGCCCCAAAAATATTTTCGATCTTTTTCAGCCTATCACCCATCATGTAGAAAACACGCCAGCGTTTTTAGGGACTTAGAAAAAAATTTGACTTTTTTTGAAACAATCCCTATCTACTCTATTGCGCTTCGCCAGGTCTGAGGTGGCGAAGGAAGTCTAGCGTAAAAGGTAGCGTTCAGTACACTGCGCGCGTTAGTGAATTTGCGTAGTTACGTCGCTAGCGAAAATTCGCCTGGCGTAAGGGTGCGAAGTAACACTAGCGAAACTACGCCAGCGCTTGCTAGTGAATTTGCGCAATAACGAAAAATGCCAAACGCTAGCGAATTAACGCTAGCGTTCGGCGCTTAGTGAATTTGTGCCTCTGTGTGTTGCCTCCAGTCAGGGACCTCAGTGAGGAGGGACTGTAGGGTACAAGCTGCTTCCTGACAACTTCCAGGAGGGAAAGGTTGTACTGCAATTGCCTGTGTACTCTCTGTGTGAGCCTGCCTTGTTCTGTGTGAACTCTCAATATGCTGTTTTCCTCAACTCCTGCGTGACTACTGAAACCTGTGCTCATTTGCCCTTTTTGGCATAATAAACCGTTCCTGATTGTTAAGAACCTCCTGGCGCCCAAGTTGTTTTTGTGTGCACAGTAGCCTGGGGGGGATGTAGTTGCACTACACCATAGAGGGAACACTTCCACTTAGCGCAGGCCCTGCCCTGGGTGTAAGTCGCGTGTAACCCATGCTCTAGTGTTCTAGCTGGTGAATTAACCCCGAGTGGCCCAAATAGGTGTTACATGTCATTATACAACACTTCCTCCTTGCAGTGAGAGTGAATTGGTCATAGGGGAACGGGACTAAAGAAGGGAGGGGGGATTGACTATTTTAATTAATGCAACTGTGCATATCTACGTTGGCAATCCACAAGAATTAGCAGTTATTTGTAACCCTCACCTACCACTTAGTTGCTATTTTTAATTGTTTGTTTTTAAGGCGACAGTCCTGCACTGCTTATACTTGCTAATAGCAGTGAGTCTGTATACACTTAGTTTGGTTTGCATGGCCCACTGTATTAACAGTAGTAATTAAAGGTGAAGTTTTAAAGAGTCATTATTAGTGTAGCATGTAGCTAGACCTGGTTGTTTGGCCTGAACTGGTTTGCTAGAGAGTGTGTAAGAAGGGGCCACAACACGTCAGAGCCACAGTTCTCCACACCTCGTTTATCCTGTGGTTGTATATACTGTCTTTCAAACCTTAAAATTTTTCTCACCTGTAAAGCTCTACCTTTCATAGACAAAAGCTGAAAATTGCAAAACTCTAAGTCCTGATTATCATAAAAAGTCAGCTAAAGGAGAAGCAACCCCAAAAGTTATAAAAAAAACCCTACCCCTCTAACCTACATAGACGCCCTCCCTCCTCCCCCCAGCCTAAGTGTTACCACGGCAAATGCCCTCGGTGCAGATTCAGCAGCCATCTTCAGCCCCATCTCCATCTTTGGAATGAGACCAGGGATATGGCAATTTTCGGCGCATGCACAGTTGTCGCAAAACAGAAAATTGCTCCAACTGCGCATGTGTCACTCTGCCGGCCTCATTCCGAAGAGAAGAAAATGCCGCCCTTGAACTCCGCTCGACAGAATCTGCATGGAGTGGTAAGTAAATACTTAGAGGCATTTGCCTGGGGTAACAGTTAGGGTGGAGGGACGGGGGTCTATGTAGGGTAGGGGGGTAGGGGTTTTACTAATTTACCTAATAGCATTTATTTGCTTATTTAGGTTACTTTACCTCTTGAACTTGGAGGTAGCCAATCTACAGCATCCATCATCCATTGGTTTATACTAGTGATGGGCGAATACATTTGGCGTGGATTTGCGTCAAATTTCTGGGTTTCGAAAAATCTGCAGTGTAAAAAAATTGTCACTCGCGTCAAAAATTGCAGCGCATCAAAATTATTTTGACACCCGTTCACTTCAATGCATTTTGTGAATTTTCGCCGTTTCACGAATTATTCGGCGAAGTGAAATGGGACAGATTGGCCCATCACTAGTTTATACTTAACAGCACTCACTATTCATGTAGTCACCTTGTGCAGAGTTTGCCCCTGGCAATAACCCATAGAAGGCGATACCATTCATATTGCTTGTTTGTGGTTATTAGACTTGAAGCAAATCCTGTAATCTTGCTATTTCTACTGCAAGATGGTGATGGGGTATGGGATTCGTTATCTGGAAACCCGTTATCTAGAAAGCTCCGAATTACAGGAAGGCTGTCTCCCATAGACTCCATTTTATCTAAATAATGCAAATTTTAAAAAAAATATTTTCTTTATCTTTCTAATAATAAAACAGTACCTTGTATGTGATTCAAACTAAGATATAAATTAATCCTTATTGGAAGCAAAACCAGCCTATTGGGCTTATTTAATGTTTACTTGATTTTCTAGTAGACTTAGGGTAAGGTCACACCTGGAGATTCGGGGAGATTTAGTTGCCTGGCGACTAATCACCTTTTCTTTGGGCGACTAATCTCACCGAATGGCTTCCGCCTGCTGTAATGAAAAAACTCCTGCGGCATGGCATTTACGGTGCTTCGTTTTCCGAAGTCCCCCAAAGTTTCCTTGTGAGGCAACTTCGGAAAACAAAGTGCCGCGAGTGCCATGCCGAAGGCGTTTTTTCATTATACCAGGCGGAAGAAAGGGGGGAAGCCGTTCGGAATGATTAGTCGCCCCAAAGAAGAGGTGATTAGTCACCGGGCGACTAAATCTCCCCGAATCTCCAGGTGTGACCTTACCCTTAAGGTATGAAGGTCCAAATTATGGAAAGATCAGTTCTCTGGAAAGCCCCAGGTCCCGAGCATTCTAGATAACAGGTCCCATACCTGTAGTAGCGTAAGACAGTAACAGAAACGCTTTTATAGCACTAGCCCTTCAGTTAAAGCTGTATCAATTGTATTGTAAGAGAATGGGGTGAGCCAGGAGGTGCAGTTAATGGTTATACACTAGAAATCTCTCATTCCTTAGGCTGTGGCATATTATTGACAGCCCTGGGCAGATAACGGGGATTTTTGTATATCTTTTTGTCTTATTTGCACTAAGATCACTCAGTGGAACTCTTGGTGGCCACCACTGCTTTGCAGCAAAGGAATGAAGGGGCCCCAAATCCCTACACTGTTTATTCACACTGCTTAGCTAATAAACCAATATATAATTGTCACAAAATCCCATCAAAATGGTTAGAAATAAAATCAAGTGAGCATACATGGAAAATTCTGTAATTTTGCATATTGAAAAGTCAACATGGAGCAAACTTGGGAGACATTTTTAATCTTGTAGTTTTTGTTTATTTGTTTCATCTCTAAGCCCCTTTCATACCCAAAGCACCCAAAACAGCATGTTCAGCACTTGAGCCCCTGAAAGGAGATCTGGTTTCACGTCAGTTTTCACACCAAAACCCTCAGTGCCATTACATATAGCAACACAATCCAAGCACTGAAAAGGTTCATGGGTCGCCGGGATGACTTCATCCTGTTCTGTGTTAGGAAAAAGCTGTGCTAGATCCTCAAATTACTGACATATAATTGGCTGGGGCAGGAGCAACACAGTACGGTTATTCCTCATTCGCCAAATGTTTACAGTTGAGAGTAAAGAAGCTCAGAGGTGGGAAGGGGAACCAAGGAGTTGAGCAGAGATTAAAGACGCTGACTTTTTCCAAGACAATCAAGAACGTTAAGGAAAAACAAGATGAGCACCATAGGGACCAATGGAAAAATGATGTGTGGAGTTCTAGTTGACTTGCAGGCTCAAGGGATGGTCTCTGTTCCAAACCAGACCTCCGTTATATAAGTTCTCACCACATTTATGCAACATGAATCCGACACTAATAATTAAAGAAGCTGTACAGTAATGAAAGGTATAATGACTTCCCATGAGGCCTTATAATCCATACAGTTTTTCACTTATTTAATTTGTGGACATCACAGGTCATTAAATGTGGCTGACAACAGACAACTGTTAGGGGAAAGTGATGCCTCAGAGTTAGTGTGTATGTGTCCTTTTTCTGTTAGTCTGTCCCACCAGAGACCTTCCTGTCCAGCTCAGCCTCACTTATTAACATGCTGGTAATAGGCATGGGATTTGTGTTCATACTAACGCAATATGGCTAAAGGGGATTGGTTAGTTGAGGAACATGCATTTTTACAAGCTTTCCCATGTAGAGTAGAGGCCTGGTTCATAATTGCATCTGTAATTCAGTAACAATGTGATGTATCTCTGCAGAATTCACACTTGTGTTAAGATTTCCAGAGCTGTGCTATAAGTGTTCATCCTCCATGCAGAATTAGACAGCACATTGGATGAAGTCCATCAGGACTGTCCCCTCTAAGATCTCTTTGGAATCGGAGTGTAAACATACTGGCAGAACTCTTAATTGAAATGTATTTGTATACTTATCAACTAAACATTAGCAACACAGCAACAATGTCTGCTGCACTCATAGAGACTTTTTAAAGGGAAAGTATCAACATATTTCTTGAAAAGGAAAAAAGAAGTTGTTTTTATAGCCACATTTTATTCCATTCTGAAGCTGGGTTTTATGTTCGCAGTTTAGGCACCTACAGGGAAAGGAAAGGCAGGTTATGGCATAATTCCTAAATGGTAAGGAAGGCTGGGTAAAGACATACACCTATTGGATAAGTAAAGGCAAGTTAAGGACATACACCTCTAGGATAGTGGAAAGCTGGATAAGGTCACACACCTATAGGATAAGAGAAGGCTGGATAAGGACACACCTATAGGATAAGGGAAGGATGGATAAGACATACACCTATAGGATAAGGGAAGGCTGGATAAGATATACACCTATACCATAAGGGAAGGCTGGATAAAACATACACCTATAGGACAAGGGAAGGATGGATCAGACATACACCTATAGGATAAGGGAAGGCTGGATAAGGACACGCCTATAGGATAAGGGAAGGCTGGATAAGACATACACCTATAGGATAAGGGAAGGATGGTTAAGACATACACCTATAGGATAAGGGAAGGCTGGATAAGGACATACACCTATAGGATAAAGGAATGCTGGATAAGACATACACCTATAGGATAAGGGAAGGCTGGATAAGGACATACACCTATAGGATAAGGGAAGGCTGGATAAGACATACACCTATAGGATAAGGGAAGGCTGGATAAGACATACACCTATAGGATAAAGGAATGCTGGATAAGGACATACACCTATAGGATAAGGGAAGGCTGGATAAGGACATACAGTACATCTATAGGATAAGGGAAGACTGGATAAGGACATACACCTATAGGATAAGGGATGGCTGGATAAGGACATACACCTAAAGGAAAATCTGGATAAGGACATACATCTATAGGATAAGGGAAGACTGGATAAGGACATACACCTATAGGATAAGGGATGGCTGGATAAGGACATACACCTAAAAGAAAATCTGGATAAGGACATACACCTATAGCATAAGGAAAGATGAAAAGAACATACACCTACAAAATTAGGGAATTAGGGGTAAGAACATACAAACAGCTTACTTACACAGTGTAAATGTTCTGACAGATGTATGAACTGTAGAAAGACAACCATTTAAGGGGTGAAGAGAGCATTAGTTCAACTGTGACATGAATAGTATTGAAGGCAAATTCTGGTGCTATTTCAAGAAAGTGAAATAATGTTCTGTAGTGAGACCTCATGCACAATGATTACCACCAAGTATATTTGCAATACCAGCCCCAGCCTCATTTGGAGCTTAACCAGGTAACCAACCAGTGTATTACCAGTTTAGTGGCAGCCCTACTTGCCTTCAGATACTGCTCTGACCAGAACCAAACTCCTAAAATTGACCTAAAATGAAAGGTTACCCATGGCCATCATGTACTATAATAATAGTTTATCCATAGTAGGGATGCACCGAATCCAATATTTTGGATTCGGCCGAACCACCGAATCCTTGGCGAAGGATTTGGCCGAACCGAATCCGAACCCTAATTTGCATATGTAAAGTAGGAGTGGGAAGGGGAAAACATTTTTAACTTCCTTGTTTTGTGACAAAAAGTCAGTAAATTTCCCTCTTCACCCCTAATTTGCATATGTAAATTAGGGTTCGGATTCGGTTCGGCAGAGCAGAAGGATTCGGCCGAATCCGAATCCTGCTGAAAAAGGCCGAATCCTGGCCGAATCCCAAACCGAATCCTGGATTCGGTGCATCCCTAATCCATAGAGCTTAATCCAGCAATGGCTGACCCTACATCTCTTGCCAGGGGTTCTAGGAGTTGTAGTTCAACAATCTCAGAAATATTTTGGCTGTCCAATCCCTGGCATACAAAATATTGTATACAAATGATCACAGAGTCCACAGATGAAACCAGGACAACTCCCAGCACTCCCAGAGTAACTTGGTGGGTAATTGCAGGAATTTCAGTCTCTCCAATGGAACACATACTCACAGGCGTATTACAAAACGCTGGCAAGCTGTACATTTAACATGACGGATTTGTGGTTTGGAGAGACTAAATTAACTTGGCTATACATTTTACTGTAAATGCATTTTTCAGCCAAGTTTTGAAAAAATGTAAATATGACAGCTTCCCTTAAAAAATCTGTTCCTCCCTAATCTGTATAAACTAATATAGTTGCAAAAAACTAAATTCTGTTAACCCCTGGTCAACCATAAAATGTGTATAAGTCATAGACAACCTATCGATGCTATTTCCACTTTATAAGCAGTGATGAAAGAGTTAGAGGTGAATAAGGCTATTTTACAATTTAACATATACAGCACGGCTATACATCCTGAGTTACGTACATTATTCTTCCACTGTATAGAGCACTGGTAAGGCCCCATCTAGAATATGCCGTACAGTTTTGGTCTCCATCACTCAAACAGGACATTATTGTATTAGAGAGGGTACAGAGAAGGGCAACTAAGCTGGTAAAAGGTATTGAAAATCTTAGCTATGAGGAAAGACTGGCCAAATTAGGGATGTTCACGCTGGAGAAGAGGTGATATGATAACTATATAAGGGGATCATATAATAATCTCTCTAATGTTTTATTTACCAGTAGGTCTTTCCAGCTGACACAACGTCACCCATTCTGATTAGAAGAAAAGAGGTTCCGCCTAAATATTCGGAAGGGGTTTGTTACAGTGAGAGCTGTGAAGATGTGGAATTGTCTCCCTGAATCAGTGGTACAGGCTGATACATTAGATAGGTATAAGAAGGGGTTGGATGGTGTTTAGCAAGTGAGGGAATACAGGGATATGGGAGATAGCTCATAGTACAAGTTGATCCAGGGACTGGTCCCATTGCATCTTGGAGTCAGGAAGGAATTTTTCCCCCTCTGAGGCAAATTTCAGAGGCTTCAAATTCTGTTTTTTGCCTTCTTCTGGATCAACTGGCAGTTAGGCAGGTTATATATAGACTTCAATGGTTGCACTTGATGGCGTGTGTCTTTTTTCAACCTAACATGCTATGTTAGTGTGTTATAATATACTCTCCTTATTAGCTGGGTCCTTGCTCTCTGACCCTCCTATATGGCAATGTACCTGCAGAGAGTGGTGCTGTGGTGCAGGCTCCTAGCGCAAATATATGAGTTCTGTTCCACAGGAATAAGCCGGAAGGGTACTAGATATATATATATATTAGATATACAATAATTGCAAGAGGAAAACCATGCTTGTGGTTTCATCATACTTGTTACTTAATAATTAAGGAGAATTTATAGCAACAAGGCACTTATCCATGCAGTACTAGATTAGTACCAGTGCTTGTATCGAGTCAAGAAACTGAACTCATGTTTTGGTATCTGGTTCTGGTGCCAGCTTCCAATCATACACCAGTTATTCCCATTACAAATGTACTGTGGCGTGTCTAACATAGATGGCTGCCATACTTCTCTCTCAGTAACAGCTTGCTGCCATACTCTACATAACTATTTTAATCCCCATTAAATTCCAAGCCCTGACTTGCTGCATATTCACGCACATGTTTAATTCTATTACAGGTATGGGACCTGTTATCCAGAATGCTTGGGAACTAGTGTTTTCCGGATAAGGGATCTTTCTGCAATTTGGATCTGCATATCTTAAGTCTACTAGAAAATCGTGTAAACATTAAATAAACCCAATAGGATTGTTTCCAATAAGGATTGATTATATCTTTGGATCAAGTACAAGGTACTGTTTTATTATTACAGAGAAGAAGAATATTTTTAAATATTTGGATAAAATGGAGTCATAGGGGGGAATTCACAAAAGTGTCGGTAAAAAAAGTAACCCAGAAGTGGCGGTCGACAAATTAGTAAAATGTCGTATGAACGGCAAATTCACAAAGGCAGATGTTACCATCCCTGAATGTCTCGTAAGTCTGACAATTTTCTAAAATGTCGTATATCTTTTCATCGTACAAACGACATTTACCAAGACATTTTAAACGACAATTTGTCTGACATTTTCATTTTGGAGAGCCTAAAGTGTCTGAAAAATTGTCGGTAAAAAAAATGAGTTTACGAGTAATTCATAAAAATGTCGGGAAAAGTGGCGCCGAAAAAACCACGCCCACTTTTAACGACACAAATTCAAAAGTGTCGCACATGTTGGAAAATTGGCGGAGAAATGCTCTGTGAATTTGTCGGCTGTTAGTACGACACTTTCTACGACATTTTAAAGACATTTTTTCGTTCCCGACACTTTTGTGAATACCCCCCTAAGAGAAATGGCCATTCTGTAATTCAAAGCTTTCTGGATAGCGGGTTTCCAGATAACAGATCCCATACTTCTACTCCTACTTAACAAACTTTACTTACTGATGTCCACTTTTATACTCCAAGTCCCTAGTACAGGTATGGGATTCGTTGTCCGGAAACCCATTATTCAGAAAGCTCCAAATAACAGGAATGCCATCCCCTATTGACTCCATTTTAATCAAATAATTCACATTTTTAAAAATGATTTCCTTTTTTTCTGTAATAATAAAACAATACATTGTACTTGATCCCAAGTAAGATATAATTAATCCCAATTCGAGGCAAAACAATCCTATTCAATGAATATTTAAATTAATTTTAGGAGACTTAAGGTTTGGAGATCCAAATTACAGAAAGATTCCTTATCCGGAAAACCCCAGGTCCAGAGCATTCTGGATAACAGGTCCCATACCTGATTATCTTACCTTATTTGCAATCTTCTAGTGCAGGAGTGCCCATACTTTACTAATGCGAGGTCTATTTATAATGATGTTGTCCTAGTATGATCTACATACATCCATAAAAGCATTGTTAGCATTCTGTTCCATAGAAAATATTACAAAAATATTATATTGATTTTTGAGAGAATATATATTGCTATATTTAACAAAGAACTATCTCATGTAAACTTAACAGAATTAATATCTGAATGAAAAGCATGAAACAGGAGGGTGATTTCATCAAGCTATTTGTTGACATTGTCTTGAGATCTACTGATCACCAGCTAAGGGCGGAGACACACGCTCAGATTCTGCGATTTTCGTTTTCCGAAGTTGCTTGAAGTTTCCTCGTGAGGCGACTTCGGAAAACGAAGTGCTCCGAGTGCCATACCGCTGGCTATTTACATTCTAGCCGACGGGAAGACAGTTCGGGGAGATTAGTTGCCCAAAGAAGAGGAGATTTGTCACTGGGCGACTAATCTCCCTGAATCTGAGTGTGTGTCTCTGCCCTAAAGGTCTACTGGTAGATCCCGAACTACCTTTTGGGCACCCCTGTCCTAGTGCATATGTGAACATATCCCATGTTTTAGAGAACTTGTGACTAAATATTCCCCTTCTGCTTGTAAGTATAGTTGATAGTTGAGCACAGTTGGCTGCCCAGGCTTTGTATCTGCCCCTCCTTAGAGGCCCAATGCAGTAGATAGAGGTCCAACCTTAATGTAAGTATGGTGAGATGTGTGCTTATTTTCTATCACATAGAACCAGTCTGAATGTCAGTTGGATAGAGATTTGGGTAATACCTAGATAGACCTACAAGCCCAACCACAAGGAAAACTAGAATGAGGTGTGGCATGAACAAATATTTGCTGTCCCTGATATTCTTGGAAGTACAATAGGATTGTAAGACTCACCGGGAGATTACCACAGTCTCTTACCTCCCGGCGTGTCTCTCCACCAGGGTGCACTTCCGGGTTCCTCACCCACCTTGGCTAGGGGCAAAAGACACTTGCGTAATTTCATCTGCGCCTGACGCTGAGTGTCATGACGTCATGTTTCGGCGCCGGATTAGAATTTTGTTGCCAAATAGTCTTTAAAAAGCCAATTCTCCGTTGTGATAGGGCCCAAGCTGGCTTCTGTTTACAGATCCTGCCGAAGCATTTATACTGTGATTAAAATTCTGTTTTTTGACTCCTGCCTGATTATTGACTTCGATCCCTGCCGCCTGCTTTGATGCTTTAATCTGTTCTTCGACTACATTTTGCCAAATTCTAGCTGGTACCTCGTTTTGGACTTGTTACTATTTCCCACACTACTCCTTGTAGGTTCCGCAGAAGAAAGCCCAGGGCCCCTAAAGGGCGTTGGTGAACACCAGAATTCACAGGGGTGCCCTGTGCATCTGAATGTACCCACTGCTTCTAAGGTTCCTAACAGATGAATATGTTACAAGGATGATTGATACACCAATGTCTGTGACCTTGTCAGGAGGTACAGGGGGCCCTGGCCAGGTGTCTGGCCATAGAGTTGGGCTTACACCCAGACAATCGGAAACTGACAAGTGCATAATAATATACAGGTATGGGAGCTGTTATCCAGAATGCTCGGGACCTAAGGCTTTCCAGATAACAGATCTTTCTGTAATTTGGATCTTCATACCTTAAGTCTACTATATAATCATGTAAACATTAAATAAACCCAATAGGCAGGTTTTGCTTCCAATAAGGAGCAATTATATTTTAGTTGGGATCAAGTACAAGTTACTGTTTTATTATTACGGAGAAAAAGGAAATAATTTTTTAAAACTTGGATAACTATGTAGGATGACTTTTCCATAATTCAGAGCTTTCCAGATTGCAGGTTTCCGGATAACAGATCCCATACCTGTACAGACACTGAGAGGCACACATGTCCATGCACAGTCATGCACATGTTATTTCCTATATACATATAAATACATGTTATACACTTCCCTGTGAGACTGCAGGAGCCAAAGCTGAGTCGTTTCTATTTATGCAGAAATAAGGGGGCAGTTTTTATTTTAAAGGCCAATGGGCTATTTTTGAAACAGGATATCACTTAATAAACCAAACAGTGAGTTATTACAGGATGTCGGGTCCTTGTTAATAAAACATACAGTGTCCCTCTGCCGTTATTAGTTAGTTATGTTATTTTTCAGTGACTGATATTTATATATATTGTTTCTAAACATGCATTTCTCTTCCACCCCTTTCCTAGTACCATGGACTCCCTGAATTTGGTGAGCTGCTACTTTACCTTTAGTTCTGACTGTAATCTAAAATGGAATGCTATATTGTACAGGGCAACAGTGTTATGTTAGCTGAATCAGTCTCCTGTCGGCCTATGATTCTTACTTTCCAAGGGTTCATATGTAGCTGGTGCCAGTTTCATGCCCTGATGTGCCAGTTCAGGTGTACAGTTATGGAACTTGGTATCCAGAATGTGAGGGACCTGCTTCCAATAAGGATTAATTATATCTGAGTTGGGATCAAGTACAAGCTACTGTTTTATTATTACACAGAAAAAGAAAATCAGTATTAAAAATTTAACTATTTGCTTAAAATGGAGTCTATCGGAGGTGGCCTTCCTGTAATTTGGGTTTCTGGATTAAGGATCTCATACCTGTGTGGAACATTGGTAACATAGAAAGTGAGTTCATCCTGTGCGTGCCACGACTCTGCCCAGTGCCAGGCCTGCCTTGTAGCCCCAGGCAATCCAGCCGGCCACTTCGCCCCCAGATGTGGCTGTGCACAACAGAGGACGAGCATGCGGTCTGGTGCAACCATGGGCGTGCGCCACCGCGCATGAACAGATGCTACTGCCAGCGCGCATGTGCAACCAAGGACATACACAAATGTGTGCTACAGCCGTACAGCGAACATTTGCTGGACTAGGGGTAGGCTTCAAATGAGGTACATTACTGGCGCCCTCCAAGCTTTGCGCCCTCCAAGCTTTGCGCCCTAGGCACGTGCCTCTCCTGCCTACCCCTAGTTCCAGCCCTGACTCTAGCCTCCCCCAGGAATAGGTTGCCACCTTTATCAGCAGCTAAACCCAAACACAGGGAGTGGGGAAGATAACATTGGGGGATGGGGCAGTGATGACATCAGAGATTAGGGATGTAGCGAACGTCAGAAAAAAAGTTTGCGAACATATTCGCGAACTTGCGTCAAAAATGCGAACGGTTCGCGAACGTCGCGAACCCCATAGACTTCAATGTGAAGGCGAATTTTAAAAGCTAGAAAAGACATTTCTGGCCAGAAAAATGATTTTAAAGTTGTTTAAAGGGTGCAACGACCTGGACAGTGGCATGCCAGAGGGGGATCAAGGGCAAAAATGTATCTGAAAAATACATTGTTGACACAGTGCTGCGTTTTGTGCTGTAAAGGGCAGAAATCACACGACGTCACAGTCAGGTGATGTTTCTGGACACGGAATGTGAAAAAGCTCACACAGCTAGGTGGCAGTTGTTTGAAGAACACACTGGGCAAACAACAATGCCTGCAAGGTCAACGTATACACTACAGCAGTGGAGGATACGGAATATATTATTGCTGCTTGAACAACGTCACTCAGGTGGTATTTCTGGAGACGGTATTATTATTGATATTTAGACAGAATGTGAACAAGCTCACACAGCTAGGTGGCAGTTGTTTGAAGAACACACTGGGCAAACAACAATGCCTGCAAGGTCAACGTATACACTACAGCAGTGGAGGATACAGAATATATTATTGCTGCTTGAACAACGTCACTCAGGTGGTGTTTCTGGAGACGGTATTATTATTGATATTTAGACAGAATGTGAACAAGCTCACACAGCTAGGTGGCAGTTGTTTGAAGAACACACTGGGCAAATAATGCCTGCAAGTGCACTACTATTGGTGCACTACTATGAAGAACAGCAAACAGCACTGGACACGTTAAAGAACAGTAAGATAAGTAAAATAAAAAAAATATATATGTATATTAAAAAAAAAAAATTACTCTGGTTGGTGCTGAACTACTAGGAGCAGCACAGTAGCACACCAGTCCCACTCCCCAACACAGCTAGACTAATAGCACTGGGCTCTTATAGTAGCAAAGTAAAAAAACAAAAAAGAAAATAAAAGCAGTCCTTACAAGGACTATTGGGTTATTACAGCAGTCAGCAGATGAAACCAGAAGAGATCAGTGCCCACAGCAGCTACATACAGAGCACTGCAGTAGAAGGTAGATTACTAGCCAGCAAAGCTACCTAACCTAAAATGTCCCTCAAATCCCTGCAGAGTTCTGTCCCTACAATACAGAGCAGTATCAAGTAGATTACTAGCCAGCAAAGTTACTATCAACTGTCCCTCAAATCACTAACAGCTCTCTCCCTACACTAGCTCTTCCAAGCACACACAGGCAGAATGAAAAAACGCTGCAGGGCTTCAGTTTATATATGGAAGGGGAGTGGTCCAGGGGGTGTGGGGGTGGTCCAGGAGGGAGATCTTCCTGATTGGCTGCCATGTATCTGCTGGTCTGGGGTGAGAGGTCAAAAAAAGCACCAGCTAAGGCGAACCCAAATTGGCGAACGTCGCGCGACGTTCGCGAACATTCGGCGAACGCGAACAGTCGATGTTCGCGCGAACAAGTTCGCCGGCGAACAGTCCGCGACATCCCTATCAGAGATGGGCACAATGATGTTGGTGGAGTTATGCAGGGCAGACTTATCGCATCGCTTAGACATAACTGCCCGGATTTCTGTCCAGTTTTCTCAATGTCTTAAACCGGACAGAAGGTTTGAAAGACTGACATTTTTAACTATCTTATTATATTCTGCCTGATGAGTAAGCGCAATCCTTTAAAGAGGAACTCCACAAAAACATAACTTAAGCTTTTTGAAAAGTAAACATAATTTCAAGCAACTTTGCAATATACATCAATTAAAAAATATGCAGACTTTTCATGATTTTTTATGATTTCTGACAGTTCCCTAAGCCTAGCCCCCTGCTCTCCTGCTGATCTGCCTGACTACTTTGCTGAGCTGTCTGACTACTGTTACTTTGTATCAGCAGCTATCTGTCCTCAGCCTGCATCCTCCAAACCCCACAATTCCCTGCACACATGATTTCAATAAGGAAAGGAACATCATAGTGCAGTGCATTGTGGGTTATGTTGTTCCTGCATGCTGTCTGTAAGCTGTGGAGAAGTTGTTACAATTTGTACCATCAGTGTTTAGTCCCTCCTTCCCTGCCAGGATTTCAAACGATGCAGAAAGAGAAGAAATGTTAAACGGCTGGATTTCAGCATAGAAAATGGCATTTATTCATACCGTACTTTTTGAAGAAACAGGTAACTGTGATGGGTATATTAGGGGTTTCTGTGTTTTGTGGGCGTCTTTATCAAATTTTGGTTTGGAAGCCAGAGTTCCCCTTTAAATACAGGTATAGGATCTATTATACAGAAATCAGTTA
Organism: Xenopus petersii; assembly: GCA_038501925.1. Lineage (NCBI taxonomy): Eukaryota > Metazoa > Chordata > Amphibia > Anura > Pipidae > Xenopus > Xenopus petersii. The sequence goes on along the minus strand of CM076673.1, from coordinate 194,981,889 downwards.
TTCTAAAAGCTCTGAAATACAGCAATGCCAATTTAGAAAAAAAACTAAGGTTCCAGAAATAGTAATGCTAAACATTAAAATTGTCTCACAAGATGAAATCCCGGTGGTGGGACTCCTTCATCAATCATCATGGGAATTATAAAGAGTTAGAATAACTACAGTTCCAAATTTAAGAGCCCCCCCATTAGATTGAATATTTATTCAATCCAACAAATTTCATGATCCGTATGGGTTGCCCCCAAAAATGGTTACATTCTGCTGGAATCGCTACAAATAACTGAACCAACTGATGATCTTCAGGTCAGCAAACCAATCATTGTTTTGGATGTGTTTGACCCTACACTTCAACGAAAAGAAGCAACTGACTGTCTTGCTATACAGACTTCAATACGGCAGCATATACAACTTTGGGTTGGCTGCCACAATATGATCACATGCACAGAACTGAGGCATGTACAGTCATAGGAAAAAGTTTGGGAACCCCCCATAATTTAAACAACAAAAAAAGTGGTATGTCTTTCATTTCCCAGGAACATCTGAGTACTGGGGTGGTTTCTGAACAAACATTTTTAGTGAAGCAGTATTCAGTTGTATGAAATTAAAACAAATGTGAAAAACTGGCTGTGCAAAAATTTGGGTACCCTTGTAGCTTTGCTAATTTCAATGCATGTAACTGATCAATACCGATTACTGGCAACACCAAATTGGTTGGATTAGCTTGTCAAGCCTTGAACTTCATAACTCTCAAAAGATCTGAAAACAAAGAGTGTTCAGTATCATGGTTTAGGGGAAGGCTACAAAAAGCTATCTCAGAGGTTTAAACTGTCAGTTTCAACTGTAAGGAATGTAATCAGGAAATGGAAGGCCACAGGCACAGTTGCTGTAAAACCCAGGTCTGGCAGGCCAAGAAAAATACAGGAGCGACATATGCAGAGGATTGTGAGAATGGTTACAGACAACCCAAAGATCACCTTCAAAGACCTGCAAGAACATCTTGCTGCAGATGGTGTATCTGTACATCGTTCTACAATTCAGCGCAATTTACACAAAGAACATCTGTATGGCAGGGGGATGAGAAAGAAGCCCTTTCTGCACTCACACCACAAACAGAACTTGTCTGCAAAAGCTCATTAAGACAATAATTTTGGAACAAAGTGCTTTGGACTGAGGAAACAAATATTGAGTTATTTGGTCATAACAAAAATCGATTTGCATGGCAGAAGAAGAACACCGCATTCCAAGAAAAACTCCTGCTACCAACTGTCAAATTTGGTGGAGGTTCCATCATGCTGTGGGGCTGTGTGACTAGTTCAGGGACTACTGGGGACCTTGTTAAAGTCGAGGGTCGGATAAATTCAACCCAATATCAACAAATTCTTCAGGATAATGTTCAAGCATCAGTCACAAAGTTGAAGTTACGCAGGGGTTGGATATTCCAACAAGACAATGACCCTAAACACACTTGGAATATACAAAGACATTTATGCAGAGGGAGAAGAACAATATTCTGGAATGGCCGTCACATACCCCCGAATTGAATATCATGGAAAATCTATGGGATAATTTGAAGCATGTTTTCCATGCTCGGCAGCCATCACATTTAACTGAACTGGAGAGATTTTGTATGGACGAATGGTCAAAAATAGCCACATCCAGAATCCAGACACTCATCAAAGGCTATAGGAGGCGTCTAGAGGCTGTTACATTTGCAAAAGGAGCTCAACTAATTATAGATGTAATATCTCTGTTGGGGTGTCCAAATTTATGCACCTGTCTAATTTTGTTATGATGCATATTGCATAGTTTCTGTTAGTCCAATAAACGTTATGTCACTGCTGAAATACTACTGTTTCCATAAGGAATGTTATATATCAAAAGGAAGTTGCTACTTTGAAAGCTCAGCCAGGGATAAACAAAACTCTAAAGAATTAAGAGGGGTCCCCAAACTTTTTCATATGACTGTAAATCCGATTTACAGTACTTACAACAGTCAGGGTGGAATCCATCCAATGTCTATGGTGATCAGATCATAATGGGAGTCTAGGGAGACCATTCAGGAGAAGACCACATTAAAGTGCCGAGATGGTCCTCATCCGAAAGCATTTTCTACCCATCCACATAAAATGACCATACGTAGAAGCTCCAGTATATACATTTGATGTCAGCGCCTGTCGGCAGAGTTTACAGTATAAATGGATTTATAGTACAACAAAAAGGAGTATCTGGCATCATTTTCAGTGCATATTATTGCTATATACAGCTGAAAGGCCCTCCCTAGTGCAGAATTATTGTGAGGGTCAAGACAATCATAAAACTGTGATATTTATGGCTAAACACAGTTTGTACTGTGAGTTGGAGCTGCTGTTCAGTGAGAAGCCTGGGGAGCTGCGGAGGCTCAAGCCAAGACTCGACATACTAATATTTTGCTGACCTGCCATATTCTTTGTTTAGGAAGATAATTTAACTATAACAAGTAAGCAAAGATTTTATTAGGCTGATTAACGTCCTCATCTCAGATTCTTCTTTTTATTAAACACAGATGCATCTAATTATATCCAATTCTCCTGCAAGGAAATGCTAATGGGGGAATTATACGATATGTGGCCCTCCAGCCTACAGTCTCCAGCATCCTCAGCAAGAATAGGAAATGCTTATAAAGTAAAGCATAGTGTATATACCTAGCTCGACTGTTCCCTCTGGCTTTAGTTAAGGAGTCTGTGCCTTCTGGTTATATTGATATTTCCCCTTAGCTGAGTGGTGAAGATTCAAAACAATGGTTACTGGTACCTTTTATCATGGTCTAAAGGGGGTCTCCAACCTTTTTTATCTGTGAGCTATGTCCATATGCAAAAAGAATCGGGGAACATTGTAAGCAAAGCCACCATTAGAAATCAAGGGGCTCCGTACAACAAAATTTATGTCCCCGGCCCCCAAACCTTGCCTCCATATCCCGCCCACTCTACATCACAGTTAAAAGACCACACAGACATCAGAGCTTAAAAAGTTAACCCCCCCCACACACACACACAAGTTATAAAAAGCTATTGGGCCACCCTATAAGTTAAAAAAAACCATTGGCGTCAGGGCCCCCTTTACAAGTTAAAAAAAATTGGGGCCCCAAATAATATTTTTTAAAAAAACATTGGCGCCAGGGCCCCCTTTACAAGTTAAAAAAAATAAGGCCCCAAAGAATATTTTTAAAAAAAACATTGGCGCACGGGCCCACCTTACAAGTGGGTGTTCAGAGGAATTGAACTCATGGCTTCAGGACTTCAACTTCACCTCCTTTCGTGACTTTGGGTCTTTTCGCTGCTTCAGGACTTCAATTTCGGCTGTTTTCATGACTTCAGGTCTTTTCGCCGCTACGGGACTTCTGCTGTTCGGCTTTTTTGGCCCTTCCACATTTGAGAATTCGGCTTTTCGGCACTTCCGTTTTCAGGACTTCGGAAGGAGGCGGCATCGGGCTTCGGAACTGTCAAGGGGGGCCCGGCTCTTTCAAAGGTTCAGCAAAGCCAGGCCCGCCTTCAGGCCTGGGCCCGATACACTTGTACCCCTTGTGCCCCCCTGATGGCGCCCTGAAAAAAATGTTCATGGGGGTGCCAAAACTTGCATTCATAAATAATCACCTGCTTTGAAGCAACATCTAATGGGTTGGGGAGTAACATGTTGGGGTTGGTGATCATTGGTCTAGATTCACCTCCCCTACAATAGCTGCTGGCTTTACCTACATTCCATTGACACTGTGTACTTTGACTTGTTTCCTGTCCTTCAAGAAGTTGCAGCTTTTTAAAGAAGAACTATGCCAACAGCCAACATAGAGTGTCTGCATAGACTCTGCCAGGCACGGACTGGCAATCTGTGAGTTCTGGCAAATGCCAGAGGGGCTGCTGTATGGTTCCATAGAAAGTTACCATATAGTGGGCTGGTAGGGGGCTGTTTGGGTCTCTGTGTACTTGAATGGCAGGGCCCCTTTTGACTCCAAGTCCAGGCCTGGGCTCTGCTTCCTTTCCTGAACCATTGAATCCTTGCTCAAAATGGTTTTGCTCTCCTATACAAGTCTTCCTAAGGCAGAGTTATGCAGCAGGGTTGTACAAGTGCTGTTTTATTATTACAGAGAAAAAGAAAATAATTTTTAATCATTTGTATTATTTAGATAAAATGAAGTCTATGGGAGATGGCCTTTCTCTAATATGGCGCTTTCTGGATAACAGGTTTCTGGATAATGGATCCCACACCTGTACTTCATCCAAACTAAGATATAATTAATCTTTATTGGAAGCAATAAAGCAATTTAATGTTTACATGATTTTCTAGTAGACTTAAGGTATGAAGATCCAAATTACAGAAAGATCCAGTAAACTCAGTATCATTCTGGATAACAGGTCCCATATATATATGTAGCCTCCAGCTGTTTAAAAAACCCATACCCGTATACATCAGAGTATAATTTAACAAGATCTGCCCTCATCATTGCGTGTGACATTACGTATTTTACCCCGGGCTTCTCCGCCGCTAGGGAGGGAGAATTTTCCAATGAGGCCCTGATGGATGGTAAGAAGAGTTTTATAATTAATACTGTTTTACAATTCCCAGTGTCCCTTTTTCCTTATTTCCATCTAATTATGTCTTCTCATTGAGAATAATATTGATATTGTGACATTGTATGTGCCGCTGCTCTGGTCCGGCCAATAACTGAGACTGGCAGGTTATGACCAGAGAAGATCTCAGACTTGGGGCAGGGGTGAGCTGCAGTAACAATATGTTCCTATTACTGCTATATACAATTGTAGAATTTCTTTATGAACATGGAAAACATTGTCAGTAATGTGCAACTAACTGGAGGGGGGCAGAAACAAGGGAACAGGACTGGCTTCCTGATATTACCCCTTTTACTTCTCTTCTTCCTTTGCTTTGTCCTACTTTTGTCCTTATTTCTCTCTTTTGTTTCCCCTCTTTCTTCAGCTAATTTCCACCCTCGTCTCCTGTTTTTTTTTACATTGTTTCTACTCCCTTTCCCCTTCATCTGTATTCAGCTTGAAGCTTGTCATTTTGTTCTTCTCCTCTCCTTCCCTTCACCTCTCTTCTGTTTCCCATGCCTTCATATGCTCTTTTACACCTTCTGTTCTTTTCTGTTTTTCCATTTTCTACTCTCTCTATTTACTTGTCTTCAGCTTCACCCTTCATTCCTTCATCTAACTTTTTCAGCTTTATCTGTTTTCTGTTTTCCTTCTATGCTCTTTTCTGCCTCACCATTCCCTCTCTTTGACATTTCACTTTCTTCTTTTCTTCTAACTTCTTTCCTCCACCCATCTTCCACTGCATGAGGTGCCCACAGCTAGTGGCTCTGCTAAAATGAAGTGCATACGGTTGCCTATAACTATAGCTATAACTTTTACAACTTTAACATTTATTCACAAACAGTGGACAACAACATTTGGCTAAAATCTATGCTGAACACCTCAACCAATACAAGAAATAAGGCCGCTTCCACAAATGTACAGATGCAAATATGCAAAGAAGAACTGTAACTAATAATAAATGTAACCTTATGTTCTACTGCCTAAGGGTAAATACAAATCAGATAAGGCCATAACTAAACCTTAATATTGCTGCTGTACACTAGAGGACGGCTATGTCTTTTGTTTGAGGACAAATATATCTTTAGTCGGAGTACAAAGAAGCAAGTTTTAGTACCACAGGACCGACCAGCCTTCATTACACCAAATCATTCAGCAAACCACAGACACATACTAAGGATACATTTAGTATAAGAGTTTGTGTGGTATCACTGAACAAACCACAACAGATTACAAAACTATGCATGGGATTGTTTCCTTCACAAAACACAGCAATGTGATTTACCATCGGCCATAAAGTGCAGCTCATTAAATTGTACAACACACTCTTCATTCCTTTATCTTCCATGGAAAAACGAGGTACCTCGTTATGCTCCTTTATCTGACACCTAATTTGCAGAAGATTAGTCAATCAGCATATCAGTCTGAAGAGAGAACACAATGCACAACGTCTCCAGACACACAAAGGTAACAACAAAAAATCCCTCAGCTTCTTGCATGAAGAAATATCATTGAGGACTTCACACAACCTGCCTTGGCAACCTCACCATTGAAGAATTACCGTATGTGCAGGATGTCAAATTCACACACTTTGTTTCAGCTTTGGCTATTGTTGAATACCGTATTCGTCTATACTGGTGGTTTGCTAAATATTGAAAGTGCCAAAGCTGAAGGCCACTTAGGTTGATGTTTGGGTAGAATGCTTATCTGGTTCTATAGATGCTCATGGAAAACCAACTTAGTTGGGGGAGGCTTTGAGTGGAGTCAACACTTACTTACTGTCCTTGATAATAACCCCAGGCTGGTGCTCCTATCAGCAGAAAACTGCACCGGCCCAGGGTTATTAGGTAATTAAATACAAACACTTGGGGCTGCCTAACATTTGGCCCCTCCAAGTGGTAAACGACTTTTCTTCTCCGTTAATTAAAAAAAAATTAAAAATCAACCAACACACAACCAACATGGATTTATGAAGTTTAGTTACTGGCAAGTACATGGTAGAGAGGGAAAGGAGATCAGTAAAAGAATAGGAATTATTTGCTTAAACTGAAAAATGGTACAGGTATGGGATCCGTTATCCAGAAACCCATTATCCAGAAAGCTCTGAATTACTGTAAGGCTGTCTCCCATGACTCAGTTTTATCTAAAATATCCAAAATTTTAAAAAGTATTTATTTTTTCTGCGTAATAATAAAACAGTAGCTTGTACTTGATCCCAACTAAGATATAATTAATCCTTATTGGAAGCAAAACCAGCCTATTGGGTTTATTATTATTATTGGATTTGTGGCGAGGAAAGATCTGTTATCTGGACCCCCACTGGGTCCTGAGCATTCTGGATAACAGGTCCCATACCTGTATTCCCATATTTCAGAAATTTCTGCATAATGGTTTTCCAGATAAGAAACTGCATTTCTTTTCGATCTGTCATCGCAAGTTTTTTTGGGTCATTTGTCAAACTGACCCAGAGTCATTTAAAAAAAAAAAAATGAGCATCTTATTTCTGGCAGCAAAGAGCACTTTGTCAGTGTGTTATACAAGACGCATTATTCAAAAGCGAATTTCTCAGATGAAGGAATGTCACATGGGAGAAGAGAAACAGATGCAGCAGTATCACTAGAGTTAATGAGTTGGAATTCAGCACCATCTATTACAGGATCCATTGCCCTGTCATCTTACTGATAAGCCTCATTTCTTCATTTTTACATATTTTTTTGTTGACGATTTTTATTCATTCCCTTATGGCTTTTGGCGTAATAATAAATGTGGAAATATTTAGATATTTCCCAGCAGGAAGAATCTTATTTTGTAGGTTCAGGTCCGACTCTTCACTGGATTTGTTCCAAAGGTTTTGCTGTTCATATACTGTACTTACTCACAGTGGAATTTTGAAAGAATATTTTACATTTTAAGAAAACATCCCGGCTAACGTATGCACACCACGTGTAAATGGGTTTTTTTTTCTACATAAAGTGGATGGGTGATCCATCAGTGTGATGAGGATATAATGCACTGAATGAAACAGATCAACGGCGAGACTTGGAAATAGAGAAAAGTCCTTCCTGTCACTGCATGGAGACTTTGTGGGACCCTTTGATTTACATTAAGTATGAGGACTGTCCATCCCATAGCTCTCTTGTTGAACTACAACTCCAAATGCACTTAAGAACTAGGAACTATGGAATAGTAAAACTAAAGAGACACAAGCTGAGAAATTCTAACATGTCTTTGCTATTTCAACATTTCACACTCCCTTCCCAGAGACTATTATCCCACTGTTACTATAGACACCATCTCTCCCTACTATACCTGCTATCCCACAGTCACACTCCCTTCCCAGAGACTATTATCCCTCTGTTACTATAGACACCATCTCTCCCTACTATACCTGCTATCCCACAGTCACACTCCCTTCCCAGAGACTATTATCCCTCTGTTACTATAGACACCATCTCTCCCTACTATACCTGCTATCCCACAGTCTCACTCCCTTCCCAGAGAATATTATCCACTGTTACTATAGACACCATCTCTCCCTACTATACCTGCTACCCCACAGTCTCACTCCCTTCCCAGAGACTATTATCCACTGTTACTATAGGCACCATCTCTCCCTACTATACCTGCTATCCCACAGTCACACTCCCTTCCCAGAGACTATTATCCCACTGTTACTATAGACACCATCTCTCCCTACTATACCTGCTATCCCACAGTCACACTCCCTTCCCAGAGACTATTATCCCCACTGTTACTATAGACACCATCTCTCCCTACTATACCTGCTATCCCACAGCCACACTCCCTTCCCAGAGACTATTATCCACTGTTACTATAGGCACCATCTCTCCCTACTATACCTGCTATCCCAAAGTCACACTCCCTTCCCAGAGACTATTATCCACTGTTACTATAGGTACCATCTCTCTCTACTATACCTGTTATACCACAGTCACACTCCCTTCCCAGAGACTATTATCCACTGTTACTATAGGCACCATCTCTCCCTACTATACCTGCTATCCCACAGTCACACTCCCTTCCCAGAGACTATTATCCCACTGTTACTATAGGCACCATCTCTCTCTACTATACCAGCTATCCCACAGTCACACTCCCTTCCCAGAGACTATTATCCACTGTTACTATAGGCACCATCTCTCCCTACTATACCTGCTATCCCACAGTCACACTCCCTTCCCAGAGACTATTATCCCACTGTTACTATAGGCACCATCTCTCCCTACTATACCTGCTATCCTACAGTCACACTCCCTTCCCAGAGACTATTATCCCACTGTTACTATAGGCACCATCTCTCTCTACTATACCAGCTATCCCACAGTCACACTCCCTTCCCAGAGACTATTATCCACTGTTACTATAGGCACCATCTCTCCCTACTATACCTGCTATCCCACAGTCACACTCCCTTCCCAGAGACTATTATCCCACTGTTACTATAGGCACCATCTCTCCCTACTATACCTGCTATCCTACAGTCACACTCCCTTCCCAGAGACTATTATCCCACTGTTACTATAGGCACCATCTCTCCCTACTATACCTGCTATCCCACAGTCACACTCCCTTCCCAGAGACTATTATCCACTGTTACTATAGGCATCATCTCTCCCTACTATACCTGCTATCCTACAGTCACACTCCCTTCCCAGAGACTATTATCCCACTGTTACTATAGGCATCATCTCTCCCTACTATACCTGCTATCCCACAGTCACACTCCCTTCCCAGAGACTATTATCCACTGTTACTATAGACACCATCTCTCCCTACTATACCTGCTATCCCACAGTCACACTCCCTTCCCAGAGACTATTATCCACTGTTACTATAGACACCATCTCTCTCTACATTATATTTTGACAACTATGCCCCCTGAGACTAGTACAGTACAGGTTTAAATCATTATATAATTCATGTGCAGAGCTATGTAATATGTGCTATTTAAATAAAGGATGACAATAATAGATATTGCAGTTACTAGTATGGCAAATATGCAGATTATTCACTCGATTTTCCTTTTTTCTCTTTTTTTTGTTACAGAAATAGTATTTATTAAGCCAAATTTCACGTCTGTTCCCAACTATGAAAGCAATAAAAAACACAAAAAAAAACCAGCTATCATATTTTTAAATTCTTATGGCTACATAAATTAACATGAAAAAAAGCAGCTGACATTTCAACTACATACGATTAAAAACAATCATCTTCCGACTGTTCCACTGCTGTAAAACAGATGTTATGCGGCAAATTAACATTTACTTATAAATTCGTGACAGTTAGGTTTTACATGAAGATAATCTGCACCACATCAAATGAAGTCCATGATGTATCTGTGCCCATGGTACATACGCGATGCTGGGTTAATGGCCTATAAATCCAAATCAAAATGTGTATGAGATTAAACATAAAGACCACCGGAAATTACATTTTCAAACAGATTCACAAAGTACAATCTACTCTGCAAAAATGTACAGGAAAATCCTATGCCACCTCTGAAGTGTCAGCGATTCTCTGCTAATAGAGGGAAGGTGCCATTCAGCCACAGCCGTATTATGTATTCCACTCACCAGTTGTCCATGGGCTCATGCACACTTGCACTGTATAATCCATTCAGGCACCCAAACTATAGCAATATACAGTAAAGCTTAACTTTTTTAAGCAGCATGCAACATTAAAATGTGAAAAAAAGTTGGATAGCAGCATAAGGATGCAAACAGGTCCTGGCGGTGCCAAATATGGTCTGTGATTGGCTATTTGGTAGCCCCTATGTGGACTGGTAGCCTACAGGAGAGTCTGTTTGGCAGTACACTTGGTTTTTTTTGATGCAGCTAAAACTTGCCTCCAAACCTGGAATTCAGAAATAGGGATGTAGCGAACCGCCGCCGATGTGTTCGCGAACGCCGTTCGCGAACACCGGCAAAAAATGCGGACAGTTCGCGAACAGTTCGCGAACTTCGAACATCCGAAAATCGTTCGATTCGAACGATCGAAGGATTTTAATCGTTTGATCGAACGATTTTCGTTCGACTCGAACGATCGAAGCCATTCGATCGAATGATTTCATTCAATCCAATGGCTTCGATCGTTCGATTCGAATGAAAATCCTTCGATTTTAGCGGTCGAAGGAATCGAATGGTTGAATGGTCGAACGATTTTTGTTCGAATCGAACGCGAACTCGTATTGGCGAACGTCGCGCGACGTTCGCGAACATTCGGCGGACGCGAACAGTCGAAGTTCGCGCGAACTAGTTCGCCGGCGAACTGTTCGCTACATCCCTATTCAGAAATAGGCACTTGCTTTGGGGCCACTGGGAGCAACATCCAAGGGGTTGGTGAAGAATAAGTTGCTCATGAGCCACTAGTGGGGGTTCACTGGTATAGCCGTACAATACAATACCTTCAAGATGGCAATGCATTCCACCTCAGATGTACTGTGCAATCTATTTAGATGATCAAAGCATTTATAGAGGCTGTTTGTGAAGATTCTCATTCATCCAGGTCATGGTATATCTGTAGAAATAAGTAAAATCAACTGGACTTGATGTGTTTTTATTGAAGACGTTTCACAAGTCATCCAACTCTCTTCTCAATTCATCAAGCCAGTTGGATGACTAGTGAAATGTCTTCAAGAAAAACACAGCAAGTCCAGTCAATTTGACTTATTTCTACAGATACATTTATAGGGGCAAATTCACTAAGATTCGTAGTTGCGCCAGGCGTAACTTCGCCGCACTTCGCCGGGCGTAGTTTCGCCAGCGCTCCGCAAATTCACTAAAATCCGAAGTTGCGCTCAGGGGTAGCGTAAGGTTGCGAAGTTGCACTAGCGTTAATTTGCTAAGCGAATCGATGGTTAATTTGCATATGGCGCCAAATTCAAATTTCAATGGAGGAATATGTAGCAGCACTACAAATGCCTGGGAAACCTTCAAAACATCAAATAAAATTTATATTTTGCCCTACACATGTGCCCACTGTATAGTTAAGGTGCCATGAGTTAGGAAATGTAGGGGGGATGGAGGGGAGCCCCATAAAAAATTTCGATCTTTTTCAGCCTATCACCCATAATATAGAAAAAACGCCACCGTTTTTTGGGACTTAGAAAAAATTTGAACTTTTTTAGAAGCAATCCCTATCTACTCTATTGCGCTTCACCTGGTCTGAGGTGGTGAAGGAAGTCTGGCGTAAAAGGTAGCGTTCAGTACAATGCGCGTGTTAGTGAATTTGCGTAGTTACGTCCGTTGCGCAAATTCGCCAGGCGTAAGGGTGCGAAGTAACACTAGCGAATTTATGCCAGCATTCGCTAGTGAATTTGCGAAGTAACGAAAATGAATGATGTGGTTGGGCTTACTGACAAGGGGGGTCAGGTTTGGGACCAAACCACAAGTACTGATGGCTGACTTGATCCAAATGGATTAGAGTTTGGCTACAACTGTCTGATTTCCATATTGGGAATGATGGAAGTTTTGATTTGCTTTATATACTAATTTATGTATTTGGACTTAAGTATTTGGACATCTGCCTGTCCAAAATCCTGAAACCAAGGGTATCAATATGGAGCTGGTCTTCTCGTTGCTCTGATCAACCTCTACTCTTCTGGAAAGATCCATCACATATTGGAACTTTGTTGGTGGGATTAGCTTCAACCACAAGAGCATCAGTGAAGCTGCCTAGTGATGTACATCAACCCTGGTTAACAGTCGGAGTTCCAATTCATCCCTCACTTGTTTTATGTACAAATAGTAGCCAAATTTTGCCTATAGCTGCCATTTAGCCTTTAAAACAGGGAATCATTTACAGGTGTATGTTAATGGGCTGGGGATTAAAAGCTCCCTGCTTTCTCACTAAAGCGTCTGAGCTAAGGGTAAGTGTAGGGTAAGTGTAGCCTTTTATGTTAGTAATCCAATACTGCCATTACTATGGAAGAGTCAGGATCACTTATATATATAGTGTTTCACCAAATCTATTAAGAACCCATCAAGCTACAAAGCTGCAAATAATAAAACACATCTCTTCCAGACATCCAGTAATTTTAATGACTGTCTATGCTGCCCATGTAAAAATCTGTCTGAAATATGCAACATAAAGCATGGCAGTATTGCTGTTTTGTGACAAGAGGTAAGTAGATACATCACGTGGCCACCAGGAAATATGCCCTAACCTGAAACCTATACTTGCCGGCCACATAAAAGCAAATGCAGTGAAAATTAGATAATAAACTCCACTGTTTTCCTCCTCGTCAGCATATAATTACATTCACGTGTGTCAGGTCAAAAATCCACGTCTCGTTCTATAATCGGATTGTGATTTTAGGAACTCTGGGGATTCTGGAAAACGACGAGTAAACTATTTCACCAAGAGTATCATGTGTGTTTATAGTGGCAGGATATAGCATATATTCCAGTCAACTATGAGCAACTCCAGAGGCAATAACGGGGAAGAGATGGCTCAGAGTCTCAGACACTTTAATTTACCCGACAAGAGAAGACTGATCATCTTCTACTCTTGGCTAAGAGATGAGCAGTTCCTCCACTTTTGAAATCTCCACAATTATCAAAGAATAACTTGCAAACTCCTTCTCTTGACTTTTAAAACACCTCACTACATATCTTGTTTGAGTCTCTTTATTTATCTCAATGTCTCTTCATACCACCCACATCCACTGGTTTTTCCACCCTTTTGTTTTCTCTAGCTCAACCAGTGGCTCATGAGAAACATGTTAAATAACAACCCCTTTGGTGTTGCTCATGTTGACCTCAAAGCAGGTGCTCTTTTTCAAATTCCTGGCTTAGAGGCAACATTTTGGAGGGCTAAAGATACAGCCTTATTCCAAACACAGCCTCTTGGCTGGCATGCCACATGGGGCTACTGAAAAGCCAAACTGGAAACCACCAGGAAATGTTTTCATGTTTGTGTTTCTCCCCGACACTTTTTACATTTGAATGTGGCTCACCAGTAATAGGTTGGGGACATTTGCTCTAGCTGCTCATGACCTCTGGTATTTCACTTCTGAATTTCTCCATGAGGAACTTTTATTCATCCTCTTCAAAATTAAACTACAGTAAATCCTATGTGGGGGGTTAGGTAGGTGAGAAAGCCAATCCACACACTTTGGATAAAAATCACTGTCCAGCTTTATTGAAAAATTTAAAACAACTGACAGGCATCTTTTAGCAGTTGTACTCCTACCCTATGACATGTTGTATCACCTGACGCGTTTCATGCCCCTTTCTGGCACTTCATCAAAGGTGAGGTCACAGGATATCCTGTGCCTTATATACCTGTGTTCATTAAAAAAATCTCATATATAAAACAAAACAAACAAAAAATATTTTTCATTTGTTACAAGTCATATAGGTCACAGCCAATGTTGTCATAATATAAAATGAACCACACATTGACTTTACAATTAACAAAGTTGTTATTCACTCTTAAGTCATAATAAAGTGATAGAATTTTTAGATATCAAATTGGAAGGATTGGAAACTGGTGAGATACACTGTGATCTCTATGTGAAACCAATTGCTAGGAATACACTCTTAAGAGCTGATAGTTGCCATCCTCGCCCAGTTTTGGGGGGTATCCCGGTGGGCCAATTTTTGCGACTTAGACGCATATGTACCACATGGGTTACCTTCAATAAACAGGCGATGATACTTTGGGATAAATTGATTGAGAGAAAATATGATGTTGGTACAATTAAGAAAGCTTATGAAAGAGCAGTTAGCACTTCTAGGGAAGAACTTCTGTACCCAGTTAAATATCAAAATAAGAAGAGCAGAACATTTAAAAATAAGAAAGGAGACAAAAAACAGAATGGATCTAACTTATACTTTATTACTAAATACAGCAACCAGGCCAACCAAATAAGGAAAATTATAGACAAGAGACTGGAGGTCTTGAAGGTGGATCCCCGGTTAGATAGAGAAGTGTTGGGAGGTCTAAAGTATGCATTTAAAAAGAGTAGGACCATTTCGAATGATTTGTCACCTAGCCTGTACCAACCTAAGAACAAACAGTTGCAAACAAACAAAAATTGGTTAGTGAAACAAGGATCGTTCAAATGTGGTAAAAATAGATGTAAAGTGTGTAAACACATAATGGTTCAAAATCATTTTAAAAGCACCACATCAGGGGAGATTTATCCCATAAGAAGCTATATAAATTGTGACACAAGGGGCCTCATCTATTTAGCGACCTGTAGTTGTGGTGCTCAATATGTGGGCAGAACGTACAGGTCGCTGAAGGAGAGGGCAAGGGAACATCTTATACCCATTGATTTGGATAGAACTGAAGAAACAAATTTTTCAAATAAACGCACATCTGCTGTTAGTAAACACATAATGTGCAGACATGGGGGTGACTATTCACACATTAAATTTCAGGGCATAGAACATGTCAAATTGGGACCACGTGGGGGTGATATCAAAAAAATAATTGATCAAAGGGAAATCTTTTGGATCTTTACTTTAAAGACTAGATACCCGCAGGGTCTTAACAATGACTGGGAAGTAACATGCTTTTTCCAGCCTTAAGGCCCCTATTAACCATAATGTGTGAATAGTAACCTAATTATCTATTCTCATGATGACTTAAGAGTGAATAACAACTTTGTTAATTGTAAAGTCAATGTGTGGTTCATTTTATATTATGACAACATTGGCTGTGACCTATATGACTTGTAACAAATGAAAAATATTTTTTGTTTGTTTTGTTTTATATATGAGATTTTTTTAATGAACACAGGTATATAAGGCACAGGATATCCTGTGACCTCACCTCTTATGAAGTGCCAGAAAGGGGCATGAAACGCGTCAGGTGATACAACATGTCATAGGGTATGAGTACAACTGCTAAAAGAAGCCTGTCAGTTGTTTTAAATTTTTCAATAAAGCTGGACAGTGATTTTTATCCAAAGTGTGTGGATTGGCTTTCTCACCTACCTAACCCCCCACATATGATGTCCACTGGATTGGAGACCAGTAAGAGGGAGCCTGAACACTATTGGGATTGAAACACAATGGAAGAGTGGCCGCGTAGTGGACCTGTGAGTTTTTTCCTTTCTTACAGTAAATCCTAGCTCCTGGAGTCACAGTATCTGATTCAATCTTGGCTTTCATGTACCAATCAGGGACCTCCTTCTTCCGGTCTCTTATTGGTTACTTGGGGGCAGATTTATTAAGTTTTGAATGGTAAATTCAAATTAGAACTTTCAAATTGTTTTGGTCAAAACTCGAATTGTAATCCACCAACTCAAATTTGAATTAGAATGTGAGATTTATCACACCTCGACCCTGGAAACAGTTCTAATTCAAATACTCGCCTCCTAAAACCTGCTGTTCAAGTCAATGGCAGAGGTCCGTTGAACCATTTGAATATTTTAATTTGCCTTCCTTACATTCAAGGTTTTTTTTCGGAGGAAAGCTCAATTCAAATTCGTTTTGAAATTCCATTCAAATTTGCAGGTCGTTCGTATTCGATCAAATATTAGACGTTGGAGTTTTTAACTAACCTCTAATTCAAGTTGTGAGCACATTCTAATTTATTAGAGTTAAAAAAAATCACATAACTTCAAAATTCATCCTTTGATAAATCTTCCCCTTGGTGATATTGTGTATTATACACAATGGCCTCTTGCCTTTATATGGTCATGGAGAGCTTCAGTGACTCCTAATATCCTTATCTATTACAATGGGGGGTATATTATTCCTTATAAAATTGCATATAGTTATGTTTTATTTATTGTATAGAACAGTTCCCTCATCTTTTATTGACTGAAATGTATAGTGCTGTGAATACAGATCTTTATAGAGATTATACATCATTTACATCAGTCCCTGCCCCAATATAAAGAGCCAATGAACCTGCCTAGTTTTTGGAGTGTTATTGGAGGCTGGAGGAAAATCAAGCTCACTGCAGATAATGTCCTGGTTGGAATCAACTCAAGACACCACTATTGCAAGGCAGCAATCCCAACCAATGCATAATTAAAGAGGCAGTATCTAGCCAAACATTTAACCTACAAATTCATTAGTATTATTTAAAGCTGGAATATATCTTTCATTTAGTAACGGTATACATGAAACAATGATGTTGTTTTTAGCAAACATGAAAGGGGAAAGACCTAACCAGTTCCAGTTTCCTGCCATATAATATATACTTCATGTGTAGCGTCTGTCCTCTAGAGAACCCCACATCAGCAAATGCCATGCTGTGATCACCAGCTGCCACCATCTTGTTATTCTCACAAGCCAATCAGGAAGCCACACATTTCTCAGATAAATACTTGCCCTGATAAGTCTTGACAATAAAGGCATGTGGTTACATTCTAGTTAGTGTGGCTCCAATTAAATTACAAGTCCTTGCATTCCATGCTGTATATTTCACTCATCTGTCCAAAACATATATTACCAATAAAAGTCAGTCTATACTAGACATGTTACAGCAGGTATGTCTAGCCTGAGTGGTGGATGCTGAGAATTGTTGAGGAAAAGCAGGTTGTTTATTTACAGATTGGGACATAACAAATAATTTAGAGGCCTGAATTCCTAAAATATATTAGAATGGCCTTATCTATGTCCAATATTTGACATGTCTCGCATTTACTAATGGGATCCAGCTTCTTTATGCCTCCCCGCCTGTACCAATTAGGGTTAATAACAAATATTCTTTAAACTCTAAGTTGACTGGAGGCACAACAGAACAAGTCCCCTTTCCCCTTCATTGTTTGCCTTTGCAACAGAGATTCTGGACATGGTGGTCCATCAGACTCAGGTCAGCAGTTAGTTTCAGATCCTGAAAAGCTCAGTATATCAATAACTTTCATTTGTATGACTAGAGGCTACTTCAGAGACATTCAATCTTTAGAATCTTTATTTCTTAAAGCCGTGGTTCCCAATATAGCTCATGGGGGTCAATGTTGGACTGGCCCACCGGGATACCAGGAAAACTCCCGGTGGGCCCTTGTGCTGCTAAACATTTGGCCTATTGCATTGCCATTCCCTGTTTCTATGAGCACAAAAAGGCTAAATAGATGAAATAACAGGATATAGTATGTATAGCTAAAAGAGACTAGGAGAATAGATTTTGAGTGAGGAGAGGAAGAATAATAGTACTGAGAGTGGGCCCCTGGTCTAAATTTTCTTTGTGGGCCCCTGGTCTAAGGTTTTTGGGTGGGCCCCTGGTGTCCCAGTCAGACACTGATGGGGGTTATAGTAGTGGTTTAGAATGGCCAGCTTGAAGTACAGTTAGTGTAAGGTTGGGTGGCCGGAGTGGTTTTCCACTGACCATACCTCTCAGTTCCTATTTAGAAAGGACAGTCCTGGTGTGCAGACCTCACAAACAAAACAAAAGGTGGGTCAGAATGTGGACATGGTTTATGGAAGAGGTGCAGCTACTGGAATACATAGGCAAATATAGGTGCATCATATTCCACAATGTCTGATCAACAAACCAACTTATAGCCATGATACATTTTATATATTGTTGGGATTGTCTGGGCACCATAAATATACAGTAAAAAAACTACACAAAACATGAATGGCCATCTTAAGAGTGAATATTGATATTCCTGGAATTATATAATGGAGGTTATTATGACAATGTTTTTAATGAACATTTTTATAAGCAAAGAGGGGCCTGACCAAATGCTAGATGAAACGAGCGAGGCCCAAAAAGTGTAAAAAAAACCCACCAATAAATGATTTATCAGCTTATTCCTAGCCCCAGCAGTTAATTCCCTTCTCTCACCAACCCTGTTCCAACGGCTGCCAAGGGATGGCGGGAGTTGAAGCTCAAAGCCAGCAGGTTGGATGTGATTTATGGCAAGACGAGGTAGAACTGAACACGGCATAAGGAACCTATTTGCCTGCCACCCTGGTTATCCTATCCCATGATGAGAGGAAAGAAATTGCCACCGTCTAAAATCCTGCTTTTATCATATTTACTCGGAAGAGGGCATGGTACTGACAGAACTTCCAGGCAATCCATGAAAAATGGTTCTGTAATTGAAATTAAGCTCTTTTGAAGGTTAATAACCTACAAACACATGGTGCCCTCTGCATGTCAAAATTCTGGGGAAACGGAAAAATGTTTCACCAGGAATGTTATTAGGGCTGAGTAACATCCAGCAACACATCAATTTTATTGACTGAAGCCATGCGAGCAGAATAAACAGCACTATGAATTCTATCCATTTTAGGCAGTTTTTTTTATTAGTGGAGAGAGAAAACAACAACGAATAAGCAAATCTGGAGTGAAGGGGTCACTAAAAATGGCAAAAATATATTGTATATTCCCTATACATTCAGAAGATGTTATGCATCTGATCCAGCCATAATAAAACTATGATTTACATCTTCCATCATTTCACCACGAGAAATTCACAAATACCACACAATACTTCCCCAAATATTACATTCCATGACAAATGTGGCATTTGAGTCACTGTTTTGTAAAATATTTTATTTGGAATTGTGCTTTTTACTTTATATATTTCTATAGTGCACATTGTCATAAAAACCTCCATTCGATAATTCCAGGAATATCAAAGAAAGCCAAAAAGCGTAAGCTGACCATACATGTTTTGCGTAGTATTCTGTACATGTACAGTACTTAGAAGATCCCAACAATAAAAAAAAAGTTTCATGGCTTTAAGTTGGTTTGTTGATCAGAAATTTGGGAACGTTTCATTTTCTGGTGCACCATATTGTGGGCTGAAACATGTGCCGATAAACCTGCAGCAAAACCTGCGGTGGCGTATGCTCTTTCCACTTTAAAACGGTCCTAGTGAATTTCTGTAGTGTTGGATAGCTGTAGGGTACTGATCCATAAGAACTCTTTGATGGAGCAAGAGCTTGGCCTATACCATGTTGCTACTGCACCCTCACAGCAAAGCCAGCCATGCAATCATTCCCCAACACTGTATTTTTGTTCCCTCTGCTCTAGCAATTCAATACACCTAAAGCAGACTTTCCCCTTCCATATATATATATATATATATATATATATATATATATATATATATATATATATATATATATATATATATATAAAAGCAAAAGAAAAAAACCGCACCAACAGGTCTTTATGCAAAAATAGAAAAACTTTTATTAATCAACGTTTCGGCTCGACCGCTGGAGCCGTCTTCAGGAACAAAAAAATTGTGCATACCAACAAACAAACTTAAATTCCCCCATTGCGCGCCAAAAAGGGAAGTGACGAGGAGTGGGCGTGTGTAATGTGAAACCATTTAGTGCCCCGATACTCTTCTTCATTACTAAAAAATAAATAGTTAATAAATACATAGCCATATATATACTCAGTGACCTGAGTGTCTTGTGCCAAGTGTGCAGTTAAAATCATTAAAAACAACAAGGATCACTGTGTATATTAACTTCACATACATATGTGAAGCTTACACGGATTGCGCCCAACTGGTAGGGGAGACGGCTTTGACATACCTCCATTGCCGTGTCGCCTCAGACTTGCAGGTACAGAACGGTGCATAGAAGCAGCAGTGTAGTCCGACTCAGCAAACTTCCTCAAACCGCAACCAACTACGTCAAAGTCGTCCCATATCTGGCCAGTCCTATGCTCAATTTTATCTGACTGGCCAGATATGGGATGACTGTGACGTAGTTGGCCATCTTAAATATATTGCAATATATGGACAAACAATCCCTGTTTTGTTTAAAGGGTAAGGCATTTTTCAGTAGCAGTATGCACAAAATGTCTCTGTCTTAAATATATTGATAATGGGTTGAGTGCAGAGGACTCTTGTATTTGACTATATGTATTTTGTGGTCACAGCCTCATTGCACCCCCGCCTATTTAAAAAATAGTGGTGAGCACAACTTTCCCTTGTTCCCATGATTAAGTGCCCTGGATGGGTGCGAAACGCGTCGGGTGGATGGAGATGCAGACATACATTTTTAACTTTGTATAAATAAAATTATTTTTTGGTTGAACTGAACTTTCTAGATATCCTAAGAGGGAAGGAATTTAGTTTATTGCAGGGAGCTTAAGAACCAATCAGCCGGCAGGAAAAAGATGGTCGTGGGTGGAGGGATGGCGGGTTAGGGTTGAGTGGGGTTGAGCAGGTCTGGGTCGGCAGGTCCCATGAGGGCTGGGAAACACCAAGTTTTTTTCTTGGTGTCCTGGCCCAGACCACCTCTTAATGTTAATGGCACTTTGCATGGGTTGTGCCCAGAGGAACAGATGTTTGAGGTTCTAGAATAGCCAGCTTCTGGAGCAACAACTAATTGGTTTCAATTTATTCATTGCAATAACGCAAAATCTGTCCATGCTGGTAAATGAGTTGCACTAAATATCATACAGTTCATCATATCATACAGTCAGCATTTATTTACATATGCATGTAGAAGAGGAGATATGAGGTGGTGTCTATATTAAGATTAAATGGATATGGTCTCCATTCAGCAATCAATTTGCAATTACAGTTTAAAGGCAGTAGGAGTGCTGTGAGTTGGATTCTAAATTATATATCTAAATTACATTTGTCCTGGGCCCTATCAATATAAAGGACAGTTGAGATCACCTTATGTTCTAAGCAAGTATCCCCTTCTCATTACTCCCTGCAGAAGGTATCCAATGCCCACAAAGGTGCCAGTCAGGATGATGAGATGATGCTTCAATGAACAAAAGTCTCAAAGCCCACTGAGCATCTGGCAAACATCAATTTCACTACATATTAATGTATTCCCAGTGGGTCAGGGCTGAACCCATATGGTACTAATACCATACAGTAATAAAAGAGGAGATTAAGTATGGATAATGTGTGGCACCACCCTACTTAACTGCCTGTTTTAAGCTTGAAAGGTGATGGAATCTGGCAAATGAAGGGATGGGTGAGAACAATGAGAGATATATATTTATACAGCAACACAATGATGGCAGAGCCGGTCCACTTGCCTTATACTGCTTCTCACAATTCCCAGCAACAGCAAGTGTGAGGCATACGGGCTGCAGTTGGACACGCTGATGGGTGAACGGCCAATGTGGACTGGGCACAGCCCTCTAAAGCATTTATATAAACATCACCACGAGAGCTGGACATTACTTTGAGATCTGTCCAACTCGGAGCAACGGCATTCCTTAATATAACTGAGGAAGGCTGCCTTGTTTATTATAAACATCTGCCAACACTTCTGTTTTTCCTACAGCTGTCCCAAACCTTTTAGCAACAAGGTCCAAGGCTTGATCGGAAAAGGGCAAGGTCAGAACTTATCTGGGTCAGATTAAGCTGCATTGATCAAAAGTTCCAAAAACTTTTGGCTGGTGTAGAAAGGTGTGCAGAGATGGTCATGAATGGAGAATGAAGATGTTGCCTTCACCCAACAGCCAATCAACAGGTAGCTTACACTGCTCACCAGTTATAGATATATAGATAGATATTTTATTATGTATTTCTCAACTCAACGTGTTTCTGGCAAATCAGCCGTGAAAGATTTAGGATCTTGGCAGGACTAGCAGTAGAGGGCTAACATAGAGATGCATAAGCTGCCTGGGCTCCATCTCTATTTTTGTAAAAGCTAATGAAGCAAGGTGGCCAGGATTGTCTATAATATAATGCACTTGGCTGTGGAACAGCTATAATTAATCAGTTTCTCCATTATGAGTGTCAGTCAACCTGCCGCTCTCCAGATGGTCCTAAATAAGAATCCATCTGGTGGTTGTCAGGGGATGCTGGGATATATCACTCAACAGCAGCTAAAGAGATTCAGGTTTCAGACCCCAGTTCCATATGAAGATCAGGCTTTCATAATGCATCTTGGCTTTTTTTATCCTAACAATTGAGTCAGATCTGACAAGTCTGTATCCGATGATGATGATGATGAAACATAAAAACCTCAAGCAGAGCAGACCAGCCCTGGGGATTACACTGCCCTATTGCACAGCAGAGGCATTCAGAACTCACTCACTATATATTATTTGATCATTTATGCACTACAATGTTTTTTCGTCGGGGGAATTATGAATTCGTTTTCGAAACAAGACCCCTTACCAGTGGCAAAGTTGCGCTAGCGTTAATTCGCCAAGCAAAGCGAAGTTTCGCTAGCGATGGTTGATTTGCATACGGCGCGAAATTCAAATTTCAATGGAGGAACACGTATTAGCACTACAAATGGCTAGAAAACCTTCAAAACATCAAATAAAAATTTTATTTTGCCCTACACATGTGCCCACTGTCTAGGTAAGTTGCCATGAGTCAGGAAATGTAGGGGGGAAGGAGGGGAGCCCCAAAAATATTTTCGATCTTTTTCAGCCTATCACCCATCATGTAGAAAACACGCCAGCGTTTTTTGGGACTTAGAAAAATTTTTGACTTTTTTGGAAACAATCCCTATCTACACTATTGCGCTTCGCCAGGTCTGAGGTGGCGAAGGAAGTCTAGCGTAAAAGGTAGCGTTCAGTACACTGCGCAAGTTAGTGAATTTGTGTAGTTACATCGCTAGCGAAAATTTGCCAGCGTTCGTTAGTGAATTTGCGAAGTACCGAAAATGCCAAACGCTAGCGAATTGACGCTAGCGTTCGGCGCTTAGTGAATTTGCACCTTAGAGTCCAGTCCCTTTAGGCTTCCATGTTCTAGTCTGATCCACTGCTTTTGGGTGAAGAGGGAGAAGAGTGACAGGCACTTAAGAAGAACAGGGCTGGATGCAAAATACCAACAAGGGAAAGTTCTGCTCACAACTAATTTTTAAAACATTAAGCAGAGGTGCAATGAGGCTGTGACCACCAAATTTGTTATAATTTATACAGGAGCAGTGACCAGCTCCATGTTGTAGCTCCCACTCTTCCCAGCTATCAGGTGATCCCAGTGGTGGCCTCGAAACCAGCAAGTAGGTCGCAGGTAAAATTAGTTTTGTGTAAAATGTATAATGAGACAGCTGAGTGTAGGACTGGCCAGACTGGGGATGACTTTGATGTAGTTGGCCATCTTAAATATATTGTAATATATGCACAAACAATCCCTGTTTTGTATAAAGGGTAAGGCATGTTTTGGTACTACAGAACTTATCTGTTGTGTATCCTGTGACTTTCCTCCTTTTTTAGCTTTGAATGGCTGTCCCCATGGCTACACAGCAGCTTGTTTATATAAACAATAGTAGTACTTATCTGTTTTCTACTGTGTATCATGTGCTTGAATGGCCACCCCCATGGCTACACAGCAGCTTGTTTATATAAACTATAGTAGTACTTATCTGTTTTCTACTGTGTATCATGTGCTTGAATGGCCACCCCCATGGCTACACAGCAGCTTGTTTATATAAACTATAGTAGTACTTATCTCTTATCAACTGTGTATCCTGTGCTTGAATGGCTTCCCCCATGGCTACACAGCAGCTTGTTTATATAAACTATAGAAGTACTTATCTGTTATCTAATGTGTATCCTGTGCTTGAGTGGCTGCCCCCATGGCTACACAGCAGCTTGTTTATATAAACTATAGTAGTACTTATCTCTTATCAACTGTGTATCCTGTGCTTGAATGGCTTCCCCCATGGCTACACAGCAGCTTGTTTATATAAACTATAGTAGTACTTATATGTTATCTACTGTGTATCCTGTGCTTGAATGGCTGCCCCCATGGCTACACAGCAGCTTGTTTATATAAACTATAGTAGTACTTATCTGTTATCTACTGTGTATCCTGTGCTTGAATGGCTGCCCCCATGGCTACACAGCAACTTGTTTATATAAACTATAGTAGCGTTTCTGAAGCAAACATGGCTTATTCACTACAGTACATTATATTTTCGTTACTTTAAAACACTTTCATTTTTTGGAGTTACTGTAGCTTTATTCCTCATTATAGAGGATTTCTGTACCTCTAACGTGCCCCTCTAAGTAGCGTTATTTTGTATAGTTTTGTGGCATTCCTTGATAGTTAATAAGTTAATAATAATGGTTGTGGTATACCCATCAGCCCAACAGAGTCATTCATCATTAGCATACATGCCTCGCTGGCCCCTACACTTTAAAGGAACAAGTCTTATCAAATAGCTATTAAGGGCTTTAAATACTTTGAAAGAGGGGCTTAAATCATCATTTTAGGACAGGGAGACCCTTTGATTCTGTCTTTCACTAAGCAGCTCTCATTCCTGGGATTATGTTCAGAGACTCTTTAAGAAAGATGGAAATGTTTCTTCATCTTTGGTGCAAATAAGATACGTAGAGTCATAGTAAGGGCCATGGCAAATTCTGTGTGCCACAATAAAGATGGTAGAAAGTAAATGGGATTTGATTGTTGCTGGGAAATGCACCTGCAGAATCTTTTAATCAACCGATTATTAGCTTCTACACTGGGACGCAATCCATAGTTATTATCACCACTTTCATTGCTGCAATTTACCTAGAGGAAAGCAGCCGCTATCAACACCTTTGTGCAGGCCCAGATTTGTGGAAAGGCCAGAAAGGGGCAGGACAGCAGAATTTTAGGGGAGGCTTATGGCCCAGCTGCATCACAATAGATTTGGAAGCACTGGGGACATGCAGGAAATTTGCTCCCATGTGCCAATCCCTGTGTGCCAGACCCAACGAGATAAGGTTTGCGCATGTGCAGCGTGTGCATATGAAGGGGGAATTCAGGAAGGGGGAAATGGGGCAGGGGGGGCCACAAGTGGTCCCAGCCTAGGGGCACGCTATGTATAAATTCGGCCCTGACCCTGTGTTCTACAGTCAGGGTCACACACTGATGGCCATGGTAAGGAACTAGCAGCACTTTAGAGAGTGAGCACAGCTACACCTAGACAGTTACATCTACACCTAGGGGTACTTGCAGAGTAAGCACAGCTACACCTTAATCTAGCTACACCTTGGATAATAAGCACAGCAACAACTAGAAGAGTAAGTACAGCTACACCTAGATCTAGCAACAACTTGAAGAGTAAGCACAGCTACACCTTAATCTAGCTATACCTTGGATAATAAGCACAGCAACAACTTGAAGATTAAGCTCAGCTGCACCTATTCTTACTTACATCCTGCAGAGTGAGCATAAATACACCATCACCAAGCTATATTTTATAGCATAAGCAAAGCTACACCTACATCTAGCTACACCTACGTAATCCTAAAAGATTAAGCACAGCTCTACCTACACCTAGAGTAAGCACAGCTATACCTAGACAGTTACATCTCGACCTAGGGGTACTTGCAGAGTAAGCACAGCTACACCTTGGATAATAAGCACAGCTACACCTAGATCTAGTGACAATTTGAATTTGAGTTGCTATACCTACATCTAGCCACACCTTACAGACTAAGCATAGCTACTCATAAACAGCTACACCTTGGGGATTAAGACCAGCTACATCTATTTACATCTTCACTATACTTTGAAGAATAAGCTTCACCTAGCTGCACCTTGAAGAGTATGTACAGCTAAAACTATATCAACTTATATCTTACATTTTACAGAGTAGAGCAGAATTGTATACCGGAACTTACTTTCCCTGAGCAACCCTTGCCTGTCTGAAGTGTTCTCTAGCCAGTATCTTTGCTGAAGCCCATCTGGCTATAAGCAAAAGGGTATAATGCAGGGCAGTTTTAATGCTTCAATGCTCCCAAAAAGGTTGCTTTTGACCCCAACCTTACAATTAAGAGAGTAAGTAGGGGCAGACAGGCAAGAACATTGCCTCACATGGCCCTAACAGTCTCTGGTGAGGACCCGACCCAGCCTAAATAAAGTAGGGGTTGTTGGCCATTAGTTAAACCGAGAAGATCCAATGGCTTCATCTATAAGGTGAGTGCACAATCCCCAACTTTCAGTTGGAAAGTGTATCTGTTCTACATCTGGATTAGGTTCCTGTGACAGAATGTACCAGACTTCTAACTGGGCTGATTCTGACACTAAGTAAAACATACAACTCCGCATATGCCAATCTACTTCAAAGAGCCTCTAATTTAGTGAGACGAACCCAGACAGAGTGAAATTATTCATAAATGTACTTGGCTTGTCTTGAAAGGTTTGATTACACTTAAAAGTAAATGTTACATTTATATGTGGCATTTAGACTTTATCAAGCATATCAGTTGATCGTATTTATAAGCTCATTATAACCAATACTGGCTTAAGCTTTGCTACTGGTGCCAGGATTAGCTTTACTCTACTTAAATTAAAAAAGTCCCCATTTATTTCTGAATGCCAGCACTGTATCCCCAGTAGGAGCCCCGAAGTAATGTGACTACAGTGGTTGAGGTGCCTGTAGTGTAAGGTGGGTGACTTCACTGCCTTGTTTCCAGTGATAGTTAAGGCTGGGAGAACATAATTTTCTACATACCTCCCAATATCCCAGATTTTAACTTCTCTAGCCAGTCCCCACCATGGCTAGAGAATTCTGCTACAATATTATATAAAAAGGGTCTTTAGTGGTGGTCTTTGTAGGACAGGAACAGATTCTGAAGCTCTTCAGCTGGGAGTTGTAATTCAAAAACAACCGATTGGCCACAGGTTGGCCAACACAGATAAAAAATGTTGCTGTTACCATCTTGCTTTGCTATTATCACCTAACTGATGGGCAGGTAGGCAGAAAAGTTACTGGAATTGACCAATACTGGCCAAGCCTTGCAACCCTACCTGATTCAGAAGTTAATTTGATCATTTCACCCCTCATTTTAGCTTTCTTCCCTATTGGTTACATTGGTATCAGATTTGCCCTGCAGGTAGCAAACCTATAACTTTTTTACCTCCCTTGCTTAGTCTTGTCAATTATTTAGTAGTAGTAGTACTGACACAATTACAGAGATTGCTCATCATTTGCATCAGGCCATGAGGAGCTTACAATCTAAGGTGCCATTGAAGCATTTCTGGTGATTATGAGCAGGAGCCAATTAATCTGGGTGCTTTTGAAGTGTGGGAGGAAATAAGGGTACCTGGAGGGAACTAATGTAGACATGTGGGGGGGGGGCATAATAAAGTCCTTGCAGATATTATACAGGTTGGAATTGAACTCAGAACTATGGCAGAGATGCTACCCAATCAGCTGGCCATACCAAGAAGTAGTTATACGAATTACAACCAACCATAAAATCCTCCTGTATGGCACAGGCTTAAGTGCCAACCTGTTAAGACTCTCTGCATCCCCTGATGGACATGAAATAAACAGCAGCTCTTGCTGGGATTGGGCACATTAATATATTACATAATGTCAGGGCACATTATGAAGGCGCAGGGGTTAAAGAGGAATGAAGGAGAAAGAGGAGATTTATGAGGAGGCTTAATTAAAAGCAAAGGAGCAACTATTAAACATGACATATTGGATCAGTCAAAAGTTTCTACAAACACAGCTTAGATAGCACTAAAGTGGCCCAGATAAAGAGACACAGAGCAAAACAGGAGTGAGGAGAGTACGGGAGAACATGCAGGGAAAACTGCTGACTATGCGTCTTGCATCCCATAAAACTGGAGAACTAAAGACTAACTAAAGAAGTAGCTAGAAATGTTGTACGTTATGTTTTGGGCTTCTGTACCAGCCCAAGGCAACCACAGTTAGCAGTAAAGATCTATGTCTCCAAAGATGCCCCAGAAGCTCCCCATCTTCTTTTCTGCTGATTCACTGCACATGCTCTTTGCTGCTGTCACTTACTGAGCTTAGGGACCCACTCACAATATACAGTACACATAGTATAGAAATGCCACAATATAAGGCTGATTAATAATTAATACTACATGGCAGCACAGAAACCAGTGCAATTATCATCAGAATTTAATAATCAGCAAACCTGTAGCATCAGCTTATATTACAGCCAGGGAAGCTCATTTTCTGCTGGATAAAGCACTACGTATCTTGACAGCGCTATATAAATAAATGATGATGATGATGATGATAATTAGTGACGAGCCCTAAGCTTAGCTTCTCAACAGCCAATCAGAGCCCACTGAGCATGTGAGTGTCACAGACACTTTCCAAGATGGTGACCCCCTGTGACAAGTTTGAAGTCCTGGATCATTGCTGCTATTGACAAGCTGAAACTTTAGGCTGATGCAATAAGTTCAGTATACAAAATATGGCATTTTTAACCATAGTAATTTTTTAGGGTTTAGTTCTCCTTTAATGAAAACATGGATAACAGCATCCCTCCGGGTCCTGGTCTAATTCTAGCCGGGGCACTATCTGCAAGGAGTGTGTATGTTCTCAATTGCAGCATTCACAGAGACTTCCAGCAAGAGTTGGTAGGTGGCATTATGTGCCCCCCATCTCCTTACTAAATTAATTACACATGGTAAGGGCCAGAACTAGGGATAGGCAGAAGATACACTGCCTGGGGCATAAGGGGGGGCTGGGCATGTACCTCTTCTGTCGCTTGCCCCTAGTCTGGGCCCTTTCCCTCCCACCAACCACGGATCATTTCACCTCCCACCACCCCCATCCTCAGTCTACGGGCTCGGGTGAGAGGGGCAACTGGGGATGAGGTGGATCTAGGTTGCCAAGGACTGCTTGGCCAAGGACTATACATGACAGTCTAAGTCTGAACAAACTGCAGACATACCGTATATCGAGCCAAGACTTTCAACCTTGAGGGTGTCTAGTTCTTCTTACTGTGAAGAACATCTCATATGGTCACCCAGAACCCACATAATCCAAAATGTCACTACTGTCTGTGATATTCTAGCATAGCTCAAAAAAGCACTGGATATAAGATTAAAAGTGCTGTGCCCACCCTGGGAGATGGGGGACATTTTGGGTAAAGCCTATTCACTCTCTTAGATACACCTGAAAGCTCAGCTGGATCAGTGAGAGTGAGATTTGGGGGTAAACACTTCTTAGACCTTCTAGTTGGGCTTTCAGGTGTATCTAAGAGAGCGAATACGTTTTATCCCCAAATTTCACTCTAAATGGCCTTCAGGCTGGGCCAGAGGAGCCCTGGTCAAAGGTTGGTCCTTCAAGGGGGGCTGGAACAGAAAAGTCCAACAGCTTTAGAAAAACACAACTGAAATGAAGAGCTGTGATTCTGCCAGGTTACTTAGTTTAGCTTAAAATCCCGTGTTATTATACTAATGTTTTTGATTTTTAAAAAGGTCAACTATCTGGCCACATAACACTTGGGGGGAGCCATATAAGGTTCTGCTGTGATGGTATCTATAGATAAGGAGCACTCTGACTGCCTCTGACATCTGTTTGTACTTCCAAAGCCACAGAAAATACAAAAGAAAAAAGCCACAATGGTTGTGACCGCGGCTTATCTCAAATTCTCCATTAAGTGGAACACGCATGCGTTTTTTTTGTGATGTCGGCTTTCTCTGAGGAATCCAAAGTTCTAGTGAGAAACAGAGGTGTTTCTTAGGGGTAAGAAGGCCTTAGCTGATATAAACCCAAAGATAAAATCCAAACCAAGCCATATTTGGGTTATAAAATAGTGGTGGGAAAAAAAGCTGCCCTTGTGGAATCTTATGGTCCAAGATCAAGTACAAACAAGGCAGAAGTCAGGGTGAAGTGGGGGACACCATTGTGACATTGGCCTCAGTGTTCAAAACCATGGTCATCATTTGGAATTGTCTGGTGATAAAATATAATAAGGCCTTATTTTCCAAAACCAAGATAAAAAAGACGAAGACCATCAATATTTAGTGCTAAAACAGCTTCTGTGGCTCATAACCTTTCCCAGGCCAACAAGAAAAGGGTTTCTCCTGTTAAACGTTGTCTTTAATGGAAGACATTAATTTTTCCCTTTTTACCCTCTTTTATTATCAGTGGCAGGCCAAGTAGTATTGCTTTTATTATTAATGGCAGGCCTTATTTGCCTTTCTCTTATGCTTAACAAAGCAATTAAAGCTTTAAACCTTTAATTATTTTCTTTGCTAAGTGTTGGAAGGCCTATAGCACACCCCCAATAATAGGTTTAGAGTGCATATACAGTGTATAACACGGGTATAACTTGTGCGGTTCAAAAATTAATAATTACTTTTTTTTTGATTGCGTAGTATTCTTTTCAGATCTGCTCCTACTGATCTTACATTCTCACTCTTGCCTAGTTGTTAGGGTATTTAAACCCTAGTGACCACATAGCAGATGAAATTTCCAGCCTGCCAGCCAGAAAAATTACAAACACCATAAAAATGAAGACCAGCTGCAGATTGTCTTGGAATTGTGGCGTCTACATGATACGAAAAGTTAATTTTCAAGTGAGCTGCCCCTTTAAACCCTATGTGTGCAGATCAGTTGAACAAATTGCTAAACAAACAGATTTCGACACTTCTTTGTTTCTTATCAGATGTCAGAGTGAGACTGCATTACATGTACAATGTCAAATCTGTGGTGCTCAGAGGTTAATTGCAAATGCCTTTGGGCTCCTAGAGGGCTGCACAGCGCTACCATCCAGATCACAGTTACCAAGTGGGCAGCTAGAGTGAGAGATAACACATATATAACAAGTGGTGACTTCTAATATACTCATATTTTTGAACAGGGGGTACATTATTTTTCATAATCCACAAGTTAAGATATAAAATATATGATAGATAGATAGATAGATAGATAGATAGATAGATAGATAGATGTAGAGAGATAGATAGATAGATAGATGTAGTGAGAGAGAGAGAGAGAGAGAGAGAGAGAGAGAGAGAGAGAGAGAGAGAGAGAGAGAGAGAGAGAGAGAGAGAAAGAGAGAGAGGGAGGGAGAAAGAGAGAGAGAAATAGAAAGAAAGAAAGAAAGAAAGAAAGAAAGAAAGAAAGAAAGAAAGAAAGAAAAAGAAAGAAAGAAAGAAAGAAAGAAAGAAAGAAAGAAAGAAAGAAAGAAAGAAAGAAAGAAAGAAAGAAAGAAAGAAAGAAAGAGATAGGTGATAGATAGATAGATAGATAGATAGATAGATAGATAGATAGATAGATAGATAGATAGATAGATGTAGTGAGAGAGAGAGAGAGAGAGAGAGAGAGAGAGAGAGAGAGATAGGAGATAGATAGATGTAGTGAGAGAGAGAAAGAGAGAAATAAATAGAGAGAGAAAGAAAGAAAGAAAGAAAGAAAGAAAGAAAGAAAGAAAGAAAGAAAGAAAGAGAGAGAGAGAGATAGGAGATAGATAGATAGATAGATAGATAGATAGATAGATAGATAGATAGATAGATAGATAGATAGATAGATAGATAGTGAGAGAGAGAGAGAGAGAGAGAGAGAGAGAGAGATAGGAGATAGATAGATGTAGTGAGAGAGAGAAAGAGAGAAATAAATAGAGAGAGAAAGAAAGAAAGAAAGAAAGAAAGAAAGAAAGAAAGAAAGAAAGAAAGAAAGAAAGAAAGAAAGAAAGAAAGAAAGAAAGAAAGAGAGAGATAGGAGATAGATAGATAGATAGATAGATAGATAGATAGATAGATAGATAGATAGATAGATAGTGAGAGAGAGAGAGAGAGAGAGAGAGAGAGAGAGAGAGAGAGAGATAGGAGATAGATAGATGTAGTGAGAGAGAGAAAGAGAGAAATAAATAGAGAGAGAAAGAAAGAAAGAAAGAAAGAAAGAAAGAAAGAAAGAAAGAAAGAAAGAAAGAAAGAAAGAAAGAAAGAAAGAGAGATAGGAGATAGATAGATAGATAGATAGATAGATAGATAGATAGATAGATAGATAGATAGATAGATAGATAGATAGATAGATAGATAGATAGATAGATAGAGAAAGAAAGAAAGAAAGAAAGAAAGAAAGAAAGAAAGAAAGAAAGAAAGAGAGATAGGAGATAGATAGATAGATAGATAGATAGATAGATAGATAGATAGATAGATAGATAGATAGATAGATAGATAGATAGATAGATAGATAGATAGATAGATAGAGAAAGAAAGAAAGAAAGAAAGAAATAGAAATAGTATGTTATAAAACGACCAATTCTAAGCAACTTTTCAATTGGTCGTCATAATTTTTTTTTTTGGAGCGTTTTGGAAAAAACCTCGGAAAAATTGTGCGATTTGGCTTTTCGCACGATTTGATCGAGTTTTTCCCTGATCCGATTAAATGAAGCTTTTTTAATAATAAATAAGGTGAAATAGTGGATTCTAGGTTGGTTTGACATTTTTTTAAATTAAAAAGTTTGAAAAACTTTGATTTTGATAAATAATCCCCTAAATGTAGCAAATCGTAACAGTTCAGGATCTGCTCCTGGATCATTGAGCTGCCAGACTGAAACACTAGAGACACAAACATTAAACTTTAAACTTCAATTTTGGAAAAATGGAAAGCATTTCAAAAAAGTCTTTGTTTATGGTGAACAATCTGAAAACAACTGAACTGAAAAGGTGAATAACCCCTTTAAAGAGGTTGATCATATCTTTATTAACTTTTAGTATGATGTAGAGACAATCTTCTATTGATCTTGCCTTTTTTATTATTCATTGTTTTTAAATTATTTAGTTTTTTGTTCAGCTGCTCTCCAGTTTGGAATTTGAGCATGTATCTGGTTGCTAGGGTCCAGTTTACCCTGCCCAAGCCTGTAAACTCTGTCCTAAAGGTCAAAATCAGAATGAATTTAAAGGAGAACTAACCCCTAAAAATGAATGTGGCTAAAAATGCCATATTTTATATAGTGAACGTATTGCACCAGCCTAAAGTTTCAGCTTGTCAATAGCAGCAATGATCCAGGACTTCAAACTTGTCACAGGGGGTCACCATCTTGGAAAGTGTCTGTGACACTCACATGCTCAGTGGGCTCTGATTGGCTGTTGAGAAGCTAAGCTTAGGGCTTGTCACTAATTATCCAGCAGAAAATGAGCTTCCCCTGTAATATAAGCTGATGCTACAGGTTTGCTGATTATTAAATTCTGATGCTAATTGCACTGGTTTCTGTGCTGCCATGTAGTAATTATGTGTATTAATTACTAATCAGCCTTATATTGTGACATTTCTATTCTATGTGTACTGTATATTGTGAGTGGGTCCCTAAGCTCAGTAAGTGACAGCAGCACAGAGCATGTGCAGTGAATCAGCAGAAAAGAAGATGGGGAGCTACTGGGGCATCTTTGGAGACACAGATCTTTACTGCTAAAGGGCTGTGGTTGCCTTGGGCTGGTACAGAAGCACAAAACATAATTTTAGCTTTAGTTAAGCTTTAGTTCTCCTTTAAGGCCACACCTGAACTACCAATATTCATGTGAACCCAAAACTGACCTATGCCCCATTGTGCTATGAATTTCTGCCACTTAGAAGAACACAGTGAGCATGATGTAATACCCAAGAAATCAGCTCTGGGATATCACATAGTCATGTTGGTTAGAAAATCAGGGAAATATACACAAAAGAAGAAAAAAACAAACTATACAATTTTTAGAATTTTAATGAATGCTATAAAACTTTAGACAATATTATGCACAATGACTGTATCCCTTAAATATGAAGAAACATTTGGTTATATGAAAACACAGCAGGGGTTCCCCTTTAAGGGTTCCATAAGGGAAATTAGAGAACAAATGCAATTACAGGTTTTTCTTATTTAAACCAGAAAGTGTGTTGCCTCTTTGCTGTCCAGCGGAGCATAATCTGCTCAACTACCAACTGATTAAAGACATTATCCAGCTACCGAAGGGTTAAGCAGAAGCAGCTATTAACAGACGACTGTTTGCCATTAAGGCGGCATGTCCCAATGAGCCGGGGCCCTGTGATTTAATGAACACTTAAACTGATATGATTATTTTACAGCCGGCAGATACCAAGATGCAGTTGATTAAACTTCTAATTGCTGCACAAAGTATCTCCTTCTGCGCTATTAGGCCTTTACTATGTCTGTAACA
This sequence comes from Xenopus petersii, assembly GCA_038501925.1. NCBI lineage: Eukaryota > Metazoa > Chordata > Amphibia > Anura > Pipidae > Xenopus > Xenopus petersii. The sequence continues at coordinate 194,947,560 of CM076673.1, read as the reverse complement.
TTCCCAGCCACAGATCAGTAGCCAGTCATAATTACAGATAGAAGAGTCAAAAAAAATGTAAAGAGACATTTACGGGGAAGGAAAAAATTTTGGCAATCCGTCAAATATTTCTTTTTGCCATAACTCTTAAAATAAGCGTTTTTATTGGGTAAATTGCCTTCTCTTCATCCTTTAATATTGTTGATAGAAACAAGTGTATAGAAACAGAAGGTCAGAAATGCTAGGGAATCCCCAAAAAGCTGAAGGGTGCTCGGGGTTGTTTTATTTAAAAAAAAAAGACACTGCAAGGGTGAAATTGGGCAATGCTTTTTAGGATATAGGGTCTGAATTAGGGTTTTGACCCAGACAGCCCAACTTTTTGAAGGGCTGCAAATAAGGAAGACCAGGCAGAATTCCTTAAGATTGACGCGTCGCTCGGCCAATCGCTGATTGCCATGCCATAGCCCCGTCAATGATGTCACAACCCCACCTGCATTTGTCACAGCCCTGCCCCATTGCATCATGGTCCCGCCCCCTGCCCGGATTCAACTGGGCCAAAAGGCAGCAAGCCCAGTCTGACTGCAAAGCTGCACTTGGTGTGCTTGTATATTTGTATTTATATAGAGCTGCTTGAGAAGGAAGCACTGTACAGCAGAACAATAGATTAGTAGAACAAACAAGGTGTCATTGCAATAAGAAACACAAATGAGTACAAAATACAAAACAAATAAATACAAAGTACAGTTCCAATAAAGATGAAGAGCTTAGTGTCAAGGAGACAAGAGGACGAGGCCTCCATTTAAAGCAAAATATTACAATAGATTAAATAAATGATGGTGACGACGGTGATTCCCCTCGTTTCAGAAACAAAACCCACTTCGGAATTCCATCCCAGCAGCAGCCGCACAACCTCCCGGCTCAGTTGTAACTTTCCAAGAATTCCAGACAGAACAAACACACGCGGGGCACAATCTGTCTATGATTTCTCTGCAGTCACAACTTTCTTGCGACATTCATAAACAAGGGCAACCGAAGGTCGGAACAGTGATCTGCCCAGCCGGTTATACGGCCACATTTGGTTATGGAGAGGGCGAATTTCCCTGCCGTAAAATACTCAAAGGTAACGACTGAGAACCCTGCGAGTGACGCTGTGCAGTCGCATATCCAGTGATATTGCAACAGAAACAACAAATGTACCTCCTAATTAGCAAAAAACATAAATATTTAAAGGGATGTTCACCTTTAAATTAACTTTCAATATGCTGAACACTATTCCAATAGTCTCACCACCATCAGGGGAGTACTCCAGTCAGGGCCCTTGTAGCAAAGGGGCCCTAAGTAATGTTAAAGGGATACTGTCATGGGAAAAAAAAAATTCAAACCACATCAGTTAATAGTTCTGCTCCAGCAGAATTCTGCACTGAAATCCATTTCTCAAAAGTGCAAACAGATTTTTTTATATTTCATTTTTAAATCTGACATGAGGCTAGACATATTGTCAGTTTCCCAGCTGCCCCCAGTCATGTGACTTGTGCTCTGATAAACTTCAGTCACTCTTTACTGCTGTACTGCAAGTTGGAGTGATATCACCCCCTCCCTTTCCCCCTCCAGCAGCCAAACAACAGAACAATGGGAAGGTAACCAGATAGCATCTCCCTAACACAAGATAACAGCTGCCTGGTAGATCTAAGAACAACACTCAATAGTAAAATCCAGGTCCCACTGCGACATTCAGTTACATTGAGATTGAGTAGGAGAAACAACAGCTGCCAGAAAGCACTTCCATCCTAAAGTGCTGTCTCTTTCTGAAAGCACATGACCAGGCAAAATGACCTGAGATGCACCTACACACCTATATTACAACTAAAAAAATACACTTACTGGTTCAGGAATGAAATTTTATATTGAAGAGTGAATTATTTGCAGTGTAAACTGTGTAATCATGACAGAATCCCTTTAAATTGGCATGTGTGTGTTGAAAAATGGGTGGGGCTTGTGGAGACGTGGGTGGATCATGAGTGGGGTTTTGTCATAATGAGGTGGATATCCAGGTGGGTCGGGGCGTGACCATGTCAATTTCTTATATTGTCGCTTGCTACTTGTAAGAACCAACCCTCCAGGTGACTGACAGACTAATAATTGGACGCCCTGGGGGAACAGACCCTGCTAACTTAGTAGCATGGACCATGGCAGCCCTGATTCAGCCTCAACCCAAAGCTGGACTGAAAATCTGGTTGCTATGGTCAGTGACATAGGAGACCAGGCAGCAGATTCACTGTGAGTTTAGAGTTTCCCTTTATCATGTTTATTGTGAGCTTTCTGTGCCCATGGCAACCATTTCAGATAATCAGAAAGTGAAATACTTTCATAAGGACATATAAAAATAAAAGAAGACCAATTGCAAGTAGCCTAAGCATGTCATCATACTATTACATGTTAAACCAGTGGTTCCCAAACTGTAGGAGGCTGGCTTGTACATCAGCTAGGGTGCTTTCCATTATTATTTTTTTATTATTATTATTATTAATATTAACATATATTTATATAGCGCCAACATATTGTGCAGCGCTGTAAAGCAGATGTGTTTATGCAACTAAATCACATGAATTACATACATAGAATATATGGAGTTACTTATATCACAACCAATACCAGTAGAAAAGCTGAGGAAGGCCCTGTGCAAAAGAGCTTACAATCTAAAGAGAATGGAATAAAACACTTTGTGGGAGTGGGCAAGATCAGAATTAAGTGGGTGAGAGATGTGGTACTGTATGTGGTATTGCATTTAGTAGTTAAAGGGATACTGTCATGGGAAAACATGTTTTTTCCAAAATGCATCAGTTAATAGTGTTGCTCCAGCAGACTTCTGCACTGAAATCTATTTCTTAAAAGAGCAAACAGATTTTTTTTTATATTCAATTTTGAAATCTTATATGGTGCTAGACATATTGTCAGTTTTCCAGCTGCCTCAGTCATGTGACTTGTGCCTGCTCCTTAGGATGGAACTACGTTCTGACAGGCTGTTATTTCTCCTACTTAATGCATCAGTCTCAGTGGGACTTGGCTTTTACTATTGAGTGCTGTTCTTAGATCTACCAGGGAGCTGTTATCTTGTGTTAGGGAGCTGCTATCTGGTTACCTTCCCATTGTTCTGTTGTTAGGCTGCTGGGGGGGGGGGGGAGGGGGTGATATCAATCCAACTTGCAGTACAGCAGTAAGGAATGACTAAAGTTTATCAGAGCACAAGTCACATGACTGGGGGCAGCTGGGAAACTGACAATATGTATAGCCCCATGTCAGATTTCAAAATTGAATATGACAAAATCAGTTTGCTCTTTTGAGAAATGGATTTCAGTGCAGAATTCTGGTGGAGCAACACTATTAACTGATGCGTTTTGGAAAAAAAACTATTTTCCCATGACAGTATCCCTTTCAGCAGAGTGAGTTTTAAGAGATCTTTTGAAAGCATTTCCATTAAATAACATTATGAACAGTGACTGGAGGACGGGGTCATTTTATCCACCTCTGCCCAATTGCCTAGTTCAAAATTCACTGTTTTACATCATAAGGGCTCTTACTCACTGGCGTTCTGACCTGCGCTCCCCTGCGTTCCGTTTTTTGGCGTTCAGCCGCAGGGGAGCGCAGGAATAGACGCATGTCATTATTTCAAATGGGGCTGTACTCACTCAGGCGCGTGTAGGCGCCGAACGCAGGTTGAGACGCAACATGCTGCCTTTTTCCTGCGTTCGTCGCCTACACGCCTACACGCGCCTGAGTGAGTACTGAGCGTCTATTCCTGCGCTCCCCTGCGGCTGAACGCCAAAAAACGGAACGCAGGGGAGCGCAGGTCAGAACGCCAGTGAGTAAGAGCCCTATAGAAAAGTTGTAGCTGCAACACGGTATCTACGGAGTCATCATCACCGCCCATCATAACACAAATCAATGCTATCAAATGAAACAACCCCGAAACCACTTGCAACAAATTATCCTTTGGGTTATTTTCACACACCCCCCTCCCATTATCTTGTTAATCAGTAAATCAACAGGAAAGTCTCCATCAGCCTTTCATCAGTTCAGTGAAGCTGAAATCGTACCTGAAGCATGTAGCTAATTCCCCCGTTGGCTTCACACACGGGTATTTGGTCGTAGTGATCTTATTCTCCGAGCAAACTTCCCTGGGAACAAAAGAAATATTTCTATATATAATGAAACAGATTTGGATACTGACTATTCATCCTACCCAGTGTTCGTGTAAATTATCGGTACAGGTATGGGACCTGTTATCCAGAATGCTCGGGACCTGATGTTTTCCGGATAAGGGATCTTTCCATAATTTGAATTTCCATAATTAGTCTACTAAAAAAAAATAATTTAAACATTGAATAAACCTAATATTGGGTTTGCCACCAATAAGGATTAATTATATACAAGGTACTGTTTTATCATTACAGAGAAAAAGAGAAAATATTTTTTCAAAAATATTTGTTTCAATGGGAGATGGCCTTCCTGTAATTTGAAGCATTCTGGATAGTGGGTTTCTGGATAATGAATCCCATACCGGTATTACTGACAGTGTAGAGGGCACTACCTTGAAATCGAATGCAGTTACCCATGACATGATTAGCAGTTTAACATATGCAAATACAAAGTGCAAATGAGGCACCCAGATATTTGTCTACCTCCCCATAGTTTCATTCATATATATATATATATATATATATATATATATATATATATATATATATATATATATATATATATTTATATATATATGTGCCAAGATGTATTTATTTGCCCATAGCTGCAGCACTCCCTTAAAGGTAGATTACATTGGGCTCAGCATTAAACCTGTAGACCCCAAAAATCTGGGGCTGCAAATGTGCTACTTCATATGACTGATATTGCAATAACATTGCTCATTAGTGGACAGTCTAATAAGGCTCGTACAGGTTCTTTTTATAGTGATACGACTTATACATGTGAGGCACTCAGACCTGATCATAACTGACAGTTGCTCAGAATGATGAGGCTGGGTTATTATAATATGGTACAGGTATGGGTTCGTTATCCAGAATTCTGGATACCTAGGGTTTTCCAGATAAGGGATCTTTCCATAATTTGGATTAAGTCAACTAAAAAATCATTTAAACATGAAATAAACCCAATAGGATTATTTTGCCTAATTATGCCTTAGTTGGAATCAAGTACAATGTTCTATTTTATTAGTACAGAGGGAAAAAAAATATTTTTAAACATTTCAATTATGTTTCAATATATGTTTCAAATTGAGTCTATGAGAAACGGCCTGCCCATAATTCGGAGCTTTCTGGATAACAGGTTTTCTGGAAAACAAATCCCATACCTGTATAGCAAAACACCCATAAGTTGAGTTACTAGTCCATGGAATATATTGGGGAGACCATAATTTATCTGCCTGTAAGACACAGTATAATAAGGCACCTATTAGTTAGGTTATCAGTCCTTAAAGGGATACTGTCATGGGAAAAACATTTTTTTTCAAAATGAATCAGTTAATAGTGCTGCTACAGCAGAATTCTGCACTGAAATCCATTTCTCAAAAGAGCAAACTGATTTTGTTATATTCAATTTTGAAATCTGACATGGGGCTAGACATTTTGTCAATTTCCCAGCTGCCCCTGGTCATGTGTCATGTGGTCATAGGAGAGAAATACTCAAAATTGAATATAAAAAAATCTGTTTGCTCTTTTGAGAAATAGATTTCAGTGCAGAATTCTGCTGGTGCAGCACTATTAACGGATTCATTTTGGAATTTTTTTTTTCCCCATGACATTATCCCTTTAATAATACAATACAAATTATCCATGAGTTAGGACAGGTTATAGTATAATGAGGCACCCACAGGATAGGAGGCACCCATAAGATAGGAAGCACCATAGGATAGGAGGCACCCATAGAATAGGAGGCACCCATAGGATAGAGGGCACCCATAGGATAGGAGGCACCCATAAGATAGGAAGTACCCATAAGATAGGTAGCACCCATAGGATAGGAGGCACCCATAGGATAGGAGGCACTCATAAGATAGAGGGCACCCATAGGATAGGAGGCACCCATAAGATAGGAAGTACCCATAGTATAGGAGGCACCCATAAGATAGGAAGCACCCATAGGATAGGAGGCACCCATAGGATAGGAGGCACCCATAGGATAGAGGGCACCCATAGGATAGGAGGCACCCATAAGATAGGAAGTACCCATAGTATAGGAGGCACCCATAGGATAGGAGGCACCCATAAGATAGGTAGCACCCATAGGATAGGAGGCACCCATAGGATAGGAGGCACTCATAAGATAGAGGGCACCCATAGGATAGGAGGCACCCATAAGATAGGAAGTACCCATAGTATAGGAGGCACCCATAAGATAGGAAGCACCCATAGGATAGGAGGCACCCATAGGATAGGAGGCACCCATAGGATAGAGGGCACCCATAGGATAGGAGGCACCCATAAGATAGGAAGTACCCATAGTATAGGAGGCACCCATAAGATAGGAAGCACCCATAGGATAGGAGGCACCCATAGGATAGGAGCACCCATAGGATAGAGGGCACCCATAGGATAGAGGGCACCCATAGGATAGGAGGCACCCATAAGATAGGAAACACTCATAGGAGGAGGCACCCATAGGTTAGGAGGCACTCATAAGATAGAGGGCACCCATAGGATAGATAGAGGGCACCCATAGGAAAGAGGGCACTCATAAGATAGGAGGCACCCATAGGATAGAGGCACCCATACGTTGGGTTACCTACCCACACAGCAGTGTCTTGGCATGAGGTACCCAGAAAGCAGCTGATCTGCCCATAGTGTAAAGGTTCAGTGTAATGGGAGAGAGGGGGGTAAGTGCCAGTGATACAATGAGACACAATGATACAATATGATAATATAGAGAGTCACCCACCTGTCTGTCTCCAGCTCCTCTCGGTAAGTCCAAGCCAGTCCCAGGGAGAGGAGCAGTAAGAGGCAGCCCAGACACAGGCAAAGTCTCGTGGCCCCTCTCTCACTCATTGGCCTGTCTGTGCCGGGGCCCCTGGTCTGTTCCTCGCCTTCCCCTTACTCCTCTCTATGCGCCCGGGACTCGAGTGTAGCGCCGAGAATCTAATGTAGCGCCGAGACTCGAGTGTAGCGCCGGGACAGTCACTGGCAGAGGAATGAGCTGCAGGGGGCGCTCGGGAGCAGCTGAATGTCGGACCTGGAGTTGAGTCTGTGGATCGGGGAGCGGAGGGTTTTACTGCTGAGTTACACACTGACCCCCAGCCGGTGTCTTGGGAGAGTCCGCTGTGTGACTGGGGCTGGAGGACTGATCTATTACAATTGAGGGGGGGGGGGTTCTTAGTCCGTTTATTACAGAGACTGAGTGCATATCAGTGTATTACTTTGTATGTGTTACTGACAGGGGGAGGCTCCTCTAGATGATTAGGGAGGGGGTCTGGTTCCAGGTCTGTCACAGCTGATGGCTGGAGGGCTGCCCTGTCCGGTGTATTTCAGCAGGGGGAGGAGCTATCAGGCTCCACATGACACTTGTTTTATGAAGGACACCCCCCCTCCTGTAACTACTGAGACATTCTGTGTCACTAACTTGTGTCTGTTCCTCCCCTGAATCCTGCAACTGCCGTATTACCCCTTCCTACTCACAAACTCCTCTTTATACTCTGACTGTCACCCTCCTCTCCTTCTCCCACAATAAAATTACTACCTGAACCCCCTACACACACGTCTCTTCTTATCTACTCTATTCCCTCCTAGTTACACCCACCCACCTACTTACTCTATTCCCTCCTAGTTACACCCACCTACCTGCTCTATTCCCTCCTAGCTGTGCACACGTACCTACTGTAATCTCTGATACCCTAACCCCCCACCTACCCTATTCTCTCTTAGCTATAACCCATACATACTCTATTCCAGTGATCCCCAACCAGTGGCTCAGGAGTAACATGTTGCTCACAAACCTCTTGGATGTTGCTCCCAGTGGCCTCAAAATAGACACTTATTTTTTAAATCCCGGCTTGGAAACAAGTTTTGGTTGCATAAAAAAACAGATGTCCTGCCAAACATAGTCTCCTGTAGCTGTCAGTCCATATGGAGGCCACCAGTAGTCAACCACAGTTTATAACTGGCACCCCAGGAACATTATGCAAGCTTGTGCTGCTCTCAAATTTTTGATGGTGGCTCACGGATATTCTCTCCTAACTATAGCCCCCACATACTTTCATCCCCCTGCTATACCCCCATTCACTTACTATTCTTATTACCTATCTACAGGGCCGCCATTAGAAATCACGGGGCCCCGTACAACAAAATTTTTGGGGCCCCCTGGGCCCCGCCCACACTGACGACCAAGCTCCACCCCATTTCCCGCCCACTCCACATCGCAGTTAAAAGACCACACAGACATCAGCGCTAAAAAAGTAACCCCCCCCACACAAGTTGTAAAAAGCTATTGATGGTCAGGGCCCCCTTATAAAAAATTGGGGCCCCAAAAAAAAAAAAATAATTTTTTTTTTTTTTTAAAAAACATTGGTGGCAGGGGCCCCCTTATAAGTTAAAAACAAATTGGGGCCCCAAAAAAAAATTTGAAAAAAAAAAAAACTGGTGGCAGGGGCCCCCTTACAAGTTAAAAACAAATTGGGGCCCCAAAAAAAAATTTTAAAAAAAAAAATTTTTTTTTGAAAAAAAACAAAAAACATTGGCGGCAGGGGCCCCCTTATAAGTTAAAAACAAATTGGGGCCCCAAAAAAAAATTTGAAAAAAAAATAATTTTTTTTTGAAAAAAAAAAAACTGGTGGCAGGGGCCCCCTTACAAGTTAAAAACAAATTGGGGCCCCAAAAAAAATTTTTTTAAAAAAAAAAATTTTTTTGAAAAAAAAAAAAACATTGGCGGCAGGGGCCCCCTTATAAGTTAAAAACAAATTGGGGCCCCAAAAAAAATTTTTTTAAAAAAAAAAAAAAAAAAAAACTGGTGGCAGGGGCCCCCTTAAAAGTTAAAAAAATTTAGGGCCACCAAAAAGAAAATTATTATTTTTTTTTTTTTTAAAAAAAAACAATGGTGACAAGGGGCCCCTTACGAGTTAAAAAAAAAATTGGGGCCCCAAAAAACATGTTTTAAAAAAAAAAAGATTGGTTGCAGGGGCCTATAGAATATTAAAATAATACATTGGTGGCCAGGGGATTAAAAAAAAAAAAAAAATACACAAACTGGTGTTCAGTAGAATTGAACTCACGGCTTCAGTACTTCAACTTCACCTCCTTTCGTGACTTCGGGTCTTTTCACTGCTTCAGGACTTCGGCTTCGGCTGTTTTCGTGACTTCGGGTCTTTGCGCTGCTTCAGGACTTCGGCTTCGGCTGTTTTCGTGACTTCGGGTCTTTTCGGCGCTTCGTGACTTCGGCTTTTTCCGTGACTTCGGGTCTTTTCGGCGCATCGGCTTCGGCTTTTCGGCACTTCCGCATTCGGCAGCACAGAGGCAAGACGTACGGCTCGGGCGCTCGTAAGGGGGGCCCGGATCTTCAAAAAATGCAGCGCTGCCGGGCCCCCCTTCATGCCCGGGCCCGGTACGCTTGTCCCCCCTGTCCCCCCCTGATGGCGGCCCTGCCTATCTATACTCTGTGCACTGACTATCTTACTATAAGTATATGTGCTACACACTGTACTTTGTACCCTCTGTACACTCACTGTTTGTTGTGTATATCACCTAAAGTTTTTTTCTCTTATTTACTTACACCCATGTCTCATGTCTCCTTATTTTCTCTTTTAACTGTTCCCACATACTCTGTTGTGTTTTTTCTCCCCCACGTTCTCATTTATATCTGTAGCACCATGTTTGCTATTACTCTTCTCTACTAAAGGCACTAGTCTCTTGTACTCAGAGCTGCTCCTCTTGGAAGAACACTTCATAGGGCCCAGTAATATAATTGCATTTGCTCTCTGTATATATTGGGTCTCTGCTCTCATATCCACTCCTGTCTGTGTTGTAATTGGTTTACATTGCTGTCCTTGCTCCCTAGTCCCTACTCCTGTCATTGTCACTTGTCTCTGGCCTCCCCAGTACTCGTCTCTCTGAGACTCACTTATCAGGGCCTCTCCCCTTTGGCCTCTCCTCTCCCCTCTGCTCAGCTCCTGCCTCTTTCCCAGTTGCCCTCCTCTTATCTCAAACTGTCTGCTCCTTCTTTCCACTCTTCATAAATCTCAGCCTATCTGTGCCCCCAGTAAAGGAAGATATCACTCTGTGGGGGTATTGTGTTTTGGTAGAGTGTCACCTTTTATCTGTTCCCTTGTCTCCCCTCTTCCCTTTCCTCCATTCGAGTGCCTCCCTCTCCTGCTCAAGGTGGGATTGATTTGGAGCTTTCATGTGACACATTCACACTGTAAACTTTCTGGGATGTTTTCTTTCCTCTTTTTTTAGTGCCCAGAGGTCGAGTGATCAGAGGAGGAGGAGCTGCGCTTTGCATGACATGTAATTCCGCTGATCCAAAAGGGGGGCTCCTTCACCTTTCAATTGAATTCCAGCTATTTATAGGGGTTTCAGTCCCTTCCAGCTGCAAATGAAGGAAAAGCTGGCGCAACATGATACAAATCATGGAAATGCGATGATGTGCCATGTGTTCTTGTTACTGGCCCACTTCTAGATAAAGCATGAATGATTTCATGTTCTTAAAGACGGGCAGTTCCATAAATCCCTTTTTAATTTAAAGCAGGGGCTGTTTGTCCTGCACACTGCCAGCTATTATAGCACTACAACTCCCAGCATCCCCCATTGGCTAGAGCATAATCAATCAGATACTTGCTTTCATAATTTTAACTGCAATACAGCTATACATTATAAGACCTGCTTGTATGGTCAGGTTCCCAAAAGAGACGTTCTTCCTTGAGGTGGGAAATATCAGGCTAATATGAATATTTGGCCCTTGGGAGATCAGTCGGGTCATAATTGTTGTTATTCCTCCGGATTGAGGACGGCATCAACTAGCAGGTTAAGACCTCAATCTGACGGGAAGATCTAACGTGAAACTTGCCTGATTTTCAACAAGATATTGATCAATTGAACCAGTCTGAGGTCCCCATACACTGGAAGATAAGTGTAACGGTTGGCACCCTGAATCTAGAACCAATGCCAAGCACCCTGGTCTTGGCTCGTGCTTCTGCCTGTAGCAGCCGCCTTTGGCCTCAGGAGGAGCCCTCAGCTACTCAGATGCAGCCAGGTCTTAAAACGAGAAGTGCAAGGCGAAAGGTTCTAAACAAGCGAAGGGGCACAACTGTAGGTAAAGTCTTTGGGCAGAAGGCCGTGGTACTAGGCAAATAGAGTAGTCAGAACAGGCTGGTTGGGGCAGGCAGATAATAAACGTAGTCAGGCAGGCAAGTGTCAAACCAGGAAGTCAATCAGAGGGGTTAAGTAGGAGAGGTAGTCGGTATTCAGGCAAGGGTCAGGATCCAGAGGTCAGACTATTTATACTTTTTGAATTTCGCGCCCTTGCGCGCTGACATCATCACGCCAGTGCGCCTGCGCCTTTAAATGAGTCATTAGTGTGCCGTGCGCGCCCTAGTGAGCAGGCGCCTGCAGCCTACTGGCAGAGGCCGCACGGCGCGGCGGGCGTCCCTGCCGTCCCCCCACTAGAACACCAGGTAAGATCACTACAATAAGATGCTGTATCGTTCTCAAGGATCCAAATCAGCAGCTTAAACCTGCCAGCGTATGGCCACCTTAATTCTAGAAGGGAGTTAGCCCTGCAGGCCCGGACTGGCAATCTATGGGTTCTGGCAAATGCCAGAGGGGCTGCTAAAATGTGCCATAGAAAGTCAGTATCTAGTGGGCTGGTGGGGGCTGTTTAGGCCTCTGAGTGGGCCTCTGTGTACCTGAAATGTCAGGGCCTATTTTAATTCTCAGTCCAGACCTGCAGCCCTGCATAAGTTGCCCCACAAATATTTCCCAGGCATAACTAGATGTTACTGGATCCCACAGCAAATGTATTATAGGGCCCCACAATATCCAGCAATTGTCCTGTTTAACTTGCTCATTAATTAGGTCCTTGTGGGGCCCACTATACCTCCTGCAGGCGCAGGGTCTACATCCTCTGTAGTTACACCCCAGTTATGATGAAATCAAGAGCCGTAACTGTTGGTACAGGAGGAGCACAAGGGATGGGAAATTTTTAGGGTCTCACTGAATATCAAAGTATGTGTCTGATATATGCAAGCAGCTGCTTGGATAAGCAATCACAGCGCCAACAAATAGGAGTAGTGATGAGTGAATCTGTCCCGTTTCACCGAAAACAGGTTGCCTAGGACCAGCAGCTGGCTTGGCCCAGCTCTGGTTAGACAACAGCTAACTCACTTAGCAATCTACATTAAATATTATATACATCAGATATTATAGTGGTACCAACACCCTATCCTCTATATCTGATATTACGTAGGCACCCACTCCATATCTCTCTACATCAGATATGATAGCAGCACCCACCCTCTATACTGTACATGACATATTATAGTTGAACCAACATCCTACATCTGCTGCTTGTCTATCGGGTATACACCAAAGGAAGATGGCCTGAATTTGGGGAGAGAATGTGAAAAAATGGGAATGGATGGTAAAGTGTTCAAGACTCAATGGTTTTATACAAGTTATTAAGGTCCAATGTGACATCTATTATACAATATTTTATTTTTATCCAACATTTTACAATCTTATCAAAAAATAATTTCCAGGGAGACTGGGCAATAAATATACAAACATATTTCAAAATGTGTCCTGCTCTATGCTGTATATCTGATATTTAATAGGCACCCACTCCCTTTACTTCAGATATTATAGCAGCCCCCACCCTCTGAACTCAACATCAGATATGACAGGAGCACCCACTCCGTATAGTCTTCATGAGATATAAGGAGACCCACTCCATGCTCTCTACACCATGTGCTCATTATCAATGTCAGAGCTTAAATCTACAAGCAGGGCTCACAAGCCACTTTCAAACTACTTACTTGTGCCTCTCCAGCATGTCAGCAATAGAAGTCTGTGCAGAGTCTTTAGCACATTCCATGACAAGATCCTTTGAACTGATAACTTCCCTAACATTGAGGAAACCATAGACTGTTCATCCTTATCTGCTCTGAAGAACCAAAACAGTAGCAGCACTGCTGGCAGATCTGGAGTCCTGCTGCTCTAAACACAGGGAAGATACTGAACATGTTGAGGTGGCACCGCAGTTTCTGACATTTATCACTTGTTGCAGTTGGCTGCTTTTTCAATCATGACATGTGTAACCCCAATTTGGTTACTGTCTCTTTAAATCGCAATTAACCCTTGGCAATCCAGGGGCCCTGAGTCCCTTTTGCGTATGAAAAATACTGGGAACTGGGGTTTACAGCGCAGTGCCTCCACCTAGGGAACACTGAGGAGCAGGGAACTTCCACAAGGAAAAATAAACAGTTTGCAATTGAAACAGATATAAACTTCAAATAAACAGTAGTGAAAGAACTTGGCCAATCTAATACACAATGCACTCCTGCACTGGGACACGTGGGACCTACCAATCTCACTATTAGGTACCTGACAGTCCTTTTTATTATCAAAAAAATTATGGAAGGGGTTAATAAACACACAATTTAGTTCCAATTGAATGTCCCTTCCCCAGAGCTCTTATTCCCCAGGTAGCGCTACCTTTCCCAAAAGTACCTCTCCCTTTGGAACTTAGCAGCTGCTCCCACGTAGCAGGTAAATGCACAAGACCTGTCCTCAAATTGTGGCCCAACGTTTGTAGCCTTGCCAGTATCCTCCCTTGGGTGGCTCACTCACCAGAGTGCTCTCTGAGGCAGTCACACTGGAGATTACAGGCAGCTCTGCAGCAGGATCAATCTCACTAGTGGCACCTTTCTCCTCCTGAGTCTCTAGCAGTTTGGCAGGGAACAGGATGGGCTCTTTCTGTACTTCCATAGATTCAACAGCTTGGACAGTATCAGAAGACTTGGTTTTGACTGGATCTTTCACCACACAACCCCTGTTAAACTCTGTCAGAGACCCTGTACAAAAGGCTCAGAACTCAGGCACTCCCTCTCTCCCAAGGATGCACTGGGGCGCACAGCCAATCAGATGGCACTCCAGCCTGTAATTGGGCTAGATGATGTCACAGAGGGGGAAGGATTTCTCTGATCCCCTACACATGTACTTGTGGCTGGATCTGGGGGAAAAAAACACTTCAATGTTTCATTGTGTAATTTACTGTATATTAAACAATTGGTGCATTCCTGAGTTTTAAATGATAAGAGAGACATTTTGACATATTTTTATCTATTTATTGCCCAGTGTCCCTGGAAATTATTTCCGGATAAGATTGTAAAATGTTGGATACAAATAAAATATTAGGATAATAGATGTCACGTTGGGCCTTTATAACCTGTATAAAAGCATTGGGTCTATAGCACCTTACCATCCATTCCCATTTTTTCATGTTCTCTCCCCAAATTCTTCCTTTGGTGCATACCCGATAGACAAGCTACTGATAGGGACTGCAAAGGAAGGCAGCCAAAAACAAAAAAATATTTTTTAACTAGATGATTTAAACAGGAATTTGATATTGTACTAATGCTTCTTTGACTTCTGGGACATTAAAAAGTTGGTACTGCATTTATCCTACTGTGGGTTCAGGGGCATTCAAATTAAGTTGGCCTTTATTTATACTAAATTAATATGGATTATTGGGCATCTAAAGTAAAATTGGCCCTGAATTTATCTTGCTATGTGTTCCACAGACATAAACTACAGTATGCGTGTATGTATAACTTTATTTGTAAAGCGCTGTTAAGGAGCTGTACAGTACATAAAAGTACATGGGCAAATTTTTTCGCCTCGTTTGGCCGAAAAAATGATGCCCATAGACTTGTATGGCAGTGTGCGTCAAAAAAAAAAAAGCGACAAAAATTTTTGACGCCCATAGACTTTAATGGGCGTCTGCGACATTTCGCTGGCGGCGAATTTTTGGCGAAACCATACTGGTCAAATTCGCCCATCCCGAATCCGAATCATGCTGAAAAAGGCAGAATCCTGGCCGAATCCCGAACCGAATCCTGGATTCAGTGCATCCCTACTTTTACATTACCTTTCCCTTATTTACTTATGAGGGGGCTGCCATATCTGAACAGCAGGAGTCCGCATTAGAAACTCTAACTGACAAGTTGAGAAGGCACAGTCAGGTTGACAAAACAGTCATTCTGGATAACAGATCCCATACCTGTATATAAAAAATGCAAGTGGAAAGGAAAGTAGCAGACTAGGGAAATTATTCAACAGCACCCTGTAGCCATCAGAATTCAGGATTATTATAGAGCCAAATCCAGTGAGGGAAAAGCCAGGCAGGTTCTTGCCAAACCTTCAAACTGCAGACCCTTCATCCTGTTGTCTAATCAGAAAACATGACAAGAGCACAATTTAAGATATATCTTGGTACTCTCTTGGCAGTCTGTGCGGTTGCTGGGAGTAATAGCTGTCTGGACAGACATTATTGATCACTGCTCTTCAAAACTTAGAGATCAAGTTCCTGCTTTATATAGAGACCCTTTCACTAAAGATGGCCATAAATGGGTCAACATTAGATATTGACTTGGAAATGTTAATCCAACCAAGCATATTATTGGCACATATAGTGGCACACTAACCAATGGATAGTGCCATGTCTTTGTGTCTCCTGTTCTTTATTGGTCATTCATGTATCTCTTTGTTTGCATGCCTCTGTGACCCACCTTGCCATAGTTTGTGCATTGTGATATTTGTAAACATTGCATCACAACAAGTAAAAGCAGAAGGAAGCAGAAATATGGATGGAAAGAAGCATAGAAATATATAGTCACAAGCTGGGAGACCCAAGCCTTCCTTTGGTGCTGAGACCCAAGCCTTCCTTTGGTGCTGAGACCCAAGCCTTCCTTTGGTGCTGAGATCCAAACCTTCCTTTGGTGCTTAGACCCAAGCCTTCCTTTGGTACTGAGACCCAAGACTTCCTTTGGTACTGAGACCCAAGCCTTCCTTTGGTACTGAGAGAGACCCAAGCCTTCCTTTGGTACTGAGACCCAAGTCTTCCTTTGGTGCTTAGACCCAAGCCTTCCTTTGGTGCTGAGACTCAAGCCTTCCTATGGTGCTGAGATCCAAGCCTTCCTTTGGTGCTTAGACCCAAGCCTTCCTTTTGTATTGAGACCCAAACCTTCCTTTGGTACTGAGACCCAAACCTTCCTTTGGTACTGAGACCCAAGCCTTCCTTTGGTACTGAGACCCAAGCCTTCCTTTGGTACTGAGACCCACATCTTCCTTTGGTGCTTAGACCCAAGCCTTCCTTTGGTACTGAGATCCAAGCCTTCCTTTGGTACTGAGACCCAAGCCTTCCTTTGGTACTGAGACCCAAGCCTTCCTTTGGTACTGAGAGAGACCCAAACCTTCCTTTGGTACTGAGACCCAAGCCTTCCTTTGATACTGAGATCCAAGCCTTCCTTTGGTGCTGAGACCCAAGCCTTCCTTTGGTACTGAGATCCAGGCCTTCCTTTGGTAATGAGACCCAAGCCTTCCTTTGGTACTGAGAGAGACCCAAGCCTTCCTTTGGTGCTGAATGAAGTGATGATGCCCAGGCTAGGTGGCCTAGTAGTTTCTCATTAGTCTGCCAACCTTAGTTGGGTGCTGGTGCTGAGATCCAAGCCTTCCTTTGGTGCTTAGACCCAAGCCTTCCTTTGGTACTGAGACCCAAGCCTTCCTTTGATACTGAGACCCAAGCCTTCCTTTGTTACTGAGACCCACATCTTCATTTGGTGCTTAGACCCAAGCCTTCCTTTGGTACTGAGATCCAAGCCTTCCTTTGGTACTGAGACCCAAGCCTTCCTTTGGTACTGAGACCCAAACCTTCCTTTGGTACTGAGACCCAAGCCTTCCTTTGGTACTGAGACCCAAGCCTTCCTTTGTTACTGAGACCCACATCTTCCTTTGGTGCTTAGACCCAAGCCTTCCTTTGGTACTGAGATCCAATCCTTCCTTTGGTACTGAGACCCAAGCCTTCCTTTGGTACTGAGACCCAAGCCTTCCTTTGGTACTGAGAAAGACCCAACCCTTCCTTTGGTACTGAGACCCAAGCCTTCCTTTGATACTGAGACCCAAGCCTTCCTTTGTTACTGAGACCCACATCTTCCTTTGGTGCTTAGACCCAAGCCTTCCTTTGGCACTGAGATCCAAGACTTCCTTGGGTACTGAGACCCAAGCCTTCCTTTGGTACTGAGATCCAGGCCTTCCTTTGGTAATGAGACCCAAGCCTTCCTTTGGTACTGAGAGAGACCCAAGCCTTCCTTGGTGCTGAATGAAGTGATGATGCCCAGGCTAGGTGGCCTAGTAGTTTCTCATTAGTCTGCCAACCTTAGTTGGGTTTTATCATGGGGGCAGTTCCCCTTTAAAGCAGCTTGTATGAGAATCAAGTTCTGTATGTCTTGCAGTAATCACATAATTCTTTATCCACCACACATGGGACAGTTTTGCAGCCCACCAGCTGTATTTCTGCTTTAAAGCCTTTGTTTGCTCTTAAATCATAACCCATCTAAAGAACTGACAGACTGAAAGATTTATCATATCCCATTCTTCATTGAGTCCAGCCAAGTTATTCCTTTGTGATTGTCTCCCTTTAATAATGCAGTAAAATATCCAGAGACAGAGCACAGCTTGCTGTTATTGATCACCTTTCCCAGAACCTCTCCCTCATGTCATAGCCGAAAACAATGCCAGGTCAGTTGCTTTTGCTAATTTCCTTTCAATTTAATTAACACAAAGGTATTTCATTGAGTTACACTACTTGTTCACCTTGGCCTTGCTGTTATCTAGATAAAACTTGCCCAGGTTTTAGACCCATGATGTATTTTATCATTGGGCAAAATCAGGGCATTTTTATATGCAATGTGTGGTGCCTTGTATGACAGGTTTAAACCTTCTGATTGGACATCAACAGAAGGGTTACTGGATTCCTTGACCTTAATGAAGATATACCCATAGATAGGCATGCACTATTACTGGAAATGTAGGATGTAGTTGTAATGCAAAATTCACAAAAAATAAAATATGTTTTTGCCTACTTTCTTGCCTTTTGAAGGTATGTAAATTGTTTTAATTGAACCCACTGAGCCACTAAGACCATCCTGGGACCCATTGGAAAAAAACATTTCACCAGTCACCAATGGTGATGGTATCTGGGCTTTTCAGGCCCCTTTTTATGCTGTCAATGAATGTCCTGTCTTTATTTGCAAGAATTACAGAATATAATGTATTATGTAGTAAATACAGTACATCCCATTTCCCTGTCTAGTTTATGTGCAGAAGGCAGTAAAAGAGAGACAACTCAGAGCTCTATGTCCCATTTGCTATAAAGTAAATTTCCTAGTACCCCACACCCCTCCAGGCACTTTAAGTGAAAGAGGAGGCTTTTCTGTAAAAAGACTGTCGATCCACAGTAGCTAATGATCCAAGATATACACAGCTGCTAAGGATATCCAGCTGCACTCCGTCGACAATGGGAGAATATCTCAACCAATATGTTCATGTCTATAAGCAAGATGACTAGAAGGTAGGAGGAGATCCCAAACTTCCATTGATGATCTTTGTAGAATTACTGAGATAACCAAAGTACCGTAAATTGGAAAAAAAGGAGTTTCATGTGGGTTGAGGCAGAACCATCTTTATGGGCATCCAACTTGAGCAAATGCCCAGGGTGCCATACCTAGAGGTCCCACAAAGCAGTAGGTGTTACTGTGGGGTGACATTAGGTATAGAAGGGCACCTAATGCCAAATATCTGCAACTATTCAGACAACTATTAATTTGAATATAATAGGGCCCCTGCAGAGGTGCAGCTTCCCCATCCAAAATCACTCTATTCAATCATTAACCGTGAGCCACATTCAAATGTAAAAAATGTTGGGGAGCAACACAAGCATGAAAAAAGTCCCTGGGGTGCCAAATAAGGGCTGTGATTGGCTATTTGGGAGCCCCTATGTGGACTGACAGCCTACAGGAGGCTCTACTTGGCACTATACTTATTTTTTATGCAATTAAAACTTGTCTCCAAGCCTGGAATTCAAAAATAAGCCCCTGTTTTGACGACACTGAGAGCAACATCCAAGGGGTTGGAGAGCAACATGTTACTCATGATCTACTGGTTGGGGATCACTGCTGTAGATGATGGTCCCACTCCCCTGTACCTGATCAGAAAATGCAGACCAGTGCAGCAGGATTGGCAGTGTCCGGCTCTGTAACATCAAGTCCGTGTGCTGGTCTCCAAACAGAATCTAGAGAACATGGGTTAGAAGGCTCTCACCCAAGTTAATGATAATGAGATGCAAATCCATCAGAGACTGTCATTAGTGTCTCCAAAAATAATAGTAAAAATTAAAAAAAAGGAGGATTGCACAAATTGTCAAAATTTATTGTAATCAAAAATACATCATACAATAGTCCTACGTGTTTTGACCATAAAGTGGGGTAAAATTATGATAGCAGAAAGGTCTTTTCTTTTTGCTAGCATAACTTTTGCCCAAAACAGGATCTGGCTTCCAGTACTCCTGCTCTGCAATAGGCTACATGGAGTTGAAGTTACACTGCCCACTAGTTCAGCTGCTCTGCCTTCTCTAATCAGTTTTGGGGAGCAGGGCTGTCTTCTGGGGCATGAGTTGCAGTTGTTTATGTGTGGTGGCCTCTGCAGGGAACCTATGATGTAAGAATGAGTTTAAAATGATGACGTAGCTACACATGGCTGCTGTCTTATTGCCTGGAGGAAAGCAGAGAGTGTCACATGTGTACTAATACATACATTTTTCCACTCAATTAGGTATGGGACCTATTATCCAGATATCTTTGGACCTGGGTTTTTTGGGATCAGGCGTAATATATAATCTCCATACCTTAAGTCTACTAAAAAAAATGTAAACATGAATTAAACCAAATAGATTTGTTTTGCCACCCATAAAGAATTATTATATCTTGCCCAGGATCAAGTACAAGGTACTGTCTCATTTTTATAGAGAGAAAGGAAAACATTTTTACAAATTTGAATTATTTCATTAAAATTGAGTCTGATTTTGACCAAAATGTTTTATTGATTATTGGTTCTGCAAATTTTATAACAACATTGTCAACAATACATAAATGAACATGTAAAGTTGTGATGAGGCATTAATAAAAACAAGTTAAAAAAAATTGAGTCTATGGGAGATGGCCTTTCTGTAATTTGGATCTTTTTGGATAACAGGTTCCTGGACCACTTTAAGCAGTATTTTGCAATGTTTTCACCATTAAATACTGAACAATTTCAGTATCCAATCAAATAATCCTTTATATATAGGAAAGCTGAGGTTCCATTAATCTGCCACATACTAACAGTTACTTTCAGTGGGAACTTCCGCTTTCCAAAAAAAAAAGCTCAAAATCTCTCAGTTATCTACAATCTTAAATCCCACTTGATCTTTGGCCGTTGTCATGGCTTATTTAACAAATATACACAAAATATCATAAATATTTTAAATATTCCCTGGAAACAACAACTTGTTGTTAGGATTCTTCCACTCCCCCAATCATTTTTATCTTCTAAACATTTATATTCATAGACCCTCATCGTGCATTAATCCATAAATGATTGGTAATGATAAATAAAAAGGAAAAGATATTTTGTCGTGCTTGCAGAGATGTTGGCGTGAGTGACTCTAAAATGTTAGCATCATTGTGTCTATCTGTCCTCATCCACATTAAGCTTAGTATCAACAACCAAACCCTACAGACGTTCTGTAACTGCCATGTTCAATGCTTTGAATGCAGAGAAAATAATGTTCAGAACTGGTGTAAAAGAACATAGAAAATGGATTTTGAGCAGTGAATTAGGGTGATATGGCACAGCGAGACATAGGCCTGGCTCATCATAATGCCACATGGGCCCATGCTTAAGTAGGACAACTACTCAATCCAACCAGTTGAACTAACTCCCTACAAGTGCTCTGGCTCTACCTTAGGCAACTGGACCTCCTTCTAGGCACATCACTGTGTCCAACTGAGCACTTCCACCATCCACAAGCTCAACAAGCCCTGAACAAGAAGAAGAACAGATCACATGAAACCTACTAGACTGTAACTGCTTTATGGCTGATGTGCTTATGAGGTGGCAGACAAGCAAACTGAATGGAAATGAGATGGGTAATGAATGAGTTAAGGGGAAAAAAAAGGAGAGTGAATAAGAGAGATGGAGAAAATAGGCATAAGAGGAACAGAAACAGATGCTAAAAGTATTAGGAGCATACCAATAGAAAGAGAGGTGTAAACATACAGGGAGAACTGAAACTTGTGAGAAGAAGAGAAATACAAAAGGAATATACAGTAACAGTAGGCAGAAGAAGTGAAAAGCTTAACAGGAGAGAAGAAGGCAGTGTGCAGGAGAAAAAAAGTAGAACGAAGACTGTTTTGTTAACAAGGTTTCCTGATGGACTTCAGTCACCCGAGCCAACTCTGGACCATGTTTTACTCAAACCTCTTCCAAGAGCCCAACTATGATGAGACTGAAGCATTTCTGAACTTTTCCTTGGACCTGCATTGACCGTGGAGATTAAATGCAAAGTGAAGACGGCCACCATTGTCTTACCTTAAGAATTTATGCTAAATCCCAGTAGTATTGTGGTAATGACCATCAGTGTCGGACTGGGATGCCAGGAGCCCACCAGAAAATCTTAGACCATAGGCCTGGTTTCCAAATTATTGTTCCTCTTCTACTCACTCAACCTCTATATTTTCCTAGTCTTTTATATCTACTTATTATATTCTGCCATTATTAAGCATTATTCCCATAAAGAAATAGGGAATGAACATGAAATAGGCCAAATGATTAGAAGCAAGAGGCCCACTGGCACCTGGGCCCTACCGGGAGTTTTCCTGGTATCCAGGTGGACCAGTCTGACACTTAAGGTGGAACAAGTTCAGGTCAACATGTGAGACGTCCTGGTGTGTCACTTCCACTTGTTTGGTTACTGACCAATATACTACCTGGTGTGTCTAAAGGGATTGCGAGTGCATTCTAGCCAACATTTGAAAAACACCCATTGAGAACGCTGCTGAACAGTCAAACGAGAGATGTCCTTAGGGGCCACGTTCCACCATATACAACTCAACTGGGCATTATTATTACAAACCAGCTGACAAATACAGTAGCTCATTGCATATGGCCAGTTACAAAACTTGCACAATGTAATACAGATTGGCAAAACTTACTGTATGTCTGTGTGATTGAACCAAGCTGTCACTCAAAAACAAAGGCCAAGTTGCCAATAAATATTATAAAGAATACAGTCCACTATAGAACTTTTATGTATTACTACAGAAGACATGTTAAAAATAAAAAGTCTCACAATCCTCAGTTTGAAGATATTCTTTGATTTATCTATTACAAAGGCCAGAACTCCTAATTTAATTACTACAGGTATGGGACCTGTTATCCAGAATTGTCGGGACCTGGGGTTTTCCAGAAAATGGAAAATCTTTGCGTAATTTGGATCTTCATACCTTAAGTCTACTAGAAAATCTGTAGATATCAAATAAACCAAATAGGCTGATTTTAGGATTAATTATATCGTAGTTTGGATCAAGTACAAGCTACTGTTTTATTTTTTTTAAAAAAAATGTGTATTATTTATTATTTGAATAAAATGGAGTTTATAAGAGGTGGCCCTTCCATAATTCAGAGCTTTCTGGATAACAGGTTTACAGATAACGGATCTCATACCTGCATTTGAATTCATGGTATTGCTTTAAATGTTCACCATAAACCCCTGAAGTGATCCTGCTATTTTGGGATACATTTTAGGTCCACATCAGCTGACCAAGCCTTTGAAATAGTCATACCATACTCCAATCATTTCAGTTTATGGGGTTACAACACAATAGGAGGGCTCTGGGAGGTGACAGGTAAGGATGCTGCTAATCGGCCTGCAAAGTGAGCCAGGAATGCATGCGGAGAACCTTGGGGAAAACAAAAGTAAAAGGAACATTCAGATGGAGAGCCATACTGATTTAGTGCTGCTGGACTGCTCTATCATGTGTACTCTGACACAGCTGGGATCCAAATATTTGGTTAGAGGGATTTAGATTAACAATTTCTGCCTAGAAATACATACTCAACTTATTTGGCTGGGACAAGATATTTATCTCAATTTCTGTATTGCAGAAAGTATAATACAACAGTTGGTGAATATGTTACACGATCGCCCAGTCACGTGTGCTGTTACCAGAACCCAACCCCAGCCCAACAGAACTCAGATGGATGGAATGATCAGTACAGTTTCTTTGCTGGAAGTAACTGGTCTATGATTTTCCTATTGTTGTTAAATAGCTTTAAATGGAACAGTCTGCAGCAACACACACACAGCTTGGAGCAGTGGGCACCCACTATAAATCAATGGCAGTTGTCCATATTAAAGGAGAAGGAAAGTTAAACTAAAGAAGTAGGTAGAAATGTTGTACATGATGTTTTGTGCTTCTGTACCAGCCCAAGGCAACCACAGCCCTTTAGCAGTAAAGATCTGTGTCTCCAAAGATGCCCCATTAGCTCCCCATCTTCTTTTCTGCTGATTCACTGCACATGCTCTGTGCTGCTGTCACTTACTGAGCTTAGGGACCCACTCACAATATACAGTACACATAGAATAGAAATGTCACAATATAAGGCTGATTAGTAATTTATACACATAATTACTACATGGCAGCACAGAAACCAGTGCAATTAGCATCAGAATTTAATAATCAGCAAACCTGTAGCATCAGCTTATATTACAGCCAGGGAAGCTCATTTTCTGCTGGATAATTAGTGACGAGCCCTAAGCTTAGCTTCTCAACAGCTGCTAAGAGCCCACTGAGAATGTGAGTGTCACAGACACTTTCCAAGATGGTGACCCCCTGTGACAAGTTTGAAGTCCTGGATCATTGCTGCTATTGACAAGCTGAAACTTTAGGCTGGTGCAATGAGTTCAGCGTATAAAATATGTCATTTTTAGCCATATTAATTTTTAGGGTTTACTTCTCCTTTAAATGGAACAGTCTGAAGCAGCACACACACAGAGATTTGCTATGAGTAGTGGGCCCTGGGTACCCACTATAAGACCAATGACAGTTGTTCATAATAAGCCCCCTTCATACAATGTGCAGGATTACTGGCCCAAAGAGGGTTTATTCAAGCACATTGTTTTCCTTGCACAATAAAGAAATGAGCAAATCAAAGACAATGAAATCCGTGTAGAAAAATACGTCTGTTTTTTTGTTTTGTGTTCTTTTTCCTTTATGCATGGTGCAAGGAAATTTGTAGAAAGGGAGGCCAACGTGTTCCACAAAATACCACAAATGAATCACTTGCAGATTATTTCACTGATGTCTGTCTGGCTCCTCATAATGATATTAAAGTATGAAGTTTAATCTCTAACATGTGTAATTTTTAGGCAATGTTGAAAGATCAGTACAAAAGGAAGGAATTCATGAAGGAAATATCCTTGCCCTGAGCTTGCCAGGTTTAGGGTTTAATTGTTGGTCACACAGGGACCACATAGAAGGGGGTTTCTTAAAATAGCCATCTTCTTTCTATCCAACTGAGTGTGCACTAAGAAGTAAGATACTGTAGTATGGGCACCGGTGTGATATTATGAATCTCAGGTGAGCCAGTGTGTATCTAATACCTGACAGTGCATGTGTACTAGAGGGTTGGTACCCCAGTGTAGGTGTGGTAGGTAGTTGGTTGGTTGCATGTGGGTGCACTTACCTGCACCTGGAGGAGGTGGTTGGTAACGGCTAAGGGCTGGGTTACAGGTATATGTCCATTGGATAAGACCTGTGCAGGTCTTGGGATTGAACAAAGGAATGGCCTTTGACCCTCAACATCACTTGCAGAAAAAATATAAAAAAGCATCAATAAAACTGGTACTTATTATATACCTTAGGGGTGTCCAGCCCATGGGTCCTATGGGATTTTGTTGCACTACATTCACTAACTGGGCCCATGACTTGTTTCATTGTTTGGAGCCCTCAAACCCTTAACCCCAGCCTCATCTTTGAGGTGTAGGGAAGTGTTCTCGATCTCTGGCTTGATATGATTGTTCCAGAGGTAGGATCCTATTGAAATTATGTTAGGTGACTTCGGGAAGTAGTTGTGGACTTGATCCTACACTGAGCTGCTTTTTGGAGTGATAAAAAACAGGGACTAGGGATTTCAGCAGAACTAAGTCCCATCCTGGCCCTAAACCCCTATAAAAAAACTGCAAGCCATTTTTTTGTATTGAATGTTAGGCAAAACATAAAAAGCTAAAAACTATTGGCCCCAGTATAACCTGTGAGTTGTCGAGAGTCGCATCTGAAAGACCATACATCAAACATTTATGTCATATTTACAAGGGCTACATGCGATGCTGGGGGCCAAGGGAAATGGTGTGTCTTTCTCTGCTGTAACCTAAAACTGGCCCTGAAAGCAAACAGGGAGTACAAAAGTGAAGGATGGTTCACTCAGCCTGATGGCATTCATTTTTATTACTGAAGATGTTTTGAGCTTAAATAAAAAAAACAGTATTGAGTTTAATTGTTGTTGTTGATGGATTGAATAACCATTTTCCTTGGATAGGAAACCATTAAAGTTGTAAATGTTACTTTCTCCTTTTCCCCCAAATTTGAATGTCCATAAGGACAATTCTGAATGATGTGGGGAACAGTGATGAGCGAATAAATTCGCAACCCACAAATTTGTGGCAAATTTCCGCATTTTGCAGCCAATGAATAAATTCGAAAAATCTACTGCGACAAAAGAAATTGTTGCGCGTCAGAATCGCGTGCATTAAATTGTCGCACATCAAAATTATTCAGACGCCAATTGACTTTAGTGCATTTGGACAAAAAATGATTATTATTATTAAAATTGTCACGCGTCAAAATGATTTTGACGCCCAAAATCAAGTGCAGAGTGGGATCGAGAGCTACAGTTTAGTTCCTGATACTTTCCTATTTTCCCAAGTCTATAATTTAGAAGTTGATATAGTTATATCCCCATTTACTCCTTGTAATTATTCCCCTTGCCACTTTTTGTGTATCTCTTGGGTGCATCCTCCACCTGGAGAAAGAGCGTGGATCACCATAAGTGATGGTAGCCTCATGTCCATATTCTGAGGACATTGTGTATGTGATACAGCTTAATAACTACAGTTAATGGAACCCTATATGTAAGAATAACAAATGAATAACTCTTTAGATGATTAGTTACTGCTAGTGGGGCTTTATTTTATTTATTTTTATTAAATAGCTTCTTCAATTATACTGGCTGTAGGGGACTGAAGGGTTATTCCTTTTTGGAAGTCCTGCTTCTGTTTTCTGTGCCCTGTGGAAGGGAGGATTCCCCAAACGGACCAGTTCCTCTCCATAGCTTATGTAGGGGACTGATATATATATATATATATATATTGTAAGCTGAGCAGGCAGGAATAGTTTGTTTGCACTTGGAACCTAGACAAGATCAAGTCTAGTTAGTGATAGGTTACTGTAAAAGGTCACTCTAGGAGTGATAGATAGTTAGGGCTATCTATCTAAGCAGCACAGACTCCACCGAGGATTGTTGAGTGGATCTAGGATCCTGGGTACTAATTGCCCAGAGTAGGGACTAAGTGTCAGAGTTAGCTCCACTTATGGAAAAGGATGAAAACTGGGAGTACTCCTGTGTATGCTGTGTATTTTTCTTTTAACTTGCATGGAATTAAAAACAACATCGGACTGGGTGTCCAAGGCCCATCGGGGCTGATGCCCCAGGAGCCCCTACACCCCCTCATGGGTCTCCGCCACCCACCTGCTCCCCCTGTCAGCTCCTTACAGCTTGCTCCCCCCACCAGCCCCTTAAAGTTCACTCCCCTAGACTCAAAAGCTTAACCACAGCATCACCGATCAGGGGAGGGAAGGCAACGGGGGAGCGGCAGTACCTACAGGTAGGGATCAGGTCTGACCCGGTGGGCCCAGATAAAGATAGTGGAGAGCTGTTCCTGTCATAACCTTCTAATAATGAATCAGATAAGCCCACTTACTAAGAGTGATACTGAGCTCCACTGAGGAGTAGTAGTGTATTCTCCAAGTCAACACCCTCTGAAGTGCAATGACCACTGATTGGAAAGTGACCCAGGTTAATGTTACTCCTGAGAGACTTCCACTGGACAGAATATGTTACATGGAGGTGAGACCAATCTTTCACAAATTGTGAGTCATTGTGTGAGTGTTTGAGGCACTGTATTCTGTATGGCCTTTACTACATCACTCAATTCTGCTACATCCATTACTGTACTCAGGAAGCACCTTTGTGCTGTCCAATGAATCTTCTACTTGGTTGTGTGCGTTCACAATTTCCCATCCTTTCCCTTCCAATTTTCCAGAAGTTTAGGCTAGTATTCCTAAATTTTAAAAAAAAAAACCACGTAAATATAATTAACTAGAACGAACCCTCCTCCCAATGGTTGCAAAGTGTACATTAGATATGATCTTATCTGGTGATCATCAACTTCTAACATGATTCCAACCCCATCGGTGCTGTTTTCTACATATATAAGTAAGCACTTTCATAAGCAGATGATTAAAGGCTTTACCCTTTGAAATATTCCAGACTTTAATTTGAGTGTCAGGACAGGTCTGGTGAGTGTCTGTGAGGACAAGCTCATATTTCACCCCGACATTAGCGAGAGACAATCTCAGACCTGACTTCTGAATATTGCCGTTCATTAATCTTGTTTATGGTTATCTTGCCCATTTGCAGATTTTACTCTAATAGACAATAGATTTCGAGAACCTTAATTCTTACTAATTAATTCACTCATCTGCTTAGTGTCTCCACAGATAAACTGTAGGAATGTATCTATTTAACTGAGTTTGGTTTCAAAAGAACATACGTATATTTTATATGGATTTTTTTACAGACTCTCTAGATTCTGATCCAATGTCGGATTAACACAAACCAATTCATGGCATTACACCTTTTGTTTGGCTAAAGCATAATGCCCCATCACACTGACCAGTCAACATCCTTTGCCAGTCTTAAAGGAACAGTAACACCAAAAAATGGAAATGTTTTAATAGAATGACAATATAATGTACTGGTGCCCTGCCCTGGTACAGCTGGAGTGTTTGCTTCAGAAGCACCACTATAGTTTATATAAACAAGCTGCTGTGTAGCCATGGGGGCAGCCATTCAAGCACAGGATACACAGTAGATAACAGATAAGTACTACTATAGTTTATATAAACAAGCTGCTGTGTAGCCATGGGGGCAGCCATTCAAGCAAAGGATACACAGTAGATAACAGATAAGTACTACTATAGTTTATATAAACAAGCTGCTGTGTAGCCATGGGGGCAGCCATTCAAGCACAGGCTACCCAGTATATAACAGATAAGTACTACTATAGTTTATATAAACAAGCTGCTGTGTAGCCATGGGGGCAGCCATTCAAGCACAGGATACACAGTAGATAACAGATAAGTACTACTATAGTTTATATAAACAAGCTGCTGTGTAGCCATGGGGGCAGCCATTCAAGCACAGGATACACAGTAGATAACAGATAAGTACTACTATAGTTTATATAAACAAGCTGCTGTGTAGCCATGGGGGCAGCCATTCAAGCACAGGATACACAGTAGATAACAGATAAGTACTACTATAGTTTATATAAACAAGCTGTTGTGTAGCCATGGGGGCAGCCATTCAAGCACAGGATACACAGTAGATAACAGATAAGTACTACGATAGTTTATATAAACAAGCTGCTGTGTAGCCATGGGGGCAGCCAATAAAGCACAGGATACACAATAGATAAATAAGTTTTGAAGAATCCCATTGTATACTACAGAGCTTATCTGTTGTGTATCCTGTACCTTTTCTCCCTTTATTTCTCCTTTTATTTCCTTTTATTTATTTTTTGAATAGAAAATATCTGTGCAGTCCTCGCCTAAAAGGTTCAGTGCGCTCATGTACAGAGCCAGACATACGAGAACTGAGCAGTATTTCACACAAATGAAAAGTGAGGCTTTTGTGGCACTATGTACTACACAATTACTTTCACCTGCTGGAGTGCCACATGTGTTACTGATCTGAAACCACTAATTCCCTAAATCACCGAAATAGGGCTCTTTGCACTTCCGCATGATTTTGTTAGATTTCCTGATTTAGTTAGTATATAAGACAGAACAAAGTTATAGACAAATTCAGCTTTCTTCTGCCCCCTGTAAAGCACAAACGGAATTGCCTTGACAAATGTGTAAATAAAGGTGGCTGTGGACGTAGAAATCCACTCGTTTGGCGATGTCGCCAAATGAGCAGATATCTCCCCAATATGCCCACATTGAAGTGGGCGATATCGGGCTGATACGATCGTGGGCCCTAGGGCCCAATGATCGGATCATAATGGATACGATACGGGTGGTAGGATCGCGGGACCACATACACGCACAGATGCGGCCACGATCTGGGGGTATTTTTTACCCTGCCCGATCGACATCTGGTCAACTTTCGGACAGATATTGATCGGGGAAGCCCGTCGGATGGCCCCATACACGGGCCAATTAGCTGCCGACACGGTCTCATCCCGTTTATAGGGGACTTAAGTAATCATTAAGGGGCCCATTCATTAAGTTCGAGTGAAGGAATAGAAGAAAAAAAACGCTGAATTTCGAAGTGTTTTTTTGGCTACTTCGCCATCGAATGGGCTACTTCGACCTTCAACTACGACTTCGAATCGAATGATTCGAACTAAAAATTGTTCGACTATTCGACCATTCGATAGTCGAAGTACTGTCTCTTTAAGAAAAAACTTCGACCCCCTAGTTCGCCACCTAAAAGCTACCGAGCTCAATGTTAGCCTATGGGGAAGGTCCCCATAGGCTTGCCTAACTTTTTTTGGTCGAAGGATAATCCTTCGATCGTTGGATTAAAATCCTTCGATCGTTCGATCGAAGTATTTGCACAAAATCCTTCGACTTCGATATTCGAAGTCGAAGGATTTTCATTCCCCAGTCGAATATCAAGGGTTAATTAACCCTCGATATTCGACCCTTGATGAATTTGCCCCAAAATGTAATGCTACCCTCTTTATTATGCCATCTATGGCCTGTATTTCAAGTAGGCCCAGTTGCGTATCTAGATATCACTGGGCCCCACAGAAAATTATTTTTCAGGCCCCCAAAATGTCTAGAGGTTGACTTGTTTTACCAACATTTATTGAAACTATATATGAATTAGGGCCTCATAGGGCCCCTATACCTCCTGGCCCCCCTGCAGCTGCAGGGTCTGCTTCCTCTGTAGATACGTCCCTGAGTAGGCAGTATATCATGCAGCAATGTATTAACCGCCAGACTGTTTTTTGATTCTCGCTACCGCAATTTAACATACTAGTTGAATGCATTAAACGGCTTAATGAGTTAATGCTACATAAATAAATATAATAATATAATAAATAACTGTAAATTACAAATTCTGTATGTAATAATAACAATATTTTTTTAAAAATGTTTTACCATAAAGCACTGGACATCCTAAAAGGTCCAGTGGGTTCCTAAAGACTTAAATTCCTTTAACAGGACAAACTTTGCAGCTTCAGCCTGCTGACCCTGGGATATGGTACCTGATAATACTAGGTTTTGGTTTCATTTTTGTGGACAAGATCATCCAATATATTGTAATAATAATATTACAGGTATGGGATCCGTTATCCAAAAAGCTCTGAATTACAGAAAGTCTGTCTCCAATAGAATCTGCTATAATCAAATAATCCAAATTTTTAAAAATGATTTCCTTTTGCTCTGTAATAATAAAACAGTTGCTTGTATTTGATCCAAACTAAGGTATTATACTCGAGTATAAGCCGAGTTTTTCAGCCCCCAAAATATGCTGAAAAACTCTAGCTCGGCTTATACTCGGGTCAAGCGCAAAAACGGACGCCGGTGTCCAAGAAAAGTCGCCGGCGTCCAAGAAAAGTCTCCAAGAATAGTCGCCGGCATCCAAGAATGGTCGTCGGCGTCCAAAAGTGAGACGCCAGCACCTCCAATGGGAGCAGAAACCCTCAATTTTTTGATTGAAACTTACCAGAAGCTGCTGCATTTCTCACCCTAGGCTTATACTCGGCTTATACTTGAGTCAATAAGCTTTCCCAGTTTTTGAAGGTAAAATTAGGTACCTCGGCTTATACTCAGGACGGCTTATACTCGAGTATATACGGTAATTAATCCTTATTGGAGGCAAAACCAGCCTATTGGATTTATTTAATGTTTACATGATTTTCTAGTAGACTTAAGGTATAAAGATCAACATTACAGAAGGATCCGTTATCCAGAAAACCCCAGGTCCCGAGCATTCTGGATAACAAGCCCCATACCTGTATTATTGTTATTATAACATATATATATATATATATATATATACTGATCTATTATTGTTGTTAATAATAATCATTAGCAGCGAGTAAATGCCTACCAACAACTATACCATTAACTACATCCTTGATTTATACTCCCTGTGTATGTATTTTATACATAGTTTGGGATGATTTCTGTGTTTTGTGTTATAGCTGTGCTGCTTGCTATAAATGGAATAAAGCTTGCCATATACAGGTTAATAAAAGCTGACAACTCAGCCCCTTCAGACCAAGTCAGACTAACTTGCTGCTATATGAGAGCAGTGCATTGAGAGGTATATTCCACCCATTCTTATATTTTAATCAATATAGTGCCTTACCCATCAGTATATCCCTCAGTATATAACTGTACTTGGCCAACCCTCTCATCAATTATTCTCAGCAATGTAAATGTAGTTTACACCCATGAGAAGTGCAAATACAAGTGCCCCACCTTCACTATAGCAAGCTGCAATATATAGAGCTGTGAGAAACAAAACCAGGAGAATAGAATACAGAGACAGGAGGGGGAATGGATGATCAACAATGTCCAAAGCTTCAGAGAGATCAAGCAGTATTTGTAAAGGTCATGGCACACAGGTTGATTCGGGGAGATTAGTTGCCCAGCGACAAATCTCTTTTTGAACTGCCTCCCCTGCCTTCCCGCTAGCTAAAATTTAGATCGTTAGCGGGATGGCACTCGGAGCGATTCGTTTTCTGAAGTCGCCTCACGAGGAAACTTCGGACGACTTCAGAAAATGAATAGCTCTGAGTGCCATCCACAGGGCCAGATTCCTGTCTTCATGGCCCCGGGGTCGGGAAGGCTCTGAAGCTCTGAATTACAGAAAGTCTGTCTCCAATAGAATCTGCTATAATCAAATAATCCAAATTTTTAAAAATGATTTCCTTTTGCTCTGTAATAATAAAACAGTTGCTTGTATTTGATCCAAACTAAGGTATTATACTCGAGTATAAGCCGAGTTTTTCAGCCCCCAAAATATGCTGAAAAACTCTACCTCGGCTTATACTCGGGTCAATCGCAAAAACGGACGCCGGTGTCCAAGAATAGTCGCCAGCCTTCCCGCTAGCTAAAATTTAGATCGTTAGCAGGATGGCACTCGGAGCGATTCGTTTTCTGAAGTCGCCTAAAGTTGCCTCACGAGGAAACTTCGGACGACTTCAGAAAATGAATAGCTCTGAGTGCCATCCACAGGGCCAGATTCCTGTCTTCATGGCCCCGGGGTCGGGAAGGCAGTTCGGGGAGATTAGTTGCCCCAAAGAAGAGGAGATTTGTCGGCGGGCGACTAAATCTCCACGAATCTTCCTGTGTGTCCTGACCCTAACAAGTAGTGACTTTGAAGATCAGATGATGAATTGTGTTATCGCATGTCTATTAACATTTTCATTCATCCAGGTCATGATATTCAGTATCTAATGGAATTAAGTCTAAAGCAACTGGACTTTCTGAGTTTTCTTCAAAACTTTTCACCACTCATCCGAGCAGCTTCTTCAGTTCAACTTCACTTGGATTTAATTCTACTAGATATTGTGTTAGTATTATTCAACTGTTGTGGTCAAGCATAACATGATTTGAATGCAGGCCAAATGATTGCTGTCTAGGTTCTGCGGGAGCTTGGAAATGAAGGCAATTTTCATTATAGGGGGAATTAATGTATGAGAATTCGATTGAGAAGATGAGATGAAGAAGAGAAGAATTAGGGAGAACAGCTTCACCTTGAGATGGAAAGAATGAGGAGATTGACGTATAAGCTGTAAAAGTCTGGTTCTGAGTTGGGTTCCAACCATCAATGTTCAAGAGTATGTGACCACCTTTGAAGAGCTCTGATGCCGTAGTTGAAGTTGTGTGGGTCCTGTGCAACATGACATGGTAAAGGAAAGCATATCAAGGACAGAGGTGAGTTATTTTAAGGGGAAAGGCCAAGAGAAAGGTTGGTGCAATGTTAAGAGCAAGAGGAAATTAAAAGACAGATGGATATGTAGGTGAGTGTCTCATCCCCAGTTTACCTTTAGATTGTAAGCTCTATTGCATTCTGCATACTAGCTCTGAATATACTGGAATTGGGAAAAACAGAACTTGATTAAAGGAAAACTATACCCCTCAAACAATGTAGGACTCTATAAAATATATTGCATAAAACAGCTTACTACATGTAAAACTCTCCTCCGTGTAAATAAACCATTTACATAATAATGTACTTTTTTAGTAGTATGTGGCATTGGGTAATAATAAATAGAAAACTGCCATTTTTAAAAAAATAAGGGTCGCCCCCTGGGATCGTATGATTCACGGTGCAAACAAACAGACCATACATGTTAGGTCACATGAGCCAATTAACAGATTGAGTTCTGTCTTTTGCTTCCACACTTCTTCCTGTTACAGTTAGAGCTGCAGTATTTCTGGTCAGGTGATCACTGAGGCAGCACAGAGACCATTATGAAATGCTGGTTCAAGGCAAGAGATGTAAAAGGACAATATTTACTTTATTTTGTGGGGGTTCAATGAGACTGTGACCACAAAATACATATAGACAAATACAAGAGTCCACTGCACTCAACCCATTATCAATATATTTAAGACCAAGACATTTTGTGCTACTGCTACTAAAAAATGCCTTACCCTTAAACAACACAGGGATTGTTTGTCCATATATTACAATATATTTAAGCTGGCCAACTGCATCAAAGTCATCCCATATCTGGCCAGTCCTACGCTCAATTTTCATCTGATTCATTAAGAATTCAATTGCTTAATTATACATTTTACAAAGTTTTACCTGCAACTTAGCTGCTTTCAAAGTAAAACTTCCAAACTTGGCTGCCCTTTTATTAGACACCAGTGGGATCATTTGACTATAGTTGGGAAAGTTGGTAGCTTGTATTTATCTATATATATATATGGTAAGATTCTTTAATGCCACTTAATGTGATCTAAACTGTTTATTAATAATCTGTTGCTCAAGTATTCATTTTGGGGGTATAGTTTTCCTTTAACTAAATAAAGATAAAAGCAAAAGAAAGGGCCAGTGTTTTAAAAGACCACAGTGAGTATCTGAAATAATCTACTAATATACTAAGAAGAGAAAATTAAATGGTTTGTAGATGAAATGTAGATGA
Organism: Xenopus petersii; assembly: GCA_038501925.1. NCBI lineage: Eukaryota > Metazoa > Chordata > Amphibia > Anura > Pipidae > Xenopus > Xenopus petersii. The sequence continues at coordinate 194,912,973 of CM076673.1, read as the reverse complement.
AAGACCTCCTCCCATAGTTCCTCTTAAGAACTTGTTGAAATCAAGTGTAGGAGGAAAACATTCTTCAGTTGCACTTGTTCTATACTGAACAACAAACGATACTGACTGTTGTTTTAATTAGAAAACCAGACAGAACACACTTGCAACACAAGCCTTATTTATTGGGTTTGTATCTAATCCAAGGGTATATTGCCCCTTTAAAGGAGAACTAAACCATAAAAAAGAATGTGGCTAAAAATGGCATATTTTATATAGTGAATTTATTGCACAAGGCTAAAGTTTCAGCTTGTCAATAGCAGCAATGATCCAGGACTTCAAACTTGTCACAGGGGGTCACCATCTTGGAAAGTGTCTGTGACACTCACATGCTCAGTGGGCTCTGATTGGCTGTTGAGAAGCTAAGCTTAGGGCTCGTCACTAATTATCCAGCAGAAAATGAGGTTGGTCTGTAATATAAACTGATGCTACAGGTTTGCATCAATTATTCTCAGCAATGTAAATGTAGTTTACACCCATGAGAAGTGCAAATACAAGTGCCCCACCTTCACTATAGCAAGCTGCAATATATAGAGCTGTGAGAAACAAAACCAGGAGAATAGAATACAGAGACAGGAGGGGGAATGGATGATCAACAATGTCCAAAGCTTCAGAGAGATCAAGCAGTATTTGTAAAGGTCATGGCACACAGGTTGATTCGGGGAGATTAGTTGCCCAGCGACAAATCTCTTTTTGAACTGCCTCCCCTGCCTTCCCGCTAGCTAAAATTTAGATCGTTAGCGGGATGGCACTCGGAGCGATTCGTTTTCTGAAGTCGCCTCACGAGGAAACTTCGGACGACTTCAGAAAATGAATAGCTCTGAGTGCCATCCACAGGGCCAGATTCCTGTCTTCATGGCCCCGGGGTCGGGAAGGCAGTTCGGGGAGATTAGTTGCCCCAAAGAAGAGGAGATTTGTCGGCGGGCGACTAAATCTCCACGAATCTTCCTGTGTGTCCTGACCCTAACAAGTAGTGACTTTGAAGATCAGATGATGAATTGTGTTATCGCATGTCTATTAACATTTTCATTCATCCAGGTCATGATATTCAGTATCTAATGGAATTAAGTCTAAAGCAACTGGACTTTCTGAGTTTTCTTCAAAACTTTTCACCACTCATCCGAGCAGCTTCTTCAGTTCAACTTCACTTGGATTTAATTCTACTAGATATTGTGTTAGTATTATTCAACTGTTGTGGTCAAGCATAACATGATTTGAATGCAGGCCAAATGATTGCTGTCTAGGTTCTGCGGGAGCTTGGAAATGAAGGCAATTTTCATCATAGGGGGAATTAATGTATGAGAATTCGTTTGAGAAGATGAGATGAAGAAGAGAAGAATGAGGGAGAACAGCTTCACCTTGAGATTTTAGGAAAAGAATGAGGAGATTGATGTATACGCTGTAAAAGTCTGGTTCTGAGTGTTCAAGAGTATGTGACCACCTTTGAAGAGCTCTGATGCCGTAGTTGAGGTTGTGTGGGTCCTGTGCAACATGACATGGTAAAGGAAAGCATATCAAGGACAGAGGTGAGTTATTTTAAGGGGAAAGGAACTATTAAAGCCAAGAGGTTGGTGCAATGTTAAGAGCAAGAGGAAATTCAAAGACAGATGGATATGTAGGTGAGTGTCTCATCCCCAGTTTACCTTTAGATTGTAAGCTCTATTGCATTCTGCATACTAGCTCTGAATAAACTGGAATTGGGAAAAACAGAACTTGATTAAAGGAAAACTATACCCCTCAAACAATGTAGGACTCTATAAAATATATTGCATAAAACAGCTTACTACATGTAAAACTCTCCTCCGTGTAAATAAACCATTTTCATAATAATGTACTTTTTTAGTAGTATGTGGCATTGGGTAATAATAAATAGAAAACTGCCATTTTTACAAAAATAAGGTTTGGCCCCCTGGGATTGTAAGATTCACAGTGCAAACAAACAGACCATACATGTTAGGTCACATGAGCCAATTAACAGAGAGAGTTCTGTCTTTTGCTTCCACACTTCTTCCTGTTACAGTTAGAGCTGCAGTATTTCTGGTCAGGTGATCACTGAGGCAGCACAGAGACCATTATGAAATGCTGGTTCAAGGCAAGAGATGTAAAAGGACAATATTTACTTTATTTTGTGGGGGTTCAATGAGACTGTGACCACAAAATACATATAGACAAATACAAGAGTCCACTGCACTCAACCCATTATCAATATATTTAAGACCAAGACATTTTGTGCATACTGCTACTAAAAAATGCCTTACCCTTAAACAACACAGGGATTGTTTGTCCATATATTACAATATATTTAAGCTGGCCAACTGCATCAAAGTCATCCCATATCTGGCCAGTCCTACGCTCAATTTTCATCTGATTCATTAAGAATTCAATTGCTTAATTATACATTTTACAAAGTTTTACCTGCAACTTAGCTGCTTTCAAAGTAAAACTTCCAAACTTGGCTGCCCTTTTATTAGACACCAGTGGGATCATTTGACTATAGTTGGGAAAGTTGGTAGCTTGTATTTATCTATATATATATATGGTAAGATTCTTTAATGCCACTTAATGTGATCTAAACTGTTTATTAATAATCTGTTGCTCAAGTATTCATTTTGGGGGTATAGTTTTCCTTTAACTAAATAAAGATAAAAGCAAAAGAAAGGGCCAGTGTTTTAAAAGACCACAGTGAGTATCTGAAATAATCTACTAATATACTAAGAAGAGAAAATTAAATGGTTTGTAGATGAAATGTAGATGAAAGACCTCCTCCCATAGTTCCTCTTAAGAACTTGTTGAAATCAAGTGTAGGAGGAAAACATTCTTCAGTTGCACTTGTTCTATACTGAACAACAAACGATACTGACTGTTGTTTTAATTAGAAAACCAGACAGAACACACTTGCAACACAAGCCTTATTTATTCGGTTTGTATCTAATCCAAGGGTATATTGCCCCTTTAAAGGAGAACTAAACCATAAAAAAGAATGTGGCTAAAAATGGCATATTTTATATAGTGAATTTATTGCACAAGGCTAAAGTTTCAGCTTGTCAATAGCAGCAATGATCCAGGACTTCAAACTTGTCACAGGGGGTCACCATCTTGGAAAGTGTCTGTGACACTCACATGCTCAGTGGGCTCTGATTGGCTGTTGAGAAGCTAAGCTTAGGGCTCGTCACTAATTATCCAGCAGAAAATGAGGTTGGTCTGTAATATAAACTGATGCTACAGGTTTGCATCAATTATTCTCAGCAATGTAAATGTAGTTTACACCCATGAGAAGTGCAAATACAAGTGCCCCACCTTCACTATAGCAAGCTGCAATATATAGAGCTGTGAGAAACAAAACCAGGAGAATAGAATACAGAGACAGGAGGGGGAATGGATGATCAACAATGTCCAAAGCTTCAGAGAGATCAAGCAGTATTTGTAAAGGTCATGGCACACAGGTTGATTCGGGGAGATTAGTTGCCCAGCGACAAATCTCTTTTTGAACTGCCTCCCCTGCCTTCCCGCTAGCTAAAATTTAGATCGTTAGCGGGATGGCACTCGGAGCGATTCGTTTTCTGAAGTCGCCTCACGAGGAAACTTCGGACGACTTCAGAAAATGAATAGCTCTGAGTGCCATCCACAGGGCCAGATTCCTGTCTTCATGGCCCCGGGGTCGGGAAGGCAGTTCGGGGAGATTAGTTGCCCCAAAGAAGAGGAGATTTGTCGGCGGGCGACTAAATCTCCACGAATCTTCCTGTGTGTCCTGACCCTAACAAGTAGTGACTTTGAAGATCAGATGATGAATTGTGTTATCGCATGTCTATTAACATTTTCATTCATCCAGGTCATGATATTCAGTATCTAATGGAATTAAGTCTAAAGCAACTGGACTTTCTGAGTTTTCTTCAAAACTTTTCACCACTCATCCGAGCAGCTTCTTCAGTTCAACTTCACTTGGATTTAATTCTACTAGATATTGTGTTAGTATTATTCAACTGTTGTGGTCAAGCATAACATGATTTGAATGCAGGCCAAATGATTGCTGTCTAGGTTCTGCGGGAGCTTGGAAATGAAGGCAATTTTCATCATAGGGGGAATTAATGTATGAGAATTCGTTTGAGAAGATGAGATGAAGAAGAGAAGAATGAGGGAGAACAGCTTCACCTTGAGATTTTAGGAAAAGAATGAGGAGATTGATGTATACGCTGTAAAAGTCTGGTTCTGAGTGTTCAAGAGTATGTGACCACCTTTGAAGAGCTCTGATGCCGTAGTTGAGGTTGTGTGGGTCCTGTGCAACATGACATGGTAAAGGAAAGCATATCAAGGACAGAGGTGAGTTATTTTAAGGGGAAAGGAACTATTAAAGCCAAGAGGTTGGTGCAATGTTAAGAGCAAGAGGAAATTCAAAGACAGATGGATATGTAGGTGAGTGTCTCATCCCCAGTTTACCTTTAGATTGTAAGCTCTATTGCATTCTGCATACTAGCTCTGAATAAACTGGAATTGGGAAAAACAGAACTTGATTAAAGGAAAACTATACCCCTCAAACAATGTAGGACTCTATAAAATATATTGCATAAAACAGCTTACTACATGTAAAACTCTCCTCCGTGTAAATAAACCATTTTCATAATAATGTACTTTTTTAGTAGTATGTGGCATTGGGTAATAATAAATAGAAAACTGCCATTTTTACAAAAATAAGGTTTGGCCCCCTGGGATTGTAAGATTCACAGTGCAAACAAACAGACCATACATGTTAGGTCACATGAGCCAATTAACAGAGAGAGTTCTGTCTTTTGCTTCCACACTTCTTCCTGTTACAGTTAGAGCTGCAGTATTTCTGGTCAGGTGATCACTGAGGCAGCACAGAGACCATTATGAAATGCTGGTTCAAGGCAAGAGATGTAAAAGGACAATATTTACTTTATTTTGTGGGGGTTCAATGAGACTGTGACCACAAAATACATATAGACAAATACAAGAGTCCTCTGCACTCAACCCATTATCAATATATTTAAGACAGAGACATTTTGTGCTACTGCTACTGAAAAATGCCTTACCCTTTAAACAACACAGGGATTGTTTGTCCATATATTACAATATATTTAAACTGGCCAACTGCATCAAAGTCATCCCATATCTGGCCAGTCCTACGCTCAATTTTCATCTGATTCATTAAGAATTCAATTGCTTAATTATACATTTTACAAAGTTTTACCTGCAACTTAGCTGCTTTCAAAGTAAAACTTCCAAACTTGGCTGCCCTTTTATTAGACACCAGTGGGATCATTTGACTATAGTTGGGAAAGTTGGTAGCTTGTATTTATCTATATATATATGGTAAGATTCTTTAATGCCACTTAATGTGATCTAAACTGTTTATTAATAATCTGTTGCTCAAGTATTCATTTTGGGGGTATAGTTTTCCTTTAACTAAATAAAGATAAAAGCAAAAGAAAGGGCCAGTGTTTTAAAAGACCACAGTGAGTATCTGAAATAATCTACTAATATACTAAGAAGAGAAAATTAAATGGTTTGTAGATGAAATGTAGATGAAAGACCTCCTCCCATAGTTCCTCTTAAGAACTTGTTGAAATCAAGTGTAGGAGGAAAACATTCTTCAGTTGCACTTGTTCTATACTGAACAACAAACGATACTGACTGTTGTTTTAATTAGAAAACCAGACAGAACACACTTGCAACACAAGCCTTATTTATTGGGTTTGTATCTAATCCAAGGGTATATTGCCCCTTTAAAGGAGAACTAAACCATAAAAAAGAATGTGGCTAAAAATGGCATATTTTATATAGTGAATTTATTGCACAAGGCTAAAGTTTCAGCTTGTCAATAGCAGCAATGATCCAGGACTTCAAACTTGTCACAGGGGGTCACCATCTTGGAAAGTGTCTGTGACACTCACATGCTCAGTGGGCTCTGATTGGCTGTTGAGAAGCTAAGCTTAGGGCTCGTCACTAATTATCCAGTAGAAAATGAGCTTTCCTGTAATATAAGCTGATGCTACAGGTTTGCTGATTATTAAATTCTGATGCTAATTGCACTGGTTTCTGTGCTGCCATGTAGTAATTATCTGTATTAATTACTAATCAGCCTTATATTGTGACATTTCTATTCTATGTGTACTGTATATTGTGAGTGGCTCCCTAAGCTCAGTAAGTGACAGCAGCACAGAGCATGTGCAGTGAATCAGCAGAAGATGGGGAGCTACTGGGGCATCTTTGGAGACAAAGATCTTTACTGCTAAAGGGCTGTGGTTGCCTTGGGCTGGTATTAGGGTTGTCACCTTTTCTAAAAAATTTTACCGGCTGGTGGGGTGGGAACAAAAAGGGACAGGCCATGACGCAAAAGGGGGCAGAGCAACACGCGCGATGGACACAAACCTGAAAAAAAGCACTGAGCGAATTGGGGGAGGGCCAAGGGCTTTTTATTAAGGGTATTTCATATAACCGGCAACTACATTGCCGGTAAATTTGTAATACCGGCCCTGGCCTTGGTAGGTGTCTTATCGGCTAGGCCGGTAAAATATCGGCCGGGTGGCAACCCCAGCTGGTACAGAAGCACAAACAAATGTACAATATTTCTAGCTATTTCTTTAGTTAGAGAATTTGTCATTACCATACAGTGGAGTCTGAGCGAAGATTACAACACAGTCTACCGGATAAAACCAATTAATCCTCACATTCGTTTCCAGATAGGGTTATTTATGCCCGGGAATCGAATCAACCACGTCCCTTTTTTTAATATGAGATGGTTAAACCTCAGAGCCCTCATGTGCCGGATACGAGATACAGTGTCAGCTGATAATGGAGTGAAAAAGGCACGTTACATTGCATTTGTTTTATAGGGAATAAATCTCCATCCCATGACATCCAGCTTTATTTGAACTAACTCCTCTATGCCTAGTAAATTGAGGGGAGGACATGGATAAATTCGACAGCAGAGAACATCACATCTTCCTTGTAATCCAATAAAAATACAAGTTTTCCGTTATCATTTCTTACATTTAACACTGGCTCTGGATTGAAAGGCCATAAATCTTTGTACAGTCTGTTATATTTCTAAAGCTCAAAGCTGCTGTGTTGAACAAGTGAAATGGGAATAGTCATGTTTGTGTAATTCAGGGCTGTCCTTAGAGATGGCTGAGCCTCAGGACAAATACCCAGTGTAGGTAAACTCGAAAATTAAATTTAGCACAATGAAAGATAATCTGTGATGCAATTCTAGGCAACTATCCGAGATACATTAATCACAATATTCAACGGTTTTAAAATTATTTGTAAATATAATGGCAGTGTCCATCTGCCCCTTTCAGTTCTGAATTTTATAACAGTAAAGCCTATGTCTGCAAGGCTGAAACTCCTGCTACATTGTTCCAAGAGACAGAACCAGCAGACAAATACTGCTTTTGAATTGCATCTAGGTGTCCTGAAAGGTTGCATAAAGTTACATCCTCAATTAGGGAAAATTCAGTTTTTGGGTGAACCTCCCTTTTAGCTTTCCATGTAAAGATCCAAACCTACAAAGCACAATATGATGCTGGCTCTGCAGCTGTGCAGTGGGTATAACCTCAAAATGTGGCTTTCTCTTAAAGGGATTCTATCACAGGAAAATATGTTTTATTTTTCAAAACGAATATTGCTGCAAAATTCTACACTGAAATCTATTTTTCAAAAGAGCAAATAGATTTATTTTTTTATATTTAGTTATAAAGTTTGCCATGGGGCTAGACATGTTGTCAGTTTCCCAGGCACCCTCCGTCATGTGACTTGGAGTGATATCACCCCCCTTCCCCCCAGCAGCCTATCAGCAGAACAATGGGAAGGTAAACAGATAACATCGCCCCAACAAAAGATAACAGCTCCCTCATAGATATGAGAATAGCACTAAATAGTAAAAACTCCATGTCCCACTATCACTCCTCCAGTTACATTGAGTAGGAGAAACAATAGCTTATCTGAAAGGAGTTCCATTGTGAAGTGCTGGCTCTTTTTGAAAGCACAGGCAAAATGACCTGAGATGGCTGCCTACACACTAATATTACAACTAAATAAAAAACATTTGCTGTTTCAGGAAAAACATTTTATATGATAGATGTAATGTAAACAGTCAAGTTAGAAATTAAAAACTATACTATAAAAATCATGACTGAATCCCTTTAAAATAAAATGGTGATATTTTGCACCAGGATCAGTTAAGGAAATGATAGACTATCACAACTTATACATAAGGCAGCGCAATACAGGTTACCATTAAGTATTGAGATAAGTAGGTCTCTTTACATTGGACAATTTGTCATGCAAATGTTTTTGCAACAGACAAGCAATAACATGCAAGAGATGGATATTCAGGGCCGGATTTACATAGTGGGCGCCTCCAGGCCCCCTGCCGTTTGCGCCCCTGTCCTCTCCCCTTTATTCGTTCAAATTTTCATCATCTGGAGCAATGGGGTTTGGTGCACGGGAAATTTAAAAAATGATTGTATCTCTAGCGCATCCCCAGTGTTTTTGAACCAATGTGGGTGTGGTTGGGCAGCATGTCGTCCCTCTAAAATTCTGCCGCCCTAGGCCCGGACCTTGGTGGCCTCTCCACAAATCCCGGCCTGTGGATATTGCTCTTATTAGTTCCTGATAGTGGTGTATTTGCATAATACCCAAGTAGACCAGTAGTGATGTGCTGGTTGAGAAAAACTAGACTCGCACCTGACCTTAAACCCCCCCCCCGGGAACCAGCACCCCGACCCTAATCCACTGTGTGCTCCTATTTATATACCTGCCCCCGCCCTGCTGTGATGTCATCGAAGGAGCCAATGTCATAGCCCAGCAAAATCATCACATCTGCCCCCAATGTCATAATTTCCCCAATGTCATGCCTGCCCCCCACGTAGACCCATCCCTTTTGCCTTGTGACATCACAGAAGGGGCCGGGGCACACCTGTGTGCAAGTATATAAAAAAGAGCGCATTTGGTTGAAATGGGGCACTAGGAGGTCACAAATGGACACAGGCTACAGACCCATCCGGGGCCCACAAACCGACCCACAGGCTTCAGATCAGCCCGTACATCACTATAGACCAGCAATCAAGTGCAAGGGGCTTTTGGAATGTCCTCACTGTTAATACAATACAATGAATTTCACCTTGGACAGACCAGCAAAACAACAGGAGTTGGGCATCTCCGCATGAACCAGCTTGTTGTGACAGAGCATTAAAGGAGCAATTGAAGATTTATCAAATTTAGTGTGTGTGTTGTTATTGTTCCTAATGGGACCACCTGTAGGTACATTTACAAATCCCACTATGTAGAGGCACTGCTCTAACAAGTACCAGGTACTCAGTCTCTCAACACTGCAGGGTGGCTCAGGTTTGTTCCATGCCAACAGGCAGGCACCAAACCAGATAGTTCCCCTTTAAAGGAGAAGTACTTTTAAACAAGAGGGTCTTTGCATCCCCATCTGCTCTACCAAACTCTCAAGGCAGGACCTTCTTCTCCATACCAGTGCCAGAAAGGCAGGGTTGTGGAATGGGATTGGGGCTGCCATGTTTGAATACGCCACATCCTACCAGAGCCTTCACTGCTACCAACATCAAGATCGGTGGAACATGTTTACTCAGTCCAGGCTTACAGTACATACACTCCTGGTTGCCGATCACAGCAGTCATGGCTCTGAAATGTAATGCAGTCAAACATGGCAGCTCCCACCCCTTCTGTGATACTCTGCATTTTGGACACTGGTCCAGGTTAAAGCAGCCTTTGCAAGTTTAGTGGAGCAGTTGGAAGGAGTGGCCTCTTGTTTAAAAGTATCTTTACACAACAATTTGTACATCAGTCATACACATTCAAAAGTGTTTATGGGCTTCATATGCCTATTAAAGTGAGTAATATTAACTTCCTATGTGAAAACCCTGCAGCATCTGCCATAAAAACACCCGTTGTGAAAGAGGAAAGAATCCCGGATGCTCCATACTAAGAGGCTTTTTCTTTCTGTGTAACATTTTTTGTTCAATAAAAAGGCAAAGACACTCATAAATCCAGCAGATTTTTGGGTGACCTTGTGTGTGCTCTCAAAATTCACCTTCTAGCCAGCCAGTGTTTCCAGAAAATAGTTTTAGAGTATTTTTGGCATTTTGGAACATTTCTTAAAACACTGAAATTCCCTTTTTTTTATTAAATACTCACATTAGGGGCGTTTACTCCAGCCAAGAGAGGCATCTAATAGGGCCAAACCCATAAAAATAGAGATGTACCCTGTGGAATTGCACCAGACAAAATTTAACTTTTTTTACTAATAATGTTGAATTCTCTGTAAATAAATATTGTGATGTTGGACAGTCATGGGCGCTGTATGAGATACGCTTTGCTTAATGATATCATTCACTATGGGCTAAGTAGATCACCCCATGAGCTAATTAATAAAAAATGACATTGGAAATCATAGAGTTGCGCTGTCCCAGTTTAAAATCTGCTCCCAAGAACGAATCTTATTTATAACCACAGATTCATAAAACGCCTAATTGGTCCGAAATACGAAAGAACGTTAAGAAAGAACGAATATGCACGTGGCAAGAATGATTCCGTGGTTGAAGCTGAGAGTATCAATGACCATAAAACTGTCACATTCTGCTTAGCAGAACACCCACAAGCTGGAATGTCCATTGGGCGCATTGGTGGCTCAAAGGAGTTATGTTATTTTAATCAAAGGGACCATATGGGCTTTTTAGAAATAACGCCGATCTTCCCTTTATTTCTTCTTCATATGGATTAGAGAGAGATTATTTTGCACACAGCTCAGCCTTTCTGTAAATGTCGCTTAATTGTATAACTCTTGGCTTGAGGGCAAATATTGGTAAACACACAGATACAAATATACTGCCAAATATCACCTCTTGCAGTTTGGCATTCCACGGGGTGAGAGTACAACACTGGGTCAGTTACCAGCGGAATACCTGCAAATCGTTTGGGTTTCGGGCAAAAACATCCTCAATTCCTTGGGCATGCAGGCAGTCCATGCAGGGCTGCCATCAGAAATCACGGAGGCTGCACAACAAAATTTTCTGGGCCAAATGTTTGGGGTCAGAGCCCATGTCCCAATAAAGCCATTTTAAGAAACCACTGACTGGTGCTGTCAATAACTAATGTACCGTATATACTCGAGTATAAGCCGAGTTTTTCAGCCCCCAAAATATGCTGAAAAACTCGGCTTATACTCGGATCAAGCGCAAAAATGGTCGCCGACATCTAAGAATAGTCGCCTAAGAATAGTCGCCGGCATCCAAGAATAGTCGCCGGCGTCCAAGAATAGTCTCCAAGAATATTCGCCGGCGTCCAAGAATGGTCGCCAGCTTCCAAAAACGAGACGCCGGCACCTCCAATGGGAAGCTGCTGCATTTCTCACCCTCGGCTTATGCTCGAGTCAATACGCTTTCCCAGTTTTTGGAGGTAAAATTAGGTACCTCGGCTTATACTCGGGACGGCTTATACTCGAGTATATACGGTAGTCCACGCAGGGCTGCTCAGAAATCAGATCAGAAATCACGGAGACTGCACAAAAAAATTTTCTGGGCCCCCCTTGCCACCCCTCCCTCACCCATCAGTGGAACGGCCACACAAGACGTTAAAACATTAAGGGGCACATTTACTAAGCTCGAGTGAAGGATTCGAAGTAAAAAAACTTTGAATTTCGAAAGGTTTTTTTTTGGGTACTTCGACCATCAAATAGGCTACTTCGACCTTCGACTACGACTTCAAATCGAACGATTCGAACTAAAAATCGTTGGACTATTCGACCATTCGATAGTCGAAGTACTGTCTCTTTAAAAAAAACTTAGACTACCTACTTCGCCACTTTAAACCTACCGAGCATCAATGTTAGCCTATGGGGACCTTCCCCATAAGGTTTCTAAGCTTTTTTTTATCGCAGGAAAATCGTTCGATCGATGGATTAAAATCCTTCGAATCGTTCCATCAAAGTATTTGCGGTAAATCCTTCGACTTCGATATTCAAAGTCGAAAGATTTTACTTTGATGGTCGAATATCGAGGGTTAATTAACCCTCGATATTCAACCCTTAGTAAATGTGCCCCTTAGTGTTCTTACAGATGAGCGTTTTTACCTGCGCTCCCCTGCGTTCCGTTTTTCTGCGTTCAGCCGCAGGGGAGTGCAGGAATAGACGCATTACATTTTTTCCAATGGGGCTGTACTCACACAGGCGCATGTAGGCGCTGAACGCAGGTTAAGACGCAACATGCTGCATTTTTCCTGCGTTCGGCGCCTACATGCGCCTGTGTGAGTACAGCCCCATTGGAAAAAATGTAATGCGTCTATTCCTGCGCTTCCCTGCGGCTGAACGCAGAGAAATGGAACACAGGGGCACTACCAATAGCCAATGATTTACAACTGTGTGGCTCCCCACAGTTTCTACTTGACTAGAAATAGTTGGCGACCCCTTCTACAGAAATACAGTAGGGCTGCTTTTGCTGTTGAAATAAAAAATAAAATCTTTGTTGTTTATAATTAATATTATAATTAATATTATAATTATATAGTCTATAGAGCAAAAAGCGACTGGCCCATGTAGCTAAGGGGATGTTTAAATTAGAAGTTATCTTATTGGAAGGGGCCTCTACTGAAATCCTTTGATATTTAAAGGGGTGGTTCAACTTTAAGTTAACTCTTAGTATGTTTTACGATAGCTAATTCTAATAGATTTTCAATTGGCCTTCATATTTTTAATAGTTTTTTTTTAATTATTTGCCTTCTTCTTATTCTTTCCACCTTTCAAATGGGGTTCACTGACCCCATCTCTATTCATAAACTCACACCCCAACAAATGAGATAAGTAGAATTCTCTGTATTATCCACCGAACAGTCTCAGTTTTGCCCGATTAATTGGTTAAAAAAAAAAAAACACGCTAGAGAATAAAATATACATGGTAAGTGGGAAACGATTTTCCTTTTTGATTTAGCACATTCAGTCAACAGCTTGTAATTGCTCAATGTGCATTCGGCTCACAGATGTCCGTAATATTTGTAATTATATTTTTATATGGGCAGCTTAGGGGATCTGGAACCCAGGTTTGTTTACTGCCCAAATTGCTATCATTTTTTTCAAATTCTGTAATTCCTCCTGATAATTAAAGACATATTTTATCTGTGTTCCACGCTGAGCCCTTGATCCCATTTTCAGGTCTCCGTTTCCAAATGCGTGCTTTTTGCCTAAAACATTACGACGGCGTTAAATTGGCTTTGCTTAAAGGGCAGAGAGTTAAATCACTTGTAATTAATTTGATGTGACCCAGAGCCGAGTCTCGTATGAAAATGTGCGTGGCTGCAAATAAGGAAACCGGCATTTGTACGGCTGCATGGGAAGTTTTTGGGAATTATAATTAACAGGCAATTGGCACTAATCAAAATGACATGAACTGCCTCTGAATTCTTGGCATCGACGGTTGTTTATTAAATATTCTTTTTTTGCCTTTCCACTGAAAACACAAGGCCCCGAGCTGAGAGATAGGGCTCCAGTAATGCGCTTCTCCGATATCAAACGCTCCTTAATGACTCTCTGTGATTCTTGTAAATCTGACTTTGCTGGATCAGAAATGTAGCCTTTCTGCACACATTAATAATAAAGAGTTTCTCAAGCTGCAAATTGGATGCACATTTGGGCACAGACATTCGTGAGGTGCATGAAAGGCAGAGTCTGTATATAATGGTCGGGGGGCAGTAAAGGCGCCATATGGAATTTAACCTCTTTATAGTGTTTATTAGAATATGGACTTAAAGCGATACTGAAAAGTTCCTATAAAAATCATAGGAACGTGTCAGTATCAAGTAAATGCTGCACCCGTAATCATTCTCCCGCAAACCTGAGTTCACCCGACCTTCCGACACTGTTAAATGATTTTGAGAACCGTTTCAATGACGCTGGGCTGGGGGCGGTGCGATCCTTCAAAGTGGAAGGATCGCGCCGCCCCCAGACCAGCGTCATTGAAGCAGCGCAGAATATCTGTTAGTAGTGTCAGCGGGTCAGCAGCACACAGTTTCGGGGGCTGGGGGCGGCTTTTCGGGGGGCTTTGCGGAGAACGATTAGGGGTGCAGCATTTACTTGATACTGACACGTTCCTATGATTTTTATAGGAACGTGTCAGTATTGCTTTAAGTCCATATTCTAATAAACACTATAAAGAGTTAAAATTCCATATGGCGCCTTTACTGCCCCCCGACCATTATATACAGACTCTGCCTTTCATGCACCTCACGAATATCTGTGCCCAAATGATGTGCAGGGCCGACCGGAGGCCTGTGGGACCCCCGGGTCTGGCGGGTTCAGGCCGACCCCTGGATGAAATGCGTGGGTCGCGGGTGCGGGTTGAGCTCTTCTCTTGCTCTCCCCGCCCGCGACCTAGTACTACCGGCTTCCGGCGCCAGAATTTATAGACTTCCACCAGCCCCGCCCCGGCCCTTTTGTGACACTGCGGGGCGGGCGTAGGTCTATAAATAAAGGGGAGCAGCTGGCCCGGGTCTGATGTGGGTAGGGAGCGGGCGGGTTAGGGTCGGGTGCTGGTCAAGAAATTTTCCTGATAACGGATCTTTCTTCATACCTCCATTCACGGGTCGAGAAAATCTGCCAACAGACAGAGTCGGCAGCTTATTGGCCAGTGTGTGTGGCCATCTGATGGGCTTCCCCGATCAATATCTGGCCGAAAGTCGGGCAGATCTCGATCGTGGAGGTTAGAAAATCCCTTCGGATCGCAGCCACATCTATGTGTGTATGCGGTCCCGCGATCCGACCGCCCATATCGAATGCATTATGATCCGATCGTTGGGCGCTAGGGCTCACAATAGGATCAGCCCCATATCGCCCACTTCAATGTGGGCATATCGGGGAGAGATTCGCCAGTTTGGCGAAATCTCCAAACGAGCGGTTCTCTACATCTATGGCCACATTAAGTCTACTAGAAAATCATGTAAACATTAAATAAACCCAATAGGCTGGTTTTGCTTCCAATTAATTATATCTTAGCTGGGATCAAGTAGAAGGTTTTATTATTACAGATAGGAAGGAAATCAGGAAATTATTTTTAAAACTTTGGATTATTTGATTATAATGGAGTCTGCAGGAGATGGTCTTTCCATAATTCAAAGCATTCTGGATAATGGGTTTGTGGATAACGGATCTCATACCTGTACAGTGATATGTATATATATGGCAATATATTGTATATACAGTAAATAGTAGAATACAGTAGAACCCACATTTTAAATTTTTCAGGGGACCAGAAAAAAATGGTGTCAAATCCAGGAAAATGTATTATGCATAATATGTAGGTGGGACCCCAAAATAAAAATGTAAAATGAGGGGGAAACGTAAAATCAGAGGATGTAAAATTGAGGTTCCACTGTATTAGTAATGGAGAGGATTGAGGTAATTACATACAGTTTACACAAGTAGTAACTGGCACCAGAGATCCTTTTATAGAACCAGTAGCCGGTTTATTTAACATTTAATTAGCACTGACAGGTCATTAGCATCAGTTTATTTGGGACTATATCCAAATCATTCATTATACACAGTCGGGGGCCTATTAATTAACATGCATTCATTTTCATATGGGAACTCCAGGAAAAAAAGTCAAAATATTTTTTCTTATTTATGAAAGGTTTGTAATGTTTTTTTTTTTTTTGAAAGAGCGTTTTTCTGCAACACCGTAGCCATTGACAACTGATAAGAGCCATTGGCAGATGGATTAGACTGAACTAGGGTCCATACACTCTGGTTGACTTGAGATCCGTTATCCGGAAACCCATTGTCCAGGAAGCTCCCATAGGCCAGACTCCATTTCAATGAAATAATTCACATTTTTTGAAAATGATTTCCCTTTTCTCTATGATAATGAAATAGTAACTTGTACTTGATCCCAACTAAGATATAATTAAGCCTTACTGGAGGCAAAACCAGCCTATTGGGTTTATTTAATGTTTTTAAGTTTTATTTAGTAGATGCAAATTATGGAAAGACCCCTTATCCAGAAAACCCCAGGTCATGAGAATTGTCGGTCTCTTACCTGTATTGTTCTGGCTGACAACCTCAAGCTTCCTACTTTCAGTATAACTTAAATATACTGATAATGAAACTGCAGAAGGAACAAGGTGCCATATAGACATCACCACCTCCAGTTAATATTATTCTGTAATTTTTCTAATAACACATTTTTGGGTCTCATTTGCCAGCAGGTTCTGTATGCAAAGAAACATCTATGCACTCCGCCATGTTAATTTCCCACAATCCTGCATTCTGTACCCAGCGTTCTTTATGCCTTCAACTTTTTGTAACAATGTTGGTAACAGGGGTGTCCAAACTGAATGCAGCCCAGCTTGAAATGCTTGGTTCCCGAGGAAATAGGAGGGGGGGACTCGGCCCATTGCCCAATTAGTAATAATAAAATAATACGTCCATTTAATATCCAGGTGTCCCATATTCCAGTGTATAGCTCCATCTGGTTATCCAACTGGCATTGTAGTTCTTTTCTGTGTATTTTCTTTACTTTTACAAATCAAACGTGTTTGTGTATTTCATGTGTGGCCCCAGAAAATTTTTATTTTTCCAATGTGGCCCAGCGAGCCAAAAGTTTAGACACCCCTGTTGTGTAACATAGGCCACAGGCTATCCCAGAATGGGTGAAAAAGTGGACCTCCAGTTTGGCTAGTATCTCGGATACAAAAACAGAACAAATGTGGGTACAGTATAGAAAGGCATTTCATTGGGTCAGTGGCAGGTGTACATGACAGTAGCGATGACAATAATTAAACCATGATTTAATGAAGACGATGTACAATGTGTCTGCAAAGGGAAGAACCCTGCAAAAATGTCATTCATCAGACATCACTATCCTGGCACAAGAGAGGAGAGAGTAAACACCATTATTAGGTCTTTGCTAGGGCCGTATACACTTTTGATGGGGTCATTTATAGCTCCCACTTTTTTTACCCACTGTCATATCCACTTAGTCACCCCCCTGTGAGCAGAAAGAAATGTATTCCAGCAGAGCTGTGCATGTAAGTCATAAAGCTTGGCTCTCCCAGCAGTAAAGAGGCAGACTTGGCAGCAACATCCATAGAAAATCAGCCCCTCACCGTCCAGTATGGGGGGGTGGACATATTTAATTCATTTTGTAGGGTTCTGTTTATTAGCCTGCTACCTACTGCTTCTTATTAGTGCCCTGCCCCCTGCAAGGCCACAGCAATGGAATATCAGGTTGCTGTCAGCGCTCTACTCAGTTATTTTTGCCTATATCTACAGATGGATAGAGACAGATAGATAGATAGATGATAGATAGATAGATAGATAGATAGATAGATAGATAGATAGATAGATAGATAGATAGATAGATAGAATGGACTGATGATAGACAGACAGACAGACAGACAGACAGACAGACAGACAGACAGACAGACAGACAGACAGACAGACAGACAGACAGACAGACAGACAGACAGATAGATAGATAGATAGATAGATAGATAGATAGATAGATAGATAGATAGATAGATACTGTAGATAGATAGAATGGACTGATGGACAAACAGACAGACAGAGAGACAGATAGATAGACAGACAGACAAACAGACACAGGGATGGACAGACAAACGGACAGATGGATGTAGGGACAGACAAACAAACAGACGGACGGACAGATAGATAGATCAAAATATAGATGATAGATAGAGATTGATATATAGATGATAGACAGAGATAGACAGACAGACAGATGGGCAGACGGACAAACAGACAAATAGAAGGATGGACAAAAAGACAGACAGATAGACAGGCAGATAGATAGATAGATAGATGATAGACAGAGACAGACAGACAGACAGATGATAGATAATGATAATGGTAATGTAAGTAGCCATCCTGGGCCCCCCCCCTCTGGATGCAGGATTCACCTCCGCACGGCTGTACAGCAGGCATCGAGGGGGCACAGGCCCAGGTGTACCCCCAGTAGTTCCCCACTGATGATAGATACTAATAACATGTTATCCCTCATAATGAGCACTTTCCTTATTTTTCTTATTATAGATCATAGTTTGATTTCTGTGGGTTACTAGACCTAGTGCAAATGCTTTGACTATGTGGATAGCAACAAAGTTTAGGTCCCACCATCTATGGCATCCATTATCTACTGTGTATCCTGTGCTTGTATGGCTGCCCCCATGGCTACACAGCAGCTTGTTTATATAAACTATAGTAGTACTTATCTGTTATCTACTGTGTATCCTGTGCTTGAATGGCTGCCCCCATGGCTACACAGCAGCTTGTTTATATAAACTATAGTAGTACTTATCTGTTATCTACTGTGTATCCTGTGCTTGAATGGCTGCCCCCATGGCTACACAGCAGCTTGTTTATATAAACTATAGTAGTACTTATCTGTTATCTACTGTGTATCCTGTGCTTGAATGGCTGCCCCCATGGCTACACAGCAGCTTGTTTATATAAACTATAGTAGTACTTATCTGTTATCTATTGTGTATCCTGTGCTTGAATGGCTGCCCTCATGGCTACACAGCAGCTTGTTTATATAAACTATAGTAGTACTTATCTGTTATCTACTGTGTATCCTGTGCTTGAATACCTGCCCCCATGGCTACACAGCAGCTTGTTTATATAAACTATAGTAGTACTTATTTGTTATCTACTGGGTAGCCTGTGCTTGAATGGCTGCCCTCATGGCTACACAGCAGCTTGTTTATATAAACTATAGTAGTACTTATCTGTTATCTACTGTGTATCCTGTGCTTGAATGGCTGCCCCCATGGCTACACAACAGCTTGTTTATATAAACTATAGTAGTACTTATCTGTTATCTACTGGGTAGCCTGTGCTTGAATGGCTGCCCCATGGCTACACAGAAGCTTGTTTATATAAACTATAGTAGTACTTATCTGTTATCTACTGTGTATCCTGTGCTTGAATACCTGCCCCCATGGCTACACAGAAGCTTGTGTAGGGACCTATAGGATATCCTATCCCTATAGAGTTAATTCCCTACCTTTTGTATGTAGTTCTCTTTTCCCTTGTTATTGGACCAAGTCCTTGTAACTGGTAAAGTGTAACAACCACACCTATTGGACAAAGAGTGTAATGACACTCCCCTGCCACACTGCTATATAGTGTTGTGCAGGGAGTGTCCTCTTCCTCTTTGGCTCCTGGTGCTGCTGCTAGGTGAATCCCCATTGAGCCTGGGATCACCATAGGCCCCAGTAAGCATTTACCCCAGAGGGATCTGACACCTTTGGTGCTAAGTCGGGGACCAGGTAACCCCGTGAACGAGGACCAGCTAAGATAGTAAGATCTTGTTATAGTCTCTCTAGGAGAGAAAGACAGAGAGGTGTAGCAGAAAGAGCAGTTGTCGCTCCAACGAGGATTGTAGGAGGAAGTAGCTTCCCACAAGGCCTGTTTGCCTTTAGAGCAGGGAACTAAGGGGATTAAGGAGGTCCCTGACGTCACGTCCCGCCGCCATTTTGTGAAGAGACTTTGCAGAGAGAGGACATGTGCATCACAACTCCACCTGTTTGTGCCTGTGGACTTCCGGCGGCTGCTTAGAAAGTTTCACTGCACTACCTATTCTTCACACCAAGCGGTACCTGCTTACTACCGCTCATCATTTCAGCAACCGGAGGATTTTTGCATCGCTCCTGTTCAAGGTGCTGCACCATCACGGACCACGGCTGTGGCCCTCCAAGTGCGGACCTTCCGGATTCCTTCACCAAGCATTTCCCTGCGGCTGCGGGCATAGTGGAGGACTACACTACATTCTTCATTCCGGTAAAACCCTTTTCCGTTATTATGGCTGACCATTCCTGGGAGGGTTGGGCGGATGCGGAAGAAACCCTGACTGGGGCCCCGCTGTTCTTGGATGAGGACATTGAAGATTTAGACTTTGGCCTTAGATATATTTGGACCGGGACATATGGAGAAAAACTCAATGTCCACTTTAACCGGATAGTTGTTCCCTACTGCGGGCACTGTACCCGTGAACTATCCACAGAGACCTGTAATTTCCACTCTTCGTGCCCCTATTGCTTTCACGAGTGCTGGTTAGGTCCCTATGTGCTTTATGCCGATCCTAAAAAGGGCATGAAGACAAAATCTATCGCTACAGACACAGATGGACTGTCTTCAGTGTCAGGAGACTCTGCTCCTGCACCTGTTCCCGCATATCCTCATCACCTCTCCTCAGTGCGGCCACCCAACATCCAAAGCCTACCCACTCCTCTAAAAGCTTTGTCTATTTCACAGTCACAGGGAGTAGGCACTAGTGGGGAGCCAGCCACAAAGAGTGAGGACCCGCGTGTTCCACCCAGAGGGAGGGGGAGTACTATGCGCAGGAACCCAGATGTTGTACCTAGGCCTATCACTCCTAGGCCTGCCACACCCAAGCCAGCCACGCCTAGGCCTATCACTCCTAAGCCAATCACTGCACCAAAAGATGAGGCTTCATCCACAGTGGTTCCATCAGTGTGTTCAAATTCTCAGCAGCCTGTTGCCTGCTTGTCTAAACCATTGCTATCTCCAGAGGCCCAAGGTTTCTGGGTCGCTCAGGGAAGGGCCAACCCTAAGAAGGCACGCACAGTTTCTAGGGTGCAACGCATTATTAATGCCCGTGTTTGTGACCGTTGGGGTTATCCAATGCCCTATGCACCTGAGTGGGTTTATGACGAAGTGGAGAAGAATTTGGAAGAATGGCTTTATGGAGAACTTTTAAAGAAAACTGATGTGGGACCCAAGGGATTGTTTCAAAGCGATCCACAGAAGCGGCAGCGTGACATGGTCTTCCTCTGTGACACCCTCAGCGAATGGTGGTATGGGCGTACCATCTTAAAGCACCATGTTAAAAGTTGTGGGAAGTTTCAAGAGGACCTCTTCTTCAGCTTGTCGTCCACTCTGCCTAATGGAGGGAAGGTAGAGAAACCTCATCCTTCCTACTATTTATCCTACGAACACACCCTGGAGAAATATGGGGTGAATGTTTGAGCTGTCCACAGTGGTTCCGGCTGGACCCTGTGTTATTTTCAGTATTCCTCTAAGAGTGAGAATTCCTCTTAGAGATGATTTGTTTACACTTGAGGACGTCGTTTGATTGCCCCAAGTTTTGGGCCTTCTTCATTGTTCTTCAAGATTGATGCCCCAAGTTTTGGGCCTTCTTCATTGTTTGTTCACTCATTGTTCCATTTCTGGACTTCTGAACATTGTCTAGAACTGTAAATAGTTGGGTTCATGAGACAAAGACTGCTGAGCCCCACCAAAACCCTTCTACCTCTAACTACTCGCTGAGTAGCACCTTTATTCTTTGCCTTACTACTCCCCAAGTGACTCTCAGAAACTTTGGACACTTGGGTAGGGGGGGGTGTGCTATGGAATTAAGCTTTTGGTTATGGTGGGGTCATGTAACTCAACTGCACTGAAAATGAGTGTTCAATTGTGAAAAGAAATGTATGCTAATATTTTTCTTTTCAGCCAAGCCTGTGCCTGGACCTCCTGATACACTATGGATGGTTCAAGTATCGTAAGTTAAGTGCCTGAGTGTTCCTATAAGGACCTCATGATTGTAATAAAGTTATGCAACTGATGTTATTTGCACTGAAACTTATCCAATACAGTATTGCACTTTTGCTCCTTACTGTTCTTTTCTCCACAGTACCCATTGTTACCAGGTATTCCTCAGGAGAGGGTACCAGAAGAGTGATGTTCAATGGTATTGTTGGTTTGCACTTATATATTCACTTTGTTACTATTGTGTCTATATCATTTCACCATTGTTGGGACGAAATTGATTTTTCCCCCGGGTGTATGTAGGGACCTATAGGATATCCTATCCCTATAGAGTTAATTCCCTACCTTTTGTATGTAGTTCTCTTTTCCCTTGTTATTGGGCCAAGCCCTTGTAACTGGTAAAGTGTAACACCCTCACCTATTGGACAAAGAGTGTAATGACACTCCCCTGCCACACTGCTATATAGTGTTGTGCAGGGAGTGGCCTCTTCCTCTTTGGCTCCTGGTGCTGCTGCTAGGTGAATCTCCACTGAGCCTGGGATCACCATAGGCCCCAGTAAGCATTTACCCCAGAGGGATCTGACACCTTTGGTGCTAAGTCGGGGACCAGGTAACCCCGTGAACGAGGACCAGCTAAGATAGTAAGATCTTGTTATAGTCTCTCTAGGAGAGAAAGACAGAGACAGTGTAGCAGAAAGAGCAGTTGTCGCTCCAACGAGGATTGTAGGAGGAAGTAGCTTCCCACAAGGCCTGTTTGCCTTTAGAGCAGGGAACTCAGTTGATAGGCATCTAGGTGAGCAAAGGACTACCTGTACCCTACCTGATAGATCCCGATCCCCTCACTGTGCAACGTCGGTTGAACTGGGAATTGATGTACACCTATCTGCAATATCCTTTGGGAGTCGCACCTGTTTGACTCTGAACCTTGTACTGTCCAAAGTGATTCCACCTGCTGTGTCCTCAGTATTTATAAGTAAACCTGTGGTCATTTGCCTCTGGCATAACAAATCTGTGCTCCTGTTTTACCTTTTTAAAGAACCTCCTGGCGTCCATTATTCTATTTTACACTAATATGCCTGTGAGTTGTAGTTCAACTACAGTTTAAAGGGGAAGCTTCCATTTTGCGAAGGCTCTACCCTGGGTGAGAATTCACAGTGTAACCCATGCTCACTACCTAGCTGGTCACCCTTAACTTCTAATTGGCAGAATAGGCCAAGAAAGTGTTACACTTGTTTATATAAACTATAGTAGTACATTACTATAGCAAGGCAAGGCAACAGTACATTATATTGTCATTCCTTTAAAACACTTTAAATTTTTGGTGTTACGGTTCCTTTAAATGGCTGCCCCCATGGCTACAAAACAGCTTTTTTATATAAACTATAGCAGTTTTTCTAAAGCAAACACATAACTTTTACCAATGCGGGGCAACAGTACATTATATTATTAAACACTTTTATTTTTTGGTGTTACTGTTCCTTTAACGTCTCCACTTTCTGTTCTCCCAGTTTTTCCCCATGATATAGAATGTGTGTGGCCAAGGTTATTATCATTGGAAGGGATTAGCTGTTAATAGGCATATTTATTAGAACACAATGTGCCCAGCCTGTGGTCCTGTAACATTATCTGCCCTCTGGTATCTCTTCTTATTCATCACCCTCAATAAATCCCAAAAAGACCTCTAAGCCCATTGATAAAAGGATCCTAATAGTATAGTCTATTACCCCTTATCATTTGTCTGACGCAGACACTTGGATTGCGACTCCCTAGAAGCAGCAGATTATCCACCCTACAAACAGACATATTTTGTAGAAGACTTTAACAAGCTGTTTCTAACTCTCTAACTGCAGTGTAAACAGGAGCTGCCAAGGGATAATGAATGTATGGGAATAAAAAGCCTCCCAGAGGCAAATAGTACCTGTGCCCAAAAAAGGGAAATTATCCAAAATATTATTATTACTACCCTTTATTTTAATAGTGCCAACACATATGTGCAACACAACAGAGAATATCATACACATCAATCCCCATTGGTCCCTTTGCCAGTGGAGTTTACAATCTAAGCTGAACTAAAGCAATAGGCTAGAAATGTTAAAGTAAAGATCTGTGTCTCCAAAGATGCCCCAGTAGCTCCCCATCTTCTTTTCTGCTGATTCACTG
Organism: Xenopus petersii; assembly: GCA_038501925.1. Lineage (NCBI taxonomy): Eukaryota > Metazoa > Chordata > Amphibia > Anura > Pipidae > Xenopus > Xenopus petersii. Next base: position 194,889,218 of record CM076673.1, on the reverse strand, counting down.
CACATGCTCTGTGCTGCTGTCACTTACTGAGCTTAGGGACCCACTCACAATATACAGTACACATAGAATAGAAATGTCACAATATAAGGCTGATTAGTAATTAATACAAATAATTACTACATGGCAGCACAGAAACCAGTGTAATTATCATCAGAATTTAATAATCAGCAAACCTGTAGCATCAGCTTATATTACAGGGGAAGCTCATTTTCTGCTGGATAATTAGTGACGAGCCCTAAGCTTAGCTTCTCAACAGCCAATCAGAGCCCACTGAGCATGTGAGTGTCACAGACACTTTCCAAGATGGTGACCCCCTGTGACAAGTTTGAAGTCCTGGATCATTGCTGCTATTGACAAGCTGAAACTTTAGCCTCGTGCAATAAGTTCACTATATAAAATATGACATTTTTAGCCATATTCATTTTTAGGGTTTAATTCTCCTTTAAGAGCTCTAACATACAGATCTTTTTTCTGTGTTTACCGCAGGTTTGAACGCACAAAATGAATTTGCTTATTGATTCCATTGTGGTCTGCCTGGCTGTACTCATGAGCGCTTTGAGTTGCGATGTACTCCATTTGCGTTTCAATGCTGCATTTGACGTATCTTCTGCTATCAGTTGAATACAGGGTTGTATTTGGAATGGAAAAAAACACTCTAAGTTGCATTAAAAATGCGTTTAAACAAATATATGTGTTTTTTTCTCACTCCGCGTGCAGAAACAGACGGCCATGTGTAAGAGCCCTTGTACAATTGATTTATAGGATAAGTAAACACTCTTTGGCATTTTACCTGGTAGTTCCATTACACTGTCCCGCCTGCCCTCCTTCATTCCATTACATGGCAGAACTGACTTCCAAAGTGCTTTTGTCATTGCTATAATGATAGAAGTAAAGACACAGGCCGATAAAAGCCGCCGACAGACCAAGTCTGCAGCTTATTGGCCCTTGTGTGGGGCCATCCGACGGGCTTCCCTCGATATCTGGTCGAAAGTTGGGCAGGTTAAAAAATCTCGTCGGATCGTGGTCACATCAATGCGTGTATGCGGTCCCGCAATCCGATCGCCCGTATCGGATCCATTATGATCTGATCAGCCCAATATCACCCACTTCGATGTGGGCATATCGGGGAGAGACCTGCTAGTTTGGCGACATCGACAAACGAGTGGATCTCTACGTCTATGGCCACCTTAAGAGGGGTCCATAAGTAACAAAGTAACTCACTAAATACTGGAAGAGGCCCAGGTATAACACCATGAACCTTTAGCTTAGGGAACAGATCCCACTGTACAGGTGTAGAGAAGGCACTCAAAGGGGCAAATCTACTAAAGGGTGAATTTTCTCCAGCGAAGGTCGTGCCAGACTTTGCTCCACTTCGCCAGGCGGAAATTCGCTACCACTATGCTATGCGAAGTTGCGTCTCTGTCGAGTGCTGGCGAAGTTTGAAAGGTGAAAAAATTCAACTTTACCCTTTCAATTAAAGAAACAGTCACAAATGGAAAAAGAAAATTAGTCTTCATTTCTGGTGAACTGTCTGAAACCAAGTGAATTGAAAAAAAGTGTTGGAAGCTGAACAACCCCTTTTAAAATCCCTGTTTTACGCAGATACTGTTGTCAAAATAAAATAGTTTCCTCTGTGCCTGAAAAACTACTTATTATTATTAGTATTTTCCTACAGAGTGGCCACTTGGAAAAAATGCAGATGCTTTAACATTTAACAATCTTCTTTTTGAGCTGGAGGAATCCCTTCTAGTGGATAAAAAAACTTTTCTGCACCATTAGACCCTCTTAACCTCCATTGTATTCATTTTAATGCAATGCTGTTCATTTTCTGGGGCTTAGCGATTCGGTCGGGTCGTTAGTGCTCTGTGCAGCTGCTAATCTCTAACACCTACACGTTTAGTGTTCTTCTGGCAAATTTGGTGGTGCTGTTCTAAATACATTCCTACTTGTGATGTCAATGGAAAGTGGCCATTGAAGGACGTGCACTACCTCTACAAAGAAGTGATAATCGTCGTGCTGACTGCTTGTTTGCCATAAACTTGTCTGCAGCTACTCATAACCCGACACCCCAAACTTGGGACCATAAGGAGACCAGAATCCTTAGAGATGGTTGAGAACAGGGAATGAGGTGAAGATGGTGATAGCGTAGGAGTTGTGAGATAAATGGGCCTTCTCCTCTACATCTGCTGATTTGCCATAAACTTGTCTGCAGCCACCCATAACCCCATATACATGTCCAAATAGGGGGGAGTATGGTCGAAAATAGGCAAATAAAACTAGGCACATATATCCAGCTTTACTCTGTAAGGCTTGTTTCCCTCCTGACGCGTTTAGCACCATAAGGTGCTTCATCAGAGGCTCTTCTGATTAAGCACCTAGTGGTGAGAAAAACACGTCAAGAGGCAGTGGCTTACATGAGGTATGGAGACAGGGGTGAGATACTGGCATGTGGTATGATATGAATTTATTTATTACACATTTGATTAATGTCATGAATTTTGCACAAATAAATGCCTGAAGTGAGTTACCGTACATATTTGTTTGATTATTTGCTTATCACATGCCATTGTGCTGAAAGTTCTTCAAGTCTGATTGGCATCCAGCGCCTGCCTAATATCTATGATCACAATTACAGTAGCAGATGTAAATGAGCCCAAGTGTGTTCCTTATAAATGCACTGATTGGCACAGCATTTCCGATATCCAGAAAATCAGCGTGTGCCTATTTGTAATGAAAACCTGCCACAATGGGACTGAGCTAATGTGCGGGGAGTGGTTATTAATAAAAGAAAAGCTTGTTTGGTTTGGGTTCGTATACTCTGGAAAATATACATGATGCAATTATTTCAAAGAGTTCTATTAAAAATGTATTTATTTTTAGGCCTTACAGGAAAAAAGTCATTTATTACACAGCAAATACACGGCTGATAAAGCCCATGACAGCAGTTCCTAAATCCCCATCAATACATAGGCAATTTGTAACCCGGCTTGTACAGTTTCCCAGGAATGTTCCACATCAAAGTCGTTTGGGAGCCGATTGCATTGAAACCTAAGCCTGTTAATCCAGCACACAGGTTACAATGAAGTCTCAGGGGAGCGCTGTTGGCATGTGTGACCTTATGGAATACTCAGTAGGATGCGAGTGAGTTGCATTCCAACAGCTAACACTGGCATCTGCGTAAAACAGAAAGCACTCAGGCTTATTCGGAGATTAGAATAAAAAATGGAAAGTTGCCCTTTAATTCAGAACTTGAGCCTTTATAAATCTATTTAGAATTCTTGGAGCTGCTTACAAAGCAAGTTTATCCTCCTGTAATGTTTAGTCAGAAGGACTTTGAGCTCAGTAGTCTTAGTATGTTACTTTGTAAATGTAGGGGGGCACTGCTGGGTACTTACAGCTCTACAGAGTGGGACCCCATTGGCAGAGTATCAATTGCATTGCCTGGAGCAGGACAGCAGCAGCCTGGAACACTTAGGAATATCTAGGAGGAGTTTGGATTTGGTTCCAAAACCAGAATAGCTTCCATCAGAGCCCAGAACAAAATGACTGGAGCTGCTAGAGTCTTGCTGGGATCTACTATTTGAAAACCTGGACCCGACCAAGACCTGCAAACTGCACCCAGACCAATGACCAAGGAACTCATTTGTACAGTGCCTGCTACATGACCAGCAACTAGCTTATTCACAACCAAATCCATTACCTGCTGACCACCATAAAAACGGAAGTGTTGTTCCTGAAAACTGGAAGTAGCGTCATTGGATGTGGGCGGCAGGGTCATACTGGGCCAGTGGGACACTGGGGAAAAAACTGGTGGGTCCTACCAGCTTAGGCCTACTCACCACAGCTGCCAGAGTGAGTGCACTCACTGACTTTCCCCTGCTTAAATCGGTTGGAGAAGGAGCTTGTAGTTGGGTAGGTGGGGTGGCAGAAGAGGGGAGAGGGGGCTTGCAGTTGAGGTGGTGGGGTGGCGGAATGGTGTGGACCCCTGATGTTGCAGCCCCAGTGGGCTCGGACCCCCTCCAGTCCAATTCTGGTGGGCGGAGGAGTGAAAAAAATAGTAGTAAAAATGTTTTTAACGGAGTAAAACGGGCTTATATTGCTACCAGTGGCCCAACCCGCTAACCGTCGACCCTTACTCGCACCCCCAAATCCTACCTTTGAGGAAGGTAGGACTATTTGTGGTAAGGGACTCCTTCTAAAACAAAACTTTGCCTTTAATCTGCCCCTCTAAATTTATGTGTCAATATATACACAAATATATAGGCTGCTGTCTCACATATATAGACACACACACACACACACACATATATAAATATATATATAGGCTGCTATGTCACATATATACACACATATATATAGGCTGCTGTTTTACATATATACACATGTATAGAGGCTGCGCTAGACAATAGAATGGTCCTATAGCAGTAAAAGACCAGTGACCCATGAGATGTGGGGGCACCCCTGTTTTGCACACCTATTGTTACCAGAGTCCCTGAGCTGGCAGTGCAGTGTCTCTTTAAAGAGAGGAGGATGAGTGAGTGGCAGAGTGCAGCCTGTGCTGATTCTATTTCCATTAGTGGGTGAGGAGAGACAGCCATGCCTAAAAGAGCACGGGTCACAATTTCAACATTTCTCGCATTGCTTGGAAATCTTGCTCCACATGTTCCCAGCAGGAGCCTCCTCTTAGGCCTTGGCTCTATGAACTGCTCTCTCATTGAGTCCCAAGCGTGACATCTGAACTCAGCCCTGAGCATGAAACAAATAAGGGCCACGGCCAAGAAAAGCACAGCCTGTTACATAATGTTATTGTAGCCCACTGACCATAGCGATATCTGGCAATGGAGACCCCCATAGTAGTCAGGATACAGCCAACATGTTATCCTTTTAAAGAATCTGGTATATAGTATGAATATGAAGCTCTATGCTCTGAGATATTTATATCTATCTATCATCTATTTCTAACAACTATTAAAAGAGCATGGTTAGTACTGGTAGAGTCTTGTGCAGGCCTGGTCAAGAAGACCCATGCCCAACCTGGACCTGTTGAGCCACAACCCGACTTGGACCCACTACATGCCCTCCCCATCCCCGATACCTGACGATATCTGTCCTACATCCACCTTTAACCCAACCTGGAGATCCACAGAACCTGAAGTGATGTCACAGTTGACTGGAAGTAACGCATTCCAGAGGCGATTGGGGGGGGCGGAGAACCTACAGTCAACCCAAATACCAAGGCAGGGTATTCTCAGACACATGGTCAGGGAATTGGGACTTTACATTTATAACCTGATCGCGTTGTGGTTATTCTGTGGCTACCTGACCCGATGTAGATCTCTACCTACTGGTGCAGCAACTGTCATCCCAAAGAAAAAAAGCATCTTTGTCCAGTTGGAAAATTGATGCAAATCAGTAAATTTTCTTACTTGCACCCAAACACCCCAAATTTTTCTTACTTGCACCCAAACAGCCTCATTGCACCTTGGCATAGTTGTCCTGCCCCTTCTAGTGAATCATGAGAAAGTATTCCTAATGATGCTGGGGACCTTGGGAGCTGAATGTGGCAGTAATTCCGGGGTCCCCACACCAGGTTGCACTGCATTTGGTACCAGTGTTCTAGTTGTCATTGTTGCTTTAACTGAACTCTTCGTTTTGTGCCAACCTGCAGCTGCTTAGATTAGTGGGATTTACTGGGCCAGCCATTTAGTCACACTACACAGTATAATTCCATAGGCCACTTTTGTCCACAACACAAAGTCTGTATTGTTGTATTAAAGGAGAAGGAAAGATATTTGTACTTGGGAAGCCGGAAGAGGATCATTCTGTGGTGCTCGCTGGAATAACCCTGGGTCGGTGCAGTTTTCTCTTGATAGGAAGTAAAGAGCCCCTTTCCTTCTCCTTTAAATGCCTGCTTTATGTTTCTTTAAAGGGGGTGTTCATCTTTGAGTTAACTTTTAGTATGATGTAGAGAGTGATATCCTATAACAATTTACAATTGGTTTTAATAATTGTTGAGTTATTTAGCTTTTTATTCAGCAACTCCCCAGTTTGCTATTTCAGCAATCTGGTTGCTAGGGTCCAAATTACCCTAGCAACCATGCAATGATTTGAATAAGAGACTGGAATATGACTAGTCCAGGGCCTGAAGAGAAAGAAGAATAATAAAAAGTACCAATGACAATACATTTATAGCTTTACAGAGCATTTGTTTTTCAGATGGGGTCAGTGAGTCAGAAGAAGAGTGAGCCGGGCCAATCTGAAGATTTTTTTTGCAGGGGGGCCCAGAGCCAGGCCCGGACTGGCAATCTGTGGGTTCTGGCAAATGCCAGAAGGGCTGCTATAAGTTGCCATAGAAAGTAAGAATTTAGTGGGCTGGTGGGGGTTGTTTGGGCCTCTGTGTGGGCTGATTGGGCCTCTGTGCTCCTGAAATGCCAGGGCCTATTTTAATTCTCAGACCGGACCTGCCCAGAGCACTCTAATTACACCGCTGCTTTCAATGTTGGAGACATGCAGTAACCCTGAGTCCCTATAACATAGATTATGACAATGTATTGACTATGGGGAATAATCTGCTCAGAAATGCAGAGCAAGGACACACTGAACGTAAAGGCAGAAATGTTTCCTATAGCAATGCTGCAAAAATATGATAATCTTTCATTTTAAATAACATTTCTTGGTCTTTTTGCATTATCCATCTTTCTCCTCTATCTCTCTTGTCTATGAATGCTGCTCTGTGGGTCCTTATTGCATAGTGATAAAATACAATGTATGATACACGGTGGTCCCAGCATTACATGACACCGTGGCCCCAGCATTTCATGGCATAATAGACTCTCCATCCCAGCATTTTATGACAAGCATTGTTAGCCCACACAGTAAAGCCCTTTGGCCAATCTTTTTTCCGGTAGTGCTTGATTTAAGCAAATAAAGGATTTTGGATGTGTTTGTGTTTGCTTTGTAAGGGAACGTAAAACTGCCTGCTGTGCTAGTAAAGATTCTGGCTCTGCAACGCGACAGCGGTACTGGGAGTGATAGTTTAACTTATATAAATGTCTCTCAGAGCCAGTGAAAATCACGCCTCGGTGGCAAAATCTGGCAGCTTTCAAGATATCGTTTAAGGAACATTTTTTATGTTTCATTTGAAGGATATGCTTTGATTATTAAGAGCTGCAGTCATGCTTTCTGTCTGGTTCCAGGTTGTGTTTTGTGAGCTGTTTTTAATGACTCGGCTGCACTGATCTGTGCAATTCAATAGACCTCCTGGTTTGGCCTGGGGCCCGCATTGAGGCACACATTGAAATTAAAGGCTGGTGGTCACTATAACCATAGATCTAGTCCTGAGGGTGGCTCAATGCGGAGTGCCCGTCCTTTACTAATGCGAGGTCTACTTTTAGTGATGTTGTCCCATTATGATCAACATAAAAGCATTGTTAGTATTCTGTTCCATGGAAAATATTACTTAAATATTATATTGATTTATGAGAGGTTATTGCATATTGCTATTTTTCACAAACAACTATTTCTTATGTAACCTTAGAATAAATATCTGAATGAAAATCATGATAGAGGAGGGTAATATAGACAAGCTGTTTGTTGACAATCTCTTGAGATCTACTGATCACCAGCTATAGGTATACGGGAAGACCCCAATCTACCTTTTGGGCAACCCTGGACTAGATGAACATATTTGGCTAAGTTCTATATTTATTGCTATCCCACGAGGTGTCACTGTTTCTCAATTTAACCTTGGGGATACCTCAAAAACATGCCAGCTCCACTGGGGCCAATTACAAACATTTTGCAAGGTTATCTCTACCCAGTTGTCTAAGCAATTTTAAGTATTAATTAATTACACATTTTCGGGTGGCATTAAATTCGAGTAGACCGTTCTTCTCCAGGTCTGTAAATAACCCAGCTTCTGCTACACTGTTTCAGGAGTCAGAACCAGAAGTACAGAGGATGCAGAGCCCACCAATTCTCCACTATAAGGGTCTACCGCCACCATCCCAGTGGTGAACTCCCCCCACCTCTCCCACCCCAGTCGTGATCTCACCTACTGCCATAAACTCTCTCTTACTAGTTGTGACCTGCCCCATTGTAAACCTCCAGCTGGGCCCTCCCCAAATTTGCTCTTTTCACTCATACTAAAATTACGGAGTTGGGGCTCGGCAGAGCCCAGGAAAGCAGTCCTTGGTCTACATGACCCATGAGGACTGGGGCCCACCAGGTTTTCTTCCAGTGCCCAGTCCAACCCTGTACAGAGACAAGAAACAGTCAGATAAATATGTTTTTGGGTGGAGGAACCCTTTAACTTGTTGCCATTAGTTAAAATCAGTCTCGCTCTTTTAAAGGGCTGTTGATAATCCATCACACTGTGCATAAAATCCTCTAAATCAGCAGAACAATGTCCTGCCTGCAAGAACAGGTGTACAACAACACTCTTAACACGATCTATGCTCTTAACATTGATTCCCTTGGGCAAATTCTTCCATATGGACAGACCACCAGCTAAGAACACGACTCCAACATGCATTAATGCAGGATGTTATTTCAGCCCTTCGCTATTCTCTGCATACTAATAAAATAGAAATGACGTTGCATGTGATGCACGGTTGATCTGTTTTAGAAAACGTGTATTAAACTAGCCAGAAGTGGGTATGGAGTCTGGAGGTAGGCTGACAGTTGAGGAAGACACGGCCTGCAGATTATTAGAGCTTCTTCGGGTTAAAGGTTAACCACATGTTTTTGTTGAAGGCTCAGAAGCTTTTACCTCTTTGCAACCTGAAGATCACACACGTGTTTGGCATCTTTGATGAAATGTTGAGCAGGAAGAGCCTCAGATCATCTGAAAAAGAGAAAATGGGACTTTTATCCCCCCACAGGTACATGCGGACACCCAGCTGATTGAAGTCTCCTGCTGGCCACACACCAGCAAATCCCACTCTTAAGCACTACATCTGGCCACATATAAGTAGAGGGACCAACCTGGCCACTAATGCTGCCTGTATCAGAAGAAGACAAGATAACAGAGGACCAATGATTGAAGACATGGGTCAAAGACATAACTGGCCAAAACTATGTATCATCTTGTTCATTTGACTTCTGTTTGGTCCCAAAAAGTGTTCCAAACGGAATGTCACATCACCTTCTGCGGAAACTATCACAAACAAGGGAAAGTTTGTAATGTAAACAATTAAGCGGGGCTTCAATGATGCTGTGACCACGAAATTCATACAGACGAATACAAGAAATCCTCTGCACTCAACCCATTATCATTATATTAAAGACATTGAGACATTTTGTACCTTGAGCTACTAAAAATGCCTTACTTTAAACAAAACAGGGATTGTTTGTCCATATTTTACAATATATTTAAGCTTGATAACTATGTCAAAGTCAAGTGTAAAATGTATAATGAAGCAATAGAATTCTTAATGAATCAGATAGAATTGGGATGACTTTGACATGAATCACTAAAACTTGTATATTATAATAAATAAAGTACCCCTTGTTGGAAAATATGAGGATATTAGAAGTCACCTTGGAGTTCCATGACCTGTATAAAACAAAGAACCAGTTTATAACTGATGACATCACTAAGAGCCGTTTATAAGGATATAATTTACAGGATATTATAATCAAATAATTCAAATTTTTAAAAATGAAATTAACCCAATAAGATTGTTTTGCCTCCAATAAGGATTAATCATATCTTAGTTGGGATCAAGTACAAGTTACTGTTTTAATATTACAGAGAAAAAGGAAATCATTTTTTAAAAAATGTGAATTATTTCGTTATAATACACAAAAGCCATGAATATCTTGTTAATTATATCCTTATAAAGGGTGAGTTCTGATGCCATCAGTTATAAACGGTGAGTTCTGATGTCATTTCTGTCACATGACTCACAGAAATTTGTGTATTATAATAAATAAAGTACCCCCAGTTGCAAAATATGAGGATATTAGAAGTTACCTCGGAGTTCCATGACCTGTATAAAAACACTCGGCCTTCGGCCTCGTACTTTTATATGGTCATGAAACTCCTCGGTAACTTATAATATCCTTATATTTTACAAGAGGGGGTACTTTATTCACTATATAATGGAGTCTATGGGAGATGGCCTTCCCGTCCTTCTGAGGTTTCTGGAAACCTCAGAAGGACGGTAACAGATAACAGATTCTGTACCTGTACCGACAGTATAAAATCTGATGGCAAACATCTTATTAGGGAGTTAAACCTACAACTGGCTACTACTATGAACTACATTTGCCCAAAGAGCTTACAAGATGATCTCATGGGCCAGTGAATGTAAAACAGAAGCTCCTCTCTTCCCTGTACTCTAATTAGCTAATTCATTCCCATAAATGAAGTAAATGTCAGCCGCTTGCATCAGTTTCCCATTTGTGCAATAGAAGCCGTACCCCTAGCTCTCTGCGTAGAGTACAGGGAATATTCTTTCCATACATCAGAGGCACGATTGCTTCTAAAGGGTATCCCATGTCCTTTCAATGTACAAAACACAGTGAATAAATAAATAATGTATAAAAACAGTTTGTGGAATGGAGGAGAGCAGGGTTTACTTTGGCCCTGGCGCAGTACGATAATGTAGCCAAAAATATTATCTGGAAAGGAGTCAATACAAATATTTAAGTAGAAATAAAAACAAGCACATGTGCAGAAACTCAGGAACAATGGAAAGTATTTGAGTCTCCAAAAAGGAGATGTCAGTGTCTATTACATCTGTAACGTTACTGCCACCTCTCCATGAGACCTGCGCATAATTTGACTTTCTTACTAAGCGAGCGTTTCCTTATAAATAACCTGCTTGTGATGCCTTTAGACATGAGCTGGAAAATCCAGTGCAGATTTAAATGATAATCCTGCGCATAAAAGGATTTTGATCCCTCACTAAGGTTTCTAATTCTCTTATTGGGAAAGGCTTGAGAGTGGGCCGTAGATTAGGGTTGGATGGCTTTTTTAGCAAATCAAAAAATGCACATCTAGGGGGTTATTTATTAAAGTCTGAATGGCAAAAACTTTTTTACTATCAGAATTTTTAGGGCAGAGACACATGCTCAGATTGGGGGAGATTAGTCGCTCGGTAACAAATCTCCTCTTCTTTGGGGCAACTAATCTCCCTGAACTGCCTTCCCCTGCTTTCCCACCAGCTAGAATTTAAATCGCCGGCAGGATAGCACTCGGAGCGCTTCGTTTTACTAAGTTGTTCCAAGTTTCCTCGTGATTTACATTCTAGCGGGCGGGAAGGCAGGGGAGGCAGTTTGGGGAGATTAGTCGTCCCGAAGTAGAGATTTGTCAACTAATATCTCATAATTGGAGCATATGTCTCTGCTCTTAGTGGAAAAAAGAGCGGGGACCAGACTAGGCGGTAGGAGATGCAGAGAAGGTGCGTACCTGATGCCCCCCCAGCTTTGCGCCCTAAGTACGTGCCTACTCTGCATACCCCTGCGTACCCCTAGTTCCAGCCCTGTAGAAGTCCCAAAGATATCCTGCAATAATCTGAAGATTTCGTGGTTTTCTGGCAAAAATCCTAAAAAAAAAGAAATTTTCGGGCCTAAAATTCAATTTTTTTTTTAAGTTTTTTTAAAATTTTTTTCCTGCACAGGAAATTTCTGAAAAATGTATTAATAAATAAGGGGAAAAAACCTGTGCGGATTTGGTCTGAGTAGTTTTCAGAAAATACAACCCCCTTACTGATATTAGTACAGACGTATTAGCCCATGGATGGCCCTAATTGCTGGAAAGTACATTTTTCCGCTCTTGAGAAAAATTAGAGATGAGCTCAGATGGGATATTTTGTGTTCTACTGGATCAGGTAGGATTGACTTGGACATATATACATCTGCCTATGCATTCAAAAATAATTGTATATAAGAACACAGACACCCAGTTCCAGCACTTTCATTTAATATGTCGACATTAAAAAATAAATAGTGTCATACTGTGCCTTTACTTTAAATTCCCCTAGCAACTATGCATTGATTTGAATAAGAATGTATTTTTAGAAAAGGGAGACAGAAGCGCTCAAACCACCCGCCACACTTTACTATCACAAATTGGAAGCTCTTTCCATATAGCGGTATGTTGTATCATTCATTGCAAGTGCGCTCACCGCTGTTTTAGATTGGCTCGGGTGCATTTGCCCCGGGCCCTTCGCTTAAAATATTCCAATATGGTAAGACTGTGGGTCACTCACCGCTCCTATTTGGTGGTCCGGGTGCTGCGCCCCGAACCCTCAGCATGGGGGAGACATCAAGGTAAGAAACCAACTGCTTGGCACGCACTCCACAGGACTCCAGGTAGCGGTAAAAGACTTTTTACTTTATTACACGAACATGTATTATTAGGATAATACATGTTCGTGTAATAAAGTAAAAAGTCTTTTACCGCTACCTGGAGTCCTGTGGAGTGCGTGCCAAGCAGTTGGTTTCTTACATTGATTTGAATAAGAGACTGGAATAGAAAGATGAGCAATAAAAAGTAGCAATAACAATAAATTTGTGGCCTTACATTTGTTTTTCAGATGGGGTCAGCGACCCACATTTGAAAGCTGAAGAGAAAAGAAAAAGGTACAAAATCAGGATGCAGAGATTAGTCAAATACAGGCAGAGGTCGGTACAGTCAGGAACAAGAGCAGACTAGAAAGTGCACCCAGGAACTATATAACTTTATGTTGGGAAACAGGTATAGGACATTTGCGCCTTAAAATAATTGAATTTCGTGCCAACCGATATGACCTCACGCGGCGCACCGAAGAAAAACGAAATTAGTTGGGTGCCTAGGGAGGCCAGGAGCGGTGAACAGAAGCAGAAGGCGTCCCCGTGCCCCACTAGACTACAAGGTACTCTTACATTTAGTTATCCTCGTATGGATGCTGACTTCAAACTTTTGTTGTAGTTGCCTTAAAAAGAATAATTAAAAAATGGCATATGAGTAAAAGATCTGCTCATAAGTGACCTCGCCAAACGAGAGGATTTTTGAATGCATGATCACCTTTATCTTAAGGCAACTCATGTCTTAGTTAAGGTGGGAATAAGGGACCTTTAAATGAGGCAAATATAGTGCCAGGAAAGCTTCTGTAACAGAACCCTCTAAGAATGTTGGATAGACAGGCTTAGTTAGTAAGAGCAGCGTTGTGCTCCATCAAGGACACATAGTGGACAGTAGTACCAAAACAATAATTATCAAACTGCAGGGACTCCAGCTGGTTGGGCTGCTTGAGAGAAGCTAAAAAAGGTACCCCATATGTCTATAGCACTACATGCACTTTTTGGTTTAAAAAAAAGTCTCATTTTATGTACTCTCAATAAAATTTGCCTTAATATGAAACACAGCACTGAAAGTGGGAATTCTATTTTACCTGCCTATATAATCCCCCATATTTCAAGAATTCTGGCACTATAATATAATATTGTAAGTGATAAAAATTACAAGTGATGTTTGGAGGTGTAAATATAAACCCAGAGTCCGTAGCTAGTAACGAAAGCGATTCCTATGGAGATTTTTATATAGTTCTTCTGAGAAACTAAGTCATTCTAATGAAGGTGAGCCACAAATACAGGGCTATTTATATTATTTACTGGAGTTTAATGGACTTTCGCTTCAAAGTCCAGAGAAGTATGTTCTGGCAGGGAGCAGTCTGCTTCTCCCCAGTTTCTACGCTAATAAAAATAACACAAAAGTGCTTGTTAGAGTTCGTACATCTGGTGTAGGGTTCTAACATGGAATCCTTGGACAGACTCTTTGATGTGGTGGAAAAGATTATTTAACAGGTGACACATAAACAGGCACTTTTGACGTTATAAAAGGCATAAGTAGGTGACGGTATGTTGCACAGGAGCCTGCAATGGGGCTCACAGGAACATTTAAAGCGAAGATGACAGACCCAGGCGAGAGCAGTATTTCCTACTGGTGACACGGCATGAAGCCTTGGTATTAATTTCAAAGGGCACAAGACTAACATTTCACTCAGTTCAAGTCAGTGAAGCCGTACATTACTAGCTCACTTTGCACTTAAGTTGTCTCCTATTCATATCTGTCAAATATCGCTTCAAGATTGTCACTCCTCTATACATCAAAGGAACCATGAAGAGGTCATTTTGGGACTGGCCCCAAGGCGTGGGGATGTCAGCACCTGCACGTCATACTTTAGGTTTACACATTCCCATTACTCATATATTTGTGATTGGGAAGAGTTATTTTCTGCATTTAAGTCTGGTTCCTTGAGTGATTACTCTCCTGAGAAGAAAACACGGAGCAGCCCCAATATATTCAGAGAATTTCCCACGTATATCCGCCAAAAAACAGCAACCAGGCATTTAGGCCAAAACCCGCGTATGACACAAGTGGGATTGTGGGTGGGCAGTGGTTTTTACATCCCATATACTTCACTGGCAGAAATAACAAGTTCTTGAGCAATGAAGTGGCGTAGGACGCAGGTGCTGGCACTGACTTCTAGACCTACACCAAAGACTCTTTAAAGAAGCCTAGTAGCTTCCCACAGTCAGAGCCGGACTGGGCGTAAAAAGCAGCCCGGGCAAAAAAAATCAAAGCAGCCCACATGTAAACACACAATGCTCAGCCACACTTATATATATTGGGTTAAAACGTATATATTGGTGCCCACCTCGTCGGTCTGCTCATCCTCCATGTTTGCAGATAAAAATGATCCTCAAATAACTGTGATATACTGCCATAGATGCTATAATTCATCAGCGCAGTTGCCTATATAAATCAATTGGCTTGAGGTGGGCAATATCAAGCTGACCCAATCATGCACCTTAGGGCCCAATGACCAGATCATAATGCAGGCAAAAGGGGCGGTCGGATGGCGGAACTGCATCAACGAATAGATGCAGTCTGCGATCTGACTTGATTTTTAACCCTGCCTGATCAACATCTGGCCGAATTTCACCAGATATTGATCAGGGAAGCCCGTAGGAGGACCCCACACATGGGCCAATAAGCTGCAGACTCGGTTGGCAGCTTTTATCGGCCCATGTATTGCTAGCTTTAGCGAGAATGCTATTAAAATCCATGTGGAAAGGTTCCCTCTCCCATTCCTAGGCATATGCACAGTCCCTACCGCCATGCAGATATTCAGCTGAACAGTGGTGTAACTACTTGCTGACGGGCCCTGGTACAGGAAGGGCACCCGGGCCCCCCTGTCGGGCCCTCTCCCCTATGAATCGCAATCACCCCCATACCCCTGGTAAATACTCCACTGAGAGGGGATAGGCAGAACTGAATTTAAAGCTCAAAAAGTTTTCAGGATTAACTAGATTGCTGAAATTACAAACTGGAGAGCTGCTGAATAAAAAGCTAAATAACTCAAAAACCACAAATAACAAAAAATAAAACCTATTGCAAATGGAATGGCTTTCTCCCATAGACTCCATTTTATCCGAATAATCAAAATTTTTAATAATAAAACAGTAACTTGTACTTGATCCCAACTAGGGATGTAGCGAACTGCCGAGTATGTGTTCGCGAACGCCGTTTGCGAACACCGGCAAAAAATGCGAACAGTTCGCGAACAGTTCGCGAACTTCGAACATCCGAAAATCGTTCGATTCGAACGATCGAAGGATTTTAATCGTTCGATCGAACGATTTCTGTTCGAATCGAACGATCGAAGCCATTGGATCGAATGATTTCATTCAATCCAATGGCTTCGATCGTTCGATTCGAACGAAAATTGTTTGATTTTAGCGATCGAATGGTCGAATGATTTTGACGCGAACGCCTATTGGCGAACGTCGCGCGACGTTCGCGAACTTGCGGCGGACGCGAACAGTCGAAGTTCTCGCGAACTAGTTCGCCGGCGAACAGTTCGCTACATCCCTAATCCCAACGAAGATATAATTAATCCTTATTGGAAGCTAAACCAGCCTATTGGGTTTATATAATGTTTACATGATTTTCTAGTGGACTTAAGGTATGAAGATCCAAAGTACAGAAAGATCTGTTATCCGGAAAACCCCAGGTACTGAGCATTGTGGATAACAGGTCCAATACCTGTATTGGGTGTGGCAGGTGCAATAGTAAAAATGTAAATAAAGTAAGATCAAATGTTTGTTTTAATGTCAATAAGCATAGATAGGATATGTGGGTTAAATGTAAAGAAGCTGTAGGGCAAATAAAGCGACAGCAGGGATGTGTGTGTGCTTATGAGCGAACAGACTACCTTCCAGAAAAGTGTCCTATAGTTGCTGGAGCTGAGAGAGAATTGTGGGTATTTTAGCACGAGACACACAGTTGTATGTGTGTGGGCTCATTAGTGCATCTTTACACTTACAGTGCATTATTAAAGGGCCGTATGGTTATTAAAGCAGCAAGGGCATGAAAGTGATTATGAAGGTGTTGTATACAGCTCTGTGCCACCCTCAGCTGTGCCCATGCTGAATGAATACTGCCACCCCAAGATTTACACATTACTATTTGAATATACATCAGATTAGATTACACACTATTACATTCTCTGCCTTGCTGAACTTCCTTACATTGTCCTCAATAGCTGTGTGCTGCAACTAAATCTACATTGCAATTTACTGTGCTAGGAAATAATTTACTGCTATAAAGAATAAAAATACTCTGACAGGTCGGATAATCTCCTACAGAAGGCAATTTGAGGGCATCGTGAACCCAAGTAGAGATAATAACCATCTTTAACTAGTGCAGACGTGTGTTTGTGCCCTGACGATCACAGGAAGGAGCTGTCACATGTTTGTGTCTCTCTCACACACACACACACACCCTCCCCTCTCTACCTCTCTCCCTGGAGCTTCTTATTCCACAGAAAAAGGACGTGAGCTCTCGGGAGCTCTCGCATGTAACTTTAGCTCATTAGCTGACGCGTCCCAACCCATGTGGGCGTGGTGCATTCCTTTGCCATTTCCCTGAGGCCAATCATAGGAGGAGGGAGGAGTAAATGCTACTCGGTATGTTTGTGAAGGGAGAAGCCCAGCGTACTCTCTACTCCTGCTCAGCAGCCCACAAGAACAATAATCACGGCACAGACGAGACTGCAGTTTAACTTCATAAAACAGAAGCGGCCCATTTTAACAGTAAATGGAGCGGCCCTTCGGGCAATTGCCCGCACTGACAGATTCCCAGTCCGGGCCTGCCCACAGTCCAATGTTTCTGCATTCAAAATTCTAGAATTGTTTATATTTCTACAGTATTATTGGAGTCTGGCTCCACCAAGTACCCTTCTAAGCCTCTCTCTTTCTCTATCTGCCTTTCTGGAATCTGAACCAGCCTTAACTTTCCACGGTGGTCTTCAGATTAGTAGACACCTGGAATTGAGTGTCAAAGGGAGATGTATCCTTTAGCAGAACTTCATCACAGAGCAACATCACAAGTTCTTAAAAGCAACAGCACAGAGCGGCTTTGTGGCATTCTCACTGCTTGGACAACAAATGGGGGCAGCCAAAAAAACTATTGATTTGTGAGGGAGGGTACAGTTTTATTGTTATTGCTTATCAGACTTATCATGCAAACTCCTATTCATATTTTCGCTGTTCGAACCACTGCCTGGTTACTAGGGTACATAAGACCCTAGCAACCAGATAGCTGCTCAGATACCAAACTGGAGAGCTGCTGATCAAACAGCTAAAAGATAATTTAAAGATGAACAACCCCTTTAAGACCTGACCTAGTTACATGTCTTGTTTCCAGGTGTGATGTACTCATTGGAGAAGCTTTGGTTAATATGGTATCTCCCTCACTATGATCTAACTCAACATTTTTAAACATTTTCAATCTTAACTCACAAAGAAATGTTTCACACTAATGAGTGATACCTGAAACCTTTTAGGTGCCATGTTTGCCTTCTTCTTGCCTTCATAGAGGAGTCATGTGCCTCACATTAACATAAATTTACAGTAATGAGTGTTCTGAGAGGGTTCCACCTATATGACCTTCTACCTAGACTTCTTTTATGGCTCCTGCCTCCATTTCATCCTTTTCTCACAAAGAATTGTTTCAAGTGATCTCTAGATGCAGGCCCGGACTGGGAATCTGTCAGTGCGGGCAATTGCCCGAAGGGCCGCTCCATTTACTGTTAAAATGGGCCGCTTCTGTTTTATGAAGTTAAACTGCAGTCTCGTCTGTGCCGTGATTATTGTTCTTGTGGGCTGCTGAGCAGGAGTAGAGAGTACGCTGGGCTTCTCCCTTCACAAACATACCGAGTAGCATTTACTCCTCCCTCCTCCTATGATTGGCCTCAGGGAAATGGCAAAGGAATGCACCACGCCCACATGGGTTGGGACGCGTCAGCTAATGAGCTAAAGTTACATGCGAGAGCTCCCGAGAGCTCACGTCCTTTTTCTGTGGAATAAGAAGCTCCAGGGAGAGAGGTAGAGAGGGGAGGGTGTGTGTGTGTGTGTGAGAGAGACACAAACATGTGACAGCTCCTTCCTGTGATCGTCAGGGCACAAACACACGTCTGCACTAGTTAAAGATGGTTATTATCTCTACTTGGGTTCACGATGCCCTCAAATTGCCTTCTGTAGGAGATTATCCGACCTGTCAGAGTATTTTTATTCTTTATAGCAGTAAATTATTTCCTAGCACAGTAAATTGCAATGTAGATTTAGTTGCAGCACACAGCTATTGAGGACAATGTAAGGAAGTTCAGCAAGGCAGAGAATGTAATAGTGTGTAATCTAATCTGATGTATATTCAAATAGTAATGTGTAAATCTTGGGGTGGCAGTATTCATTCAGCATGGGCACAGCTGAGGGTGGCACAGAGCTGTATACAACACCTTCATAATCACTTTCATGCCCTTGCTGCTTTAATAACCATACGGCCCTTTAATAATGCACTGTAAGTGTAAAGATGCACTAATGAGCCCACACACATACAACTGTGTGTCTCGTGCTAAAATACCCACAATTCTCTCTCAGCTCCAGCAACTATAGGACACTTTTCTGGAAGGTAGTCTGTTCGCTCATAAGCACACACACATCCCTGCTGTCGCTTTATTTGCCCTACAGCTTCTTTACATTTAACCCACATATCCTATCTATGCTTATTGACATTAAAACAAACATTTGATCTTACTTTATTTACATTTTTACTATTGCACCTGCCACACCCAATACAGGTATTGGACCTGTTATCCACAATGCTCAGTACCTGGGGTTTTCCGGATAACAGATCTTTCTGTACTTTGGATCTTCATACCTTAAGTCCACTAGAAAATCATGTAAACATTATATAAACCCAATAGGCTGGTTTAGCTTCCAATAAGGATTAATTATATCTTCGTTGGGATTAGGGATGTAGCGAACTGTTCGCCGGCGAACTAGTTCGCGAGAACTTCGACTGTTCGCGTCCGCCGCAAGTTCGCGAACGTCGCGCGACGTTCGCCAATAGGCGTTCGCGTCAAAATCATTCGACCATTCGATCGCTAAAATCAAACAATTTTCGTTCGAATCGAACGATCGAAGCCATTGGATTGAATGAAATCATTCGATCCAATGGCTTCGATCGTTCGATTCGAACAGAAATCGTTCGATCGAACGATTAAAATCCTTCGATCGTTCGAATCGAACGATTTTCGGATGTTCGAAGTTCGCGAACTGTTCGCGAACTGTTCGCATTTTTTGCCGGTGTTCGCAAACGGCGTTCGCGAACACATACTCGGCAGTTCGCTACATCCCTAGTTGGGATCAAGTACAAGTTACTGTTTTATTATTAAAAATTTTGATTATTCGGATAAAATGGAGTCTATGGGAGAAAGCCATTCCATTTGCAATAGGTTTTATTTTTTGTTATTTGTGGTTTTTGAGTTATTTAGCTTTTTATTCAGCAGCTCTCCAGTTTGTAATTTCAGCAATCTAGTTAATCCTGAAAACTTTTTGAGCTTTAAATTCAGTTCTGCCTATCCCCTCTCAGTGGAGTATTTACCAGGGGTATGGGGGTGATTGCGATTCATAGGGGAGAGGGCCCGACAGGGGGGCCCGGGTGCCCTTCCTGTACCAGGGCCCGTCAGCAAGTAGTTACACCACTGTTCAGCTGAATATCTGCATGGCGGTAGGGACTGTGCATATGCCTAGGAATGGGAGAGGGAACCTTTCCACATGGATTTTAATAGCATTCTCGCTAAAGCTAGCAATACATGGGCCGATAAAAGCTGCCAACCGAGTCTGCAGCTTATTGGCCCATGTGTGGGGTCCTCCTACGGGCTTCCCTGATCAATATCTGGTGAAATTCGGCCAGATGTTGATCAGGCAGGGTTAAAAATCAAGTCAGATCGCAGACTGCATCTATTCGTTGATGCAGTTCCGCCATCCGACCGCCCCTTTTGCCTGCATTATGATCTGGTCATTGGGCCCTAAGGTGCATGATTGGGTCAGCTTGATATTGCCCACCTCAAGCCAATTGATTTATATAGGCAACTGCGCTGATGAATTATAGCATCTATGGCAGTATATCACAGTTATTTGAGGATCATTTTTATCTGCAAACATGGAGGATGAGCAGACCGACGAGGTGGGCACCAATATATACGTTTTAACCCAATATATATAAGTGTGGCTGAGCATTGTGTGTTTACATGTGGGCTGCTTTGATTTTTTTTGCCCGGGCTGCTTTTTACGCCCAGTCCGGCTCTGTCTAGATGAGATCTCCAGAACCTTCCAGAGCCACCAAGATCTAGCTTGCAACAGACACATGATCCACTTAGGTCCTCTCAATCTCCTCAACCTGCTTTGAGGGCTTTGTTAACATTTTACTATCCTTCAATTCAACCCAGGCCATACTCACAGATTTTGATTTTCGTTTTATAAATAGTTTTTTGCCCCCTGTGTCTAGCACAGCAGATTCTTGGCACATGGCTCAATGCTTGTCCTTCAAGTGTAAAAATGTGAATTTGATATTTGTCAGCTTCAGTATGTTGTATTTATATTCCAAAAATGAAAATCGACTTTAAGCAGCAGCAGATAACGTCCAACAATAACTAAGGGCTGAGGTCGCCGGATTTGGACTGAAGTTTTTTTTTCATAAGAGGAAAAGAAAAGCTCAGCACGGTTCCCATAGTCTTGTTTCTGGGGCACTTAGTAGCAGACACCCCAGCGAGTGACTTGGTTCTCATTCACATATGGCAGCTTCTGAACCATCAGCTGAAAACAGCAGACGGACAGTTCCAAGGGATCCATTAATTCTGATGGCAGCCAAAGCAAGCACTCATAAATAACGTGGAAGTATTTCTCATTCACTCCCCAGACCAATGTTAATAGGAGATATGACTGTATTTCTTATTATTTTTTCTTGTATATATTGGCCAGGAAATGTGAAAGCAAAAAATGAGTCTACCATACCTTCCAACATTCCAACATGTGACGCCTTACCTCCAATCCACACACCATGCCCAGTTACATCCAGACACACCTCTATTCTACCCACACCCACTTCTAAGGGTGTGCTTCAGCTTTTTGAGGTCCACAAATCAGGACTATATTAATATAAAGTGGACCTGTCACCCAGACACAAAAATCTGTATAATAAAAGTCCTTTTCAAATTAAACAAGAAATCCAATTTCTATTTTTTATTAAAGCATTCATAGCTGTTGTAATCTCATTTAAAAATCTCAGCTGTCAATCAAGTACTGTCTGCCCCTCCTCTATGTGGGCAGACAATTACTTTCACTTTACATTCAGCACTTCCTAGATGTCACTGCTCTCCCCACTTTCCCCCATTCTCTTCACCATTTAATTGTGTAGCCAGGGCATGGGGATGGACATCAGGTCCCCCATTCTGGTGCACAAACAAGATTCTGAGATGATACAAGGCCTTGTCTTAATAACAGTGTCCACAAAATGGCTCCTGCCTGCTTGCTATAATTATGAATTCCCAGACTGAAGGAAACAAGATTCAAATAATTTATATAGTGTAATTAACATTCATTTTGCTTGACTAATGTGATAAAATAGGATTTTGAATAATTTTTTTGGGTGACGGGTTCCCTTTTAAGAGGAACCATTCAGAGGTAGGATATATAATCCAGTTTATCAATGGGCTGTACTCACTCAAATCAAGAAAAACATTGTAAGAGGCCAGGTCGGTATTTTACTGGCCTAGCCAGCAAATCGGCAGAAAGTGCCGGGGTCACTATTACAAATATACGGAAAATTTGTAAAACCATATAAAGCCTTCCCTATCCTGACCGACCCCTTACAAAGAAGAGGCCTGCCTCTACCACGGCCATTTCCCCACCCAGCACTCCTATTTCCCAGCCCCATCCACCCATTTGCGCACCCTGTGATGTCATCATCCTGCCCCTCATCCCAAAGGCTAGTATTACCGGCAAGAAAAAGTAGCAACCCTAACTGGAAGTTGCCATGAAGTACAGTGCTATGGCTGTGTCAGCTGAATACAATATTATGAAGGAATAAGAGGCAGCCTGTATTGCTATAGATTCCCTGTGGGACAAACAGTACAATGACAACAGCTAGCTGAACTATAGTTAAAGGGCAACTAAAGACTAAAATAGAATAAGACTAGAAATCCTGTATTTTGTATACTAAACATAAACATGAACTTACTGCACCACAAGCCTAATACAACAAATGATTTATGCTTTCAAAGGGGGTCACCATCTTGTAACTTTGTTAAACATCTTAGCAAGACCAAGACTGTGCACATGCTCAGTGTGGTCTGGGCTGCTTAGGGATCGTCATAAATTATCAAAACAGCACAAGTCAAATAATATCTGCCAGAAGCCGATACAGCAAGACTGATTAATAATCAGAATATACAGACTGCACTGGCTCCTGTGTTGTCATGTAATCTGATTTTCTAGATTTTATAGTTTTTGTATTGTTTAGTACAAACTTTCTCCAACTCTGGAGATCCAGTGGCTGCCGCAAAATAGTCCTCCAAACAGAATCCCAGTTTACCAGTTTAAATCTGGCTCCGTGATCTTTGCCCCTGCAGCTGGAGTTGAAAACAGTAAAGGGGATGTAAAGGAAAAAATAAAATCCAATAAAAATCTCTACACAGTCGCCAACTGCTCTACAGGGAAACAAACAAAGCTGCTTGAGTTCTGCATGGCTGGGAAGTAAGGCGGGGGCTCCCCCTGCTGTTCATAAGTATGATTGTTTCCCTGCTCAGCAGTTAGGGACCGTCTGACAATTCCTATCCACAGTAAATGAAGGGAGAATTTCACTGCATACAGTCAGGTTTCTTTTAAAAAACTGTATACATTTTTTGGGGGGCGGAGCCAACTACGAGACATGGCGGAGGTGTTTTAGACCAGCTCCGTGTTGCATGAGGGGACATTCGGCCTTTAGCCCACCATAGCCGAATCTATTTGCCAACTATAGGTGCTAACCACGGTGTTGAACCAGTGCAGCCGACTCTATGGCTCCGAAGGCGAAAAAACCGACTGCTGCTGACCTGCGCCTCCTTTTCCACCCTAGCCAGAAAGACCAAGATGGCGTCCAAGCTGGGGAACAGGTGGACGGCGAGGAAGCTGAGAGTATAATGAAGCAAGATTTGCACCTGCTCTTTCAGAACATAGAGAAAATGGTTAAAGCAGAACATGCTAAAACCACTAAGGAACTCGCAGCGGAAATCACTACCCTGAACAACCGGGTAGATGATCTAGAGAACCATGTGGACAGCACTGCGGCCTACCTCCATCAGGTTGATAACGACATCACAGCCATTCACTCGCAGCTCAAACACATGCAATACGCCCAAGAAGATGCCGAAAACCGCTCCCGCCGCAACAATATCCGCTTGAGAGGGATACCAGAGACGGTGACGGATCTTCACACACTACTTACTGATATGTTCCAAGAGGTTTTAACGGACACACAGCCGGAAAGGTTGGAGATAGGGCCCATAGGGCTCTGCGGCCTAAACCGGGTCCGGAAGAAAGACCGAGAGATGTTATAGTATGTATGCATTACTCCAAGACCAAGGCGGTTATCATGCAGGCTGTTAAACCTACAGGTGAATTGGAAGTGGAAGGCCATAAAATCGCTCTATTCCCAGACATGGCACCTGTGACTCTGGCTAGGCGACGGGAGTTCAAATCGCTTACGGAGCTCCTGCGACAACACAAGATAGTTTATCGCTGGGGATTTCCTTTCTCCTTACAAGCGTCTCATCAAGGCCGCACCTACACTATTCGAAACCTGCAAGATCAAGACAAGTTTTTACGGGCCCTGCACCTTCCAAATGAGCTCCCACCCTCGGTTAGACCGACTCGACTGAAACCGCCACAACTGCGCCAGAGAGCTGAGTGAACCCTCTACTTTCCATGGACGGTAAAGTAACGGTTATACTGGGTTGAAGTCTCGATCCCCACATCATGGTCTACTGGGCATATCTATGTGGGACTTACGCCCTGAAGCTTTGCTTAATTTTTTTTTATTGTTTACATTTCTCCTCATGTTAGGAGTGGGAAAAACACTTTAGCCATCCGAGTGACGACTCCGAAATACCATCCCCCCCTGGGGCCCACACGGCTATAGACGGCCCCTACGGGCACAATAGCGGCCTGACCTACCCTCTCGTAGACTTTTGTTTTTGAGACGGGAGGTCCCCAAGTTATATTTGAAACGTATTTTATTTTATTTTGTCTTATTTTATATTTGTATTGTATTTACTCTTGCTTTATATGTCTTCTTTACTCTATCCTCACCCTACCCAACCCCTTCCTACCCCAGTGGGACTCTCGCCGGTTGTAATCTCCACCCATGCTATACCTCACTCCAGCCGTGACACTAACCACGGACCCTCCATATCGCCACAATCTGATCTTAAAATAGCCACACTAAATTGTAAAGGACCGGTTAAACACCGGATGGCCTGTCATGATTTGTTGTCTACGGGGGCACATATCCTTCTCTTGACTGAAACACACTTAGTGCACAGAAAGGAACCTAACTATTGGCATAAAAATATCACAAAGTCATTCTTTTCTTCTGCTAAAAACAAAACCAGAGGTGTGGGAATATTGTTGCATAAAAATTGTCCCCTTGAGATATCGGAATCTCGCTCTGATTCTGAGGGCCGAGTTTTGTTACTACTGGGTAACATTGGCAGTTTGACGTTAGTAGCTATTTACGCCCCTAACGAACGACAATCTGAATTTTTCAGTACATTGGAGTCCTTTATTGACAAACACAGGCATGGAGAGCTTACAGTGGCTGGAGATTTCAATTCTGTGCTTGTACCCAATTTAGATAGATCTAACACCTCCTCACAACAACCCCACCCTACTCCCAAAGCATCCAAAAGTTTATGTGCCTTGGCTAAAGCTCAGTCTCTTCTGGATACCTGGTGAGTTCTAAACCCAGACAGTAAGGATTATACTTTTTATTCTACTCCCCATGATTCGTATAGCAGGATAGATCTTATTCTGGCATCTACCATACTCGTAGATAAACTGCTAAAAACTGAAATTATCCCCTGTACGTGGTCTGATCACGATATCATGCTGTCTGTATTCCTAATGAGTGACTCTAGACCTAGAGGGGAATGGAAATTGAATGAGCAATTACTTAATGATGAGACAGTTATCCAGGAGTTAACACAAGCTATTCCACAGTATTTTTCTGAAAATGGCAAGGGTGAAGTAACCAAAGAGCTGGTCTGGGCCGCACACAAAACAGTGGTGAGGGGTTTACTCATGAAACACGCCTCCCGTCTTCGGAAACTGAGAGATTGTAGAATCAAACAGCTTAAAGTAGATATCCTTCAGTTGACTACTTCACATAAGATAGACCAAGACCCTGACATACTTAAACAGCTGATTGCTAAGCAGGGAGAACTTAAACATATTTTGGTTGAAAAAGCTGAGAAGGCACTAACTTATACAAGACGTATGTTTTATGAGAAAGGGAATAAGGCAGACTCCATGTTAGCTAAACTGTTATCTGGAGGGCCCTCCTTGACATCTATCAGATCTCTGAGGAACTCTAAAGGGAAAATTCTTCATAGATCTGATGATATTTTGGGGAAATGTACTCAATATTATTCTAAACTCTATGATGGGACAACTATACTACGGAAAGATAGAGATGCCGCAAAGGCTAAAGCATACTTAGCCGAGTGTGACCTGCCAAAATTGGCACCTGAAACTGCCCAAGCCCTCCAAAACGACATCGCTGGAGAGGAGATCATTGAGGTGATTAAGCAGTGTAAATCAAGAAAAGCCCCGGGGCTTGATGGCTTTACTATGCTATATTATAAACAATTTAAAGATGTTTTACTTCCCCACATGCTATCTCTTTTTAACAATTTGTTACAGAATAAAAGCCGCTTTCCTGCTGATATGCTTAGAGCCAGTATCGTGGTTATACCCAAGCCCCCGAAAGATCCTATGCTTTGCTAAAATTACCGTCCGATTTCTCTAACCAACACTGATGTTAAATTATATGCCAAAATTTTGGCTAATAGGTTGGCACAAGTGCTACCGCACCTGATTCACCCTGATCAAGTGGGCTTTGTGTTGGGAAGGGATGCGGCGGATAACATCAGGCGGACGACGCACCTACTCCACCATGTCGAAAGCCTACAGATCCCCAGTGTCTTTCTTTCCCTAGATGTGGAAAAGGCTTTCGACAGGGTGCACTGGATATTTCTGAGAGAGGTCTTAGATTCTGTGGGCTGCACTACTCAATTTAGGGAGGCTATCATGGCCTTGTATGATGGCCCCACAGCCAGAGTTTGTACTGCAGGTCACTACTCGAAACCCTTTGCTATTCAGAATGGGACGAGACAAGGCTGCCCTCTGTCACCCCTGCTCTTTGCTCTTTGCATGGAACCTCTAGCTCAGAAAATCAGACTTAACCCTGATATCTTCAGGATTAATGTGGGGCTTGACACTTATAAAATTGCCCTCTTCGCGGATGATACTCTACTCTCACTTACTCGCCCACAAACCACATTGCCTAATCTATTTAATGAACTACACAAATATGCTGCAGTTTCAGGTTTTAAGGTTAACAACTCAAAGTCTGAGGCACTGGCGCTTTCGTTGACTAAACCTGTTCTGAAACTACTGGACTTGAATTTTACTTTTAAATGGCAGAAGGTGTCTTTTAAGTATCTGGGAATTTTCCTTACACCTAAGGTTACTTATTTATATTCCCATAATTATCTTCTAATGATTTAGACACTTATGTCTACCCTCAGATCTTGGCAAAACAAAAAAACAATCTCGTGGTTAGGTAGGCTACATTCTCTGAAAATGGTCATAATTCCCATGATACTGTACTTATTTTGCACCCTCCCGAACTTCAACGTGCAATGGTAACTTTTTTCTGGAATGACAAACACCCTAGGGTGTCTCAACAGATTCTTATGCAATCTCTGCATCAAGGTGGCCTAAATTTTCCTAACCTCTATCGTTATTGGTGTGCGGCTCAAATGGCTCAAATGACCAAACTTCACCTACCCACGAATACAGTTAGATGGGTATCCTTGGAGGCACAATTATTATCACCTTTGTCCCCTAAGGGTTTCCTGTGGTACCCACGAGAGGTTAGACCTCCGATTGTGTCTACTAATCCTATCTTGAAACATACCTTCATGATGTGGGATAAATTGAAGCATAAATATAATGTAGGGCTTTGCTCCAATCCGTCTCCATTCACTCCACTATTCTATAACCCACTTTTTCCACCAGGACAGGATTTGCTTTCTTTCAGGTGGTGGATAGACAATGGCTTTCTTGATATCAATAGCCTTACTCCGTTTGGCAAAATTATTACTTGGGAGGACTTGAGATCTAAACACTCTATTCCTTTGCGTGAACATTATCGCTATCTGCAACTCGGCCACTTTCTCCAAACACACAGAGGTAAAACTTCGAGCCCGAAAACTTTTTTTGGATTTCTCTGCGCCCACCCTCACACTAAGGGACAAATTTCCTTGATTTATGCTCATTTCCGCTCCTCTGCCACTCCAGATAAAAACAAATATATGGAATGATGGGAAACGAGACTTAATAAGGTACAGGAGAAGGCGCGATGGGAACGGGCCTTTGACAATATTAGGAAAGCATCCATTAACACCATTATCAAGGAAAATGCCTATAAGCTACTATATGATTGGTACCTTACCCCAGTAAAGCTAAACCGAATATACCTCTCTGACCCTACTTGCTTTAGAGGTTGTGATGCACTAGGCTATGAACTACACATGTGGTGGGAATGCCCACTAGTTTCTGATCTTTGGAAAGACATATTTGCTCTCTTGAGTGATATCTTAAACTAACAGATCCACATCTCCTTCTAAGACAGAATTTAAGCTCTGATCACATATATGCTTGGCTACCAGATATACTATTGCCCGAAAATGGAAAGAGGGTATACCCACAATCATGGAAATTAAACGCAAAATATGGTGGGTGTCCTCTATGGAAAAGCTTACTGCAATGATCCAACATAACATGGACAATTATGCTACTATTTGGAGCCCATGGATGCTCTGGACTGAGAAGGACTTACAAGTTCCATCAAACTTGCTAGCAAATGTGGTGTGACTGTCCTCTGATAATGTCTTTCATGATGTTCACTAATAGTTGTAAGGTTCCCGGTACAACTTGAAGTGATGTGTTTTTCATATATCTGAACGCTGTATGATGTCAATTGGCGAGAGTCCTACAACCCTCCCCCCCCGCTTTCCTCTATCACTCGCTTTTCTTTTTTATTTTATTTTATTTCCTTTTTCTTTTTTCCTAATGTATTTACCTTTTGTTATATGGTACTTCACAATCCAACTACCACTACTGGCCAGGAATCCCTGTGATATTCTCTGAATTGTAAAATTCTGTTTTTCTTGTGGCCTGACTGCTGTATTATCTGACTGGCTTGTGGAAGAAATAAATAAAAAGTTGAAAAAAAAAAACTGTATACATTTTTTTATTAAAGTATATTGGAGATAGGTTTCTTTTTCATTAAAGAAAGTAAAAATGGGATTTTATTTCTTTGCCTTTACATGCCCTTTAAGGAATTCCACCTTTGCTAAACAGTTCCTGCTCACATTTAAAGCATTCAAGCACATTATAAAGTGAAGCATGATATTACAGGTATGGTATTATTATCCAGAATGCTTGGGACCTGGGGGTTTTCCACAGTTATACAAACTGTGGGACTGGCTTCCTTACTGGGACCTGGAGTGGCAGGGAATCTTAGCCCCAAGGTTAGTTAGAGGGGGGACTTGATGAGAATTCCTAATAGCTATCTTGAAAGCCCAGCTTAAATGCCAATTTGGGTGAAATGTAGGGTGAAAATGTATCTAAATCCTAGATATTCTTGGAATGGCTGATACACCAATATTCCTATATCAATAATCTTGTTGTGAGTCAAGGGGGCCCTGAACAGAGTTTGGATCTTGAATCAAAGAACTACAACAACCACTGCCTTAAGACAACTAAAAACACTTTTATACATTAGAAACCCAATTGAATTGGCACATGTTTCTACCCGGAATCTAAGCCCAGTACCTGCCTCTTTCTTTGCCATCCATCAGTGCATTTGTCATGATTCACTGCAAACAAGGATGTCTCCACTGGATGAACCAGCCAACAAATACAACACGGAATGAACGTTTGAAAATAAAAGTTCATGTCAAACATGTCTACAATTATATATACATATTTCTATTCCTATTAAATCAAACTAAATCAAATGCAGAAGTGAGAGTAATTTTTATACCAACATTCTGTCAGCGCATATAACGGCATTGTCCGAGCCTTGAAATGAGAGGAACAACCACCACAAACCTGCCTTCCCCAACCGTCTTTGTAAAAATAATTATTTGGCTTCCTTACAACTTTCTGTAACCATGTCACTGGGGGGGAGGTGATGTAGGGTGAGGTAACCTGTGATATAGAATTTTACAGCTTTTTCTGGCAAAATCTTAAATCCCTACATGAATCTGTGTTTTTTAGGTTTTGCAGTATCTTAGTATTTTTAAGCACTTTTAAACTGTACATTACCTAAAAGATGCTGGTCTTCTAAGTATATTGTTCTATTTTGTTCCTGACAAAATCCATTTGGTACCTGAACATACAGTACATTATTATGCCCATAAGACAACTGCTCATGCCTCACTACTAAGCACCTCTTCCATCAGAGGCAGATCAAGACTAGCAGAAGCCTAGAATGGGACTAAAGAGATGGGTGCCCAACAGTCTGTCACACAGTAAAGGCAGCCATAAATGAGGTGATCTGTTACAGTATCCAACCTATCACTCCCGGAGAATGTACAATGGGCTTCCTTTAATGCAAAGGCCGCAAAAGATTGTGAGAGAGAATAAAATTCTGTGTATATAGATCCGCCAGTGAGCCCTTTTGACTTGGATGGATTCTGTTCTCATGCTAGTCTTGATCACTAGTGCCCTGTCCTTGAGGGCAGAGCCACCTACTTGGCTGTAAGAGCAGTTCTTTGTTCTTCTGTGCTGAGGAGCGACAACTCTATATATGTCTATAAAAAACCCTGTGATCTCTTCCTTCGAGGTTCTGACTCTTCCGAATCCACAGAGCTCATGGCAAATAAACTTTGTCTTTCAACTCGAGTGGTCTCAGGTAACTGAATTTCCACAACAATCGGAACAGTAGGACATTAATCTGAACTGTATCAGCAGACATATTGCATCAGCAGAAGGAATTTTCAGACCTTCTTGTTTCCTTAACAACCAATATCCATATTAAATGAGAACTAAACCTTATAAAATAATATGGATAAAATGCCATATATTGTATACTGAACTTATTGCACGAGGCTAAAGTTTCAGCTTGTCAATAGCAGCAATGATCCAGGACTTCAAACTTGTCACAGGGGGTCACCATCTTGGAAAGTGTCTGTGACACTCACATGCTCAGTGGGCTCTGATTGGCTGTTGAGAAGCTAAGCTTAGGGCTCGTCACTAATTATCCAGCAGAAAATGAGCTTCCCTGGCTGTAATATAAGCTGATGCTACAGGTTTGCTGATTATTAAATTCTGATGCTAATTGCACTGGTTTCTGTGCTGCCATGTAGTAATTATCTGTATTAATTACTAATCAGCCTTATATTGTGACATTTCTATTCTATGTGTACTGTATATTGTGAGTGGGTCCCTAAGCTCAGTAAGTGACAGCAGCACAGAGCATGTGCAGTGAATCAGCAGAAAAGAAGATGGGGAGCTACTGGGGCATCTTTGGAGACACAGATCTTTACTGCTAAAGGGCTGTGGTTGCCTTGGGCTGGTACAGAAGCACAAAACATCATGTACAATATCTCGAGTCTAATTCTTTAGTTAAGATTTAGTTCTCCTTTACATGGATATCAGTCAGGATCAATAGGTCACCAAACACGTACCAATAATCAAAATGTTTTCAAGAAACGCAGGAACCAACTGAAAAACAACAAGTTGTACCTGTAGCTACTGGGGGCATCTTTGGAGGTGCCAATCTTCACTGCTAAATGACTGTGGGGGCCTTAAGCAGGATCTGGAAGAATTAGAAATAAAGTGCAACATTTTCAGTCAAATTCTTTGTGGAACTTTCGTCCTCCTATAGAAGGTGTTTCAAATTAAATACAGGAGAGCCGTGTCTATCAGGATTGTACAAAAACACTGTCAAATGAATCAACCAAAAATGCATTTTACAGTATATTTGCCAAAAAATATCCCAATAACCCCATAGCACATACATTTACAGAACACACCCTATAGGATTGAAAACACAAGGGCACGCCTTTTGAGATAAAATTATCAAGTAAGACTTTTTCATGAAATTGGTTGGTTTTGGACTATTTTCAAAAAGTTTTAATGAAAACCATCATCTATAGCACACAATCACACCATCATACACTTCTGCACAATAAAATAATGATTAAATATGAATGGAGCCATTCTCTTGGGCATAATGATGGCAAACACATGTACTAGTGTGGCTAGCCAGGTCCCTAGACTGGCAACATAGAATTACATTTACATTTATCTTTTCCAGATAAGATAAGAATCAATATAATCACAGAACATTGCATGGCTGAAGTCTGAGATACGTTTTAACTCTGGAATTTTGGCCTGTAGAAACTAACCAGTTTTATGGGATCTCAAATTGTTAATATCACCCCCCACCCAAAAGGACTGTTGTTCCAGTTAAGTTAACATTATGGTTGGCACTTGGGGCAAGTCTCAAGTTTGTTAGAATTTTTAATTGGCCTGATGGCCCAGGTTACAGAATTGGTGCAAAAACCTAGCAAACTAGGTTGCCTTCAATCACTGTCAAGTTGGCCCAGATGGAGTAACCCATAGCCACCAATAAGATGTTTCGTTTTAAACAGGTGACCAGTGAATTGTAGCTGTTGATTGGTTGCACCTGGGGAAATGTGGTGCCTTGTATGACATAACCCCATAAGGCTCAAAAAATCACCCACGATGGTGCAACAGTTTGGCCCTTGAGTGAAATACAACCAGATTATGCATCCATGTGACTTTGTTATCTTTCGTCTGGCTTTTGTACTACTCCCTGCCCTTCCCATGATTCCTGTGACCTTTTCCACAGCTTCCTGGCAAGTCTGGCATCTTTGTTGCAAAGACACTCATACTAATGTCTCTTCTGCAAAACCCAGGCAAAAATCCAGGGGCCCCGGGTCTTCATAGGCCCCACTGATCCAAGTCTGCTCCCAATGGCAGTGCAGATGCTTCGCCTGCGTCACCTCTTGCCCAGTCCAAGCTGCAAGAGAGTTGAAGAATGCGGTGTTTGCGGGTGTAATGGGAGGCATTCAACGTAAGAGGGGGGGGCCTTCATGTTGCAATGGGGGCCTTGTGGTTACAGCCCCGGTAGACCCTGGACAGCCCATGACAACCCTGCTGAATCAACAACCCCTATACTTAGCTTCTCAAGTGCAGCCCAGAGCCCACTGAGCATGTGCAGTGCCTCTGGCACTCAAAAGATGGCTTAAAGGGGTAGTTCGCCTTTGCATTAACTTTTAGTATGATGCAGAGAGTGATATTCTGAGACAATTTGCAATTGGGTTTAATATGTTATTATTTGGGGTTTTGGGGTTATTTAGCTTTTTATTCCACAACTCTCCAGTTTGCAATTTGTAGCCTTACAGAGCATTTGTGTTTAGATGGGGTCAGTGACCCCCATTTTGAAAGTTGGAAAGAGTCAGAAGAAGACGGTAAATAATTTAGAAAAACAATGAAAAAGAAATAACGAAGACCAATTGGAAAGTTGCTTACAACTGGCCATTCTATAACATACTAAAAGTTAACTAAAAGGTGAATCGCCCTTTAAGAAAGCTACAAGCTGCAGTGTATAACTATGAAGGCAAGTGTCTATATTACAGGAATGGGATCTGTTATCCAGAAACATGTTATCCAGAAAGCTCAGAATAAAGGAATGACCATCTCCCACAGATTCCATTTTATCCAAATAATCTAATTTTTTTAAAAATATTTCCTTTTTCTCTGTAATAATAACACAGTAACTTGTACTTGATCCCAACTAAGATATAATTAATCCTTATTGGAAGCAAAACCAGCCTATTGGGTTTATTTAATGTTTACATGATTTTCTAGTAGACTTAAGGTATGAAGATAACAATTACAGAAAGATCCGTTACCCGAAAAGCCCCAGGTCCATGGCATTCTGGATAACAGGTCCCATACCTGGATTATAACAGGGCTGCTAAACCTCGGGACTGGTACATTAAGTTTAGTGATGGGCAAACTTCTCCTCTTTTGATTCGCTGAAAAATTAAAAAAAATTCCTGTGAAATTCGGAAAACGGAAAAAAATTAGCGAAACTAAAATTTTGATGCCGGCTCAAAATATTTTTGCCACCAGCGACAATTCTGACGCTGGCGACAATTCTGACACCCATTAAAGTCAATGGGCACCTAGAATTGTTGCCGGCATCAGAATTGTCGCTGGCGTCAATCATATTTCGACACCAGCAAATTTTATATAAAATACAGAACTTGAATGGCAATTGTTTAGGTTAAAAGGACTCATACATTGAAAATACGGCAATATCTTAAACTCATTATTATTTTTATCATTCGTTTTTTATTATTATTTATTATTCTTTTTTTTTTTATTATTATCATTTCATCATTCTCTCCCGCAGTGCTGCATTCTTCTTTACACTTCATTGTGATTTAGCGCATGGCTTTGTTCGTCTTCACAGAAAAAAAAAAATGTAAAAACAATATTGTAAATGTCAGTCCAACTGAATTACAGTGAAATCCGATTTGCCAGCAGCGTTCCTGTGACACCGGCGAGAGGGATGAGAGTTGAGATAGTTGTGGTGTAAACAGCTTGGAACAGATTTGATTATTTCAGAGCTCATCGCCTTACAGTGTATGAGGCACATCTGGAAATGGTTTCATAAATGTTATTTCAGATATATTCTAATGTTAATTCAGTTTTGTTCTAGCCACTATTTCTTGTTATAATGAACTGTTTCCCCATTGGCCCACGCAGCACTATATGAACCCCCTGGCACGGGGCAGCAGGTCAGAATGCTGAATTCCTCTTCTTCTTCTTCATTCCTCTTCTTCTACATGAACTTACATCAATCAGACCAATGGAGAGATAGAAGCAGCTTCCTTTACCTGAGGGCACCTCGTAACTGTTGGGTTAGGGGCTGTAGTTCTGCACAACATCTGGACCACCGCAGCCTGTCTAATCTGTAGATTACAGACACAAACCCAGCTAGTGACTCAATCGTGTTACAGGTATGGGACCTGTTATCCAGAAAGCTCGGGACCTGGGGTTTTCCGGATAACGGATCTTTCCGTAATTTCGGTCACCTTGCCATAAATCTACTAGAAATTCATTTAAACATTAAATAAACACCACAGGCTGGTTTTGCTTCCAATAAGTATTAATTATATCTTAGTTGGGATCAAGTACAAGCGACTGTTTTATTATTACAGAGAAAAAGGAAATCATTTTTAAAAATTTGGATTATTTGGATAAAATGGAGTCTATGGGAGACAGACATTCCGTAATTCGGAGCTTTCTAGATATCGGGTTTCCGGATAAGGGATCCTATACCTGTACTATGAACGGGTCATATTTTATAGGTTGTTAGCAAATTGTACCCCTAGTGTGGGTAGATTGATCCATATTATTGTTGAGTAGACGGAGTGTTATGGGGTGCAAAATGGTACCCGTTCGGCACAAGTGCAATGTAAGTGATGACCTGCCCAATGAACAGTGTAAAGTTCTGCCAGTTGACAAATCCTGCTCAAGGGAGGTCCATGTAGTGTGTAATGTGCACAAATAATGACAAAGAAGTAAAGGGGTCCTGTGTGCCACCCACATGCATATTGTGCGCCCCACTACCAGATGCAAAAACTCCATTCTGAAAGTGCAAAGGGCTGCACATATGGTTCCACATGGCCAGTATTTTACTGGCATAATTGCACCTTTATTTGGATATTACACTTATTATATGAACCCATTCATCAACACTATACTACTTTAACTACAACTGAACGGTTGTAGGTTAGGTGAAGTAAGATAAGGTGTTATTGCTATACTCTACGGTCTACATTTATTTATGTGTAAGGCCCTGGGCAATAACCACTAGTTGCTAACTACAGCTGTGGATAGGGCCACCATCAGGAGGGCGCTCGGAGGACCCCCTCCCTCTCAAAGGATAGCGAGTATGCGCATCCTCTCTTTTTGCCGGAGCACTAGCGGTTCTGCGAGGCAAACTAATTTTGCATGCAGCTGGGCAGCATGCCGCCCCTTAATTGATGCCACCCTAGGCCCGGGCCTTTGCGTCCTCACCGCAAATCCGAGCCTGAGGGCACTGGGGGGGCTTCTATATGTTATGGGCTGATGGCTTCTATATGTTGCCGGGGGCCCGGCTGTGCTGTGTTTCCTGAATTAGCCGGGCCCCCCTTAAACTGCCGAAGTAGGAGCCGAGTTGCGCCAAAGAAGGAGCCAAGTTGCGCCAAAGTAGGAGCTGAGTCATGCTGAACAATTTTTTTTAAACCTTTGGGCACCAATCTTTTTTTTTAACGTGTGGGGGCCCTGCCCACTGATGGGTTTTTTTTTTAACTTGGGGTGAGGGCTGGCCACAAATGTTGTTTTTGTAACTTGGGGGGAGGGCTGGCCACCAAGGGTTTTTTTTTACTTGTACCAGTCCCTGGCCACCAATGTTTTTTTTTTAACTTGTAGGGGGGCCCAGAAAATGTTGTTGCATGGGGCTCCACAAAGTCTGATGGTGGCCCTGGCTGTGGATATGGGAATCCCCCCTCATTAATTGGTTAATAGCGACTGGCACAATTAATGTGTTTCTCACCAATATCACTTTATAGGGTCTTCCTCTCCTGATGTTTAAATACTAAAGCAAAGTCACGGAACATCTTGCACCAATGTTTGCACTAGCACTACTAATGGGAGCGTTAATGTGGGGAAAACAGTCAGCTCCCTGGAACCCAAACAACCTAATCACTCAGAGCTTCTCTTACACATTTCAGTTGATTACAGAGATGTACAAGCTGTGGCCTTTCAGTTATTGCTGAACCACAGAACCAGCTTCCAACTATCAGGACATGCTGTAAGTTGAGCATTGAATACTTTGACTCTATATCAAATTAATAAAAAAACTAAAAAATGGCAGCCTAGCAGTGAATAGTTTGTGACGAGCTTTAACTCACTCTACAGGGTCTGTACGGCTTTCTCTTTACACATCTTGTATCAATTGTCTTCCTCACCTATTGCGTTACTAAGTTAATTGTGTCCTAGTTAAACCAAGAATGTGAGATTTGTTGGCTCTGGGTTGCTGATTACTACTCCCTGCACCCAAGAGCCTTTGAATTCTGTACATACTTATCACTTTATAAGTGAAATATCATTTATGGATCCAGTGTTTGCCAATAATATATAATTAGCTCAAGATAAAACTGTGGTTGCTATACACGAGGAAGAATAGGAATGACTTTCCCTTTATAAAAGGGGGCTTTGGTGACCTGGTTGTACTTTGCTGGCTTGACTGGTACAAATGTGGGTTTGCCGTCCCAGTAACAAGCAAGGTTTTATATGTAGCAATGTCTAAACCTGTGACATACAGTTTCTGACTGGGGACCTTTGGGCCCACTGGAAGACCTGAGCTCAAGGGTCCCAACTAATAACATCACCATGATTTATTGATGATACCTGTCCCACCTCTGTGTCCGCAAACCCTCCTAACACACACCCTTGTCAACTTTTGAGGCCCTCTAGGGCAGGGGCCCACTGGGATTTTTCACAATATTATTTTGTTTTAAGATTGAATTATTTAGCACCTTGCTGAATATGGTTCCATGCAGATACATCAGTATGTACATTGGTTGGGACTTGGGAGTCATGTTATATTAATTAATAGAACAAAGAAGGAGGTTATATTCCTATGCTATAGTTTGGTTGCTTGGCTGAATGTGACTTTAAATATGGTGTTTAGTTTTCGAGACCCGATCGACAAAAATAAGTTGTCCAGAGTCCAGAAACGGCAGTTGAGATGGTCCTTGCTTGACATAGCTCAAATAGCAAAGTCTGCAAACCTTTCCATGTAAAGCTTAGAAGACAGAGCAGATAAGCATTCAGCTATATCAAGGGAATTGGAAGCTATAGACCCAAGGGACACAATGTGATGTTAAAAGGACAAAAGGAAACATAAGGAAACTCTTTAAGTTTAAGTTCTTTACATAGAGGGAATGAAATAGACAGAACAGCCTTCCAGCAGATGTGGTAACGAGATCAAACACTTGGGACAAATCTAAAGCAATTATAACATTTTTAGGGCTTAGGACAAAAGAAAAATATTTCATGGCGGGAGAAGCTGGACAAGTTGGTTCTCCTCTACCATCAAATTCTGGGATTCTGTAAACCCGATGATCTTGGGACTTTCAAGAAAAGATGGTGCAACCAAGTGACTGGCACCTGTAAAGATTGGATACTGTATGGAGCTTTGAGTTCACATTAGAAGAAAATCTCTATACAAATACTAGGGATGCACCGAATACTTCGTGAAAGATTCACCCGAATACCAAACCGAATTTGAACCCTAATTTGCATATGCAAATCAGGGTGGGAGGGAAAAAAGAGCCGCACACTCTGTGTTTTGTGACGAAAAGTCACAAGATTTTAAGTATCGGGATTCGGTTCAGCCAGGCACTAGGATTCGCCCGAATCCAAAGCCTGCTGAAAAGGGCTGAATACTGACCAAATAACCAACTGAATCCTGGATTCGGTACATCCCTAATAAATACTAATTATTATGATTATCTTTACTATTATATCATAGGAGGTTCTTTACAGTGAGATTGTGGAATGCACTGCCGGGTGATGTTGTGATGCTGATTCAGTTAATGACTATAAGAGGGACTTGGATGATTTCTTGGACAGACATAATATCAAAGGCTATTGTGATACTAAACTCTATAGTTAGTATAGATATGGGTATATAGAATTTATGTGAGAGTAGGGAGGGGTGTGTGTATGGATGCTGGGTTTTCATTTGGAGGGGTTGAACTTGATGGTCTTTGTCTTTTTTCAACCCGATTTAACTATGTAACTATGTAACTACCATTTTTCTGAGCACCAGGACAAACAGGGGCTGATAAAAGCCATCAAATCTGTCCCTCCAGACCAAGATAGCAACTTATTGGCCAGGTATGGGGTCCAGATATCTACAAGCAGGTTTGAAGATCCCATCGGATGAGGATTGCATCATCATATTGAGGCAGTTCTTGCCCAACAGGCCTCTGTAGCAAATCTCAATGAGAGCTTACAGTTTTAATGGAAAGATTTGGGGGGGGGGGCGACATTTTTAAAAAAAGTTTAAAAAGCAAAATTTTGAAAGAGCACTTCTTTTTCTCTGTAATAATAAAACAGAACCTTGTACTTGATTTTATTATTAACATGTATTTTTATAGCGCCAACATATTGCGTAGAACTGTAAAGTAAATGTGATTATACAACTACATCACACGAATTACATATATAGAATATATGGAGTAACAAACATCACAATCAATACAGGTACAAAAAGGTGAGGAAGGCCCTATGCATAGGCATACAGTCTAAAGGGAAGGGAGTAATACACAAGGTGTGGGAGTGGGCAAGATTGAATTAAGTGGGTGAGAAATGTGGTACTGTATGTGGTGTTGCGTTTGGTAGTTAAGCAGAGTGAGGGTAGGCTTCTCGAAAGAAGTGCGTTTTCAGAGATTTCTTGAAAGCAGAAAGGTTGGGAGAAAGTCGGACAGACCGTGGGAGAGCGTTCCAGAGGAGGGGTGCAGACCTTGCAAAGCCTTGAATGCGAGCATGTGAGGAGGTAATGAGAGAAGAGTTGAGTAGTAGGTCAGTAGAGGAGTGTAGTAAGTGAGTGGGTGAGTATATAGAGATGAGTTCAGAGATGTAGGGTGGGGCAGAGTTATGAAGTGCTTTGAAAGTCAGTGTCATTAATTTGAATTTAATTCTGAAAGGTAACGGAAGCCAGTGCAGGGATTGACAGAATGGCGAGGCAGAGGAGGAACGGTTGCTGAGGTGTATGAGCCTCGCAGCAGTGTTCATTATGGACTGGAGAGGTGACAGTCTCTGGAGGGGGAGGCCAATTAAAAGAGAGTTACAGTAGTCTAGACGCGATATGATGAGAGAGTGAATAAGAATTTTGGCAGCGTCTTGGGTGATAAATGATCGTATTTTGGATATGTTCCTTAGGTGGAAGTGACATGATTTAATAAGTGACTGGATATGAGGAGTGAATGACAGGGCAGAATCTAGGATAACCCCAAGGCACCGGGCCTGGGGAGAGGGGGTGATAGTGGAATTGTTAACTATGATGGATACTTCGGGGATGTTACTGGTGTTAGTTGGAGGAAAGAGAACCATTTCAGTTTTAGAGAGGTTTAATTTAAGGTAGCGTTGCGACATCCAGGTAGAGATAGCGGACAGGCAGGTTGATCCCAACTAAGATATCAGTAATTCGGTTTATTTCATGTTTAAATTATTTATTAGATTTAAGGTATGGAGATCCCAAATGAAGGAAAGATTCCTCATCCGGAAACCCCAGGTCATGAACAATCTGGATAACAGGTTCCATACATTATATCCAGGGCCAGTCCTGCCATGCCAGTTACCCAGGGTGGCAAAAAGTTGCCACTGGTAACTTTGGTAAGAGCCAAAGTTCCATTTTTTAAAACAGAAATTTGTCTCTTCTACTCTTCTTTGCTGTTGGTGTGGGTCAAACAGTGGAACTAGCAATAAGTACCCCATTGGACCCACACCAACAGCAAAGATGTAAGTGCAAAGCAGGTGAGGGAGCTTACATTTTGGCACATTTACTCTGTGCTTGGCATCTTTCTGACTACAAAATGATAAGCCCCTGGTCACAGATATAAAGTGGTGATGTACACCTGGAGCTGAATGACTAACAGATGTAACCCATAATGACTAGCGGCAATGAGGAGCATCATTAACATGTGTTTCTACATCCAGGCATTCATTTTCATGCAGAAATATCTATACAAACATCACTGACAGATCAGTTAGGCAAAACAAATGGTGAGAAAACAAAACTCTGAAGATAAAAACCACATTAATAAAGGTAATGAATATGCGTCATTACAAATAGGGGTGGCTGGATGGGACTCAGAAATAACTGCATCTCCCAATCCCACATAAATCCGTCAGCTGCTTTTTCTAATAAGGGGAGACTGAAGACTCCTTAAGTACAGAATGGAATAAATGGATCGCAATGGAACTCGGGTCATCCGGGGACTTGTTGACGTAATTAATAAATATTTTATGGGAGTCAATGCATTTCATTTTCACTAGGCCACAATACAAACATCATATTTGTCCTCATTCAGAATTATAACAATAGTAATGATACAAATATATACGTTCTAAAATCTAAAGATATTAGAAGCTGAGTCATGAAACTCTCAGGTTTCAACAGGGTAACTGTGAAATCAAGGACGAAGAGAGTCAAAAAGAGTTCTCTCCGGCTTTTTGAATTTGGAGAACTGGGCAGACAGTTCCTACTCGGACAACCCTTCCTGGCTTTCCAGTCAAAACCAGACAGGTGGCAACCCTACATGTGACACAAGTTACATCACTAAACCCCTATTATAAGTGTCAACATCAGTAAGAGACATCACAGGGTTATAAATGGCAGTGATTAGAGTTCCATGACCTGTATAAATCACTCTATTGGCCTAATATAAATATAACCCATGTTCAACGTATCGCTTGACCTTCAGGATTTCCAAATTCTTCTGGGATGGTCTGATATAACAAACAATCTCATATCGAGAAAGGAGAGGTGTTGTGACCTCGGGAGCCAGATGAACAATTAGTATATAATAGTTTAGTATATAATAGTATAATATATGTAAAAGGGACATCACCCCACATGAAAATAAATATAAAGGAGATATCTGCAACCAGATGTTTCTTTTCAAACAGGAGACCAGTAAATGTTGCTACTAGAGATGTGCAGGTTGGACTGAAACCAATGGATGCTGACTAATTTCCCCCAGGAGTGGGTGGTGGGCCATATTTCACCCCAGCCCAGTCATTACCTGATCCCCCCCATGTTGCCCCAGCCCCTCTAGTGGCTCTGCTTATGTACATATTCTCACCCTGCCCCTCCAGTGTTAGGAGAGATAGGGCACAGGTTGGGTTAGGGTTAAGGATGGGAACAGGGCAAAACATTTTGGATCAACCCATCACTGCTACCTGCTCATTGGTTGCTATGGGTTACTACCCCTGATCCAAACTTGATTTAGATTACTCTGTATTATTATTTCTTCTGTTTTTCACCCCTTTGACATTGGGGCAAACAACCTTTCTGCCCTGCCCCAACTAACTATCTCTGCCCCTTTTCCCTAATATCCATGTGTTTATATCAGCACATATGGTGAGATTTACTTTATCTTGAAACCACTTCAGTGGGGATTACATTTGACTTTAAAATCCTGGTATCAGTCATCAATCACCCAGGCACAGCATGTGAAATGATCCCAGCCATTAGCCCGGCCTGGTGCTTTATGTAAGTGCACTTTATAACAAGAAAGGAATTATGGAAATGCAATATATGGGCCGTTTCCTATCTGTCAGGCCTGGAATCCACCCCCGCCCGTATGGAATGCATTTGCTCTTGCGTCTGTATTCTATAATTCAGGGCATCCTACGGAGAGATTTCAAAATATTCCAGCACAGCCATCTGTAAAGAATGCAAAAAGCAACACCAGATTGCCTGAAGGACTGAATTCCGCTTCCCTACCAGACTGTCCCAATGCCACCATTCCATCGGGCATCAATGCCTACCATTTCCTATATGGTCAATATAATGAGTATTGATTTTGCTTTGGTTCTCCCTTATGTGAGAGATTCCAAGCTATTCCTACACTTAAAGAATCACACACATTTGAAGTGATGCAATCCCCATTCTGAAAATGTTTGGTGTATGCTAGCCTTCTATTCTTCAGCATATCAGTGATTTGTGTGCCGTCACCAGGCATACCATGGCTAGGAGCACTACTGAATGGCTGGTGTGTCCAATAAAAGGGTAGTTTAGGTGCCCTTAGAAGATGCTGGTGTGGAAGAAGAAATGAAACGGTCGTGGAACTTTCTAAGTCTAAGTGAGACTTCCTAGACTGGTTTAGCAAGTTACGATATCAACATATGACTGACTCTTGGGCTCAAGTCTAAGCGAGACTGCAAAGACTGGTTTGACAAGTTTTCAGCCCTGATATGGTCATGTGCTGCTATTCAAATAATTATTTCAGCAAAAGGAGAGAAATAAACCTAAGAAATAACCATATCCCTTTAAAAAAAACATACCCAAGTAAAGACAAGAACCCTTAAATTTGAAACACTTAAAGACTTATGATCCCTCGAAGTATAAACCCTTCCCATGACTTTTGTGCTCCTTCAGTATGGGAATTAAACATCATTTTATCTTTTGAACCTAAGCCTTATCTTATGTAAGAGCCTTTGCTGATTCCCAGTGATTGATTGTGAGGATTAAAGGTAATCACAGTTTCGGTGTACGTCAAGGATTAGGATTGATGATATTCAGAGGGGTTGGTTGTTACCGGTGCAGGTCGATGAGCTCATGGGAGTTTCTTCTCTGTGTTGATTGACCATAAAAGGTCTTCCACTAAGTGATATTTTAGGTCATTCACCATTCACATCAGAAGTCTTTCAAGGCCAAGACATTGTTCATGTCAGTAAATCCATGAGTAAGTGAGAGGTTTCAGCCATACCTAAGGCAGCACCAGTAGGGTTTAAAAGAGGGACACCTCACCTTCCTTGTGTTAACGCTGCTTCTCAATAGAGCGTAGAGGAGGAGTAGAAAGCTTCTGAATGCGTGTCTTTAATATTCTCCCATTTGAAGTTGTCATTAATGCAACATATAGGGGCACATTTACTT
Organism: Xenopus petersii; assembly: GCA_038501925.1. Lineage (NCBI taxonomy): Eukaryota > Metazoa > Chordata > Amphibia > Anura > Pipidae > Xenopus > Xenopus petersii. The sequence continues at coordinate 194,845,792 of CM076673.1, read as the reverse complement.
AGCTCGAGTGAAGGATTAGAAGGAAAAAAACTTCGAATTTCGAATGTTTTTTTGGCTACTTCGACCATCGAATTGGCTACTTCGACCATCGAATTGGCTACTTCGACCTTCGATTACAACTTCGAATCGAACGATTCAAACTAAAAATCGTTCGACTATTCGACCATTCGATAGTCGAAGTACTGTCTCTTTAAAAAAAAACTTCGACCACCTACTTCGCCACCTAAAACCTTCCGAGGTACAATGTTAGCCTATGGGGAAAGTCGCCATAGGCTTTCTAGGCAATTTCTGATAGAAGGAAAATCGTTCGATCGATGGATTAAAATCCTTCGAATCGTTCGAACGAATTGCGGTAAATCCTTCGACTTCAATATTCAAGTCGAAGGATTTTACTTTGATGGCGAATATCGAGGGTTAATTAACCCTCGATATTCGACCAATAGTAAATGTGCCCCATAGTGTAAATAAATGATTTATCCAAGGCATGTGTTGTTTATTTTCAGTGATTTAGCCTGCTCGAGCACGGAGAGACAAGTTTGATGTATTTACTGATGTAAAACAAATTTTGAGCAGTCAGCCCTAATTAGAACAAGTGTCTTTAAAAGGATACATGTGATGTTACTTTCTTCGCCGTATAGAGGCCCCGGCATGTTTCTCGGCTCACTTGAAGGACACTCTGTATACAGGTTTATAAATAGGTTTAATTGCAAGTTCTTTGGAACAGAGAAGGCATCTCCTGGGATGATTAATGAGTTGTGTATTCATAAGGTCGTTGCATTGTATTCTGCCCTTTAATCTTCTGAAGCTTTGGATACATTGAGTGTAAATATTAATAAATAATAGCCGTCCAAGAGTATCATTAATACTGGAAAATAAACAGATCGTGCTGAACATAACTAAAGAAAGTTCCTTTCTTCTTTGTAATTTGAAGGACCAGAAATAAACAGAGAGCTTCTTGCTGTTTCTTTATAGGACAGTACATTGGGACGGGTTCTATGTTTTCAGGTTAAGTGGGACAGCACTGTTTCAGGAGGTTGTTTCAGTTCAGGCTTCACTTAGAGGTAAAATTTTTGGTCATGAACCTTGGTGTATCAGCTATCCAGCCATTGTTTTAATACTCAGATTATCCCAAACCTCACAGTAAGGCTAATGCTACATGGGTCTGTTTCAGTCACTCTGTCAGCCTGGGTGCAGACACAGGGAGCATTCAGCAGCAAAATCCCAACCAAATGCTATGGCTTTGGGTGCAGACACAGAAGACTGAAGATATGAGCGGAGGGGCTGTAAGCTGATAAGTAGGCCAATAAACAGCCCTGTGTGGTAGTAAAGCCCTTCAAACTGGTCGTTCAGCTGAATCTAGAATGTAAATAGTCTTTCTCCCCAAATATCACCAAATTAGCAGTCAGGCTGAGTTTCCTTCCCTGCCTGCTCCACAGTCTGGGAACCACTGCTTTAGATGATCAATAGCTGTAACCTTCCTTACCCATAGTGTCTATGATCATTCAATTTTGGTTCCTACAGGAGCAGGCATGGCATCCACGGATGGTCAGAACCTTCTAAGCACTGTTATATAATGAAGAGTATTGAGAATCAAATCTGACCTTCCAATGTAGGTCACTAGTAAAAATGAGACACCATTATGATTAGATTTCCCCAATGTCCTAGGGTGGGGTGCAAATGTAGCGGGAGATAAGAGACTTGAATAACTAGGGATGTGTAAATGGGAAGTAAAGTCTAAAAAATAAGGCTAGAAATGTTGTATTTTGTATACTAAACATAAACATGAACTTACTGCACCACAAGCCTAATCAAACAAATGATTTATGCTTTCAAAGTTGGCCACAGGGGGTCACCATCTTGTAACTTTGTTAAACATCTTTGCAAGACCAAGACTGTGCACATGCTCAGTGTGGTCTGGGCTGCTTAGGGATCGTCATAAATGATCAAAACAGCACAAGTCAAATAATATCTGCCAGAAGCCGATACAACAAGACTGATTAATAATCAGAATATACAGACTGCACTGGGTCCTGTGTTGTCATGTCATCTAATGTGGATTTTATAGTTTTTGTAGTGTTTAATACAAACTTTCTCCAACTCTGCAGAACCAGTGGCTGCAGCAAAATAATCCTCCAAATAGAATCCCAGTTTATCTGTTTAAATCTGGCTCCATGATCTTTGTCCCTGCAGCTGGAATTTGAAACAGTAAAGGGGATGTAAAGGCAAAAATAAAATCCAATACAAATCTCTACACAGTCACCGACTGGGAAACAAACAAAGCTGCTTGAGTTCTGCATGGCTGGGAAGTAAGGCGGGGTCTCACCCTGCTGTTCATAAGTATGATTGTTTCCCTGCACAGCAGTTAGGGACTGTCTGACAATTCCTATCCACGGCAGTAAATGAAGGGAGAATTTCACTGCATACTGTCAGGTTTCTTATAAAAAAAATCGTACACATTTTTTAATTAAAGTATTTTGGAAATAGGTTTCTTTTTCATTAAAGAAAGTAAAATGGGATTTTATTTTTTTTGCCTTTAAATACCCTTTAACAACTTGGTACCCCATAGTTTCCCCATTTCCTTCTCCCACTGCTTTAAATCAAGGGCTGTCTTGAGAATATAGACATAAAAGGTATGTTGGAGTCCTTGAGCTTAACAGAATGTTATGGCCCAATGGAATGCTAGAGAGGCAGATGTGGACTTTATAGACTATCTTGCATGACATTATTATTACAAAAGGTTCCTGTTCCAAATCTCTAAGTACAGATAATCAGCCCTCGAGTTGGACAGTACTAATACATAAGATGCAACACTGGGTCTTACTCCATCCATATTGTTTGAGAAGTTAAAGGAAAGCTATACCCCCAAAATCAACACTTAAGCACTTTATATCAAATTAAGTGGCATATTTAAGAAGCTTATCAAACTGGAATATATATTTAAGTAAATATTGCCCTTTAACCACCATTTTGTGATGGTCTGTGTGCTGCCTCAGAGATCACCTGACCAGAAATACTGCAGCTCTAACTGTAACAGGAAGAAGTGTGGAAGCAAAAGACACAACTCTGTCTGTTAATTGGCTCAAGTGACCTAACTTGTATGGTTTGTTTCTGTGCAACGTGAATCCTAGGACTTCGGAAAACGAATCGCTGCGTGTGATTAGCGCTGGCGTTTTTTCATTTTAGCAGGCATAGTGAGGGAAGGCGTTTGGGGAGATTGGTCGCCGCAAAGTCAAAGAGATTAGTCGCCAGGCGACCAAATCTCGTCAAAACGCTTAGCTGTCTTCAGCAGAACTGCGTTCCTGTTAGACGTCTCCTCTTCTGAAGCAGTAGCACATGACGTCAGTCATTTCTCTTCATGCGAGACTATGCTAATTGCCTGTGTAAAAAAACCCGGAAGTGCTGTGAGCGGTACAGCAAAGGCAGCGCAGCGGGACATTAAACTGTCTATCCGGGACAGCGGGATGGGCTGTCAAAAACGGGACTGTCCCGCGAAAAGCGGGACAGTTGGGGGGTAACCCAATGGCTTCTAAAAAGTATTATTGTTGAAAAAACGGTTTGTTTACATGAAGCAGGGTTTTACATATGAACTGCTTTATGAAATATATTTTTATAGCGATCTACATTGTTCAGGGGGTATAGTTTTAAGTGGTGATTCACCTTAAAGTTAACTTTTAGTATGTTTTAGAATGTCCCACTCCTACTTTACAGTTGGTTTTCATTATTTATTTTTTATAGCTTTTTCAAATTATTTCCCTTTCCTCTTCTGTCTCTCTTTCCTTCTCTCAGCCAAAATCGATTGCCCCATGTGGCTTAAAAAAATTGTATTACTTATCTTGTGGGTGTCCTGTCCCCTATTCATATCCCCCTCTCTCTGTAAAACCACTGACTGGGTAAATAAGACCCTAGCCACCACATAGCTGAAAAAAAAACATAAAAAAGAAAACCAGTTGCAAATTTTCTCAGAATATCAATGTCTACATCATACTCAAAGCATACCTCCCAACTGTCCCTTTTTCGGAGGGACAGTCCCTCTTTTGACAGCTCAACCCACAGTCCCTCATTTGTACTGGAAAGTCCCTCTTTTCTCTGCGCTGAACAGCCAGAAAAAGAAACAAAGTTTCTCACTTAATTGGCTTTTAGCAGAGAGCCCAGAACACCTAACAGGTGCAAATAAGATACGTTGTAACAATTTTGAGAAATATTTTCAAACTTTCATAACCTGCCAAATTTTGTAAAACATGCATGGTAATTAGGGGGTGTGGCCACATAAAGGGGTGTGGTCAAAGAAATTGCTGCGCTACGTGCGGAAAAAAAATTTTTGTCCCTCTTTTTACTTCCAAAATGTTGGGAGGTATGCTCAAAGTATATTTTAAGGTGAACTACTCCTTTAATAACTGGCGCTAACTATTGCAGAGAGAGTGCCATTGTCTTCTAACTACTGTTTGTCCCCACAGTGCCCCCTGGTGTTGCCAGTACTTAGCTGCAAGTATAAAGACATTCCAAGTAATGTATTAAAAGGAATATTATATATTATATATCTATATTACCCTTTGAAGGAACCACTTTTTTCCTTACTGGTCTTGGGCACCTCTTTATTGAAGCAAGTCCATCTACGATCTGTGTTTTTGATTAGAAGACTATATGATTTTCTTAGTTGCTGCAGCTCCAAGAACAAAGTCCCTAATCTACAGACTAATAAGCTAGAAGGCAATGTTTATAATGATTTACCTGTCGTACTTACCAACACATGCAAAGAATTAGCGTAAAGAGGCGCGTGCTCCACCGATTCAAATGAGCCACCGGCCAAAAAAATAAGCGAGCTACCCATTTCCATATGTTCTTCTGCGTTTTCTGGCTGCGGATTTAATTGCGGTTATAGAGGTAAAGCATATTATATATATCAATGAATAATATACATACACGAGGAAAGCAGTATGTATTTAATAACAAACACACAGATGGGTGGAATTACAGTGATAACGAGCACAGCGCTATAGTCAACTTTTCAGCCCAAAATAATGGATGCATTAACCCTTTGTTCCAGATGACACACGGAAAGCTTTTGTGAACACATTATGCTGGAATTCTTGTAAAGAAGTTGCACTCGCATATTGTATCAGTCTAGAGTAGGGGTCCCCAACCTTTTTTACCCGTGAGCCACATTCAAATGTAAAAAGAGTTGGGGAGCAACACAAGCATGAAAGTGCCCCTTGGGTGCAGGGTCAGACTGGGGGGCCCTGGGCCCACCGGTGCTACTGCCCCAGGGTCCCCCCCAATGCTGCGGCGTGTCTGCGGCCTCTATGTGCTGGAGTGTGCGATGTGCCTCTGCACATGCGTGTGGTGTCACATTTATACGCATGCGACCGGCGCCTTGGTTGTGCACATGCGTGCACAGAATGAGCACAAAAAATGTTTTATTGCCGCAACCTCCTATAAAGGGGATCGCGGCATTAAGAGCCAGATATGGGTATGGACCTGGGCTGGGGGCCCATGGGGTTTTTTCCCGGTGCCACATCGGCCCAGTCCGACATTGCTTGGGTGCCAAATAAGCAGGGGTGCTTCGCCAATGAGGCGAGTTGAGGCTGTCGCCTCAGGCAGCAGCGCCCCACTAGGTACCAGGGGCAGCAAAAATGCTGCTCCTGGTACTTTAAGAGCGAATTTCTGGGGGAGGGGGGGCAGCAGCAACTGCTGCTGCTGCCTCAGGCTGTGGAGGGGCCAGGATCGCCCCTGCAAATAAGGGCTGTGATTGGCTATATGGTAGCCCATATGTGGACTGGCAGCCTACAAGAGGCTCTACTTGGCACTATACTTTGTTTTTATGCAATTAAAACTTGCTTCCAAGCCTGGAATTCAAAAATAAGCACCTGCTTTGAGGACAATAAGAGCAACATCCAAGGGGTTGGAGAGCAACATGTTGCTCACAGGCTGTTGCTCACTGGTCTAAAGGATAAACGTGAGCCCTATTGCCCTTGAACCCTTTGGTTGTTTGGTGTTACTGGCCCTTTAACGCCATCTAGTAATACATTTGCCCAGGAGCAATGGGAGTGCAGAACAAATGGGCAGACTGCTGAGCTGCATGAGCCACTGCCTCCAGATTTCTGCCTCAACTTTTGACCACGGCTTTAATTACAGCACCTTGTACAGATGGAGAGATGTGGCTGATGGCCAAGGAGTGATATTGGAATTTCAGTTGGTCTCCTCTTACTGAAGCAAACTGCCTCTGTCCCACTGCTGGACACAGCCATTGTATTATATCATTCATACAGACCCCACTGCAGAGATTCCAAGACTATGGGGACCCAGGGAAATGGGGGGCAGGATGAGAGGCATTCAGAATAGGATTTTGCATGAATGCTGATTTGCAGATTTGGAATCCCATGGCAGGGCAAGTTTTTATGTAGCACGAGTTTTCTTGCTCATGGGGGGCTCTGACCAAATATCAAAGGGGTTGTTCATCTTTAAATTACATGTAGCCATAGATTTGCAACTGGTCTTCTTTTTCTATTTTTTTTGTTTCTGTTTTCTGTTCAGCAGCTCCTACGTATACTGTAAGTGATATAGGCCATTACTTCTTTGTTGGCTTCTTTATTCTATTTTGTAGATAATTATATGTATTGTTTTAAATGTAAGCACCTGTACAATTAAGCTAAACACTATGATTGTTTATTGTAAAATGCAATAATGACAATTAGAAATTAAATCTGCAGCTCCCCGGCTTGGTATTTCAGCAGCTGTGAGTCTTTGGTCTTATTTACCCCAGAAACCAAGCTTTGCTTTGAATAAGAGACTGGCATGTGAATAGTAAAGGGACTGAAGAGGAAATTAAATAATAAAAAGTAACAATAAAATTGCAGCATCACAGAGCAATGGATTACTGTTGCTGGGGTCAGTGACCCTTATTTGAAAGCTGGAAAGAGATAGAAGAAGACAACAAATCATTCAAAAACTATTAAGAATAAATTATGAAGACCAACTGCAAAATTGGAATAGGACATCCTATACCATACTAAAGGTTAACTTAAAGGGGAATTATCGCTAAGATAAAAATTTAATATAAGCTTAATCATATTGAAATAAGGAACTTTCTACATACAATCAATTAAAAATTCTTTAGCATCTGAAATAATCCAGTTTCTGTTCACTATTCCCCTCTCATCTGTTTCTCTTCATTCTGTCTTCATGCAGCAGTTGGGTGTCAGATAATTATTGACAGTTAGATCCAATATATCTTATAGGGGGGCTTCCTTTCCTAGCAGATGAATTAGAGCTCACTCAAATAACTGATTCCAGTACAAACAAAATCTAACAAAATAACTGCCTTTTCACAAATTCTGCATGTAGAGAGACAGGATGTCTGTGATTTTAATGAACTTGAATACGTCTTCTAGGCAAAAGGAGCCCCCCCTTACCCTATAACAAAAGTATCTAGGTATCTATTCTGGACTTTTCTGGCCGTTCAGTGCAGGAAATCAAAGAGAAAGGACATTTCAGTAACAAACCCGGGACTGCGTGGGTTGAGCTGTCGAAATTGGGACTGTCCCTGGAAAAATGGGAGAGAGGACAAGGCGTGCCTTGGGGTCTTCTGAAAAATAGCTACAATATGGTTACTTGTGTCCCTATTTGCAATTTGCCTTTTACTGATGATTGATGAATAAGGCTCCTGATTTACATTCACATCACCCACTAATACAGCAGCTAAGAGTCTGCCCTATATATCAATCTGCATTCACCAATATCTACACAGGGCAATAGCTCCCTCTTGTGACCAAATAAGCTCTCTGCAGCAAGATTCTAATTGTAGGCGATTATACACTGCTCTCTATTATACTGCCTGCTTGGAACAAGAGATCCAGGCTGGTAGCAAAGTAAAAGAAGACAGCATTATAATGATAACAATAATATTATAATATAAGTAGTACAGGCACAGCTTTCTCCAGCCAAGGAATTTCATATTACCCCACCACCATTGACCTGTATCAACTTGAGACCATCACATGTAGGTATTAAATGACAGGAAGGGTGAACATATAAAAAAAAAGAAATGTAACTGTTATTAGAGTTAAAGAAATCAGCTGATAAAATTCATGCAGCGAGACAAACTGAGCCATCGGTGTAACGGGGAACCCAAATATATTAATCCCCCAAGAGTTAGATGCCTTTGTTGGGAGCACATAGTCTAACACTATTCAGACACTGAAGGATCTGCTTGTTTGACAATAAATTGAGCAAATCATTGGACCAGGACCAGACAGAGTGTTTGACCCACAGGCTTACAATTAGATCATAACATGGGCTCTGTCCTCACCCAACAGAATTTTCAAACCCAACAGTTATCCGGCCAATCAGATTTATTTATTTTAGATGTTTCTTTTAGGGATGCACGGAATCCACTATTTGGGAATACCGGCCGAATACCGAACTAAATCCGAATTTGCATATGCAAATTAGGGTTAGGAAAGGAAAAAGTGGAAAAAATTCTTATTTAGTGATGAAAAGTCACGTGATTTCCCTACCCGCGCCTAATTTACATATGCAAATTAGGATATGGTTTGGGCAGGCACAAGGATTTGGCCGAATCCAAATCCTGCTTGAAAAAGGCTGAATCCTGGCCGAATCCTGAACCGAATCCTTGATTCGGTGCATCCCTAATTTCTTTGCACAGGAAGAAAGTGTAATCAACCCAACTACGGTACCATGTAATAAATAGATATTAACACTAGATGGTGCACATATACCAGTAATATAAGCCACCTGCTACCACTCAATCACTTTTCATTGAAGTTTTTACTTATAAATCTCTAGTTTTCTGTATTTACAGTTACTTGTTTGTTTGTTTATCAATAAGTACAATTCTTTTCTGCACTAAAAGTGAAACTAGATGCTGAAGGTCTCATTTACACTGCTATTCTCATTTGCCGACAATACTATTCAGGATCAGAACATCAAATCAAGCAACTCGATCCCACTGCACCTACTGGAGGAGCATCCAACAACGTTCCTGGGGTGCCAAATAAGGGCTGTGATTGGCCATTTAGTAGCCCCTATGTGGACTGTCAACCTACATTGAGGCTCTGTTTTTTATGGAGCCAAAACTTGCCTCCAAGCCTGGAATTCAAAAATAAGCTCCTGCTTTGAGGCTACTTGGAGCGACATCCAAGGGGTTGGTGAGCAACATGTTGCTCACAAGCTACTGGTTGGGGATCACTGCTTTAATGGATATCGCACATGTTATGCTACTTTATAACCTGCAGGGGGAGCCCTTAGCTGGATGGTCAGAAACCTTTCTGGAAAGAGGCAGCTCATTGGCAGGGAAGCTCCAGGTGCATGTTAGGAAGAAGCCATAGACAACAGGACATAGCTGGAGCTTAATGCAGAATGTGTAGTTGGGCCGGGTAGCGGATCTGTAGAGGGAAAATACAGGCCAGCTGGAGCTGATCAGGCAGACTCGTTGACCTCTAGTATTTGGTAAAAGAATTCTGGCCAACTAATAGCTGCCATTTTCACTCTACTGTACGTGTGCCAACCTGGGGCCATTAATGAAAGAAGAAGTTCAGTAGTCTTCGATTGAACAAACCCCAGTGGCTTAATGATAGAGGAAAAAGACCAAAGAGTCTGGTCATCTTCCTCTATAGCATTTAAATCCCCCTCCCAGTCCGGGGTACCAGGTAAGTCATACCTCCCAACTGTCATGTTTTTCACCAACTGTCATGTTTTTCGCCACCTGTCATGTTTTTCGTGGGACAGTCCTCTATGTTGACAGCTCAGCCCACAGTTCCAGATTGTTACTTAAATGTCCACACGTTCTCTTTGATCTCCTGCACTGAACAGCCAAAACAAGATACAAAGTTTCTAAAACTTAATTGGCTTTTGGCAGAGAGCCCAGAATACATGGCAGGTGCACTTAGATACATTTGTTACAATGTAATTGTGACTTGCAGCTTAAAGGACAATTTACCTTCATTAGCAAAACTGTAATAACACATAAAAACCACAGAAACATAACCAAACATAACCTGCCAAATTGTGTAAAATGAACATGGTAATTAGGGTTTTTTCGTCCCTCTTTCTATTTTCAAAATGTTGGGAGGTATAGGCAAGTGATTATAATCACTGTTATTTAACCTTTCCTTCTCCTTTAATGCATGTTTGGAGTGGGCAATTAATCATTCAGAGGGGTGTTCAACTGTGGCCCCAGAACATGGGCAGAATGTGTGGTGCAGCCTGAATTCCGAAAGCATTGTGCAAAAGTTATCTGTGCTGCCGCCAGTATTCATGGAGAGCAGTGGCCCTTGGCTGGAGAGGGGGCAGGGTGAGGCCGGTTTGGTGGCCCCTACCACCCCTAGTGTGAAACTGGTTCAAGCCGCTGCTGAGCTCTAACACTCTATAGAGCAGAAGGGTATTCAGCAGCTCAAAGCAAATGTTCTGCCGAAATGAGAAATTAGAACTACCAAGTGCAGACTGTCTACAAACGCAGATGTGCGAAAACGTATTGGCTTCAGAAATCCTGAGACTGAATGGACTATCCTACAATCCTGTTATGTAGGGCACATGGACACACTAATCCAGTAATACCCAATTATTGCACGCCATGACTCAATACACGAGGTTTCTCTATACAACATATTCCTGACCCAGTTCTCTCAGGCACCTTTCCTGGTTCAGGGCATGACCTCTCTATATCACTGATACAGGTGACTGGAACTGGTACAGGCCAATGTTCTGTCATATTGATTCACCCACCGATGAAACCACCTGGGCTCACGTGAGCAACTTCTACTGTGATTTGTCACTTGTTTGTTCTCATCTGATTATGAAATCAGCACAAACTGTAAACAAATGATTTTAGTTAAAGGGTTTGTTCCTCTTTCAATTCATCTTAAAGGGATTTTGTCATTAATTTAATGGTGTAGTTCTTATTTCTAAATGACACTGTTTACACTGCAAATAATTCACTCACTCATACTAGAGTCCTGCAGCAGGTAGGGTACCCGCGGGTAGAAGTTCTGGGTGCGGGTATAGACGCAGGTCGGCGGTTCATTTTTACTCCTTTTTTCTGATCACGCCTACTTCCGATGATGTCACTTCTGGTTTACAATGACAGCACTTCCTGATTCTTGATGGTCAGCGGGTTGCAGATAAGGTACTTGCGGGTCAGGTAGCGGGTCCAAGCGGGTAAGAATGAGGGTTGCGGGTGCGGATTGCAGGTTGCGGGTACGGGTCGGGTACGGGTTCCAAAAAATTGACCCACGCAGGACTCTAATACATACAATATAAAATTTCATTCCTGAACCAGCAAGTGTATTTTTAGTTGTAATATTGGTGTGTAGGTGCATCTCAGGTCATTTTGCCTGGTCATGTGCTTTCAGAAAGAGCCAGCACTTTAGGATGGAACTGCTTTCTGGCAGGCTGGTGTTTCTCCTACTCAATGTAACTGAATGTGTCGCAGTGGGACCTGGATTTTACTATTGCGTGCTGTTATTAGATCTACCAGACAGCTGTTATCTTGTGTTAGGGAGCTGCTATCTGGTTACCTTCCCATTGTTCTGTTTTTAGGCTCCTGGGGGGGAAGGGGTTGATATCACTCCAGCTTGCAGTACAGCAGTAAAGAGTGACTGAAGTTTATCAGAGCACAAATCACATGACTGGGGGCAGATGGGAAACTGACAATATGTCTAGCCCCATGTCAGATTTGATTTCAAAATTAAATATAAAAAAATCAGTTTGGATTGGATTTCAGTGCAGAATTCTGCTGGAGCAGCACTATTAACTGGTCAGTTTTGAAAAAAACAAGTTCCCCTCCCCCCATGACAGTATCCCTTTAATGGGGGAATGTAATAAAAGTCGGTAAGGGAAAAAATATTTGCAATGCGGAAAGTTATACCTCTGTGCGAACAAATTTTGCTTTGCGCAAATTTATAGCTTTTTTTATATAGTGGAAACTGTTTAGCGACCACTTCCGCCAGTGGAAGAAGGTTTGCGAATTTTATCGTTTCCACCAGTGCACAGTAATTGTAATAAAAAAGTTGTATTTTGCTCCAAAAGATTAGACACCTTCAAGCACTTCTTAATGCAATGCGCAATTAAAAGTTGCAATGTAATAACAGTTTAAGGAAGAGTATTACATTACGAAATGCACATTTTTATTCTTATTTATTTTGCTCTTTGCGACTTTTATTACATTCCCCCATAAGTATGATGCTGCCAGCGATATTTTGTGACTATTTGTAGTTTGTCTATTTTTTCATTTCTTTGTGGGTTATTTAAATTATTCAGGTTATTATGCAGCAGCTGAAACTGGGAATCTGGGTGTTCAACAATTGTCTGGTTGCTAAGATCCACGTTACCCTAGTTACCAGGCAGAGAGTTTGAATGACAGGTGATGAACAAAAGGGTAGGTAATAAAAAAAATTCATAACCATAATATTATGGCTTCACAGAGGTTGCTGGGGTCACTGACCCTTACTTGAGAGCAGAAAAGAGGCAGAAGAAAAAGGTATATAACTTAAGAAGTTGCAAAGAGGACACTCTATAACATACGAACATTTAACGTAAAGGGAAACTGCCCCATTAAGTCCCTTAATGACAATTTTCAGTGTTTGGCATGGTCTCCCTTAAAAAAACTTAAATAATCTGTGCCTGAGGTTTATTGGGCAGGGCTCCATGACTCAGATACGAAGTAAGACCTGACGTGTGCAGTTTACATTAAAGAAGTAAATAGAGTTTATTCCAGGAAACTCACCTGCACGTACCTTACACACTGTATCACATGCCGTGAGTCTGGCCTGATCATGTGTCCAATGGAAAGTCTTACAAAGATCTGTATGGCCGACTGCCTGATTCTTCAGCCTCTGGATAAGCTGACACCTACAGGAATTGCACAGGAGACAAGGGTTAAACACACTGCTCTGTATAATCACGTTAGTTACAGTATGTGCAGATCAAGAAAGACTCAACCCGCACCCAACTTGATCCGCGCCCGCCTGCACCCGACTTCTGCCTTTCTTTTATAGACCTGCGCCGATCCACTCTGCCGATTACATCACAAAAGGGGCTGGACGGGCATGTATGCACCTAGAAAACCAGAAGCCGGAAGTTAGCAGTGTAAGGTCGCGGGCTAGGAGAGCATTTGCCCGCAAACAGGACCGCCATCAGAAATCGCAGGGCCCCATACGACAAAATTTCCTGGGCCCCCTGGGCTGCGCCCACCGCAAGCCCCACCTACAGGTCTGCCCTCCCCAACCCACAGGTCCACCCCCCACCACACAGTAAAAAAACAAAAAAAATATTGGTGGCTAGGGTTCCCACATATTAATAAAAAGATATTGGTGGTCAGGGCCCCCATAAAAAAACATTTGTGGCCAGGGCCCCCCATTAAAAAATATTGGTGGCTAGGACTCCACATGAGAAAAAAAATTGGTGGTCAGTCCCCTCCCCCCACACACAATATAAGAAAATTGGTGGCCAGGGCCCCTTAAACATCCATGCCTTCCCGAAGTCAGCAGCTCTCACAAAGATGGGGGGCCTTGCTAATCAAGTTAGTGTGGCGTGGCCGGACCCCCCTTACCCTCGGGGCCCCCTACAACTATCCCCCCTGTCCGCCCCTGATGGCTGCCCTGCCCGCAAATGGGACAACGAGGTATCGGGCCAGCCCACACATCACTAAAGCACATTGCTAACTCTGGGCACAGAATAGTCCTCCTCTACTTGCTGTATTTGCATGTCCGAGTAGGAGCTGCCAAAGAGTTTGCCAGGATGGAGGCATTCTCTGTAACTGCGTGATCATCAAATCATAGAGGTTTTGCTGTGCTCTTATGAATAGGTATATCATTATTACTAAAATACTGTATATATCTATGTATTAGAGTATCGCAGAGACTAACTACTGGTTAGCCTAGACATGTACTCATTTCATGATCTAAAGGTGGCCATAGACGTTATAATTACTTTCCAAGAAAGATCGTCTATTTCAATACACACGTCTAGAGCTGAATTGTCAGATATACATATAGAAACAATAGAATTTTACCTGTATCTGATGAATCAGCACTAACTATGGCCGATGTTCAGGAGTCTTCAAAGGCGCAATTAAAATTTTCCAGCCGGCCCGATCGACGAGCCGGCTTGTCTCCCACCATTCATGCACCAAATATTTTGCAAAAATTGGTTTTGTATGATATTATTGGTGCGTCTATGGCGACCCTGGCCAAAGTTTGGACCTACAAGTATGAGCAACTGCACTAAGGTGTTCTCCATATCTCCTTCCTCATACTCTCCAGCAACATTCACCCTCTCCATAAAGTCCAAAGTGGAGGAATATGGCTGCTCTATAGGATTAGCCGTGGCCAATTAGAACATATCCCACCCACAGGGAATAGGATTAATCAAACAGACAGATACTGTACCAGGGGCCACAGGGGTGTATAAGCAATTTATGGTTGATACATCCATTTCAATTGTCCAACCCAAACGTTCTAAACTGCAGGAAGTGATCGACCAATGGACATTTTCCACAAAGGAACAATAGTCCCCCATACACCAGAGTCACAGGATTATCTGTCTAACCCACCCCATACTGCCTGACCATATCTGGACATATATGCCCATCTCTACCTCTAATTAAGGGGTCCCATACCTTATTTATCTGTGAGACACATTCAATTGTAAACAGAGTTGAGGAGCAACACAAGCGTGAAATGTTTTCCTGGAGGTACCAAATAGGGCTGTGATTGGCCATTCCTTAGCCCCTAAGTGGACTGGCAGCCTACATGAGACTCTGTTTGGCAGTAGACGTGATTTTTATGCAATTAAAACTTGCCTCCGAGCTTGGAATTCGTAAATAAGTACCTGCTTTAAAGCCACTGGGAGCAACATCCAAGAGGTTCATGAGCAACATGATGCTCACAAGCCACTGGTTGGGGACCACTGCTCTATATCGTGTCACTAATATCAGTAAGAATGCATGCATATCTTTTACTACATGTTTTTTTATGGTAAAAGGAAATGGTTTTCTAAAGGTTGTTTTAGTTTCACTTGGCAATAAAATGTTTCTTTTCTATGAAATGTAGATGAGTAATATAACTGTGGCTCTGTTAAGTTATCCATATCTCTTCTGTATCAGCTGCCTCTGAGTCTCTCCCTCTTAGGGACATTACCCAATTGCCTCAGAGGAAAGGGAGTAGGAAGTGAGTGGAGCAAAGTCCCCACAGAGGAACTGCATGTCCAACAAATGAAATACGACAACTGCACATGATTGTCCCTTGTGTGAATCCATTGAGTCAGTGCCCATTCCACTGGAAAATGTTATTGACTTGAGTGATGAGGGGGCCCATGGAATGCATGGAGGTTGTGGAAAGGGGGGTTGTGTTCAGCTCATATCTTAAAGTTACATGTTCTTTGTAGGAGCACTGGCGACTTCTCCTTTAGGAGGTAATTTGCACCACCATGCTCTGCATCTGTCAAATAATTCACTCTACCTTGTAAAATGTAATTCCTAACCCAAAAAAATTATTTTTTTAGTTGTAATATTGGTGTGTAGGCACCATGTTAGGTCATTTTGCCTGGTCATGTGCTTTCAGAAAGAGCCAGCACTTTAGGATGGAACTGCTTTCTGGCAGGCTGTTGTTTCTTCTACTTAATGTCACTGGAGGAGTTGCAGTGGGACTAAGATTTTTACTATTAAGTGCTGTTCTCATATCTACCAGGGAGTTGCTATCTGGTTACTTTCCCATTGTTCTGTTGTTAGGCTGCTGGGGGAGTGAGGCGCTGATATCATTCCAATTTGCAGTACAGCAGTAAAGAGTGACATCAGTTTATCAGAGCACAAGTCATATGACTGGGGGCAGCTGGGAAACTGACAATATGTCTAGCCCCATGTCAGATTTCAAAATTAAATATAAAAAATCTCTTTGCTCTTTTGAAAAATAAATTTCAGCGCTGAAGTCTGCTGGAGCTGCACTTTTAACTGATGCATTTAAAAAAAAAATCCCATGACAGTATCCCTTAAACTGGACCTGTCACCCAGACATAAAAAGCTGTATAATAAAAATCCTTGTCTTAATAAGCCACAAAATGGCTCCTGTCTGCTTGCTGAATTCCCAGACTGATGGAGACAGGATTCAGATAATTTATACAGTGTAATTAAAGTTAATTTTGCCTAACATGATAAAATAGGATTTGGAATAATTTGTTTGGGTGACGGGTCCCTTCTAAGGACTTTGGCCAATACAAAGAACTTTAGCTGACGCATAACAAGGCATTCACTCTGTAGGGTTCCAAGACTCGCCGCAGTGAAAAGGTTTAACATTGGGACTCTACACACAGCTCCTTGAGTAGGAAGTAGGGTTGCCACCTGGCCGGTATTTTACTGGCCTGGCCGGTAAAAATAATGGTTGATCCCAATGTTATTAATAGGGAAAAAAGATAAATATATAGGAAGGTCGGTATTTTTTCCAGAAAATGTGGCAACCCAAGTAGGGAGCAACTAGAGGAGGTGCAATGGACATTGTAGTCTCTCGGGAACAGCATCTCTTTTAGTTACAATCTCTGGGAGAACTAGGGGAGAACTAGGGGAGAACTAGAAAAGCCATTGGCCTATAATGATTCCTTTGCACTATACACCTTGTTAACTTGTTCACCACTCAACGGTTCTCTTGTGTATGTTACGCATGACTGACGTGGGTGCTGTTTAGCCATTTGCTTAAAGCTGACACATTGGTAATTTGCTCCAAAAACTGACTTTTCACACCTATTGAGAGAACCCCATCGCTTGAATTAGCACCGTTGTTATTCTAATCCTCTTTCTTCTTTTTCTTCATAAAGGCTGTTTATGAAATGACTTCATTCTTTCGCAAATAAATCTCTCTCATGCAATTGGTTTCACTGGCAGGAATCCAAAATAAACAGAGACTTTATTATGCTAGATACATGCCATTGCCAACGTTGCCGGCCCAAATACTACTACCAGACTACTAACCTTTGGCCAGTCAAAGGTGTGGCTTTCTCTGTCCTGCTATAGAACTTCAACTCAAGCCAGAAAGAGATAAGCAGAGTCTCAGTCTACGAAGAGTAATACGGAAATACAGGAGGAGAAAGAAAAACTAGAAGAGGGGAGAATATAGGGAAAGGAACAGATAAGGGTAAAAATATGAAAATGGGAGGATACGCTTGGTTAAGGGAACAGTTTCACCAAAAACAAGAAACTGTTTTAAAATAATAACAATATAATGTGTATCCAGTGCTTGAATGGCTGACCCCACAGTAGCTTGTTTCTATAAACTATAGTAGTACTTATCTGTTATCTATTGTGTATCCTGTGCTTGAATGGCTGCCCCCATGGCTACACAGCAGCTTGTTTATATAAACTATAGTAGTACTTATCTGTTATCTACTGTGTATCCTGTGCTTGAGTGGCTGCCCCCATGGCTACACAGCAGCTTGTTTATATAAACTATAGTAGTACTTATCTGTTATCTATTGTGTATCCTGTGCTTGAATGGCGGCCCCCATGGCTACACAGCAGCTTGTTTATATAAACTATAGTAGTACTTATCTGTTATCTACTGTGTATCCTGTGCTTGAATGGCTGCCCCCATGGCTACACAGCAGCTTGTTTATATAAACTATAGTAGTACTTATCTGTTATCTACTGTGTATCCTGTGCTTGAATGGCTGCCCCCATGGCTACACAGCAGCTTGTTTATATAAACTATAATAGTACTTATCTGTTATCTACTGTGTATCCTGTGCTTGAATGGCTACACAGCAGCTTGTTTATATAAACTATAGTAGTACTTATCTGTTATATACTGTGTATCCCGTGGCTTGAATGGCTGCCCCCATGGCTACACAGCAGCTTGTTTATATAAACTATAGTAGTACTTATCTGTTTTCTACTGTGTATCCTGTGCTTGAATGGCTGCCCCCATGGCTACACAGCAGCTTGTTTATATAAACTATAGTAGTACTTATCTGTTATCTACTGTGTACCCTGTGCTTGAATGCCTTTCATTTTTTGGTGTAACTATTCCTTTAACTAGTGGGTTCAGATCCTTGATCTATAATTTGGCATTACTTAATGTGAGCCAGGGTCAGGTCTGGACAGGCAGCTTTAAAAATCTAATGATCAGCGCCTCTGATGATAACAGAATACTGATATTAATAATATCTTATATGAATGCTTTAGTCAAGGTAAGTGGGCGTCTGTATCTGCGCACAGTTTTTTACACAATGTGCTCTCATGCTTAAGGCGTGTGGTTGTGTTTGGTGGTGAACGGGGCTTAAGCATGCTTTATTATACAGTATATAGCAGCCCTATAGCTGTCTGTCCATTAATATGCCACAACACCATCTTTGTAGCCCTTATGATGTCATATGGTCAAACAAGGCAGCTGTTACTGGCACATTCACACTGGGTACATTTGGCATCAGCTGGTGCTCAGTTCCTCAGTGTCAGGGGTCTAGTAGTTGTTCAGGGGTTGATCAGCAGAGCCCAGCTTTCCCCTGATATAAAATTATTTTGACAATTAAATAAGACATGTGCTCCCCTTGAATTCAGGGCAACTAGGGTGCAGCTCTTTCCTTCTAGGCCATAGGATTTGTGTTTGTAGAAAACGCGACAGCAGGTAACTGCATTACAGGGTTGGACTTGTCATTCTTTCATCTTGTTATTTGCTTTCACATTTGTATTTATTTTTCTTTGCATGTGGTTGGTCTTTATGAGCAGATATGACCAGCTTTTCCTTCATTCAAACTGTATCAGGCCCAGTTCCTTATTACGCAATAGGGAACTGAACTTTGCTCTATCGCAACAGGAGATGTTTTTGTTTTTGGCTTGTGGAGTTAATGAGACGGGAAATTCCGTTTGCTTGAGTTTATAACCGTCAAACAAATGGGTATCCTGGAAATCATGGATGATACTATAATGTAATACCGGACCTCCCCCCCCAACACCACGCACATCACCCACAGATAATGAGCTATAACCTAACTTGTAATTGGAAATACTGGTGTCTGGAATCTCCGCTAACCAGGAAACCAGTAAACACTTGTCAGTATGGTGACAATAAATGCTCCAGACTGAAAGGTCTATGGCTAAGGGGCAAATTTACTAACCTCTGAAAATTCGCCATCGACGGCTTCGCTCACAGCAAAACAATTCGCCAGGCGTAGATGTGTTTGTAACACATAACATGTAAGGCAACATACTTATGACATAAATAAATGACTATGCTTTCTTTCATTCACCTAGTGGAAGATGGTTTCCTTTGAGTGCCTGCTCAACAAATATTCGGTTTAATCCCCTACCCCTTGCTGAAGGCGCAGGGCAGTGCACCTGGGCCTGCTAAAAAAAATTTTTGGACCCCCTACTTTGCCTTTTAAAAAAGACACAGGTCCATCAAGCGCAATCTTTTAAGTCTATATATAACCTGCCTAACTGCTAGTTTGTCCACAGGAAGGCAAAAAAGCATCTCCAATTTACAGGGAGAAAATTCCTTCCTGACTCCAAGATGGCAATCAGACCAGTCACTGGATCAACTTGTACTATGAGCTATCTCCCATAACCCTGGTTCAATAGAAGCGTTGGTGTTGAGGTGGGTAAGAAAAGACGTGCTTTTAAGGCTTTCAAGTTAGCTGGGACAGCCGAATCATTTATAAGGTACAAGGAGGCCAACAAATCATGCAAAGAATCTATAAGGCAAGCTAAAATTGCTATAGAAAAGGATATTGCAGCAAGCAGTAAAGAAAATCCAAAATAATTTTTTAAATATTTTAATAGTAAAAAAATGAAGCAGGAATGGGTGGGACCCTTACTATCAGAGGGGGGTCAGCTGGTTGATGAAAACAAAATAAAAGCGCAGATTCTGAACTCATATTTTTCACCTCTCTACACAAATGAGGAACCAGTAAGTGAAGGTTTCCTTCTTAATAGTCCCAATTCTAGTAATACAACTAATGATGCATGGTTCACACATGAAGAAATTCAAAAGAGACTAGAACATGTTAAGATTAACAAAGGTCTGGGGCCAGATGGTATTCATCCCAGGGTACTTAGCGAGCTTAGCTCTGTGATTGCCAAACCTCTTTACTTAATTTTTCAGGATTCATTGAGGTCTGGCATAGTGCCGAGAGACTGGCGAATTGATAGTGTGGTGCCTCTATTCAAAAAAGGATCCCGTTCTCAGCCTCAAACTATAGGCCAGTTAGTCTGACGTCAGTGGTAGGAAAGCTTTTTGAAGGGTTAATAAAGGATAAGATACTGGACTTCATAGCAAATCATAATACTATGAGTTTGTGCCAGCATGGTTTTATGCGTAATAGATCTTGCCAGACTAATTTAATTTCTTTTTATGAGAAGGTAAGTAGAGACCTCGATTGTGGATGTGATTTACTTAGACTTTGCTAAAGCATTTGATACAGTGCCACATAAAAGGTTACTGGTTAAAAAGATAGACTACAAAGAGTGGTGGTAAATGGAACATTTTCTAATTGGACCAGTGTTGTTAGTGGAGTACCGCAGGGCTCTGTACTAGGTCCCTTGCTTTTCAACTTGTTTATTAATGACCTGGAGGTGGGCATTGAAAGTACTGTTTCTATTTTTGCAGATGATACTAAATTGTGCAGAACTATAGGTTCCATGCAGGATGCTGCCACTTTGCACAGTGATTTGTCTAAACTGGAAAACTGGGCAGCAAACTGGAAAATGAGGTTCAATGTTGATAAATGCAGGTTATGCACTTTGGCAAAAATAATATAAATGCAAGTTATACACTAAATGTGTGTTGGGAGTTTCCTTAAATGAGAAGGATCTAGGGGTTTTAGTAGATAACAAGTTGTCTAATTCTGGGCAGTGTCATTCTGTGGCTACTAAAGCAAATAAAGTTCTGTCTTGCATGAAAAAGGGCATTAACTCAAGGGATGAAAACATAATTATGTCTCTTTATAGGTCCCTGGTGAGGCCTCATCTGGAGTATGCAGTGCAGTTTTGGACTCCAGTCCTTAAGAGGGATATAAATGAGCTGGAGAGAGTGCAGAGACTAAGTGCAACTAAATTGGTTAGAGGGACGGAAGACTTAAATTATAAGGGTAGATTGTGATGGTTGGGGCAATTGCGAGGGGACATGATTAGACTTTACAAGTACATTAGAGGACATTATAGACAAATAGCAGGGGACCTTTTTACCCATAAAGTGGATCACCGTACCAGAGGCCTCCCCTTTAGACTAGAAGAAAAGAACTTTCATTTGAAGCAACGTAGGGGGTTCTTCACAGTGAGGACAGTGAGGTTGTGGAATGCACTGCCGGGTGATGTTGTGATGCTGATTCAGTTAATGACTATAAGAGGGACTTGGATAATTTTTTGGACAGACATAATATCAAAGGCTATTGTGATACTAAACTCTATAGTTAGTATAGATATGAATATATAGAATTTAATTAAAAGTAGGGAGGGGTGTGTGTATGGATGCTGGGTTTTCATTTGGAGGGGTTGAACTTGATGGCCTTTGTCTTTTTTCAACCCAATTTAACTATGTAACTATTTCTGCTTTTGTAAGTATTTCTTACTTGAAGTTCCTAAACCTGACTGTTTTGCCAACCTGACTGTCCCTTCTCAGCCTGTCAGTTAGAGTTTCTAATGCTAACGGACTACTGTTGCACAAATATGGCAGCCCCCTCATAGAGAAACATAGGGGGTAAGAAAGGTAATGTAAAATCATCAGTAAATACTGTTATGGCAAAATTAAAAATAGCATTCAAAGACAATGTTATGATAGATTTAAAAAATTCAGGTGTCACAATATCTTTAAGGGCCTCTTCTCCAGCGTGAACATCCCCCAATTTGGCCAGTCTTCCTCATAGCTAAGATTTTCAATACCTTTTACCAGCTTAGTTGCCCTTCTCTGTACCCTCTCTAATACAATAATGTCCTGTTTCGGTGCTGGAGACCAAAACTGTACGGCATATTCTAGATGGAGCCTTGCCAGTGTTCTATACAGTGGAATCCATGCTCCTTTTAATACAACTCAAGACCTTATTTGCCCTTGATGCTGCTGACTGGCATTGCTTGCTACAGCCAAGTTTATCATCTACAGACTCCAAGGTCCTTTTCCATAACGGATTTGCCTAGTGCAGTCCCATTAAGGGTATAAGTGGATATTTTTACATCCCAGGTGCAGGACTTTACATTTATCAACACTGAATCTCATTTGCCACTTAGCTGCCCAGATTGCCAGTTTGTCAAGATCCTGTTGCAAGTGCCACATCCTGGATGGAATTAATTGGGCTGGATAATTTTGTCATCTGCAAACACTGATACATTACTTACAATACCCTCCCCTAAGTCATTAATGAACAAGTTAAATGACTTAGTTGCATAAGCTCCAATACATATGACACAGCCTGAACAGAGTGGTTTAAAATAGAATAGAACAATATAGAGAATAACAGCTGATATTTAGCTGTTATTCTCTATATTGTTTTATTCTATTTTAAACCACTCTGTTTAGGCTGCATCCAAGCTGAACTACAATACCCAACATGCTAAAGGGGTTCTAACTCTGTACAGTGAGAAATACCCTGGGATGCAGCAGTGATACTGGATATGGAGTGGATATTAGACATACATAGATACTGTATGGGGCCCATTTACTTAGCTCGGGTGAAGGGAATAGAAGAAAAAATACTTCGAATTTCGAATGGTCGAATATGGCTACTTCGACCTTCGACTACTACTGCGACTTCGAATCGAACGATTCGAACTAAAAATCGTTCGACTATTCGACCATTCGAAGTACTGTCTCTTTAAAAAATTCTTCGACCCCCTAGTTTGCCACCTAAAACCTACCGAGGCCAATGTTAGCCTATGGGGAAGGTCCCCATAGGCTTCCTAACAATTTTCTGATCGAAGGAATATCCTTCGATCGATGGATTAAAATCCTTCGAATCGTTCGATTCAAAGGATTTAATCGTTCGATCGAACGATTATTCCTTAGATCATAGGAATAGCGCTAAATCCTCAAATTCGATTTTCGAAGTCGAAGGATTTCAATTCGTCAGTCGAATATCGAGGTAGGTTTGTGTTGAAATTTGGCCAACCATTCCAGGTTAAGGTTGGGTGTGGATCTGACATGCTCTGATCAAGAAGATTCACTGTCTTTTTAACCAGAGGCAGGTACACAAAATTAGCAATCACAGCAAGGACACACTGGAAGGGGTTGGAGTATGCCCTAGACCCTACCTACGTCGGGTGCATCTTGATTTTTTCCTGTCCCACTTGCTGGCACGGCTAGGCAGGCCACCTTCCCACACAACCCACAAGGGGGGATTGGTTGGCAAAAAACCCATGGGTTATGCCATGGGTTCTGTGGGTTGTTGGATGCCTGTGCATCACTAATGGCAAGGAATTTTAGCCCCAATTTAACGAGGGTGGCAGACTGTCACGTGTTATTAGCCTAAAGCAAAACATAAAGCTTCAAGGAAAGAAAACCCATTTCCAGCTAAAGAGATACAGTACTCTTGCTTATGTAATGGCCATATATGGGGCTGAGGCATAAACAGAGAGCACTGAGAAGAGGAAACCGAATGTGACGAGCTATTGGATAAAGATTACACCACACCTTGGCTTCAGTCCCAGGCCTGTGTCAGCAAGATACAATTTTATAATGACATGCCTTACATTTTCTATGATGCAGAGGGTGGTAGGATTTGTGCTTCTGCAACAGCTGCTGTAGGCAGGCTGGACGTCATTGGTAGAAATGACTTTTGAAAAATGGTTCAAGGGGAGTTAATCTCAAAAATTCTATTTTGCCTGAAGAAAAAAAGTAATCTCTGAATCTGAGTCTTGAAACAACATAGCATGTCAGATTCCGTGTCTTGATTCATATTGAAATCTAAAATGATGGTGTTTATGACCATAAGATCTTAACTCCACAGGAGTCAACAAAACATATCCAACAAGTCGGATGCAGTCACGTGGGTCAAAATATTATGGGACTGATACAAAAATCTGGTATATGGAGATTTTTCCATCCAAACCGATTGTTGGATGCTGCGTCTTCATCCGACGAGAGAACATCTGATTGTGTGTGACTTTTTTATTTAATTTTAATATATTGACTGTCGGATGTAGATGCACGGGCAAACTACACTATCTACTCGGATGTGAACTTAGATTCTAGCTATAAGGGGATCCGATTTTTTTTAGGATTCTACAAATCTCGTGCTGTTGCGTGGAGTTGTATTGAGGCTTATTTATTACAGGTCAAATTTTAAAAGGTTCTTGAAACCACCACTCAACTCACAAACTCTAAAACCACGATTGTGATTGAATTTATTAAAAGATCCGAATACAGAAAGTATGAACGAAAACAAATTAATTAAGGCTAATGGCAGATGGGACTCCTGTTCCACTTGTGAGCGGGAGAGGAAGCAGACCCTGCACTCACAGGGGGCCGAGGAAAAAGGGGGGCCCAGACTGCGGGGGTCTGCTTCCTCCATAGCCAACAAAAATCCCTTCCCATTCCCCAGCAGCTCTCTTACCTGCTGCGCGGAAACAGAGCGTGCCACACGGGGCAGATAGTGGGTGGAGGCAGAAAGTGGGAGGGAGGATAGGGATCAGAGTGCGCTGGGCCCATCTGAAGATTTTTTTTGCAGGGGGGCCCGGCGCACTCTAGTTACACCACTGAACCCATAGTTGCAGCATTTATAATAAAGTGCTTGGGACAGCAGGGATACAGTGATTCCAATGTTACTGAAGGGAAGGTATTCAACAAGAACTTCAGGACAACACCAACAAAATTCTTTATATTTAAAACGCCTTTATTCGTGCTTCACAGGGGCATCACGGCAATGTTTCAGGCCACAGGGCCTTTTGTCAAGCTTTTGTGAAGGGAAGGTATTGCCAGGTGTGTTGCTCTACTGGTCATGTTGTCCTACTATTCACACTGTAGGGTCATTTACAAGCTGCAAGTGCAGTTGTGGTAGTGCAAGTTTGCCTCAGTCAGTTGCACCAAAAAATGCCAATCTTTAAAAGGTACTTGCAAAACACCACTTCTTGACACACAATTGCACCCAATGCCTCTCAGTCTATCCTATCTACTTTTCCAAACTCGGTGTGTCTATTGAACCAGGGGAACCCTAGAAATACTACTACCAGGACTCCCACAGCACCCTGTATCAATTGCTGCAGAAAACTTGCACCTAAATAATCAGGCATAGGTGTTTTTTTGATGCCAAACACTAAGGGGCACATTTACTAAGGGTCGAATATCGAGGGTTAATAAACCCTCGAATTCGACCCTCGAAGTAAAATCTTTTTAGCGCACATCCTACGATCGATCAAAGTAAAAATCGTTCGATCCAACGATAAAATCCTTCGAATCGAACGATTTTAAGCGATCGATCGGAGGATTTTTCTTCAATCAAAAAAAGCTTAGAAAAGTGATGGGGAAGGTCCCCATAGGCTAACATTGTACCTTGGTAGGTTTAAACTGCCGGAGTATGTAGTCGAAGTTTTTTTTTTAAAGAGACAGTACTTCGACTATCGAATGGTCGAACAATTTTTACTTTGAATCGTTCAATCGAAGTCGAAGGTCGTAGTAGCCTATTCGATGGCCGAAGTACCCAAAAAAAAAGTTTTTTTTCATTCGAATCCTTCACTCGAGCTTAGTAAATGTGCCCCTAACAGTGGTGGCAACTTGACTTAGAAAATGTTTGTTCCTATGGTTTCATATTTGCATTGAATCATTAGCAGGTGCATATATTTTATGCATTGTCCCACACCCCATAACTGCTACTATGCACTTTGCACAGTGCTTTTTTTTTCATTCATAAAATAAACCCCTAAAGACTACTCTGGCAAATACCCTGCCTGCTGTACTCTTATTACTGGCAGATGTAAACTGATGTATTTTGCCTTTGTGCCATTGATGGTTCTATCTGCCTTATAATTAACATAAGTATAATAATAAAAAAAAGTCTTGAAAAATAAATGAGGCATGAGACAGGAATCAGGTTTATTTGATGATGTTTGTTATAATATGTTGTCATAGCAGATTTTGAAAGAGGAAGCTGTATATCTGATAATGAAATCATTGTGTTATTCGACATGTGATGTGAATGACAGTTGCCTGGGGGATGACAAAGGGATGCTGTAACATGACTCAGCTGGAGGGCCACAAGATTTTTTTATATTCAATTTTCATTCTCCCTTGTGGCTGCCATTTTCCTTAAGCTGGCCACAGACGCAAAGATCAGATCGTACAAATCAACATCCAATCGGACTTGCCCATCTCCCAACCTGCCACTAACCATTCCCATCAAATAAAGAACAGATCAGCCGATGTTCTGCCCCTGACAGCAATCGTACGAAAGTTATGTCCGACCAAAGCTGGTGACAGTCTCCCACTGAAAATCGTACGATCGGCGATACATGCAGAGAAATTATCGGCAGCCTACAGAAATCTTTTTACCTGTCCGATCGACCAAACGACCGATCTCCGCCGGAAGAAAATTGACGGGGCTCTCGACAAACGAAAATCGTCCATATCCTCAATTCGTATGATTAGATCTTTGCGTCTATGGCCAGCTTTACTGAGCGCTTGCCTGGACATGTACAGATCATCTGAACAACTAAAAATCCAGGAGATTCCTCTCCTTCCAAGTCCTAAGAGAGACAATGGAGCTGCCTGTCTCTTGCTCTCTGGTGGAGATCACAAACTAGGGCAAGCACGCTACTAGCCAGTATTTTTCACCCTAGGCGTGCTGGTGGCCACCCGTCTTCCCTTCCCGAGTGGACATGCGTGAAAGAGCGCGCATACATTTAATAACTAAAGGGGATTACGACAAGCAGGCAGTGAGGGGACACGGGCCCCAGACTATGAGTAGGTAACATGAAAGGCATCTGCTCAGCATGCTTCCCCCCGACCATTGTGCCCTCAGCATGTGCCTCTATTGTTTACCCCTAGTTCTCAACCTGCATTACCGTTAGGGATGCACCGAAAGCAGGATTTTGTTTGGGATTTGGCCAAAATTCTTCCTTTTTTGGCAGGATTCAGATTTGACCGAATCCACGTGCCTGGCTGAACAGATTTTTTTTAAAAAATGCATCGATTGATTTAATTTTTTTTTAATCAATGCAGTTCTCTTTTATTCCCCCTCATTTACATAATTTAATAGGGTTTCGGATTCAGCTGAATCCTAAAATAGTGGATTAAGTGCAGCCCTAATTACTGCACATTACCTAATCCATTATCCTACATTAATGAGGACTACTACAAGGACCAAGTGTTCCAGTATGCCAAACAATTACTAGGCACAAACTGTCTTAGTTTCTAGTCATAAGATAATGCTGACCACATAGGAGCCAGGTGTCTTTATATCCTAAACGAATACTGGATACAGTGGAAGTAAGCATTCCAGAATTAATATTCCAATGAATAAAATTGATGCTGGGATGTCAAAGCTTGCTGGGTTCAAGAACTAGGGCCAAACAGGGGGAGGATCCTGTGCAGGACTGTTACAGGTATGGGATCCATTATCCAGAAAACCGTTATCCAGAAAGCTCAGAATTATGCAAAGTCTTCCATTCAAATAATCCCAATTTTTTTAAAAAAATTCTCTGTTATAAATAGATTATTAATTATTATAAGTCAAAGTCTTGCTGTTGCTTTTAACAAACAAGACGAGACCTGTTCAGAAATGTTGTTTTACCATCAAGCCAGAAATAACACCCAGGAGGTAGACCAGCACCGTCTGAATGTTTTCATGTTTCAGATTTGTGTTAACACATACATTATATATATTTCTGAAAGGGGATATTCACCTTCAGACAAATTCATATTTTATATTAAATTATAATTATTTTAAAATATATATATTTTGCATCATTAGTAAAGTGCCTGGGGGCTCCAGGACAGTTCCAAAGCTTGGAAGGCAAGAGACACGCCCTCTGTATCACACAGCCTGTATGCAATTGAGTTTTTTTTAACATTTGAGTTCACAAGTGCAAGAGTTAGTGGGTTATTTTTTTTTTTAAATGACACAATGAGGAATGTGTATGATGGTACTAAAAGTACTTCAGTCTTATTTTTGTCAAATGAAAGATTTATTTTCTCATTTAATCCTGGTCTTCTTTTAAATATTTAGGCATAAAAACGTTGGCAATAAAATAGTAAAAAAAAAAAAAAACATATAAAAATACTTATTTATATATTGATACTGGTCAGTGATTCATATTTCGTTTTATATACATTTCATGCATATAATCCCAAAATTTATCCTGGTTGGTTTCATTTCGCTGAATCATTGCAGTAAGAGCCTGTCCCTGGTCAAAACTCTGCCAGAAATCCTGCAACCACATCTGCTTCCAGCTGAAAAACACAACAGAATTTTATAAATTTTGTTTGAAATGACCGAAAGCCATATGGTATTATCCTAATCCTCATTAGATGTTTTAGGAAATAAATTACTTCATAAATTTACTTTATAAAATTAACACTTATAGCTAATACAAAGCTATTCTGTATATGTATTGCGAGTATGGTGGGAGACGAGCTGACCGATATCAACAGAAGACTTGGATATCAGTTGGCTCCTCAATCAGCCCAGGTGGAAAATTTTGATTGAGTGCCTTTGAAGTCGCCCACAGTAAAGGTGGCCATAGACGCACCGATAATATTGTACAAAATGAATTTTCGTACAATATTCGGTGTGGGTATGGTGGGACACGAGATGACGAGATGGGCGGAAAAGTTTGATCAGACGCTTTTGAAGGTACTTGAACATCAGTCATTGATAGTGCTGAAACGTCAGATACAGGTAGAATTCTATTTTCTATCTGTATACTCGATGATTCAGATCTACACTTGTGTGTTGAAGCAATCTTTCCTGAAAAGATCTTTTTCAGGAAAGATGGTAATTGTAACAGATACAGGTAGAATTCGGTTGTTTCTGCCTGTATATCTGATGATTCAGCTCTACACGTGAGTATTGAAACAAACAATCGTTCTTGGAAAGATCGTAATTGTTACATCTAAAACCACCTTTAAGCTTGTGTATGGCCAACTTAAATCACTTGTAACTCACAAAAAGGATTCCTAAATCCCCAGCCTCTCCAGTCAAATAGCGTGCTGTCCGGAAAAGAGGTCGGCACCTCTCCAATATACATAGAGACGAGAAAATTTACCAGACACTCAACAGCAGTGAACAGTGAAGCGGGGCGGACCCCTGCTTGTTTATTCAAGTCTTGTGATGTAATGTTTCGGGGGAGGGCCCCTTTGTCAGACATCTGATGAAGGGGCCCGCCCCCGAAACGTTACATCACAAGACTTGAATAAACACACAGGGTTCCGCCCCGCTTCACTTGCTGTTGAGTGTCTGGTGAATTTTCTCAACTTAAATCACTACAATCTATTTCAAAGATTTTCTGATACAGTTTATACACACCAATTAATACATGCAGTCAAGATTTCTATGTCAGGAGCAATCACAAGTGCTGTGCACTGCTTATGGCAGTAGAAAGCTAAAAAAAAAAGTAGAAGACCTCAAACGTAGACTGCTATGAAAATAAGAAAGCTCAAACTGACAGATGTGACTCTACAAGCCCGTAAAGCAGTGGCCAAACTTTTTGCAACGAGGGCCATATTTGGTGAGGTGAAAATGTGCCGACCATTCAGCCCAACATTCTTTGAATCATTAACATTAAATTACAGGAATCAAGTAATCGTAGCAGTAATATTTCGGCACATTAGTGAAATGATCTGCCATTTGTTCTATACTGCTGCCTGTGTGCTGAAGGTGTTAGCAATAGACACGTACTGGAACATAGTGACGCCATACTTCTTTAGTTTATAGTACAGGCACGTCAGTACATCTATTGACACCTTCACCCCTAAAGAAGTATGCGAAAACAGCGTGTTTCTACGTGCCAGTATGAGTCTATTTCTAACACATTCAGCACACAGGCAGCTGTATAGACCCAGTAGTAGATCATTTCAATAATGTGCCCAAATATTACTGCTATGGGATTCCTGATCGCACTGTGCTGGAGGGCCTCATTGTTATTCATTTCATGATGGAGGCTGAGGGCCGGTGTAAATTTGAAAACGGGCCGCAATTGGCCCCTGGCCGCACTTTGGACATGCCTGCTGTAGAGGACACGACTGAGTATTTTTAAAATGTCCCTATAGTAGAAAAACAAATTACCTGTCACTTTCAGGGATTTCCTCTGCACTACCAAATCCAGGTGTTGGCATTGGGCAGCCCATATGGCTATAATCTGCAATATGAGGGTTTGGTGCAGCACGTCCTTGCTGGGATTTTTTATACATCTTCTCTGCTTTGATTCTGGAATTCTCCTCGTCACAAACAAAGCACTCAAATCCGTTCAAATAATTAGGTGCGGTCATGTCGTTGACCCCCCATTCTCGATTTTCCATGGTGGACAACAAAAATGAATTTGTGGTCCCACCAGGCTTTTTATATTCCAGATATTTCAGGTATTGCTCATCATCACTGTCTAAAGTCATTATAAACTCTGCAAGATCTCTTGGAGATACAAAGTCATCAATCATTATAATAGAATGGTCGTTGGGCATCCAATCCCTCACAGAAGGTGACCCTCTATAAATCGGAATAGCCCCTAAATGCATTGGCCGCCACAGTTTCTCAGTCATATAATCTGAACAAATGGCATTCTCCATGGCCAAGTGGAATTTATATCTTGCGGTAAATGCCATGAATTCTGGATCTTCAGTAGTAGCTGTTGATGTGTCTTCAAGTCTCTTGCTTGTATGCTCACGGTTCTTCAGACACTGTCCGTATGAATCGATCTAATATGCAGTAAAAAAAAGTTACTGTACCAGCACCTTGCTTAACATTAAGTTTATTACTGTTTTTTTTAATTTCCAAATATTGTAGTATGTCTTACTACTTACTACTGTCAATACGATCACATAAGCTTTTAGTAAACACAATGAACTTGAAGATTTAATGACTATATAATAAGGAAGTTACACTGAAGACTGAACCATCCTGCAAAATAAAGGTCTATGAAAAATCTAAGACACTTGAGAAAATCGGAGGAAGGCAGGTAGGTGTCTTTGAGAAAGAATATGAGATGCACGATTGGCTGGAGCACAGTGATCAATACTTCCTACCTTGTCTATGAAGATTCTCATTTATCCAGGTATGTAGTAGAACTAAGTCAAAGTCAACTGGACATTTAGAATTTTTCTTGAAAATGTTTCACCACTCATCCAAGTGGCTTCTTTAGTTCAACAGAAGTGGTAGTGGCCGCTTTGACATCCTTACCCCGGCGGCTTCACAACAATTCACACTTCCAGTCATGTACATTGAAAGATTAACACCTGACTCAATGAAAATCATGGTACCATTGTGACTGGGTCACACTTTCACGCGTCTTGTGAGTTTCAACATCTTTGCGTTTACTAACCTCAAGGGATTAATTGCCGGGGAATACTTCCTACCTTGCTGACAAGACAAAAAAAAGGATATATGGCAGCAGTGAGACATTTGCCATCTGAGAGGTAAATACAGTTTGTTCAGAGTTTCATAGTAGCGGATACTGTAATCAAGACTGCCGCAAAGTATTTTAATATCATTTTTTTGTAACTGAAATTCCCTCAGCTTGCAGGTCAATGTAACTAGTTTCTTAAAAAGTGTGTGAATGAATATATACGGGTATGGGACATGTTAACCAGAATACTTGGGGCCTGGGGATTTCCAATAATGTATCTTTAAGTTATTTGGATCTTTAAACCTTAAGTCTACTAGAAAATCAAGTAAATGTTAAATAAACCCAATAGGCTGGTTTTGATTCCAATAAGGATTAATTATATTTTAGTTTGGATTAGGGATGCACCGAATCCACTTTTTTGGATTCGGCCGAACCCCCGAATCCTTCGCGAAAGATTCGGCCGAATACCGAACCGAATCCGAACCCTAATTTGCATATGCAAATTAGGTGTGGGAAGGGGAAACATTTTTTACTTCCTTGTTTTCTGACAAAAAGTCACACAATTTCCCTCCCGCCCCTAATTTGCATATGCAAAATTTCCCCCAGCTCTCTTAACTAAAGAAGCCACTTGGATGAGTGGTGAAACATTTTCAAGAAAAACTCTAAATGTCCAGTTGACTTTGACTTAGTTCTACTACATACTGTATATCATGACCTGGATAAATGAGAATCTTCATAGACAAGGTAGGAAGTATTGATCACTGTGCTCCAGCCAATCGTGCATCTCATATTCTCTCATATGCAAATTAGGATTCGGATTTGGTTCGGCCAAGCAGAAGGATTCGGCCGAATCCGAATCCTGCTGAAAAAGGCCGAATCCCGACCCAAATCCTGCATTCGGTGCATCCCTAGTTTGGATCAAGTACAGGGTACTGTTATTACAGAGAAAACGGAAATCATTTTTAAAAAATTTGGATTATTGGATAAAATGGAGTCTACAGGAGATGGCCTTTACGTAATTCGGATCTCTCCGGATAACGGATCCCATACCTGTATATGTATTACAAGTCACCTCGGAGTTTCATGACCTCTAGTCATGTTGTGTTCCTTTTATATTCTCTGGATAACAAATACATAATAATGATAGTAAGCCTACTTCCCAAGAGGATGACAAAGTAATGAAAGAGAGGAAAATATCTAATTTTTGACATAATCTCACTCAGTTGGCCTCATGTGAAAAGATTAGGAAAAGGTGCATGAACACAAAAACATATAGATATATATATATATATATATATTATGCAGACCTACGTGATTCTTCAGAATGAGGAACCCTAGGCTGGCACAGTCATTCAATCCAAGCAGGGAGGTAGACACCATCACCTTGTTCCCTGTTGAACTAATGGATTCTGGGACATTTCATGGTGGGTGGTGCCAGATGAGGAATGTCAAGTCCCAGAATCCATCATTTCAACATGTAACAGGGTAAAGGTCCCCATAGATGCAAAGATTTTTCTTTGCAGAACGACCGATTTTAGCGAAATCCGACCAATCCGTCAAATTATCGTGAAGTTAGTGGGATTCGAACGATCGTACATCATACGATTTTTCGTCCGACATCTGTCAGAAAATTGATCGGCCAGGTTAAAAAATCTTTATCGGTCCCAGTACAATCTATCTATGTTTGCAGGGCCAAGCAGGCAGCTCCCCTTCAGTTTTGCTGGCAATATCGCCTGAAATGGTCTTTTTAGTTGATGGACACATTGTACATTTA
This sequence comes from Xenopus petersii, assembly GCA_038501925.1. Lineage (NCBI taxonomy): Eukaryota > Metazoa > Chordata > Amphibia > Anura > Pipidae > Xenopus > Xenopus petersii. Next base: position 194,812,547 of record CM076673.1, on the reverse strand, counting down.
AACGATTGTTTTGAGATAATCGTATTCTCACGATAAAGAAAAGATCTTTTAAAGATCTTTACATTTATGGCCAGCTTAAAGGAGGGGTTGAATGACTCCTAAGGGTAGTGGCAGAGGGGGGAGATTAGTCGCCCAGCGACAAAACGTCTCTACTTCGGGCAACTTATCTCCCTGAAATGCCTTTCCGTCAACAAAAATACGAATCACCGGTGGGATGGCATACGAAACGCTTCGGATTTCGCACAATGTTTCCTCGTGAGGCAACTTCGGAAATGTATGCCATCCTGCTCGCAATTTTTGTTCTTGCAGGCGGTAAGGCATTGGGCGACTAATCTCCCCATCTGACAACAACATAAAAGTTTAAAGGGGAGGTGGAATAATTTGTTTTTGACTAGCACTGACATGTTTGTGTAGATTCTCATTTATCCAGGTCATGGTATATCTATAGAAATAAGTCAAATCAACTGGACTTGCTTTCTCAATTCAGCCAGTTGGATCACTGGTGAAACGTCTTCAAGGAAAAAAACACAGCAAGTCCAGTTGATTTGACTTATTTCTATAGATACTAGCACTGACAATTATGGTTTCCTTTCAATCTTAGGAATCATGTATGTCTGTGTCAATAAACATGTATTTAGTTCTGACGGTGTTAAGCCACCTTCTTTTTTACATTAGCCCGATTGAAAAGGACCGTGTAAAAAAAAAAATGAAGGTATATTCTTTCTGTTCAGATGTTCAAGCCTTCTGCTGCTCTGAAAGACAGAGTTTGCACTGCATAATATTTGCTTACCTCCAAGTGTTTCATTAATTCTTTCACATATCGGTCCCTGTCGGAGGGTACGTCACAGTGAGACTGCATATACAAGACTGGAGCGTATCCGTTTTTCCGCCATCTGTTTTTTTCAGCCATAGACAGGGCCGGGTTGTGCAGGTAGCCTATAGTGGGCAGCCACTGCAAGGTCAGAGGGTAGTCGGACTCTCTTCTAAAAGTGGCAGTATAATTAAAGAGCCTAATGCCGGGCAAATGAGAAAGTACATAGTTGTTCATTGGCGACTCCTCGTGAAACAACGCCCACGTCTGATGGGGCAACCTGGGCAGCGGAGCTTCGTAGGCCCGGAAATCCGTCCCATAGAAAATGATGGATTTGGTTCTCTTGTGGAGTTTGACGCTCTTGTTCTTGGTGACCATGCAGGAGCCCAGGGGGCAGTCTATTCGCTCCGTCTCTCCCGGAAAGTGGGGAAATAAGTTCTCGCTCCACCAGAGGAGTATGGGCAGCTCTTTGTTGCTTCTCCTGTCGCTGTTCCCGGGGCCTCTGTAGGAGTCGGCCGCCATTGTGCCCAAATCGGTGGCAGAGAAGGGGCTGGAGGGCTGGAAAGAAGAAGAGGAGGAGGGCTCCCACTGCTCAGACAGGATTGCCACATTATCCTCTGAGGGAACTCTCAAGTCACTACATGGGCTCTGGTGCAGACCAGCCTCCTCCTCACAGGGGCCCTCCAGCTGCTCTCCCCCTGGTACATTGGCACTGGCTCCCTGTGTGGGCTCAGCCAATAAGCAGAGGGCACACAGGATCACCACACAAGTCACAAAGTGGAAGGTACCAAGGTGAAACCCGGCAAAGTTACCACAGAGTAGCCGAGTGCAAACAGGAGACATTCTCCCTCCAAGTCCCCGCTCCGTTATACACACACTTCACCTTAGAAATACTTTCCTCGGCGACCCCCGTTACCCGTATCGACCCCTCTCCCTGTGACACATCCCCCCATCACCGTCCACCACACGACCCCCTCCCCCATCAGCGCGCTCCAATGTACACGGTCCCCATCAGTCCCTGTTTCTTCACAGAGATTGGCCGGCTTCCACAGCGAGGGAGGGCGGGGCGCAAGCAGCAGCACGTGACCTCGTGCTTTCCACGTTGGAAGGGGTTTACGCCAGCCTCTTGCGTGGCGGACCGAACGGCGTGGTGGATCTGACGTCACCGCCTGTGCAAAGACCGGCCTGGGTATTCCCGGTGGGAGGAGCCACGGGATATAAATAATCACACCCTGTAGCTGAGCCGGTAGTCGCTGTGTGTGAGTTGCGAAGAATAGTTGTGAGGAATCAACAACCGCTGCTCTTTATTCGCAAGCATAGGCCGTGACTTCCTGGAGGCAGATATGAAGCCACGCACTGCATCGTGTAGGAAACCGTCTGCTCCTGCTCCTCGTCGTCCTCATTCTACTACTACTATTACTACTACTGATGCAGGTGAGATTGGTTTGCAAAACTCCCTTCACAGGCTATGGACCATACTATCTCCAAAGAGTGTTCCTTTTCTTTTAGGTGTAGAAAGACAGTTGAGTCTTGCCCTGTAGAGTTCTCCCTCCTGTGCTGAGCCATTCGCTTGGTGAGCAGTTGTTTTGTCTCCCCGATGTATAGATCTGTGCTCTCCTCGCTACACTGGACTCCGTATACCACATTGTGTTGCTAGGTTTGAAAAACACAGGGACGTGGTGTTTGTTTAAAAGTCCTCCTGAGTTTCTCAGACACTCCAGCTACATATGGGATGACTGTTTCGCCTACTATGTGTCTCCGGGGCGGTTACAGATACAGAGTCCAAAGACAAAGAGCAAAAACATCTCAGAGGAGCTTTTTGAAAGTGTGTGGCTACTCAGACTGGGCCTTTGTCAAAACCGCAGTAACCAAGCCCAACAGGAACACCAATAGAAAGAACCGCCCGGAAACGAGTAGGCGAAACATAGTCGTCTCATATGTAGCTGGAACACCAAGTCCCTGTGTTTTTCAAACCTAGCAACACACTGAGATTTATTGAGAAAAATACAACGTTTCGCATACCAACTATTTTAAGACTTTTTTAGGCATTCAAATATAACCAGGGTAGTCTGCTCTGTGGCTGTTCCGTGATTTTAGAAGATTTTTAAGGCGTATCGAATCTCCACTTACTATGCGTGTTATTAGCCTGGTGTCAGCTTCGACCCGCGTAGCTTCCACCCGCTGTAGCTCCCATAGGCGCTTGGAGATGACGTCACTGCCCTCGTCTTACGCGTTTCGTCTCCTTGGGGCTTCGTGTGGGCAAGGTCGCCTTAAAAATCTTCTTCAATCACAGAACAGCCACTGAGCAGACTACCCTGGTTATATTTGAACGCCTAAAAGTCTTAAAACGTTTGTAAGTACCCAACTTATAAATAACTAATAAACACGTGGTGGAAGTAATCAAGCACCTTAAAGTAGAATTTTGGGAGAGTGTGGAACTACAACTACTAACAACCCACTACACTTAGATTCTCTTTATGCTGCATTCTTATTTCTCCTAGCTTTTAGCGTTGACTCATACAGACTGTTATATTGTGATTGCCACCCGAGGAGAAAACGGGATAAACTGAGTCGGAACCAGAGAAGAATTCTGGGAACTGTAGTTTTACCACATTGTGAATACCAACTGTGCTCTTTATTATCCTTGAGAAAAGAGATATATCTATCTATCTATCTATCTATCTATCTATCTATCTCTGTCTCTCTCTCACACACACACACACTAGGTAGATGGAAGTGGGGAGGTGACCAGGAAGTCGCTTTACATGGCTTTTTTTTTTTTTTTTTTTTTGTGGTCCCACCTATATATTATAATTAGGGATGGGCGAATTTGACCCGTTTCAATTAGCCGCTGGCGAAATGTCGCCGACGCCCATTAAAGTCTATGGGCGTCAAAAAAAAAATTGTTGCGCGGCGAAATTGTTTTGACGCGCTTTTTTTTTTTTTTTTTTTTTACGCACAACACCATACAGGTCTATGGGTGTCAATTTTGAGGCAAAGAAATTCGCCCATCCCTAGTTATAATACATTTCCCTAATTTTACCTGATTTTATTCTGGTCCCTTGAAAA